>OU744735.1:42746467-43369304 GCA_916613615.1 Steromphala cineraria | reverse complement strand
TAGGTTGAGTGGTTCATTAGATATCGCGCTAACAAGAAGCGGGACGGACGGACGTACGGAGCTGAATACTATATCCCCCGCTTTGCGCTAAACGCGCGGCGGGGGATAAAAAAAGAATAAGCAAGAAAAAGTTGCGTACCTGCTCTCCTCATACTCTGTAGACATTCCAAGACAATCCCCTTCAGCTCAAATGCCCCCTGCTTGGCGCCGTGATACAACATGGCGTACTCTCCAGACACGTGGTATATAGCCAGCGGATGTGTGGGGTACTGCAACCATGGTTTAGTAATTAGTTCATTTTAAGTAATGAATTAAAGATAATTAAAATTTAACATAATCAGGACTGTAGCATAAGTTACCCAGGCAAATATCATTATCTTTATCTGACTTTTTAAAATTTTTTAAGAATTCATGTCCATTTGCAATCACCATTTCATAATAATATATATATATGAATTACTAATGGCAAATAAATCACAAGTACAATAGACACATAATTTTGAGACCCTTAATTGGAAAATGTTAAAACAGACACTGACACTTGATCATCACCCATCCTTCTAAACATGTAATAATCTTACCTTCTGTTTCGTCATTCTCACAACGTCGAGATACGCGAGACCAGGTTTGACCATCAACATGTCCGCACCTTCAGCTACATCACGATCCTGCAATGATAACAACAACACTTACTCATGGCTTTCTGTATTAAACCCCTGGTCAATTTCTTTTCTTCCCAAGATAATCTTATATCAACCTCGCGTCAAAGCCTGAGTATAGTTTAGTTCTGGCCCCTTGGAATGAAGCCCCTGCTATTGGTTTTCCTTGATGAATCTTGCTTGCAACTTCAGCAACTGGATTGTTTATTTTTGTTAACCAACAAAGGTTGAACTTTACCTTTGTAAGTCAAAGTGACAAATCTGTAGTCTGGATCACAAATATTAAAGGGGGGAAAGGGGGAAACACCCTTTTACAACAAATGTTTTTTAAATTCTGAAAAGGGATGGGGTTAGTTCTAAGAGGATAACGAAAAAGACACGTAATTCGCCATTTACTTCAAGTCTTTTCATTGCTCAAATTTATTATCGCTTTTATTTTCCTCAAAAACTGGATAAATTAAGTTAAGATTTTCCTAATGAAATATCCCTAAGCTGGATAACATGAATGATAAAACAGTTATGCTTGTTGATCACACTGAAATGTTTGGCAAACAAATGCAATACCTCAGTGAAATGTTCACTAAAATGTTAGCATGGCAATTAAATTTTATCAAATAACATTTTATTTTTAGTATAGTTTGTATCAATGAGGCTTCACAACGATGAGTCGTTTGTTTTCTGAAATTAAAGAAACATTCTATTTCATGATAAAATGAAAATTTGAAAAGTCACGTACCACCGCCCTTTCTGCGAGACCGATGGAGCCTGGTGGGAGCTGATAGCACTTCCTGTCACCGAACGATGGCGCACTTTTAGCTGCATCCCTGCCGAGAAATCATCAAAGAAATAAAATAAATGTGAGCTATGAAGTTTATTTTGGAACACTTCAACCAAATGTGACAGGGTGAGGTCTACTACTTTCTACTGGCTTCGGCTGGAGGGATATCTCTGTGGCCGAACAGGTAGAGCGTAGGACTCTCAACCCGGAGGTCCCGGGTTCGAATCCATCGTGGATATGAAAACATTGTATTTTCTTTCCTGCTACACAAACAATGTCAAGAAAGTGTTTGTTTGCTGCTGTAAATAAAGACAAAATGATGAACATTGATATTAATAAAAGATCAAATGATTTGGCAGGATAGAATGTTGTGGTTTGATCCTGCATTTTGTAAAATTCTATAAATAAATAACTAAAAATTGGTTTCCCACCTTAGAAAGGGACCCAATGTCAGTCTTGTTTAAGTTTAGAAATGAATATACTCATCTCTAAACGTGGTATCATACATGGAACAACTAAAATTTACACAATTTTATTCAGTATGTAACCGTACCTGAATGGTCCATAGAAACTGGAGGCGAACTTGGCGCTGTAACTCATGACTGTTACCCTGTTACCCAGCCCAGCTGCATGCAGACCCTTCTTGATCGCACCGATTCTTCCGTCCATCATGCCGGACGGGGCGATAACCTGACAACCTGGAAAATATTTGTAGAAAACATATCAGTTTTTTTGGAAAAAGGTACTTGTTGGTAGTATAGCTAGAAAATATAAAAAACATAACTTTTTGAAAGATCCTCCTTGGGGTACTTGCTGCATGAAATCTGTATTTTTGTTAATATGAGAAGTTGTGACTTTATGTAAAAAATAAAATAAATAAGAACATGTTTCCGTCTGTGTGACACCCCCATTTGGTTGCCATGGCATCAGGGACAGATAAATCCAACTTCACCACTTTTCTATCTGTCATTGGTACAAATGGTGTAGTGATTTGACGGATGGACGAACGCTAAAAATTAAAAAACAAATATATTTTTGTTATTCTGTTAGCTAAGCTCACACAAGAGTTGTTACCTGCTTTTGCATAGTTGACAGCTATCTTGGCCAGTCTAGCGATGCTTGCTTCGTTGTCAAGAGATCCATCCTCGCGTAAAATACCTTCAGATAAATCAAAACAGAATGCAAAGATTTTGGCTTCACCTTATTCCCTAAATTCAAAATATTTAAGTTATAAAAGATAATTTTGTTATTCATTTACATAGAGAGAAACATTGACCACATTGTGATAATATTTTGATTACTGTAGTAAAGGTATTGCTTTGCAAATAAAACAATGGTTCTAAGAAATGTTTTATTCATTGTAGCATTAATTGTAATTTCCAGAATAATTTGAATTTGCGACCTCAGTAAAAAATCATGTGGTCGAAATATTGAATATGTCAAATTAGTTGACAAATTACGGTACATGAAAATCTGTGTAGTTTAATTCTATTACAAAATCGACAGATTAAAAAATCATTAATAAAATGGCTGATAAGCATAGTCTTGTCATGGAGATTAGAACCAACACAGTTCCCACATGTAGCCCTGATGATAAATCTGCCATTTCTTAAAGGGACAGTAGCACGCTTCTTGAAAATTTTATATTTTAAATTTTTCACTGATAATTATTATGTTATTGCTAAATGTATTATTTTGATGGTGTAAAAACTCTTATTACACAAACCAATCATCCATAATTAGATATCAAAGTATGAGGTTTCACATAAAGTTCATTGGCGTCCATTTTTGTGTGGACACCTTTAATTCTTTTTGTGTAAGAAAAAGGAATCGCATGTCTGAATTTTGCATTAAATATCTTATTTATCACTGCTTCATTTAATTTTAAAACATTATTTTTTCAATTGGAACAATTTATTTTCATTTTCCTGACATCACCTTATATTTCCTCAAAAACGTGCTACTGCACCTTAATGGATTTCATTTTGAGTGAATGCAAACTATTCTCTGTCACATTTTAAATACACAAAGGACTTGAATATTAACTTAGTGATACATATGAATTGTGATATCAAAACTGTATTGATGACATTTGTGTATAAATAGTTGCATCACCTCAAATTCTGTTTCTACTAAAAATACCCAACATGACATTCTCTTAATTCAATACATGAAGGGACTGAAAATTGTTGCATATTTTAGCATATTTGAACAAAAGTATTGTTTTTCATATAAGATAATCTATACTGTATAGAAATCTCACTTCTGACCACTTATAATCCTCTCTTTAAAAAAGTTATTATTGTCATAAGTGAAACACACAAATCTCATTGAGCAACCCTAAAATGATTGTTGATGTGATTTCTGTTGATAACATTGATAATCATATAACGGAGGGTTTTTAGGGAAAGCTATCGAATAAACTTGGTATCCAAATCTGTTAAAGATGCAATTTATGTCAAAAGATGAACTATTTTCTCAAAACTCCTAAAACGGTTACCAACCATTGATAACATCATCAAGATTTTACAGGATTGTTTTTTATCGTATAGAAATTTGTAAACAAAAAACTGCAAGGGTAAATTTATCAAACATTCTTATTTTAGAAATAGCTTGGCGATAAAGGCATTGTCAAGTTGTTTTCATCGTGCGTTTCCATCCAAAAATATAATAATACGCAACAAACAATATCAGCCATCAACAATAATTGTACCCAATGTGCTTCAATTTTCGTGAATAACGAGAAAGACCGCTTTGACACACAGTGTGCCAGTGATTCACTTTTCAGCAAAAAACAAATATCAATTTCAAAATGATATTAAATGATAAAGAAATTATTAACCTCGTGTTTTCCCTATCATTAATATGACATTATAGGAACACAAAAAACGTTTTAGGCTCGCATGATAAAATTTTTATTCCTATTATATGATAATAATGATACAGACACACACTCAGTTTTGATAAGCAGTAGCAGAAAAAAAAATCCCTAAATAATGATGTGAACCCTATCCCAGTTCCAAATAACTTGATTGCCACTTATTTTCTGTGAGTGAGTGTTATGTTACCAAAGGATCGTAAAACAGAACTTTATGAGGTAGAGGCAGGGTAAAAGGTAGGATCCTTTATACAACAGGTCCAGTTACATAACAAAAATTGTAGAATTAAAAATGCCTGAAATTTATTTTTTATCATATTTTTGGACGGACCTGTGCACTCTTAATAATCAGATTTTATTATACAAAAAACAAAGTTTTTATATCTCTGTAGAGTTTATATTTTGAAAAGTTTATTCCTCGGAACTCGGCCGATTTAAATCAGACTGGCCGGAACACTATCCTTAACTCTTACGGGAGAACTCGATGTGATATTGGCTCCTATGACTCTTTACAATTCAAAGCTTGTAATTATTTACAGTGACGCTGATTCAAACAAATTCAATCCTCCCTCTCATTTTGATCACTGCACTTAACTCATCACATTGTCAATGACAGGTGTACGGACAGAGACACACTCACCACAATGTCAATGACAGGTGTACGGACAGAGACACACTCACCACAATGTCCATGACAGGTGTACAGACAGAGACACACTTATCACATTGTCAATGACAGGTGTACGGACAGAGACACACTCACCACAATGTCCATGACAGGTGTACGGACAGAGACACACTTACCACAATGTCCATGACAGGTGTACGGACAGAGACACACTCACCACAATGTCCATGACAGGTGTACGGACAGAGACACACTCACCACAATGTCCATGACAGGTGTACGGACAGAGACACACTCACCACAATGTCCATGACAGGAGTACAGACAGAGACACACTCACCACAATGTCCATGACAGGTGTACGGACAGAGACACACATCACAGGCCACTAGGAGATCAGGGAACCACTTGCGTATCAGACTGATTGCTTGTATCACTGGAGTGGTAGGCATATCTGCTCCACTTCCTTCGTTGTCCTGCAAAGATGGAATATTCTTATTCCATGGCTGACAAGACTTCTTCATTTTTACTTTATTCAAATTCAACCTAAGGAAGACAAGAGTATTTCTATGGATGAACATTTTCTTTATTTGACAAAGGTGAGGTATGTGTAAACCATTGTCATTGTCAAGCATCTTTATTTGACAGAAGCGACATTTCGGTATAGATCCTTATACCCTTTCCAAGCATATGCAAATTTGCATCTGTCAAGAAAGAAGTTCTTTATTCTTATCCTCCTTATACTATCAACTTCTAGAATGCCATACACGGCACAAATTCAACATTTCAACAAACAATTGCAATCACCAAATCTATAAATTACAGTATCAGCTATGTAGTCTGTAAACAAGCTTTCAGCTATTTGGGCATTGTGCTTCTGGAGAAGAAAATCAAAATGGGTTTATGGTGTACAGGAGGATTAAACTTTCAGTTGAACAAGAGCAAAAGCATTACCAAAGATTTCTGACTTGTTGAATGTGAAAAATAGTTTTAGGTTGCACTCACTTGAGGCCACAGATAACCACATGTAGTATTCATAATCCTCATTGGATAGTAGTCAACTGTATACAAAATCTAACCTTCCTGTTGAAGAAGAAGATCTGATAGGCTTTCAGGGTATCATAAGTCTGTCACCCAGATCCGAAAGCAAAACTATTTAATTGATGACCAACCCAGTCTAGACTAGATAGTTTGTGTCCATGGGACACAGATGCCCCTGCTTAAATAAGAAAACCCTCAATGTCTTCAACGATAGAATTTAAAACAAAATAAGAGATGCACACCTTTAGCTTCATTCAAGTTCAAACATTCATTAAATTATAGAAAATTATAAATTCCCAAAACATAACATAAGATGCACACCTTTTTGATACCTATAAAGCATGTTTTAAAGATTAGCACAATCTATCCAGTAATTTAAGAAGTGGATACACAACATCCCTTATCATACCAATATGAGCTTTCACTTGCCTTTAAATTCACTTAAGTTCAACATGTCAGAAATTTGAAAATAAATCAAAAATTGAACAACAAAATATGAGATGCACACCCTTAGGATGCCTTTAAGCCATGTGTGCAATTTCAATTAAATCTGTTGAACAGTTTTTGAAGTTAAAGCATCTTCTGGGCTCCATTTTGTCATAATACATGAATTGTTTAAAAATATTGTCAATATTGAAAATAAAATTCTTCTGAGACTAAATGTTAGTGTATATTATTATCCTAATTAATAGGGCAACAGAGTCATTTAATTCTGATTGGTATTTATACCTTAGATTTGAGTACAATGGATCTGGAGAGGAAGACAAAAGAGAGAAAAATTCATGACATCACAGATGAACAGATGTTTAGATAACACAGCCTTAAAAAATACAGGCAATGAGCTTAAGATAATCAACCTTTCATGATAATGTAAATGATATATTTTCCATATCTAATTCCATATATGTTGCATCCAAAAAGTAGCCTTGTGAAAATGGTTTAAAAAAATTGTAAAATGACACGATAAAGGAATTGTGCTCACTTATTGTTTACCATATTCATATAGAGCATTGTATGCTACATCATTATAGATCTTTATCAGTATAAACACTGCAACAGCTGTTAAAAAAAACAAAGCTGCTATCAAATATATACATAATATATACCGGTACATCCACAACTTATTGATTGATATGCAAAAAATATAGCAAAATAGCCTTGAGATAAAATATTTTCATATCCATCAATATTTGTGAAAAACACAGAGTCCTCAAATTGAATCTGAATTTTTTTATATAAGTCCAAACAATGTAAGACCTCCCCCCACCCTATGTCTACATCACTTAACATACCCCCAGGTATTTTCTGAAATAATACTCACAAGCCATGCCCTCTCGTCTTTTTTAACAATGTTGCTTAATGCTCCAAAAAAATTAAATGATATTTTGCAATACTTTGCAAAGGCTTTAAAAAAATACACCTGCAATAATGATTAGTCAAAGTTCTTAATTGAAATGTGGCAACCCACAAGTATATACTATATATACTGAGCAACATTCATTCACAAAATTATGATACAATGAAAATCGTAAATTCGTAACATGTCATAATTTGACTAGACCTATTATATATAAAAAGCTTAGAAAAATAAGAAAACCCTCTTTTAATTGCTTTATAAATGTTAAAATGTAACCTGAATTGTTATATAAGTGTAATAAACAAACCAAATATTTACCTTGAATGTTATATAAGCATAAATATACTATATAGGTTTTTCTTTGCAATATCAAGTACTTGACAACACTTGAATTCCAAAGCGGTTTCTTATATACAGAACAAAATAGTCATTTATTAGACATTCTTTCACAACATATTTGTCAAGAAATAAGGATTATATAATATAATTATGTTACTCTATTTTAAGAGTACATTCTACATCAACTGTATATAAAAGATGTTTGTTATATAACATTATTTCAAAATTCTTAACATTTACCAAGAGGTTTTATGTAAGGACAAAATCACATGCATAATTTTAACTTTCAACCTTGTTGAAGCATTTTATTAAAGAGATTCATGTGTCTATAACTCATAAAAACAATACTTTAATGTAATATCCTGTTTAACAGCAAGCATTTGAATATAAGAATATGATTGACTATATGCAAATTTGCTAATCTGAGCAAATGCAAATTTTATGACCTTAAGCAGATGTTTCATTACCATTAGCAAATTTGCCCCAAGTCAATTAAGGGCAGTCACAAATGTTTACTACAAAGAGTAAATGCTGTAGGTTCACTTTTCTAGTAAAAGTCTTTCATGTACAGACATTATAAGTAACCTCACACAGTTTGAGAAAATATATAAGAGAAGAACTTATCTATTCACTTAAAAACAGAATTTGAAAACCCTTTGTCGAGGCAGAAATGAAACACATATGAATGCATAGTCAATTTACCTTAACTCACGTATGTATATTTACCATCAAAAGCAATATTGCATATGTGCAAAGTTTGCCTTATACACAAGGCATTTGACTTAGCCTGAATCTGAAAATTTGAGCAAAATAGTTTCTTGAGAGAAAGAAGACACATGGTGATGGCCAACTATCTTTCATTCCCTAGATATCAGCTGCAATGTTGTCAAATCATCTATACAGCTTCCATACATTTCCATTTATATGAAAGGAAAACAATTTCCAACTTCCATGTGTTCATAATGAAGTAAAAATATCAATCGTCTGGCATACCTATTGCATTTTCCATGAAAATTTAACAAAACCTTCTGATTACCTGGGAGTTTTCCATTAAGAATCATTGTAAGATGTTTTTATAATCACATCCCAAATATCTACTGATCCATCTGCTTATTTGTTAAAAGTTGTGTCAATAATGATTCTCTTTTTGTTTGTCATTTCTATAACACCCCCTTAACAAATGACTTGTATCCTTCCACTGTCATTTCAGTGGCATCATTTTGGAATCCTCAAACAATATTTTAATTGGATATGTTTGATTTATGAGAACATTAAAGAGGCAGTAGCACGTTCTTAGGGGGAATATTAGGTGAAGTCAGGAAAATGAAAATTAATGGTTCCAATTGAAAGCCAATGTATTTAAACTAAATGGAGCAGTAATAAGTCAAATATTTAACGTAAAGTTTAGCCATGCGATTCCTTTTTCTTACACAAAATGAATTAAAGTTCAATGGATTTTCAGTGAATCTTAATACTTTGTCCTCTGACTGGCTTGTGTAATGAGATTTTTGAAACTGTCAAATTAATGCATTTAGCATTTACTTACAATTATCAGGGAAATATTTAAAATATAAAATTGTCAAAAAAAGTGCTACTGTCCCTTTAAGTGTTATCTACATTTTGAAAAGCACCAACATGTTGAGATTGTTATTAGTAAATCATCCTTTGTGTATAAGCTTATATTTTTATATAACATTCTGATTAAAAAATCCTAAAATTCAGTTTTAAACATTTAAATGTTTTTTGTCAAAACTTATGCAAGGTGAGCAGTTGCACAAGAGTTGAATTCTTCAGATCTCTCCAACATTCCAGTAGGAGGGAGTTTACATAAGGGGATGTTTACACTTCATGAGAGGCATAATGTGTTTCTCTGTCTTCAGCTTCACTCAGCAGTCTATTCTTGGTTTTTGACTTAAAAAGCCACATGGCGTATCTTTCATTAAGCTTTACAAAACATCCTTGAATAATCATTGCTACAACCCTTTAAAGGGGCAGTAGCACGTTTTTTGATAATTCTATATTTTATATTTTTCACTGATAATTGTAATTTTTTTGATAATTCTTTAATTTATATTTTCACTGATAATTGTAAGTAAATGCTAAATGTATTATTTTGACTAAAATCTCATTACACAAACCAATCATCCATAGTCAGAGGACAAAGTATGAAGATTCACTGAAAATCCATTGGTGGCCATTTTGTGTGAACACCTTTAATTTATTTTGTGTAAGAAAAAACAATTGCATGGCTATAACTATATGTTATATATTTGATTTATTACTGCTTTATTTAGTTTAAATACATTGTCATTCAAATGGAACCATTTATTTTCATTTTCCTGACATCACATTTTAATCTCCCTAAAAACGTGCTACTGCCCCTTTAATGGATTCAAATTTTCCTAATAAAATAAGATTATGCAAAATATTTATCCACATTCGCAATTTGTAGTGATTAACAAATAGAAAAAGGTATACAATTTAAATCATAAACTTCATGCAGCTCTTTATGTGTCATCATGTATATATACATATAAATCATTCTAGTTGGGGACATCTATTTGCAAAGCTTAACCAGACTTTGTGTGACCTTTCTTTCTAGAACTTTGTTCTAATTGAGTGCTTTGCAGTTCTTTTTCTTTTTATGAGATCGCACAATCATATAGTACCTTTATAGGAACATTTCTAACAGAAAAGTTTTATGTGAAAATGATATGTAAATCCTGTTATTGCTACCTTCTATATATATGTGATTATTTCCAAGCCTATTCAAACAGATGGCAAAATCTTGGAATCTAAAGTTGTATTGGCAATTTGAATAAAAAATATAGTCGCAAGCGACGACAAACGGATTCAGCGCTGTATGGTGTTAAATGTAATGCACAAAGGTAATGATTTCAGTCAAAAGCTTATGGGTTATAATCTTTTGTTGATGATTAACGCAATTTGCAAACAAACAGTTATCAAATGCATTTAAAACGCATGCAGGGTTGACAATATTCAGAGGTCCGTAACTCAATGTAAATGTAGTAACTGAATTTATTGTTAATTTTTAAAAGATTTTGTATTCTTTTGGCTTTCTAATGATATATGGAACAATGATTTGTCGTCTATCACTGATGACTAACAACTTTTTTAACATACCTGTATCCTATGCATTCAAAACGAAAGCAGAATTGACAATATTCAAAGGGCCGTAACTCAATGTAAAACAAATAAAGAAATTTACTGTCAAATTTAAAAAATATCTATAGACTTTTGGCTTTCATATGATTTATAGAACAAAGCGTTATCGTATGCCGTTGATTCGCTACGATATTTCAAACATACCCACCAAAACACCACATGTCCAAAATGCAAAGTTTGACCTCTGACCCTGACCGGAAATGACTGTTCGCGAGCGATTTTATTCTTTTATCTTAAAGGGCTTGCCAATGTCTAACTCTCATGCAAAAATCCTAAAATTCTATGGTCTGGTTATTGAGTTATCTGCCCTTGAAGTTTGCAATTTTTAGATTTTGGTCAACTTTGAAAAATCACAGCAAGAAAAGTATTAACGTTAGGACTTTGTAGAAGTCAAATTAAGGTCTACAATGCTTCAGCTACATTGAGTATAAATTTCAGATCTCTAGTGCAAGTGTCTTCAGAGAAGAAGATTTTCAAAGGTTGGTGGGGTCGGCAATGATCAAAAATGCACTAAATCCAAGATGGCGGCCAAACCACGTGACCTACGAATTTGCCATGATTTGTTTTTTTGCAGCATTTTTGATTACGCACATTTTTAAAAAAAATTAGGTCTCTAAGTGCATTTTGAAAAAAAATCAATGTTAAATTTTCGATTTGGAATCGAACTGGACCTTTAATGTATGGGCCGAATTGTCCCAAAAGCTTATTGTCGCCTTTCCTCAACAAGGTCTACCAGCCTGTGAAATTTGGCTTCGATAGTATCAGCCGTTTGGTCTGAATCCTGTTCACAAAATTCGTGGAATAATAATAAAAAAAAAAAAAAGAAAAGAAACACGCCAATAACAATAAGGATTCAGCCTTATGGCTGAATCCTTAAATATTCGAAATTCAAAAAGAGCAATTGTCTGAAGCGACACCATTAACTGATATTGTGGCATTGTGTTGATAATTATTACAAGCATGAGCGTACATCGATTACCATCAGAGATTGATAAATACGATAAATCATGTTCACATTCAAAGTCAAACGAAGATCCCAATCAGCGAAGAGACTCATGACTTAACGTCGATTCAAAGCTGAGAGGTAGATTTCTATCAAGGTAGATAACTTCGCATCAACATACGAGAGATTTGCCACACAACAATGGCTACAATGACAGGCACCTATCTGATCTCTGCAGTGGTACCTAGATCGCCGTCTCAACTCAAGCTTGACAATCTTCAAAAGTTTAGAAGAAGTTTACACGAAGGCTTGTATTGATATCAATATGGATTCCTTTAACCCCATACTTGCTGAAATAAACCCTAGAGCAAGGATGGAAGAGAATTCAGATGAAAGAGTATGATATTTTTAAGAAAGAGTGATCCCAAATAAAATATTGACAAAATATTACACATTTTGACAAGACTAAAGGTATAGTTCATACTCAACAATCTTACTCAATGCTATCTGGTTACCGTTTTAGAAGAACTGAACAGTGTGTGTAAAATAAAGAAAAACACAATAGTTTCATGCTGGTTTTAATCTACCTTCTTATAAAAATATCTATAACTATAGACCAGGGAGATTGATAGGATTTGTTAGTCTAACATTTAGACTCTGAAATGAATATTTCGTAAAATTTCAAAATTTGAAAGAAAAAAAATATAATAAAAAGGAGCCTCTGAGATGTGTTCATTTTCATTAAACTGAGCTCAGAGTCTTGTTGTAGACTTGCCTAGGCGCTTAAACAATTAAGGGGTCTGGATGACAGACTAAGGATTTGTGTCTTGTGCTTATTTATCAACAAGCAATTAACTGAAAACTTAAAACCTTGACTTCAGAGTGCTTGATTCTAAAACTGGTAAATAAAAGTACCGAGGGTACAGAAGCTCACCTTAAAATGAATGATGTGGTAATATGGTTTAATTGTGTAACCATCTTTTATATGATAATTGATTATGGCTGCCATCATGATTTTTTTATCTTTTAAAATGCTATTCTTCTGTTGGAAACCACTAGAGCTTGAACGAACATAAATACAAGAATGATATAATCATAATTTGTTAACAAGCAGTAGGTTTTTGTATAACTTTCTTGTATATCTATGGCTAAATTGGTGACCATCTTGGACTTTTTAATCTTCAAAATGCTACTTTTATGTGGGCATCTGTATTAATTTCATTATGATATCTTGATTGGTTTAGGAGTATTCATTTAGTCACACTCTCAACTTCCAAAGAACTAAAAAGATGATGCACATAAACATTTGGAATATATCCCTCTGACACAAATCACAAATTCAGCTAGTGATAGGTCCAATTGCCAAAGTAAACTGTCCAGGTCAATGTCTCATGTAATTCTAACTGAAGATTTCTGAATATCTTAAATCTTGACATATGTGGGATAGAAGAGAGGTTTGCAATGGAAGGACAGGAGAAAAAAGGGGAGGAGGGAAAGGGGAGATAGAAGGGGTGGGGGTAGAAGAGAGGTTTGCAATGGAAATAATCTGGAGGTCAACTCAGTAATATGTATATTGAAGTATCTTAACTAACAGAGAGGATTGGTGAGAAAGACTTTGTAAAAAAAGAATTGTTCAGACAGCTGTTCAATTAGTTTTGAAGATGAATATTAAATGATATCTTTTATTAGCATGACAAACAAAATAAAAGATAATTTGTTATTCATTAACCAAAATTTTCAATTTGGAATAAATTAATTGCATGGGAACAAAGGACTAAAAAAACTAACAGTTAGTGTTGGGAGTGAACAAATTTAATAATTTTAAATGCTTTTGAAAAGGATTTGTTTGAATTGAATGATCATTATAATTATCTAGATAATATGGCTATGTTATTTGCTATATATGAAGTGTCAGGAATTATGTAAAACGGAAAGGATTTATTAAAACAGTCATGCTTCAGGCTGTTCGTAGATAAAGATGATTCATACAGTTTTTTGTAACTGTATTTATAGTGTTGATAAATAATACAACAAGCGTATCAATACAAATATAATGACATTGATTTGATTGATCAGGAAATGTATTCTTTTCAATAAATTTCATGAAATCTAATTGAAAATTCAATATAATTGACATTTTGACCATCTTGGATTCTTGATAATAAAATAAATACGTCTTTGTCAGGAATCACTATATAAAAAGATACTCACTTTTCAGAATGATATCTTAATTGATTTAGTAGGAGAAGTACTTGGCCTGAAATCTAATTGAAAAATAATGACTTCTATGATGACATGTTGTTCCCAGAACCCCTTCAGCATGATACAATTATCATTTATTTTTACAGGTATTTATAAAACACATGGTATTGGAACGGGAACCTGATACAAAATACCTCTATTATTAACTTATCATGTAGATTACTGAACATAAAAACAGATTCTTGACTTGTTAATATTAACTCATCGTGCAGATTGTTGTACACAAAAGCTGATTCTTGACTTGTTTAAATTGTTATTTGTAAAAAGTATCACTATTAATAGAATACAAGTATACTTTTCATAAAGACAATTTATATACTTTCCATAAAGTCCATTATGTTCTATTTATCAATTAGGTCAGGATTACTATGCAATATACAAGCAGGCAGGGCTGCTAGCCCCAGATCCTTAAGGAGAGTGTAGCAATTTGTGTATTTGGCTTTGTGTACGTATATTTGGAGAAGCATCCTAGTGTGCTGAGCATGTAAACCTGAACTCTGGCTAAGCCCTTATGTGTGGTATTAAAAGACTTGACGGGAGAGAACATGAATTGTTGTGAAAAATATATATAATTTCACAAAATATAGTAAGCTTATGTCCTAAATTGATTTTGTGTCAAGAAGAACTTCTGTTAGATATAGAAATGGTACAAATATGAGTAAAACACAGGAACTGGAACCTGATGCAAAATAACTCTTTTCACATCAACTTATCATGTAGATTGCTAAACACAAAACAAGTGACAAGTTTTGTGTAAGTTGTTCTTCTTAGAAAGAACATATCACTGTCCTGAGAACACAAGTCTAATTTCCATAACTCTTATTGCATACACATGGCCATATAGCATAATGCTCTACCATATCAATTGGGTCAGGTTGATTATGCAACAGACTAGCAGCTGATGGGATGTGTATTAGACAGCTTTGTGGACTCAACAGAAATATCTGAACTCTGGTTGACCCCTTATGTGTGGTATTTAAAGGAATATAAGGGAGATACCATTGTTCAAAATTTAACATGATGTTTAATGTCATTGGGTTTTTGCAGCTAGAAGCCATAAATATTTTAAACAAATTAATTAATTATGTTTGTCTTTCATCTTAATGTTTTAGAAACACTTAAAAATATAGAACAACTTGCATGACAATCTTAAATATTCCATATTCAAGATAATATTATGATTAGTAAGTTCAAATTAGGGAATTTATATAGTGCGAGTGATCACTTGATGAAAGCTTAAAATTTAGTAATAATGATGTGTCATCTGCAGCTGAAAAGTCAATATAGATGCTATCGCGGCCATCTTGGATTCTCAAAACTGAAACGTCTACCTTCGTGGGAGGAATCACTATGGGTATAACATACTACAATATGAAAATGATATCTAGATTGGTTTAGGAGAAGTAGTCATTATCATGAAATCTCATTGAAATTCAATATGACTGCTATCGCGGCCATCTTGGATTCTCAAAACTGAAATGTCTACCTTTCTGTGAGGAATCACCATGGGTATAACATACTACAATTTCAGAATGATATCTGGATTCGTTTAGGAGGAGTAGTTTTTTTCGTGAAATCTAATTGAAAATTCAATATGGCTGCCATAGTGGCCATCTTGGATTCTCAAAACTGAAACGTCTACCTTTCTGTGAGGAATCACCTTGGGTATAACATACTACAATTTCAGAATGATATCTGCATTCGTTTAGAAGGAGTAGTCTTTTTTGTGAAATCTAATTGAAAATTCAATATGGCTGCCATAGTGGCCATCTTGGATTCTCAAAACTGAAACGTCTACCTTTCTGTGAGGAATCACCATGGGTATAACATACTACAATTTCAGAATGATATCTGGATTCGTTTAGGAGGAGTAGTTTTTTTCGTGAAATCTAATTGAAAATTCAATATGGCTGCCATAGTGGCCATCTTGGATTCTCAAAACTGAAACGTCTACCTTTCTGTGAGGAATCACCTTGGGTATAACATACTACAATTTCAGAATGATATCTGCATTCGTTTAGAAGGAGTAGTCTTTTTTGTGAAATCTAATTGAAAATTCAATATGGCTGCCATAGTGGCCATCTTGGATTCTCAAAACTGAAACGTCTACCTTTCTGTGAGGAATCACCATGGGTATAACATACTACAATTTCAGAATGATATCTGGATTCGTTTAGGAGGAGTAGTCTTTTTCGTGAAATCTCATTGAAAATTCAATTTGGCTGCCATGGCGGCCATCTTGGATTCTCAAAACTGAAACGTCTACCTTTCTGTGAGGAATCACCATGGGTATAACATACTACAATTTCAGAATAATATCTGGATTCGTTTAGGAGGAGTAGTCTTTTTCCTGAAAGTTTACGGACGGACGGACGGACGGACAGACGGACGGACAGACAGACGGACGACGGTCGAAGCGCCATGACATAAGCTCACATTTACTTCGTAAAGGTGAGCTAAAAACTGGTTTGAAACAGCGTATCATTATTTGTTTTGGTTCCAAATTCACCTCTTGAAAAATCACTGTCTGATAGAATTGAATAAGACAGTTTACAGACCAAAAGCATGAAAGGGGTTAAAGCTGATAATTTCACCAACGCTGAACAAGTTGCAAAGATAAAACATTTGTATGCATGTCCATCTTCTAAACAAATGAACAAAATCACTTGTGCTTGACAATCTAAATGTTTCCACACGCAAGCTATAAGTATACAATTCAAAATGCAACTCATAAGCTAAAGATCAACAATTCCACCGGGGTTTGACAAATGTAAATCACCAACACGCAAGACATAAGTATTCATGTCAAAATATATCTCCGAAGATAAAGATCACCAATCTCACTGAAGCATGACAAATCTTAAATCACCGGCACGCTATACACAAGTGTTCATGTCAAGATGGTTCCCCTCAGACAATGCATGTTACCAGGCAGTTTATACACATATAAACATTGGATCGCTATCTATTTTATCCTGGCTATCAAACTGAGACACGCCAGACATTGTATGTCAAACTTTTATTGATATTTTAAGCCCTCTGCTTAGTCATTCCATTCTAATGTCTTCTTTTGATTCAATTTGCAGAGCCGACCATTCTCGTTCGATGAATCACTGTTTTCATCCTAATATGAAAGTATACACTAGAGAGATAAATTCTTTATTACATACCATGATATATCTAATAAGTGTCCCATCTTCATAACAAATAAAAACAAATACAAGCAACTTGAACAGGCCTACCAAAGAGACAAGTATTTGTCACAAAGGTGACAAGATCCCCCGCCGCAAATTGATGTTAACAACAAGAAGCGGGACGGACGTACAGAGCTGAATACTATGTCCCCCGTGAAGACTGAGGTTAATGGGTTCATGAGATATGGCCCTAACAACATTTTCAAAACTGGTCAAAGTCTCGCTGTGACCTTGAAAATGAGGTCAAGGTCACCAAAAACTTTTCAAGTCTGCGTATTCCTCAGATGAAGACTGGTACCAAGTTTGAAGATTCTAGGTTGAGCAGTTCATTAGATATCGCGCTAACAACATTTTCAAAACTGGTCAAAGTCTCGCTGTGACCTTGAAAATGAGGTCAAGGTCACCAAAAGCTTTTCAGGTCTGCGTATTCCCCAGATGAAGACTGGTACAAAGTTTGAAGATTCTAGGTTGAGCGGTTCATTAGATATCGCGCTAACACCATTTTCAAAACTGGTCAAAGTCTCGCTGTGACCTTGAAAATGAGGTCAAGGTCACCAAAAGCTTTTCAAGTCTGCGTATTCCTCAGATGAAGACTGGTACCAAGTTTGAAGATTCTAGGTTGAGCGGTTCATTAGATATCACGCTAACAACATTTTCAAAACTGGTCAAAGTCTCGCTGTGACCTTGAAAATGAGGTCTAGGTCAGCGAAAACTTTTCAGGTCTGCGTATTCCCCAGATGAAGACTGGTACCAAGTTTGAAGATTCTAGGTTGAGCAGTTCATTAGATATCGCGCTAACAACATTTTCAAAACTGGTCAAAGTCTCGCTGTGACCTTGAAAATGAGGTCAAGGTCACCAAAAGCTTTTCAAGTCTGCGTATTCCCCAGATGAAGACTGGTACCAAGTTTGAAGATTCTAGGTTGAGCAGTTCATTAGATATCGCGCTAACAACATTTTCAAAACTGGTCAAAGTCTCGCTGTGACCTTGAAAATGAGGTCAAGGTCACCAAAAGCTTTTCAGGTCTGCATATTCCCCAGATGAAGACTGGTACCAAGTTTGAAGATTCTAGGTTGAGCGGTTCATTAGATATCGCGCTAACAAGAAGCGGGACGGACGGACGTACGGACGGACGTACGGACGTACGGACGTACGGACGTACGGAGCTGAATACTATATCCCCCGCTTCGCGCTAAACGCGCGGCGGGGGATAAAAATGAAAACGCTACGAAAAGCAGCGAAACGTACACATAAATGCACGACGTAGCATCTAAACACATCTTTACACATAGAAAATTAACGAAACAGCAACATGTAAGCGACAACTAGCAGTTTAACCGAGCGACAGTGCAAAATGTTGCTGTTTCGTTAATTCTCGATTAGTAAAGCTATTTCTCGATGCTAAGTCGTGCATTTATGTGTACATATTGCTTCTTTTTATCCATAGTCAGAGGACAAAGTATGAAGATTCACATAAAATACATTGGTGGCCATTTTGTGTGAACATCCTTTAAAATTCATTTTGTGTAAGAAAAAGGAATCGCACGGCTAAAGTTTACATTATATATTTGAATTATTACTGCTTTATTAAGTTTAAATACATTGTCTTTCAATCGAAACCATTAAATTTTATTTTCCTGACATCACCTAATATTCCCCCCTCAAAGTGCTACTGCCCCTTTAAAGCCATATGCACTATGGTTGACAATTTGTTGTACTTGTACCCAAATCTGGCGTATAAGGCCAAATGCTTTTGTTATAAATCATAAGAAATAAACCCTGAATTAAATAACTTTTTTTTTCTGAAATAAGCCCCTGTATAAATTTGATGTTAATGACAGTAATTAAGAAATCTCAGACCCTACACTTATGAATATGAGACGACTATGTCCTATCTATTTCACTTGGACCTTATGTCTACAAGAGAATTAGTAAGCAAAGCTCATTTTTTATATACCCCTGCTCCTGCAAGTTTTGAAAGAAACTTATATACTACATCTAGTTGGGATTGCAAAACTGTTTCATTCATATAGAAGTAAATGAAAATGTAGATAAAAACTTCCAGATTTTAAGCTATGTCAGGTCTGTTAAACTAACTATGTCTTTTTGGGGACATTAAAGATTCTTATAAAGTCACTAATGTATAAAAAAAACCAGTCAATTTGAAACAAAGAAAAGGAAAATCTAAAAAAACTATAAATATATGCATGACCCTACCCCCGTATGTACTAAGTTAAAATTGTTTCCATGGAAACCAGAAAAAAAATCCAAATAACCAAAGTAGCAGAAGGTACTACTCCTCTATTAGATCTTACCACATGCCAATTTTCGTAAAAAAAATATTGAACGGTTTTTGAGATATAACTCAGAAACGGACCCTATAATGCACTAAGTTCAAACTGTTTCCATGGAAACCAGATTTTTTTTTTGAAATTCAGAAAAACCAAAACTAGCAAAAGACACCATTCAATCACTACATCAAAACACATACAAAGTTTTATAAAAAAAAAAAACCGGTTGGAGATATGGTGCAGGTCTCCCAAAATAGCTTTGTGTGGGACATAATAATTAAAAACAGGAATATACACCATGCATCCAAATTTGAGTAAAAAATTATCAAGAGAACATTTTTACAGGAGATTTAAAAGCTACAGTTGAATTGGTACAAATAACAGCAGTTTATTATGATACAGTGAAAATTTGACATCACTGTCAGTGCTTATACATGTACATAACATAAACTAGGCTAGTTGAAAACAAAGCTATTTGTTTTGTAGTTCATCAGGCTTGAATTGATTATTAGTCTAGCCGTAAGATTAAGATAAAAAATCACAACGGCATTGACTCTTCTATAAAAGGATGGACCATTAACAAATATTTTATAAGAAATTGCAAGGAAAAGTGCGAATCTACTTAAGATTTAAAATTTACTGGGCTTTTTAATCCAAATTTTTCAGGAATGGTCTTTCTGACCTTTATTATGGGTAAACAGGTCTCCAGATTTAAAGGGGCAGTAGCACGTTTTTTGATAATTTCATATTTCAAAATTTTCACAGATAATTCTAAGTTAATACTAAATGTATTATTTTGACAGTGTCAAAAATCTCATAACACAAGCCAATCATCCATAGTCAGAGGACAAAGTATGAAAATTCACATAAAATCCATTGGCGGCCATTTTGTGTGAACATCTTTAATTCATTTTGTGTAAGATAAAGTAATCGCATGGCTAAACTTTACGTTATATATTTGAATTTTTACTGCTCAATTTAGTTTAAATACATTGTCTTTCAATTGGAACCATTATATTTTTCATTTTCCTGACATCACCTTATATTCTACCTAAAAACATGCTACTGCCCCTTTAAAGGAGCCATTACAGAAAAACTCTCCTGTCATAACATTCTGGTCTAACTTCTGTTTTAATATGAACACTTTTCAGTTTTCAGATATGTTCACCTAGCAGCGACTATTGACAAATTTGCTAGTATGCCACTTGCAAAATTTACGACCAATGAAATAACTTCTTAGAACGTAGAAAGATAGCTTGTTGTTGCTATGGCCCATGACATAATTAAGTCACTTGACTACTGTGTTCTGTGAAAGAGACCAAAAGTTTTGTAGATAATTTTTTTTTCTAAAGCATATATGGAAATGACTGACACTTTTGAAATGTTAACTTTTTTAAAAAGCATAGCTGATTGGATAACTTACTTGGATTGCATTCAATCAGATTGCCTCACATATTAGCATAGGATCTTATGACTTCAGCTCCCTCTTTTGGGAGAGAATGCAGTAACGGAAAACATATTATTATTCATTTCACTCCTACACTGAATCCAGAAAGGCCTAGTAGAGGGTCACGTCAGCCCACGTATCAAATTGACCAATCAGAACTCATCTTACCGAGCCATAATAGTCTGCCTTCCAACATAAAACATTGGAGGGTCATAGGTCACAGAAAGGTCGGCTGACGGACACTCTACTAGCCCTTTCTAGACTCAGTATTAGAGTGAAACGGATGATATTGAGGCTACGACTGCGAAAAAATTATATATTTGTTACAAACCTTGTATATCTTCCCTAGAACACCGAAGAGCAGTACTGTCTTGAGCCCTTTCTCAACAAGGGGTGCGATAGCTTCACGGAGACGTTTAACTCCGTACCTGTTCTGGCCGGGCATGCTGGCTATTTCTTGTACTGCATCCTCCTCGTCCCTGTCAGATAAGTCAAGATGAAATTTAGCTTCCTGATTTACTGAGTAATTGTACCAAAATAACTAAAGCCAAAAGTAAAATAAAACGAAAATAATCAAATTTGGCCAAGTGTTAGTGAAATTAGACGGGAGAGTCTTGTGGTTAGCAAGATAATTACATAAATGGTTAGAGACATAATGATTTTCCTAATAACTTTGTAGTTGGGTAATATTTGGCAACATTTTATCTGGGTAGCATATTTTTTCAAAATTTGGCAGAATCATGGTGACTCCATTCAACTTGTAAAATATTTTTTTCGTCTAATGAAAATAATGATAATGATATTATATCATTCATACCAAATAACACTTCTGTAGTCTTAATTGTCAAATTGTCATTTATTCTGTGCGTTTTTAACCATCAAAAATTACTTTGTACCCAATTTATTTTTTAGTTTAGTGACTAAATATTTAAACATTTTTATGTGAATCAATTTCACCAAAGAGGTCTTCTAGACAGAGTTCTGAAATTCTTTTAAAAAATGCTTCTTAGTAATAGGATCCTTCACAATAATGAAATTTATTATGCGAGCGCAATTTTCCGGCAATCCGATTGGTCGAGAACCGGTCACGTGACAGTCGACAGAAAGTGATATTGACTTGACCCCCGTGACCCCGAGTCCGACCAAAAGTGATATTGACTTGAGTTACTAAAAATAGAGCCGATGACGTCATGCTATTGTTATCATGACGTCATGCTATTGTTATCATGACGTCATGCTATTGTTATCATGACGTCATGCTATTGTTATCATGACGTCATTGACCCGAAATGCCGCTCATGCCTGTAGTTTTCTATTTCCTTTTCGTTTTTTAACCGAGACATAATAAAACAATTATAGACTGGTGAATTCGGTCAATATTTTTTTTTATAGACCCGAGGAAAACAATATCGACCTCGGACTTCGTCCTCGGTCAATATTGTTTTCCTCGGGTCTATAAAAACAGGTATTGACCTCATCACCAGTCTATAATTGTATAATATTCTCAAAACTAATAACATACAGTGCTTGTTAACTAGACTATGTCTTACAGTAGTGACTTCCCGTTTTTATGTTTGTACCCTTGATTGTTTAATTGATTGTATGATCTTTTTTTCTAATAAAAAGAAAAAAAAGTAAACAGTAATGATTAATATATAAGCCTTACAGTCACTTTATCATGCAGTTCTCATGTTATATTTAATTAAAGTTTTCCTATCATATATGAGCAAGAATTATATTCAGAGTGTTAATATGTGAAAACCATCATTTAGATGCAAAATTCATTTACAGTATACCCAATTCATTTTAAAGTTTCAAATGTCTTATCAGTCCGGAACTTTGATTAAATGATATGTTAAGAAATCTTTGAATTCATCAAAAATATGTTTTTGCAGTTCTTTACATTTGTTCCCCTTTTTGTGTGATCACTTTATTTTCCAAACAAAATGTGGTACTGAGCCTTTAAGAGATACCAGAGGGGTCAGGCTGGAAATAGACATGAGTTAACCATATGTGTGAGCATGTACTGCCCCAGAGACTGAGGCTTTCTGAATATTATATTTTCAATTTTATATGTATACCTTTGTTTGTTAAAACATATGATAAATATGGAAATGGAGAAAGATGGATGTAATTGGTATCCAAAATGGAAATGTTTGTGAAATTGTTAATGTCAATCGTATATCATCTTATCTGACGCATAAACTCGATTCGCAATGTACCTTTAATCGAGTTCAAATACCAGAACAAGAGGACAGGAACGAATATCACGGGTCAAAATCTTGGTTTACACCGATTTATTCACTGGCAGCTTTACTGCAGTGGCATGTAATACAGCGACATATCGCATGTCAAATCGTGAACAGGGAACATTTTAGCACCGATTGCAACAATGTCTTCAGTGAATGAATAGGTTTGATATAAAAACTTTGAAAAAGAAGTCACCTTAAATGGAAATAGGATATCTGACAGTGTATCATGTGCACGTGGGAAAATGCACGTGCAGGACAGAAAGAACAGTGCATGATACTTACACGATGAAGAGAGGATATATGAGGTTGTCGGGCGTTATAGAAGTATTGACGGAGTTCCATGATCTCAACACGGGATGGTGATAGCCGCTGTGTAAAACTGCATGGTCCGCCATAGCTCAAAACGTGATCGACCTTTAGGTTTGTAAACACGTAAAATGATCGGCAGCAGCCGGTGTGATATATAAAGCTCGCAATGTAATAGTACTGAAATCTGTAGCCAATCAGCGTGCAGAGGGCGTGGCCTACTTTCATGAGCTGTCATCTGGATTCATTGTCACTATGTGAGAAATGTCATTAATGAAAATGGGACCATGTGTCACTTTCCTTGTGTGGAAAATGGAAAATACTAGATCATTTTTTATTCATTAAAGACTTGTTTTCTCTTTTATTTCAATATATTTTGTTGGAGTATTACTAATGTATCTATGCTTAGAGACAATATTAACAAATATTAAAGCTGTATACCTTCAAATACGAACAACATAATTAGAATGTAAAATGTACAATATAAATTAAATCGCTACCAAAACATATATGTAGGATAGAACTTTCAACACATTGCTCTATATAAAAACCGACACTGTATTTTATATTTCCTACCAACAGTAACTTATTATGTTGTATAAATTATAAGTGCCCTCATTAAAAGTTTCTTTCAACATTATTCATTTGAAATGAGCTCATATGTTTAGCCATAGGAACAAGAAACCTTCATTAAAAGATCGAATGAACTCAAGATATGCTATAGGCGCAGCACAGTGGTCGAGAGTTCGCTAGTAATCGAAGGGTCTGAGTTCTAACCCTTATTACATTACTGAAATTGGTCTAAAGTATGATATTAATGTAATTATATAACATTACCTTTAAACGAATAAAAATTAATAATCTTATTATCTTCCATATAAATATTTCCAAAATAAAATTCAAAAGCAGGGTTAAAACTGATATATGATATTGTTATGATCTTTAAAAAAATTCCTTTAAACGAATTATAACGTAAAAGTCTGTTGTAAATTATTCCACATTTCATGAAAATATCAAACCCAGGGTTAGAAGTGAGACTCCATTTTTTTAGCTGTACGCTTGTTGCACGCCTCGCTCCATCCACCCTTTGAAGTTACTAACGTCAGTTGACATTGTGTGATATGTCAACAGCAAGAGAACTAGATGAAATATGCACTGATCGTTGGTAAGTGAGCTCGTTATAGACAGACAGACAGATTCTTTATTAGACCAATCAGTCAAAAAATACAATTTGGTAAATTAACAATTTCTCAGCATGGTGAACAGAATACATATTTTTAATGATAGATAGTATATAGCAAAGCCCAAGAAATGCTATGTGTTAGAGGAGGATTTTAAGTAAAAGAGTTACATAGAAATTGTATTATTTTGTTAGCTAAATCAGCAGATTTTGGACAGTAAAGGTGAATAGCAGACTAAAACTTTGGTACATGTTTTTGTCGTTTTGGTCAAGTAAATTAATGAGCCTGTCAGAGATAGATAGATACAAGGTAATGAATCGGTCATTTATCATATACATGAGACAGACCCCCCTTTGATCCCCTGCAGACATGCCATTCCATGGCATGTCTTGGACATGCGTAGTTCAGAACGAAGGGTTCCTCAAAGAGTAATGGTACATGTAGGAATGATATTAATTTACTAATTAGGCACGTTAGGTGGCCAGTTTTGGCTCTGACGTCATCAGCAAATAGTGCTGAGCTAGCGTTGTGAGATTGATACTACCCCAGGGGGTATGGACATACATGGTCATCTCTCGGACCTGAGAGATGGCCATAGTGACGTATGACGTTAACCTGAAGGACAGGACAAGACTATATAACGCTGACTACGTGAATAAACGTCAGACCGTGGTGCTTCCGGCTGTAAACTGAACAACATCTTCTTTTGTCTTTGTGTGCTGTGCCGCATGTGAAAGGTTATTCTCCAAGACGATTGGTAAACCGTTCCCTGAACACTATCTCAGAATTAAGGTACCTCTAGCCAAGCGAGGGTTAAACCAAGACTTCTTGGGAGAACTGGTGGAGCAAATCCGGGTATCTTTCCCATCTCGTGAAGAAACTCTTTGGGACCTTTTCGGATTTTTTTGTCACAATTCGAGGAGGAAGTGAAATTCAAGGAGCCGGATCACAATTCAAGGAGCCGGATCCCACCCCACATCAGCAGGCATTAAAGGTGAGCCAAAATTTCTTATCACCTTTACACCACGGTCTCAACATTGATTGATTGTTGCACAACCCGCCGCATAGGGCTCCTTACACAAGTAGAAGTAGGCAATGCCATTCACACCACACCTAACTCCGATCAGGCAGGTCTCTCGTCCCCCCAGTCAGCTGGCACACTCTCTCAGACACCCACCTAACAATTACCTTTCTCATTCTCCCGTTGTAACACAAAGTACTCCACTAGCGGTAGTCAGTAATCCCACGGGAACACCTATCGCGACCTATACATCAGCTTCGACACCAACACCCACTACCACAGTTGTATCATCATTTCCTAACAGTATGTCAGCCCCAATAACAACGACCACTACAAGTGGCGCAATACCAAAAACAATTCCAAGAGATCCTATTCCATTCCAATGGACACTCACACCAGATCAATTCCCACGATCGTTTACACAAAACCAAACACCCCTCTACCCTCCACAAAACCAAGTACCCCTCTATCCCGTCATCCCACCTTCTACACCCACACCACCGCAACAAGTTCCTAACGTTATTCTCAACCCTCCTCCACACCCCTCCGCCCCGCCGCCTAGAGTAGTACAGTCGCAGAGTTCATCAAATACGCTCCCCAATACACTCACGGGCACGGGCACGGCACCTCCGGCATACACCGCGGCTACATCAGCTCTAGCCCCTCACGACCACATAACCACACAACTCGGTGAAATGTCTCGCAGTCTCGCACTATCAAACATACCTATGCTCCCCTATGACGGTGCTGATCCTACTGCAGCTCTCAGTTGGTTAGAAAGGTTCGAAGGGTTTTGTCAAATTCACAATCGTTCATCGGCAGAAATGAAAAATCTCCTTCCAATGTATCTCAGTAACAAAGCATTAGAATGGTTTCAATCGGCGGACATGCGCGGTATTCCCTCATGGGAAGAGACAAAGGCATGTTTTGTAAAACGGTATACTCCAAATTCTATTAAAATGTTAAAAAGAACAAATGATTTGTTGGACAAAAAGCAAAAACGATCAGAAAACTTTTCTGACTTCCTTCAGGCCATCCGTCACGAGGCAACTTTGGTAAACCGCAATGAAGACTCTTTTATTAGGGACCTCATTCTCAGAAATGCTCGCCCTCATATTAAACAATTCATTCTCACAAGACCGCATATCACACTGAAACAAGTTGTTGACAGTGCCGAGATAGCAGATGCCGCTCAGACCGATGGTGATAGCGAATATGCAACTAGAGTTATGTCTGCTATAAACCTATTATCAGAAAAAGTTGATAGCTTGACCGAATCCCAACCCGATTGTTTGAATGCAGTAGACATCCGTCCCTATCTACAGCCAAACCCAGAACCGATTCCGCGCTACCCCCAGTCGATGCCCCGCTATCCCCAACGTAGAGGTAGGGGTCAACCGTTCAACTCCCCTCCTCAGTCAACTGATACTCGCCTAATGAACCAACGGTTCCAGCCCCCGCGCTGCCGCACTTGTTCTTACACGCATCCGATAGGACAATGTCATTATAGAGCAATAATTTGTTTCAAATGCCAACAACCTGGACATATCGCCCGTGTGTGTCCTCAGCCTCGGCCTCATCCTCAAACCTGACTATTTCCGTCCACTAGTTTGCCCTCCACGCCTCAGACACCGGCCATTCCCTCATCTGATAACATTACTCCCCCCTCTTCATCAATGTCCTCTCCTCCCCCCTGCATGATAGACTTGCCAACTGATCAAAAGCATGTTACACCTCCTTACTTTACAGTTGCACCATACACGCCTCATAGTCCACCCCGTTCAGATAAAGTGTCAAAAACAGTCACGTTTCGTGATCCATTGGTAACTGAGAGAGATATTGCTAGTCTGTCTGGGGATGACGCAATAGACACTAATGCCGTGGACTTAGCAGGAAGCACAATATTTCTTTGTGTGGCCGGACGTCGCATATCCGCTCTAATTGATTCTGGGGCTGGCACCTCTTGCTTGCAGCATGCAACGTTTTTGAAAATGGGTGGACCTGACAAGTATCCTTTGATTGATGAATTCATACCACCTGTTAACGCTGCCGATGGCAACCCATTGACAATAACTGGTGTTAGTGTGATTCCATTACAAATACAACATTTGACAATCCATCACAAGTTTTATGTCATACAAGACCTCACCCACCCTATGCTTCTTGGGTTAGACTTTTTGTATGAAAATACTGCTTCCATTGATCTGGTTAAATGTCAACTCACATTGCATAATGGTGATGTCGCCGTTCCCTTCCTGGCCGCCGGTCAACCACGAGCCCTACGCACTACAACACATGTCTCCATCCAACCTCACTCTGAAGGCTGCTTTCTCCTGTCCACGCCCGACGATGCGACCACAGGGTCCCCAACCATTGCTGTCCCGTCGCCTCATCTCACACGTGACTACAACCTAGTAGGGGGTTACTGCTTGGTGCTTCCAACTGACGGGACTGTCCCGTATAAGGTATGTAATCCAACTGACTCTTACATACAGCTGCCACTTGGAACTGAGGTCGCTGCCTTCGAAGCCATCGCCTCCGACTGGGACACTACAATTGAAGGCCCACCCCATGTAGAGCCACCCAGCCGTGACACGCCTGCTCTGGACCCCCCTGTCAACACTGCGAGCCGTACTTTACACTTCGCCACGGACCACAGCCTGTCAACTGTGACGCCTGATGTCTCCAATCAAACCGATGCTACTTCCAACCTTCGGCGTCCAACATGTGACGACCCGCCCCCGAAGACGACACTGCAGACAGATCTCCACTTCCCCCTTACAGACGCCGCACTTGACGCCGGGGACGCCGATCGACTTCGAGACTTCCTCGCCAACCACCGGGACGTGTTTGCAAAGGACATCACTGAACTCGGGCGGACACACCTCTTCAAATGCTCCATTGACACCGGGGATAGCCCACCCATCCGCGTCCGACCCTACCCAGTCAACCCCAAACAACGAGAAGACATGGCCCGACACGTGCAGGAGATGTTAGACAACAACATCATCGAGCCAACTTTCTCCCCATGGTCTGCACCGGTCCTCCTGGCGAAGAAGAAGGACGGGACTTCGCGTTTTGTTACCAATTTTAGATTTTTGAACAAAGTGACTTCGGTCTCCCATTGGCCAATGTGTAATATCGATCAGGCTCTCATGTCCCTTGGTTCCAGCAAACCGCGATTATTCAGCAGTCTCGACCTCATGTCAGGATATCACCAGGTACCCATGGACGAGGGCAGCAAAGAGAAAACTGCCTTCTCAATGGAAGGAGAAGGGTCTTTTCAGTTCAAGGTATTACCTTTTGGGCTCGTAAACGCGCCAGCCCAGTTCAATTATTTCATTAACAGTCTATTCTCAGCTCTGACGTGGAAATCCGTGTTGACATACCTCGATGACGTCTTGGTTTACTCTGACACGCTGGATGATCATTTAAAACACTTGGGTGAAGTTTTTGACACGCTTCGCTACGCAAACCTCAAGCTAAAACCCTCCAAATGCCACTTCGCCATGAGCCACATCATGTACCTAGGCCACATCATCTCCGTCGACGGTGTCTCCACTGACCCCGCTAAGGTGAGTGCTGTCAAGAACTACCCGTCACCTCGCAACCAGAAGGACCTCCGCTCGTTCCTGGGACTTGCTGGTTACTATAGAAAATTCATCCAAGGGTATGCCACCCTTACCACGCCCTTACACGCCCTTCTACGTCAAGATATCAAGTTCGAATGGGGGCCAGAAGCAGACTCCACATTCCAGGCGATCAAAACAGAACTCATCCAAGCGCCAATACTTGCTTATCCCGATTTTGCTAAATCATTTATTCTTGCCTGCGATGCCTCCGATGCCTCGGTGGGGTTTGTACTGTCACAAACGCAAGACGATGGACGCGATCACCCGATATCATATGGTGGTAAATGTTTGTCCCCAGTGCAACGACGCTACACAATCACCGAGAAGGAGTGTCTGGCCATCATACTGGGAATCAAGCACTTTCGTCCCTACCTCGCCGACAGTAAGTTCACTGTCCTCACCGACCATGCCGCCTTACAGTACCTCAAGACAATCAAGGACGCAAATGGACGCCTAGGCAGATGGAGTGTCCTCCTGTCTCAGTACGACATGGACATCAAATATGTACAAGGCCCAAAGAATGGCAATGCTGACGGGCTTAGTCGCCGCCCATACCCTGAAGACACCATAGACGAACAGACCGAACAATTGGGTACATCACTCAGTAACATCACAACTGAGACAGATCCCATCACAAATGAGCCACGTGACACGCAAACTAATGACCACGATGACAGTCCGCGTTCCTGGCCAGCAATCGGTATCGCACCTTCCCACATGGCCCACCTCCAAACACAGGAGGAGCAATTTCGAGACATGATCGCATACCTGTCCTCTGACCTCCTCCCTGAGGACGATGTTACCGCCCGTCGTGTCACCATCGAAGCTCACGACTACACCATGGACGACGGCTTACTGTATCACCTATACACGCCAAAGGACCATACTGCCGGACCCCCTCGTCTCTATCACCAGCTCTGCGTTCCAAGCCCCATACGTCACGCCCTACTGGAAGCTTAACATGATGATCTACTGTCCTGTCACCAAGGGACCGATCGCTGCTATTCAGCTCTCCGCCTGAAATACTACTGGAAAGGTATGTACGCGTTCGTCAAGACATGGGTCTCCACTTGCACCGAATGCCAGGTAGCAAAACGTCACTTCCACGCTCACCCGGCCCCCCTCCACCCCTTGCCGGTAGTTGATGTCTTTGACCGCTGGTCAATCGACCTCTTGGGACCGTTCACACCCACTACTGAAGGACACAAGTACGTACTGGTGTGCGTTGACGCAGCCAGCAAGTGGTGTGAGGCATTTCCTATCAAGTCCAAAACAGCAAAAGAAGTCGCAGCAACCTTCTATGATGGCATCATCACGCGCCACTCCACACCCCGAGCAGTTCTCAGTGATAAGGGCAAGGAATTCACTTCCCGCATCCTCTATGAACTCTGCCGTCTCTTGGGCATCAAGCGTCTACACACCTCTCCATTCCATCCAGCAACCAACGCATGTGTGGAACGCATGAACAGTGTAATAGCTCAAGCTATTAGGGTTTATTGTGACGACGCGCGTGAAGTATGGCCACACCTTCTTCCAAGTATCATGGCAGGATATCGACTCAGCCCGTGCATTAACTCGACGGGGTACTCACCATACTTCATGGTTTATGGAAGGGAACCTCGCCTACCCATTGACAATGTCTTACAGCCTATCACTAAAGGTATGCCAGCTCAGATCAACACGGACCTGAGAGAACTCCTTTCAAACCTTGAGATTGCCCGAAATATCGCCCATGCCAACGTCCAGTCGGCTCAAGTTGAATACAAACGTCGATTTGATGTCAAAGCGAAAGAACCTACTTTCCAAATCGGTCAGCGAGTATGGCTTCGCAAAGGCAACCTTCTTCCCCACTTCTCACGCAAGCTACAACGTCCTTTTGATGGGCCGTACTACATTGTCTTCGCCTACGACACACCAAACTTTCTTCTCCGTCGCTGTGGGGACAACAAACCGCTCAGATCTCCATGCAAATCGTTTGAAGCCCTACTCGGGTCCCGACAGCCGGCCCAGGGAACCACCTCTTCCCCCCGACCCAACGTGCACAACGACATCGCTCCAGACTCCACTACTACCAAGGTAGCAGCCGCACAAAATGACAACGCCTCCGAGACGGAGTCTTCCTGGGACCCCGAGGATGAACTTCCACTATCGGTACTGAGAAAGAAACTCGCACAGGCCAGAGAAATTCATCAGGAACACAAGTCGGAATTCACTCAAGAAGCTGTAGGAATAAAAAAGGCAAAACGCATTGGAGGCATAAAACACTATCTAGTCGTTTTTACAGGACAATCAGAACCGCAGTGGATTGCACAGACAGCCTTGCCTGCCCCTCTTGTAGAAGATTTTCACGCGAAACGCACATGGATGGGCAAAACACGTGCTGCAGAGGCAAAGCTCAAGCACCTGGCCGAAGAGAAGGAGAGAGAGACAAAACAGTCGGACGAGTAAAGGACTCAATTAACCCGCCTGCGTCTGTAGGAATTCATGTGTAAATAGTGTAATGCGATATCAACAGTCCACACTCCCATTCATGCCTCGTCATAACTTCTGCATACCTGCGTAATAGACTTAATTCGAGTCTGGAATGAAGGATGCGATAAGTGACCACAGCTATCAGTTTCAAATTACTGAAGATAGGGACCTCACTATACTGTGTAAGCGCAACGTACAGGCATAACTGACGGAAGGCAGAACTCAGTTCACCGGATGTAACGCCAAGCATGAATGGACGTGCAACGCTCGAACTGACCATGCCGCATACCACTATGATCTCAACACAGGGGTTGTGTGACTCTATGGCTAATTAGCAGATACCTGTGTAGTATATGCAGTTTTTATATGCAGCATTGAATGCCCTTCACTGGCATAAACACAAACAGTTACACTCAATTGCCCATGGCATTAGTAATTATGATAGTAGTTATTTACATACGCATTGATACTAAGGAATTCTTTTACATACAAAGTGACAGGCCTCATTAACCAATATCAACCATACACACGGTGTTTATTAGTAATAGCAATTACTTAATTGATTTCAGTCATTTGAGTCATTCTCAATCAACCTGTTCCACATGAAACACTCATAGGGGTAGTTAAATTAATGACATTGTTTAATTATAAAGGCAGTATAAGTTGTGTTTATAAAGGCCTTATAGGTGTCAAATAAGAAAGGAAAAATATTGCATAGGGATAAGATACAAGTTACTAGCGTACTAGAACAAGGGATAGGTAAACTGATTGACAAATACCAGCTCCTTTAAGTTTTAATGAATGAATTCTTGTATGAAATTATCGGCAATTACCGACTGACAAATACCAACTCCTTTAAGTTGTTAAAGACCAAATTCTTGTATGGAATTATCGGCAATTACCGTTTGAAAGAGAAACTGCCCCACTGTGCGGAAAGCCAAAATAAAACAACAACAAAAATCATAAAGGTACAGAAAAGCAATGCGAGTTATTAAGAGTTAGTGCATGTGATATATCCCCGCTATATAGGGTTGAGTTAGTGCATGTGATGTATCCCCGCTATACAGGGTTGAGATGATTAAGGATCGTACAGGGTAGGGCGTTCTGCAGTAACCTGGACTGGGGTGATTATGGGAATCACCTGCGCGCGGCGTCTGAAACACAGTCCCCGGGGAATTATTACACATGACAATGGCGTTATTGTCGGGAGAGAGGGTATGGCCAACTTTCTCTTCCATTTGCGGCGACATTATAGCTAGTCACGTATAGTGGACATTGAAAAAGATTGTAGATTTTTCAATATATTGCATGTTTGGAAGTTCAAACATCATGTTTACTCCGCTTGGACCAAGTCTGAGGGAGTGCATTTACCTAACCGTTGGAAAAATGAGGTTCCGGACAGAGATCCGATGAGGTATACCGGAATGCCAAGCAGACTGGCATTCTGAAGAGTCTTTATACAAGGTTACGAGAGTATTAGGCAGGCGTCAACGATCCAATGTTAGGTTCCTTGAGATGCGCGCACAAGGAGCAAGTCATAACCGCATTGTAGGCTGAAGCACAGAGAGAGGGCCGGCATAGTGTTATTAAACAGGTGTAACGATAGACACCATTAATGTAATGACAGGTGAAATTCACAATAAAGAAGTTGTTATAAATTGTGAAATTCATGATAAAGGAGTTGATATTACAAAAAAAAAGTCAGTCACGAATTTACCTAAACTACCTTCTACACTCACATGACACAACACGTGCACAAGAAGGGATAATTAATTCATCAGTTATATGGTTACAGTGGCATGACAATGCTGCTAAAGCAAGTCTAAGTAAGCGTTTGTTAATAAAATGCTTTATTTAATTAACTTAAGTAACCGCGACATACTTGAAGTATGGACGCAAGAGAGATGTTATTATAGACGATTAGTTGAAATAGCCTAAGAAATGAATTAGCCATAGTGATATTTATACATGTATTCTACTTAGTAAGATGTCTGTTGCAGCGGTACCAGCAATGACGATGTTACTGCTCCTCACCGCTGCCTTTATACTGCCATCTTCCATGGTCCTATCATCATCGAGATCAGGGGATAAACTTCGTATGCACTACGGAGTTATGTTTCAACATATGGGACACCTGCGCCTGTTTGATCAGACATGGATACATACGTATCAGTTGGACCTGCCCACCTTACCCGATGTCCCAGCCAAATACCCTTGGAACCACAACTGCATCAATAAACGCAATAACGACTCCCACCCGGAACCCCGATGTGCTGTAGCCATAAATATTGCCACGAAGATACTCGGCTACACAGATACCATACGTCAAATTGCACACGCAACCTTGAATGACTCCTTGAATGCCATTACTGATGTCATACCCCACTCTCGACCCCCCAGCAGCCGCTCCCGCAGTCGACGTGCCTTCCTGTCTTTCTTGGGAGATATAGCACATAGCCTGACAGGTGTCGCCACGGATAAGGAGGTACAACGCGTAGAACACCATATCAAGACGTTGGCTATGCAACTTCACCTTAGAGACACGGCCTATAACTCAACTAATCACCTCATGGCGTCCGTTATGAGCAGCACGAATAACCGCCTCAATAACCTACTCACTGCCTTCAGGATTGAACACGCCAGGGTACTCCAAGTAGAACACAACCTGGGCGACGATTCACTCTGGTTGGAACGAGTACTGGGAACACTACTTCAACTGGCGACGAAGGAAGTACATTGGGCTCTCGTCACCATGTCCGACGTCGCGCGGATCCAACGGATGACCAACGCACTGCTCCAGAAACACTTATCTGTAGATCTGATACCCCCGCACGCCCTCAGAGCCACGTTGAGACAGGTCACTCGCGGTCTTGAAGAACACCACGGGAGGTTCAAGCTGGTTTACACGGGACTACAATATTATTACACAAAGGCAAGATTCCTAACCAGTCGACGAGGAAAGAAAATCTTTATCTCTATGTTTTACCAGTAACTTCCAAGGCTGACGATTTCCAACTATATCGTACCCTGACGTTCCCAGTACCGGTCAACATAAATTCATCAGATGCCACTGTGATACAAGGAGTGAGCGAGCTGTATGCCCACTCGGCCCGAGCACAACGTTTTATGGAATTTACCGAACAGCAATATCAACGATGTCATGAAGCCACTCAGAAGGCCTGTGGAGCTATGCCAGTCGAAGTATCTGTACTCCGACCTACCTGTACCTCAGCCATCTTCGCTAACCACATAGACCCGGTCCACAAAGTCTGCAACATCCAACTCGTTCCAAATGGTACGGTCACTGATGCTATGGAACTCTCGTCAGGCCAGTTACTACTCTCCCAAGTTCCCGAACTCACTTACTCCTGTCAAAACGAGGTAACGCTGCGACCAGGCTGTCACTTCTGCCTTGCCCCCATTCCGTGTGACTGCACTCTCGAAGTAGGCCCACTATTCCTTCCGCCAAGATTAGATTCCTGCACAAATCTCCAGTCCTCTTCACAATTACGATACACAGTCAACGTTGCTGTCCTACGTCACTTCTTTTCAACCAAGGACATACTCGCCAAACTTCCCAGTCTACTAGCCGACAAGCCCATCAACTCGCGGATAGCGCAATTTCAACTAGCCGAACATAAATACAAAGATGCTATGGGTCTGGACGACAAGCTACGTATCAAGTTACGGCACGCCGTCAAGAGAGCCAAAGCTAATGAGATCATATACACAAACCCAGCCAACCCAATTTACCTTAATGACCTTGCAGACATACCAAACCAGAGCATCACAATGTATGTTGGCTATGCGGCCCTCATTATGATTGGTGCCCTCACAGTAGCAATGGTACTACTACATCGTAGAGTCCAAGTTATGAAATTACAACTGCTGGCCCATGCCCATGCTACAGTAGCCTACGCAGCGACTACACGACCCTGGATCTGGACACCACCCCCTACTACTCCGACTACCACGCAGCAGACCCTAATTGACAGATACCTGACAACGCTGTGGGACTTGGAAGTAATCATCATTGTCATTATCTCATCCCTCGCTGTAGTATTACTGTTCTATACAGTAAGACGTTACTTCTCGACCAGAACGACTCTCTATTTGGCCTTCTCAGGACACCATGCCACGGTCCGCCTAGCCCTCATGTCGTTCTCAGCTCCACCAGCAACAGTCACACTCACTCACACCATGATCTCTCCAGCCGCCGTCTCCGTCACTCAGAGTTACTGCCGTGCTGTCGTCTCCATAAACTGGAAATCTAAAGGCATTGCGCTGGAAAACGGACTAACGGGACATAGCCTCACCCTGCCCAGGTCTCTCGTGGTCTCCCCGTGGATGGGTCGCCAACTGTCAATCATCCTACAGAACAACCACATGAACTGATGGAACCACCATCGGTCCTCGTTCCATGCAACTATGAAACGACGAGCCACTCCCGTAGTCTACTCGAGGGAGAAGTCGGCCCCCTTGATCGAGACGAGATGATCATCCCTTAAACAAGATACGTAGTTTCTTATTTATTATTAATACATCTTAAGTACTGTTCGTTCACAATCATAGAATGAACTCTTACTGTCTTCATATTATATTTGAACAGCTGTAATAGAATACAAGTGGGCTTGTCATGGTATAATAATTATTGTCAGTGAGTATATACAATGTCTGGAATGAGAACAAAGACAAACAAAAATATTGATAATAAAGTATAACTCCTTTACTATATTGACGAGGCATGAAATATTCTCCCTACTCATATTAATTATGGTGCAGTGAATGATAGATTGTGTGTGCAATAATTAGTTATACGCTTGTGTGTTCAGTTTAATGCCGTGCTTCCCCTCCGTTACAGATCTGAGATAAAACCTGTCGCAGTCCATCCGTCGCCGGACTCCATAGGGTACAAACAGACACGAGTGTTCGATTACGATAGCTGATCTACTCAAGGTTTCGTCTGACTCACACCAATGAGTCCAAGAACCCTTGCTTGCCCTATGTGAAATTCCGGATGACGAAGATGGACTTGCATACCCGCTGTAAACTGGAACGTTGCTGCCGCATGTTTGCCTGCAACTAACTGTTTTTTTAAATTTAAAGTGCCGCATTTCGTTGATATCCACATTAACATGCTATTATAGTATTGCCACTGTGTTCCAGCCATGACGCAACAACACCCCTTGGCCGCCTATCCCGAAAAGTTTGACATCCTGCCCCGATCCCATGCTGTACGAGTGCGGGATACTCGCCTCCAGCATGTTATTGCTGGGAAATCAGTCCTGATCCGGCAGATGTACGCCCTAAACAGAGGGCCCGTGATTAACGGACCCATCGACAGAGGTCTGGTCCGGACGCTCTATTGGAGCATTATCCTCTTTTTGGCCGGATTGGAATGTGATTTTCTCTGCAACCTCGCAGACTTTGGAGAGACGGAGTGCGCGCTAATCTTTGTCCTCTCCCAACTTTTTCACTCCCCTACTCTTGTTCAAATTGTTCTCCACCTCCCTTATCAAAAACTTTTGACGTCTTGACCCCGCCCTTGACGAAATCCTAGCCACCCTACACCAGATAGGTGAAGCCACCCAAAGCTTCTTCCGTCAGTGTTACGCCGACATTGAAATGCAGACCGGCATACCGGCAGCACTCATGCAACATTTAGCCCTCGATCCTGGCGTGGGCTCCACGACTTATTGGGCAGACGGTCTCCGTCCCTCAGTAATGGAGCTACGTCGCTGGCTCCCCAAACCCACTTGTGTTTGGTGTGCCTACACTTTTGCCGCCCCCGATGAATGGGACCATGACCCCCCTGTACCCCTCCCTTGCTGTTTGGTGACAGCGCATGCTTCATGCAGAAGGCTTCAGGCCCGCAGAGAACCCATCTGTTTCAGATGTCCTTCCTGTGATTGTGCCTACTTTAATGGCGTCCTTACCCCCTTGATCCGTCACCTACAGCCAGAATACCTTAATGCTATTAGAACCCCTCATACTCACGGACACCGTTACAACAGGTTGGTCACACTAATGTCCCCTCATTTACCTGCATCTGCTGTGCAAGTAAACAACCGAGCCTCACCCCTCGCCCCACCCCTCCACAGTTACCTCCATGACCCGGCCACCATCCACCCCTTTCAACAATTTCCAGTGGCAGATCAATTCGCAAGGTGGTGCACCAGGAGGTTGCCCAGTTTGGCCCGGCAATGCCCACCCATCCGTTCCCCGACCCTCCCTTTCTCAGGTTATGGCAATTTGTCGTCGGAATCGGATTCCGACGATGATTCTATCATTCAACCACGGCCTATCGCAATCTGCCGCCCGCTACCCTCACCACAGTACGATCCTCCTTCCCCAAGGTACTCTCCATACTCTCCCCTGTACGCTCCTTCCCGTTCCCCTTCACCACTCGGCCCGGCTTACTCTTCCCCTAACTCCCTCTCCCCGTCCCCTGATACCACTTCTTCCCCCTCACGAAACTTCATGTGATCTCATCCACTAATGCTCTTCGCCTGCGCAGTCTTTCTCTAAGGATCCTTTCGCTGTATCACTACCCTTCACTACGTCTTGCCGTCGTGTCTGGACCTGCTAACCATCGCCACACAGAGCTGAGGACAGCTCTCCTCATTAGAAGGGGCACGCACGTGATGCACGTGTGCGATATCATAATTTCACGTGTGCGATATCATAATTTCATTTAGAAAAAAAAAAAAATAATAATAATTGTAATGAATAAATATATACTCAGGCAAACAGCGACGGAGACGTGAAGGGACAAGTTTTGTACATATTTCTAAAAATCATACCAAGTAAATACCAATATATATATGTCCATTGTTATCTTTATTATTTGATGATTGCTGTGATGTTATTAAAATGCCGGAAAATCGAAAATTGTTTATGTTTGACGACGGACGATACCTCGGGGACAAGTCAGCTATGTCCATCAATAAGTGTAAGAAACCTGGTAACAATATCTCAACGCTGCTTCGCATTATAGCCGCAGGTTTAAGGATACACATTTATAATTTTTAATATAAAAAAAAGCGCGGGTTGCGCTTGATCGAACGAAGGAGAGATGTTAGAGGAGGATTTTAAGTAAAAGAGTTACATAGAAATTGTATTATTTTGTTAGCTAAATCAGCAGATTTTGGACAGTAAAGGTGAATAGCAGACTAAAACTTTGGTACATGTTTTTGTCGTTTTGGTCAAGTAAATTAATGAGCCTGTCAGAGATAGATAGATAGATACAAGGTAATGAATCGGTCATTTATCATATACATGAGACAGACCCCCCTTTGATCCCCTGCAGACATGCCATTCCATGGCATGTCTTGGACATGCGTAGTTCAGAACGAAGGGTTCCTCAAAGAGTAATGGTACATGTAGGAATGATATTAATTTACTTAATAGGCACGTTAGGTGGCCAGTTTTGGCTCTGACGTCATCAGCAAATAGTGCTGAGCTAGCGTTGTGAGATTGATACTACCCCAGGGGGTATGGACATACATGGTCATCTCTCGGACCTGAGAGATGGCCATAGTGACGTATGACGTTAACCTGAAGGACAGGACAAGACTATATAACGCTGACTACGTGAATAAACGTCAGACCGTGGTGCTTCCGGCTGTAAACTGAACAACATCTTCTTTTGTCTTTGTGTGCTGTGCCGCATGTGAAAGCTTATTCTCCAAGACGATTGGTAAACCGTTCCCTGAACACTATCTCAGAATTAAGGTACCTCTAGCCAAGCGAGGGTTAAACCAAGACTTCTTGGGAGATATGGTTTAGCATATTATTTGAATGACTTCAGTACAAGATACACATATTTCGCTAAATTAAAATTAACACTTTTACAATCACTATTTAGAAGTTCTTGGAATGTAAACAAACTAGGACGTCTATGGTAGTAGCTAGGTATATAAATATTCCTGACGTTATTGAAAGAAGGACATATCAATAATACATGAAACTCCTCTTCTACTTCGTTCGAGCAGTATCTACATATTCTACGTTATAGCTGCCAGGACTGGGAACGTTGTAAAGCTTTGTAAAATAAAGGAGACATCAGTTCTGTATTTGATATATAACATGAATCGTCAACTTCTTTATGTTTTATCAGCGACTTTTTGATATGGTGATGGTGTTCATTAGCGTTGTGGGTCACTCCAATCCAAACTTCATCTAAATGGTGATAGAGATTTCGGTGACGTCAGTTTGTAGTTGAAAATGGTATGTCAGTGTTCTTGGTAATAGCGAACATGTATTATGAGGTCCTTATTGTTAAAATGAAAATACGATGAGGGTTATTTATATGTCCGTCTTAGTAGTGTTTATGATTTCATATTATTGTGATGTCATTATCAATGGTGTTTATGATTTCATATTATTGTGATGTCAATATTAGTGGTGTTTATGTTTTCATATTATTGTGATGTCAGTATTAGCGGTGTTTATGATTTCATATTATTGTGATGTCAATCTTTGTGGTGTTTATGATTTCAGATTATTGTGATGTCACTAACTGAGTATTCGGGGTAATTTTGATAATGTATCATTGTGATTTGAATATTATAATCTCGATGTCAGTATTGGTATTAATTTTGGTAATGTATCTTTTCGATTTGAATATGAAGATTGTATAATTGTGATGTCAGTATTAGTCGTGTTGATAATGCCATATTGTGATGTCAGTATTCCTAAGCAGTAATACGATGAACTTGATTGACACTCGTGCCTAAATATCAGTAAATCCCTCGCTCTCGCTCAGGAAATACTAATATTTAGGCACTCGTGTCGTAAACATAGTATGTCATGGACACTCATATATTATCCTCTATATCTTAATATTCTAAATAATTTTAACTCAACAGTAACCTAATAAAAAATAATTGGCTAAATTTATTTAGATTGATATCTAAAAAAACCTCTTATTCTTATCAAGCGTTTACACTATAAATGTAGATATCTCCCTCCAACCATTCATTTTAAATGTTTAACTCATAATTATTTCACATATTGCTTTATTGTACTCATTTTGGTTTTTCGTGAATAGAAACCGTTGGACAGTGTGTATGTTATGAATGGTAAACATATTCTTGTTTCAGTTAACAAACACATTATTGTGGTCGTCAAAATAACCCTTATTTCACACTGTAAGAAAATAATGTGAATTAGTTTAAATGAATTTAAAAAATATACCCAAATATTTTTCAGGTTTTGTTGAACAGACCTGATAACAATGATCGTAGGTCATTGGTAAGCATTTTAAACGCATAATTTTTACAAGTGTTTTCAATTATCCATCAGAGATTCAAAACATCCTCAAAATTGTCATACTTTTAAAAGAGAAAATAACAAACATACCTGAACAACTCTATGTAGACTAAGAGAACGTCCATGGTGTAAGCCGTAACCTTGAACGTGTATTTATTCTTTGATAGAAAAATGTAGTTGCATGTCACGTAAGCGTAGCAGTCGGGGGAAAAGGCGATGGAGGTAGTTAGTACAAGGTTTTAGATCCCTGCCGTCTTTATATTATGTAACCCATTCTCTCCCCACAGAGGCAGATCAAGTCATGTTGATTTAGCCTCTGTTCTATTACGCCGAAATCCGTGGGTTCGGGCAGTTTCCCCTGGCGGAAAAAAAATTCATCTCAATACATTTGAATTTTTTTAAAAAATGACAAGGCTTCTCGCATGGAAAGGGTGGTTCATATCACAATGCCTTTGCCTTGTTTCAGTAGCCAAAACGATGATTTAAGAACAGCGTCGCTGATTGCATGACTTGATCTGCCTCTGTGGGGAGAGAATGTTTGTAACCATGAAGGTGTTTAAATCGAAGGGGTTTTTTTGCAGCAGGAACGATTGAACTTACAATGACACTGGGGCCTGTGTCCACACGGTTTGTGAAGTATTTTCTCTTTGATGTAAGCATGGGTTGAAAAGTAAATGTAACTCTGAACTGACCGGTAGTACAAATGATATTTGTTTCAGTAAGAAACAGAGGGGTTACCGGGTTGTACCGCGAAGCAGAATAAGGATTAATATAATCTATTTGTTGGTTGAAAAACTAATTGAACCACTGAGTAATGTAAAAAACTGAACAGGAAAGTGGATTTGCGATTAGCGATTATTTATTTCTATGACAGATGTCTTGAAATTTTGTCATTGAAGTGAGTTATGGTCACTTTTTCTATACACAGTTTGTTTACAAAACATTAACTAAAACCGAAATATACTATTTAAGTTAATTATTTAGTAAATCTCTTATTGTTTCAGGGATTATATGGCGCTAAATGATTTGTTCTAAAATATACACGTGCACATAACCAACCACACATGCGCAAGAAAGTATTAGCTTGGTCGGAACACTACAAAGTTCATACTTCAATCTTTCCTTTGGAAATATTTGTTTTTCCATCAACGTTGTAGGCTACGATTGGCTTAGACATCATGTTGAAATCAGTCGCCATTGATATGCTGTATGCTCCTGAGTTAGTAGCATACAACCAGTCCCCGATATACAGTTCTGGCAGGGCGACATCTAGTTGTACCACGTCCGGGGAGGCGCATGTCGGACCAAACACAAGTGATGGATAGGTTTTATCTTTATATGCTGCCTGAAAGGTGATATATAAGTTGAATAACGGTCAAACATTGTGAAATGTTAATTTTGTATGTAATCACTGTGTATAACCGTACACCGGAACTAGCGAGGTGTACGGCGGAGAAATGTTGCTAGCGAGGAGCCGAAATCGAAAGTTAGGTAATATTTTACTTCATAACTTTCAAATAAACAACATCATTTGGTAATTTTAGCACACATACTTAGTAAAATATATGTGCTTGTCATTCTGTATCTAAGGGACAGAAACAATGACAGTTGCGAGTAATGCTGTTGTTAGTAACATATTTGCTATCTCTGACTATGAACATTATTTGACATTAAATAGTTATGTCTCGGAAAGCTATTGACATGATAATAACATTGAAAAAGTTGATGAAACGGCGATGATTGCCTTTTAAGTGATCCCGTTTGCGATCACGCTCCTCGCTAGCAACATTTCTCCGCCGTACACCTCGCTAGTTCCGGTGTACGGTTATACACAGTGATAATTAAACTGGATTAAGATTAAGTAGGACTATTGCAGTACATGTTCAACTATTCAAGTGGCTTCGATTGTTAGTGAAGTAGGGAATGGATATACATGACATAGTTAAAGGGAGGGCTAACTGTTCATAAACATGACGTCACGAAGCCACTGTGAAAACAAATGAAGAAGTAAATGAGTGACAGTTTGCACATAATCATATTTTGTGCGTAGCAATCTAAATAAATTACATCAACAGTTCCATATTTGCTAATACTGTCGATCTAACATTGACCAATATGAGAGGTCGTCCTGATGACTTATCCTGTTCAAATAAGGAAACCGCGAATCGACCAATCAAATTCGGGATCACAAACAATTACAAAATCGCACATTCGTCGTGTGAAGGGAAGAAATGTATCATATCGCATGTCCTGTTCTCAACAATAGTGTGTCGACTGATTCTTTCCCATAAAACAAATCTCGTTTTTGTTATTAATAGGAAACTATCAAGATTATTATATTTTGGTTGATTTTATACCAAAACGTTAACTCCTTTCGTTAATACTTTATATAGAAACATAGAACAAACATTTTAAAAAGAGTTATCTCCCTTTACATGCAGTTTTTCGTCAGCATTGACATTAGGCATGCTCTAATTTTGTGATTAGAATTAACAACGTAAGATTATGTGCGATGTGCAATCAGTTTTTATCATTGACAACTACAAACTATGCTAATCTATTTGAAAATAAATAACCATAACTAGAAAATACATCAAAACAATCGGATAATTTGTCGAGATGGTTGCTCTGCGTATTCTGAATGAAGATAAACTCCATACAGTATATATTTCGAAAAGAGTTCAGTTAAGCCGTTGAATCTCCAGTGAGAGAGAACATTTTTAATGATTTGCGGAGCGGCCTTATGTCAGAGTTCAGTGACACAGCCTGACTTACCGGTCAATCTTACATAATAATATCTAGTTAGTTAAGAGATGTATTTTTATTTACGATCCATGTATTACAATGGTGCAGGGGAGGAAACTTAAATTCAGTCAAAAAGCTAATTTTCGTTCGGATAAATAATCTGCTTGTGACGAATATCAATTAATTCAATTGTTGTACCTGTGACACCTATAGGGCGCAACCCTCCCAAACATAATCTTGTTTCCACCCCTCCGATCATTTATGAGATATAGATAAAGCATAAACAAAGATCATATTACCTAGCAAATGTTGCATTTGATAAAATCTAGCTTTCACTAACACATCACCTACCTCCCCCATAAGAGGACGAAGAGTGGTTGTATTCTGAAAACCATTGGGTTTCATTCCAAATAACCCATCATTCACGTAATAGATGAACCGAGGTGCCACCAATTTCTCCAAGCCGTCCTCAATCACAACACCTATATAAAGTCATTCAAAAATTAAAAAAAGATTATTGTGTTATTCGCTGTAAGTTCGAAAAACTCGCCTGTTCTCCTGTGTTTCTGATATTCTTTTGATTGATTTGTTTATAAGTATTGAGCTGCGTACCTTAAGTTTGTTCACTTACCTTCGTATTCTAGTGCAAATATGTAATTTGGGATGTCTTTCAGGCATCCTAGCATTGCAAAAACGAACTTGATCATATTGATATTTCACTACATAAGTTCAGATTCATTTTATACAAGTATACTTATCCTGTCTGGTGATGTTTTATGGCACTTCTCTTATTTATGCTTTGATATATGTATCATTTATTTATTATATACAGGATATTAGATTAAGGTTGACAATGTGTCATTATTTTACAAGAATTGTTGAAATAAGCTATGAACGTTGTAAACATTGACACAACTTTAATATTCTACTATGCAACGAAGTCTCACAATCGGTGAAATACAAAAACATTTGATCTTCATCCTTCTTTACAAGTATATGCTTTAAAAGACAATTTCATGCACGATACCTGATGTCTAACAATTGATCTCGCCTCACCATGAAAATTTTATTATGAGACTTTTCCCAAGGCTATCGTATGACTAATATCACCCCCCTATCACTGTAGGTAAAACATGTGAAAATCTAAAGACAGAAAGGACTAATGAAACCTGACATTATAACATTATATTGACGTCATGTTACCACGAAAACCCAATACATCGTATGAAAATAATGAACCCCATACTATTTCCTCGTAGGTAATACATTTGTAAATCTAAAGACAGAAAGGAAGAATGATACGAGGGCTTTACCTACCTTCTTGTAAGTTTTCATTTGACCTCTTCCCAATGACCTTGATAACCCACGTGTAGACGGGAGCAGCCAGGAATCGCCCTGGTTCAGCAATCACTCGTACTTGCTCATCTTCAGGAAAATACTCATCAAACATCCTGTTCAGGTTCTCAGCTACCTGCAATGCAAGTCGGCGAGCTGTTTAACGAGAGATACGTTAGGTGCTTTCAATAATTCTTCTTTCCTAACAAATACGTTGTTTTTAATCTTAAAATATTCTTGAACTGGTGATGAGTGTTTAATCTATGGCGCCACTTGACTGTGAATCCGGTGCTCATTGAGCATTGGGGTTGCAGGTTTTGATTTTGTTAAAGTTACACAGAATATCTTTCTTAAAATTTCATTTGGTTTTGATAAGCTACAAAATATCAAATATGCTGATTGAAGTTCATATCTCATCACTGGACTTGCAAATATATCCATTTATGCATAATATCTCTAAAATGCTAGATTTTATGGAAAAATCAAGAAAACATCTCAAATACGTTTAATATTCGAAATTGTGCATCCAATTAATCTACCCCTTAGTTACAATACCTAATAAACACTATCGGATTCCTGTGAGCTTATGACAAGGTTTCAAAATTACGTTTGCCATTTGCACGCGCCACTCGAGCCACATTGTCCGGTTTCGATCAAAATCCCGACTTTGAATGGCCGTATTTTCGCTCTAATGTACTGATTGACCTTTAACTTGTTATTGTCAGTAACAGTTAGTGGTTCCCGATGTAATAACATCGATTTCAAAATTTGACATATGTGATCCTATCAACATAGTCTGTGTCTCTTTAAGAATACGTACAAACTTAGTAATCTTATCATTTTCTTTTGCATATCTTAACGTCTCAAAGATTCAACTCTCTGACCGTCAAATGAAGAAAATTATCTATTTAGCTATGGAGGACCCAAAAATGTGAAAAGGTTGGTTTGGCGATAAAGTAATCAGTGTTCCTCTCAACGGGAACAACGTAACGTAGAGCACAGGCAGAGAACATGGAATGCAATTTTGCATATTGGTTGGCAATCGCATCGCGTCGCGTGAAAGAACGGCTATATATACGTACAAAAAAATCCATTTCTAGTGTTTCATATTTAAATGTCCTAGAAAGCATCGAAAATCATATTCTTTATATAAATATATTCATGGAAATATTTATAAAATGAATCAGAAAGACAAGTTTCTAGGTTTTTTCTCAATAGCTGAATTTCATCACGAACCGACGATGACGATGGGGCTTTAAAGTAAATAAAGTTAATGAGATCAATATATAAAATTTTAATTATCCCTTCTTTCAAGTTTTTTTTCTTATGTCATATATAACATACAACAAATACAACTTTAAAAATCAAATTTTGAGTTTATTACACATGGGGGGGGGGGGGGGGGGGGGGGGTATAGCATTTCTGTACAAACCATGTCGAAGATGTCAATTCCCTCCCCGCACACGAATCCCCCACCAATATCAAGTATGTCTAACTTGAGTCCAACTTTCTGGGCTGTTTCAAAAACTGATTTTGCGGTCCGCACGGCTTCGTTGAAGACAGCAGTGTTAGTGACATAACTACCTGCGTGGAAGCTGGAAAAGACAGGTATCTAATAGTTAAGATTGTAATTCATTCTAAGCTTTTGGCCATGTTTTGTCCTAAGTTGTGAAATATCCACATTTTCCTTTACTATATGTAATAAAAGACACATTCTAACCTTGGTATTGTTTGATAGGTATCCTGGCAAAAGTCTTTTGACACATAAACTATTTAATGATAAAATTTAATTACATTTTTATGAAATATAGATAAAGTTAACAAATAAGGCATCGATATCTTTGAACATTCTTGAAAATTTGGCGCTACATTGTTTTCAGTAAAGAAAAACTCTGAGAGACAGGCGTCCAACACAAGCTATAAGATCCCAACATGGCCGCATTGTCAGATTCTAAGAATGAAAATTCAAATTTTGTAAAACACTTTTTACACTTAGTGTAATCATAATTTAATCAAGATCAAGTGGAATAATTTGATAGCTCACTGAACTCCAACCACGTTTAGGTTTTCATTCTTTGCCTTAACAAGGAGCTCTTCGACGTCATTGAGAGGACACCCAAACTTCATCCCGAAGTTATGGAGAGCGTGCTCTGTTGGCTCACATTGCAAACGTATCAGCAATCTAAACATACGTTATCATGCATACAGATCATTACCAAAGGAAGGTGGTCATATGGCGTAACGAGGGTTAAAGGCAACACTCGAGCGGCTTTCGTTCGCCATTTTGAAAGGTTAGCATGTGCTTTAATATGCTTATTCATTATCAAAATTAAGTAATAATTTCCACAAAAAATAACCCGCTCGAATGGTCCCTTTAAGTGACACAGGTGGAGTCTAATTATTTCTCTATTACCGATTCTTGAATAGAGATAGTAAGAAAACGGCAAATACGTGAACGAGTAGTGATTTAGTTCATATCAGAACACTTGAGCGTGAGGTATTAATTAATCATCCAAAATCATCCTTTTCCTTTGAGGAAAACACGTTAATAACAACTCAATTACGGCCTCGTTATTGAAACAAAAGAATACTTATGAAATGACAACAATGGTTCTATATAAAATTCGAGATCCTTTTTCAAGTATTTAAATACAGTATTTTAGAAGATTATATAATAAAAATCTGGAACGTGACACTACTAGCAATGACAAATCAAATGATAAAAATTAATAAAATCATACCTCGCCGAAGGAAAAGACATTTTTATTTTGTCCAGTTCATCTTGATTGTCAAATACCATCAGATCCACCCCCTTCACCTCTGCGTACTTGAGATCAGAAACTGGTTTGATACTGTGTGAGAAGACGATGCGTGAAGGGTCCACACCTAGGTCCAGGATTGTCTCGATCTCTCTCTGGAGATAAGAATATAACCCGTATAGAAAAATAAAAGCATTTGTGTGGCACATTTCCTAGTCGTTGGTTAAACTGTCCCTTTTCCAAAATTCACCTTTTCTCACAACTGAGCAAAACGATTGCTTAACATTTTGCAGCATTAGCATCGAAACAAATTAAAATCATAAACTCAAAGTAGGACTTCCGCTTTAGTACTTACAACTTCAAAATATGCGCTTGGCAGGCCCATACCAATTGCAGACGTTCATACATAAATAATACATAATCAATCTTTCCATGTGTTGAAAACTCTAAATTGCATTGACACTAGTACAGCTGTGTACCTTAAGTTTGTTCACTTACCTGCGTTTTTAGTGCAAATATCATGTAATTTGGAATGTCTTTGGGGCATCCTAGCAATGCCAAAACGAAACGGATAATGTTGAAATTTGAGTACATAAGTTAACATTCAGTTTGCGTTAACATAATTGTATGTCATACCTTAAAGATAACCGTAACTAATTTGGTAGGACATTTAAAGGACCAGGGGTCAAAATTTCGAGAACACTATTTTGTATTTGTCTCTACATTTTCTATCCTTCATTAGCGATCAATAGCTCAAGACCTAAGTCATATTTGTTCCTCTGCTTTAATGCAATGTAATTGTACTGATTTCTTTCTTACAATGTTTATATGGAATATTTTAATCGAAATTTAAGAAAATCTGAATTTCACAAATATGACCCCATCTGTCTATTTAATCATGCCAAATATCTAAATTCAGTACCAGTGACAAGACGATCCCGAAATATGGTTTGGTAATGGTTATCTTACTAATGGATAATTGGTTTTCCCGTTTTCCTGGAGGTTTTTATGGACGTCAAAATGAAACCCAATTTACATGATATTAGCACTAAGATACACAAGCAAGCGAACAAACTTAAGATACGCAGCTGTATACCGCGTTGTGGAAAACTGGAGTCATGACATCAATTAATCCACAACAAAATACAATCAACCTTAAGTTGATATCCCACGTCAGTGCAAGTTTAACACAACATCATGATAAGTGTCTTATTTTAGGGCTATATAACTGCACCAAGAACCATGTCATATATACTTATATATAACAATCTCATTACAATAAGCTAATAATTTTCTTCACTATATTACAAGCTCAGTGTAGTGTAACTAATGAATCACACCTTACTCTTGTTTTCCTAAGATAGATCATATCTTAATCTTGTCTCCGTTAATATCTTAATAAGATTGAATATAAAGAACATGTTGAATGTTGGTTTACCTATTTTAAGGATTTGTTAAATCCCCAACAACAAAATGATTCATCTGAATTTACAGACTTTGTGAATGATTTTGTAACCAATCATGACTCTGTAAAATGTACGGATTGTAATAACTCATGTATTTTGTCAGATCCTATAACACAAGGTGAAATAAGGAAAGCAATCAATTTTTTAAAATCTGGTAAAGCACCGGGTGCAGATGGAATACCCGCCGAGTTTTTTAAAAAGGGTCTTTCTATTATTCCATATTTAGAAATGTTATTCAATTCAATTTTAGATAAAGGACAATTTCCAGAGTCTTGGAATATCGGCATGATTTTACCTCTTTATAATTCTCGGGGTATTTCTCTCCTCAACATTTTGGGTAAGGTCTTTACATCTATTTTGGAGTCAAGGTTACGATATTGGACAGAGGTAAACTTTATCATTCACGAGTGTTAGGCGGGCTTCAGGAGGAAATATTCTACAGTTGACAATATTTTTGTGTTACAATCTTTATGTCAGAAATATCTTCGAAAGTCTAGACATCGCTTCTACGCAGCTTTCATCGATTTTCGTAAGGCTTTTGACTTTGTGGATAGGCAGAAATTATTGTATGTATTGCATAATAAGGAACTAGTTGGTAAAATGTATAATCTTCTTCAAGATATGTATAGTAAAGTTAAGGCTTGTATAGTAAATGATAGATTACAATCTGAATCTTTCACAACATCCTGTGGCGTTCGTCAAGGTTGTATGCTAAGTCCTGTTTTGTTTTCCCTTTTTATTAATGAACTAGCTTTAGAATTAAGAAACAGTGGTTTGCGAGGTATTTTTGTCACAGAAGAAATTGAAGATATTCTTTTGATTTTGTTCGCTGACGATGTAGTGTTGGTTGACGATACAGTTGTTGGTTTGCAACATAAATTGCATTTCTTACATAATTATTGTTTGAAATGGGGTTTAGAGGTAAATTTAGGTAAATCTAATATTATTGTATTTCTAAATGGTGGTTGTGTTAAAGGCGTTGAGAAGTGGTTATATGCAGGAGAAGAGATTAAAATAGTTACGTATTATAAATATCTTGGTATTGTCTTTTCTTCTAGATTAGTTTGGTCTAAGGCTTGCGAAACTCTTTCAGTTCAGGCTAGAAAAGCTTTATTTTCTATTCACAAAATGATTAAGGCTTATCCCCCCCCCCTTCCATTTGATGTAGTTCAGAAAATATTTGATACAAAGATAATGCCAATATTGGTTTATGGTTCCGAAATTTGGGGACTTACTTTCAGAGGTGAGATCGAGAAAGTTCAATATTTGTTCTTTAAGAGGTGTCTTAATATTTCTAAATTTACTCCGAATCGTGTTATACTAGGCGATGTTGGAAGGCATCCGGTTTGTGTGAATTATTTCAGTCGCTGTGTTGGATTTTGGTGTAGGCTCCTGTGTTTGGACAGAAGTCGGAATCCTAAAGCATGCTACGAAATGCTTAAGTTACAGGAGAGTAATGGTAAAGTTAACTGGATGGATATATGTTTGGATATCGCAGGATTTTGGCAATTATGATATATTCATGCACACTTTCCTGGTACGCTGTAAAGATATTAGGTTTCAAGATTGGCATAGCAGACTTGTTGGAAGGAATGATTTCAGATTCTACTCTAGCTTCAAATCGCTTTTAGATACAGAGAAATATGTTGTAGAATTATTTTGTCAAAAGGACCTCCTACGAATATTTTGTAAATTCAGATTCCAGTCACACAAACTTAAGATTAGTAAATTAAGGTACGACAGTTTTATTGATAAAGATCAGCTTTTATGCACTATGAGTATCATTTTTTATTAGTCTGTCCCTATTATAGGCATTCACGGAAAAAACTTATTCCTCCATACTATTTCATATTCCCTTCAAGAGAAAAATTGTATCAGTTATTATCATCCAGCAATCCTGAGCATATTAAGAATTTGGCTATTTATTTGAAAAGAAAACTGCCAATATAATGTATGTAAACTTGACATGCGTTGATTTTGAGCTGTATTTTCATGTGCTTTTGGCCATGAGGCCTTTTCACAGAAAAAACTTGTCACTTGTCACTCACTTGTCACAATATAAAGAACTAGAACGTTCCATTCTTATTGTCACTAGTGACTGATAACACGTTTTTTTCATTGATAGTTTCACCACCAATCATATAATAAAAAGAAAATCCCACCTGACTGGCACAGTCAAAGGATGTCCCCAGATCTGCAAAGTACTTCAATAGGGGAAGTTCGCTGTTACACTTCACAGCTGCAAGTTCAAACATCATTTTTAACACATCATTTCACCTCCAAACATGTACATGTGAGGAAAACGTGAAAGTAGGTATATTTACATATATAGCATATTGTAGATGGACATTTATCATATTTTATTTATATATTCCAGAAAGGAACTATAGGGTCATTAATAAACTAAGACTTTTGAACATGACATTCCTGGCAACAATCTACAGTCCGAGGTTGAATGAGAGCATTGGTCGGAAGTGAAAAGGGTACGGTCTCTGCAAAATCATTCATCTCAAAGAAGAAGAGTTAAAGCATGCCCTTGCAGTCCGAGTCAGATGAAGTGTAGCACGTAAAAAGCATGCAGGTTGTACACGGTCGAGTCTGCTAACGATAAGTACATGTAAACAATGCAGTCCGTGATTAGTAAAGTAAAAGGAACTTTTGCAAAACTGGAAAACTCAATGATGACGATGGAGGTGACAACGTCCACAACATACCAGAACCTCGGAATGCGAAGTTGAAGCGAGATCGAATAATTCAGACATTCTTTGCTCAGTGATTTTAGTACTTGCTTTCAGTTTCCTACCCTCGTCTATTGCTGGATGTGACTACTTATGAGTTTGCTTTACTTTAACAATCTCACATAGAAATACCTGTTAGCTTAAGTGATACATGATACATGAATATGTACTGCCTCAACATGCAATGCCGTGTATTACAGGTACTAGCGATTTTCCACTTCTTCTTGACTTCATCGACATCACGGTTAACACCGGCCGATCGGGAGTTGATCACGGCTGTTATCCTTCTCCATTCGTCCTGTTTATGTCTGTTGGTGACAGAATTTGTAAGCCTTGATTGGAGAATGCTTTTCTTTTCACCATACATTTCTAAAAGGCAAATTATCTCCCCATCAGTGAAATTTGGTTTCCTCTGCTTTCTTGATTCCGCCATCATGGATCGCTCAAGAAATACCGCGAAGTTCTTTAGAGCGATTTCCCGGCAGTTTAAACGTACAAAATCTAATTATAGCACGCTAACGCCTAGGCGTAAGGCTGTTACGTCGGACTTATTTTCCATGTCACTATACGATCATTAAGAATGCCCTAAGTCATGGATATCCAAAGGTGTTTTCATAGGCTGCAAATAAGGGCGATATATCAAGTTACAACTTTTTGCCGCTAAGGCAATCTGCCGGAACCCCAGGATCTTGGCGTAATAGAACAGAGGCTTGCTCGCACTGAGCTGCCTCTGTGGGGAGAGGATGGCAAACAGGAGGCACGTCAAAAGTAAGCAGTCTGTGTAAGTTGAAGTTAGAGCAATAAGAGCATGCACTCTATTTATATAGACGAGTCAGTCAACGGGTAGCAGTAAAAACATGCATTCCGTTCATAGACGAGTCAGCTATGTCATATTACAAGGTAGTCGCAACAAAGACTAAATTCATGTATCATGAGATATAAGGGCCCCGGGTAGATTTTCATGCGGCAATGTATCAAAAGTACTTGACAGAAAATTTAGAATAAAATAGAACAAATTACGACGTACCATAGAACATTTCTACCCTTGGTAGCAAACGCCTCCATCGAAGGACGTTGTGGGCTGCCTTCTCAAGATCGCCAATCAAGAATGGTGAGTCGAGCGAACATCCCTCAAAGGAAATAAAAGCACAGTTACAAAGATGAGGATAATGACACATTGAAGTCATTGGCTTACCTTGATAAGGCAAATCTTTATGGTTGAATGGCATTCAGAAGCTATACTGCAGTAGACATAAGCTTCGGGGACATGTGGATTCTGATTTAGCATTGTCAAACCTGCTTTTGTTACTTCGCTTTTTAATTGTTTCAATTGTGCATCATCTGTGTTTAAGATATAATCTAGTCATACTCTTACCCTCTTTGAAATTAAACCGCAGTGTTAGAATAAGACCGGTCGGTGTATTGACAGAACACGAATACCGAGTGTCTTGTAACTTGCAATAGCTTGTTGTGAGTATTGTGATTTTCAGAGGAGTCAAATGATCATGAGTATTATTCCACTTTATTTCTAAATTATCATAACTTCATTACAAATAATTTATTTATTTGAATTTGTTACTCACTACATCGAACTTCGGAAAGGGTGCAAAATGATATATGAATCTGATTATAACACAATTATATAATTAATCTATCCCGCCAACGGCAATTTGCAATATGACTAACAAACCGAAACACGGAATTGGTAATACTTACTGTTTTACTGTTATAATTTGTGATTGTCTCAAAGATGTTCTTTTCGAAAGCTTGACGAGTATTTGTTTCAGCTAATGTTGCTAATTTCGCATTTTTCTCCATTTCTCTAATTCAAAAAGTCTTAAGTTGAGCTTAGTTTTCACTGACAGTTACACGTAGCACATTCACTTCGAGATCTACCGGGTGCTTTTATGCTATGTGACAGCTGCCATTACCAACGCTCAGGTGATTGCTAAACATGATCGCAGAGATGATAAATTAAATAAACAGCTTTGTTCAGTAGAACATGTAGATATCATCGTTGAGCACGTACGACTGATGTTTAATTTTCTTCGTTCTGTCCATACGTTATACCTACTAATCCTGCTCTCAAATCGCTTCATTCGCACGAACTCCACTCCACAGATTCGGAATTAAATGGACACAAAAGTTTATCTCGCGTGCATGACCGAGTTCACTCATCATCTCGGCGTAGGACTGGCTTTCACGGTCTTTGTATCTTCAAGATTGACTATCCAGAATCAGTAATAAATACTATTGTCTTTTGGAGTTAACAATCACGACATGTTGTAAGATGTAAGGGCGATATCATATCTGACATATCTAGTAACCTGACATTTAAAGTCACTGACGAATCTAGTTATCTGTCACATCCAGTATTCTGACATATCTAGCTATCTGACATTATACAATTATAGACTGGTGATGAGGTCAATACCTGTTTTTATAGACCCGAGGAAAACAATATTGACCGAGGACGAAGTCCGAGGTCGATATTGTTTTACTCGGGTCTATAAAAACAGGTATTGACCGAACTCACCAGTCCATAATTGTTTTATTATGTCTCGATCAAAAAAGTCAAAACATAATGGAAACCTACAGCAATGAGCGGCATTTGGGCTCGATTGTTGGCAAGGACGGGTCAATGACGTCATGATAACAATAGCATGACGTCATGAAACAACGGTTTGACGTCATCGGCTCTATTTTTAGTAACTCAAGTCAATATCACTTTTGGTCGGACTCGGGGTCACGGGGGTCAAGTCAATATCACTTTCTGTCGACTGTCATGTGACCTGTTCTCGACCAATCGGATTGCCGGAAAAATACGCTCACATAATAAATGTAGTTATTCTACATATTTTGTAACTTGACATATCTAGTTATCTGACATATCTAGTATCTGACATGTAATAGTTAGACCATAATGGCCTGTTGTCTAATCATGTAAATGGTTAGTTAGACCACGAGCGACCACAATCCGACATATTCTGTAATCTGTAATATATGGCAATCCGACATTTCCTGTAAACTGACATATCTAGTAATCTGACATATATAGTTATCTGACATATCCTGTAATCTTACATACATGTATCTAGCTATATGATATATCTAGTTGTTTGACATGTCCTGTAATTTGACATATCCTGTAATCTTACATATCTAGTTATATGATATATCTAATTTGACATTTCCTGTAATCTGACATATCATCTAATCTGTCATTTCCTGTAATCTGACATATCTAGTTGTCTTACATATCCTGTAATCTGACATATCATCTAATCTGACATATCCTGTAATCTGACATATCTAGTAATCTGTCATATCTAGTAATCTGACATATCCTGTAATCTGTCATATCCTGTAATCTGACATATCTAGTTATCTGACATATCTAGTAATCTGACATATCTAGTAATCTGACATATCATCTAATCTGTCATATCCTGTAATCTGTCATATCTAATCATCTGACATTTCCTGTAATCTGACATATCTAAGGTTCTGACATGTCCTGTTATCTGTCATATCATGTAGTCTATCATATCCTGTAATCTGACATATCCTGTAATCTGACATATCCTGTAATCTGACATTTCCTGTAATCTGACATATCCTGTTATCTGTCATTTTTTGTAATCTGACATATCTAGTAATCTGACATATCATCTAATCTGTCATATCCTGTAATCTGACATATCCTGTAATCTGACATTTCCTGCAATATGTCATATCCTGTAATCTGTTATATCTAGGTATCTGACATATCATGTTATCTTAAAAATGGTGTTTTCTTGGATATCTATTGATAGTTGATATAACAACGTGACTTATAGTATATGAATGTAAACACGAATGATTAAATAGTATATGTGTTGCCAGAGTAGGAAAGATTATTCATGAAAATTGTGAATTATGGAACGGATATCCGAAACGATCATAATGGTTTTGGGGGATCATAATGGATTTGGGGAATCGCTCCAAACGATCTTCTCAATCAAATGACTGTCATCATATGCTCAATCTATTATTCACATATTCATTGGTTCGTAGCTCTGTTACTATAAAACATTCTAAAAACACGGGTAACCCAACTTGACAGCGACTCTGAACGTTCAGTGGTTTTATGGAAATGGAAGTACATTTTTTAAATGAAATAAGATAGTTTTGAAACTCTTGTAACTCTTCAAAACTTCTCTTTAAATATAATGAAGTAGATTTGTGTCAAAATTGAAAATCTGGCTTAAGTTTCATTAGACAATGGCCCCTTTGTAATGTATATATTGTCCCATGGTATAACTAACACCAATTTCAGTTATATCACGGGCGGAACTACATTTTTATGAGAAAGACAATGTCGTAATCAAAAAACTTCTATTAGAAACAACTTTTTAAAAATATGCATTTTATTACATAAAATTGGTTTATAAATTAAGCAGCTCGTGGTCTAACTAACCATATAAACGATAAACCGGCCTTCATGGTCTAACTATTAATTAGAATCAACTTAGACATATTATTATTGTTATACAAATAAAAACACGCAAAGGCATGCATTATTCATGATATTTGGACAAACCTTACCCAAAAGTGTCTAAAATTTAGAATTTTGATATTCCACTTACCAAATAAAAATTAAGGCCCCATTTCCAGTCAGTGACGCAACATTTGAGGCCATCATTTCTATCAGTCATTGAAACAACATTTGAGGCCCCCATTGCATGAGAAGTCTTAGCCTTACATGCTGTCGACACGGGCCTTTGTGGCAATAGACAGAAGATCAATCCTAAGTTTCAACCTATCGTTTCTTGTTTTGACAACAGTGCATGCTTCGAGGTGGGTCTTCGCCGTTCCATTGCAGTGAACAACTTTATCCACCAGGGCCCCCTTTCACAAAGCAACCTTTACTAAGGTTAACCTTAACTCCAATACTTTAACATTGCACTAAGGTTACCTTAAGGACTTATGGTCACCTTAGAACTTTGTGAAAGAAGGCCCAGAATGCTATAGAGCTGACTTTCTGTAAGTCCTGACCTAAATCCAATTGAACACGTTTGGAACTAAGTTTGGCGAAAAGTGCAATTGCATGAATATCTTGAGGGAATTAGGGATTAGATTGCATTCATAGATTAGATGTTAGCTGATAAAACTTTGAAAGATTATGCCCGAAATCCGGACGTACCCTTTGTTGCTGATGACCCTCAGGGAGCAATTGGACTTTATCATTTCTTGTTCAAATGTTACAACTTAATTGTAGGTTTATTTTTGGATAAAGATTACCTCTTGATACGTTTGGTCAGAAGGCAATAAACGAATATAGGAATTATTTAATTATTGTTGATATTCTAGTGTCTAGTGTCCACTCAGTCATAACGTTTTGCCTCTGGGTTAGTTTAATTTATAATGACCAAGCATTTTGAATATTTTCTTAAATATTCACAAAATGCATTTTTACATATGTTTTGCTATTTTGTCTGATGCGCAAAAACGTATCGTTTGGCCAAAGGTATGTCGATCTTTGTCAGTATTTCCCACTAACTATTCAAAAATGTAGTTAAGTAAACATTTTTGTTCATATGGTATTTACCATCAGCTGTTACATTCAGCTCAACGTTCATGTTTGATAAGAGAATACATTTGAAAAACACATCAAGTGATTCATTATTTGGCCATTCTATTCTGACGATCACTTCAAAATCGTCGGTTTAATGTCTACAAAGATGGACTGTGTTCAAACTAACACATACTGAGTGGGAAAATCTCATTGTAAATACACTAAACGCCAAAAGAAACGTAACTCCTCTTTCTTTATCAATTATGCAATAACTATTAAAGGGGCAGTAGCACGTTTTAGGGGGAATATGAGGTGATGTCAGGAAAATGAAAATTAATGGTTCAAATTAAAAAACAACGTCTTTAAGCTAAATAGAGCAGTAATAATTCAAATATATAACGTAAAGTTTAGCCATGCAGTTCCTTTTTCTTACACAAAATGAATTAAAGGTGTTCACACAAAATGGCCGCCAATGGATTTTATGTGAATCTTCATACTGTCATTTCTGGTTCATTTTTTGTTAAAATATCTTCCTTAAATGAAGACAGGGGTAGGAAAAAGAATTTACACTATCCTAACCCCCGTCATGTTTGAGGTATTGTCAATATATGAAAAATAGCCACGGTTATTGATTTCTATTTTGTTGATGGACTTTTGTGTAAAATCAAAATAGTTTTTTGAAACATCCATTTTACAAGAATTCTTTGGAGAAAAAATGAAAAAACTTCAAAGTATTCTTTGAACGGTGATTTAACTCCTGTTCTTATCAATTATAGATACGGCTTATAGATTATAGAGAATACGACATCAAAAACTCATTATATTTGCGATTGAAAAATGAACATATACTGATGGAAATGAATAAGGGAACGCATGTATTGATGGTGAAATTTGTTTTATTGTCATGGGTTTTTGATCAAGTATATTTCATTAAGTATGTACACAACAGGTGAAATTTCAGTATCTGGTGTGTCCTCTCTGTTTCCTGATCACGTCTTCACACCGTCGTGGAACACTTTGGATCAACTTCCGGATGACAGCCCGAGGAACTGCGCGCCACTCTTCTTGGAGAGCCTGGAACATGGCATCAAGTGTCTGGGGTAGAACATCACGATCCCTCACCCGATGTCCAAGAACGTCCCAGAGGTGTGCAATGGGATTAATGTCTGGGCTCTTGGACGGCCATGGCAACACTCTGACGTTGTTCTGCGTGAGAAAATCCCTGCTGACGTGAGCCGTGTGGGGTCGAGCATTGTCATGTTGAAACTCAAAGTATACACCCACTCTACGGCGGAAAGGAAGAACAACAGGTTGCAACACTTCGTCTCGGTAACTGACACCAGTCACCCTTCCATGAAGTCGAACAAGGTTGGTCCTATGGTCGAAGGTTATGCCGCCCCATACCATCACAGATCCCCCCCCCTCCCCCCGTAGGAATCGTGTTGTTTGATGGTGCACTGATGGTGACGTTCACGAAGGCGTCGCCAAACGCGGATCCGACCATCTGCGAAGTCCAAATTGAATCTAGACTCATCACTGAACATGGTATTGCGCCAATGTCGAAATTGTCTAACTCGATGGTGTGTAGCCCATGCTCTTCTGAGACGTCTGTGTTGCGCAGTCAGCCTTACCCCAACAACAGGACGACGTGACTTTAAGCCTGCTGCTTTAAGTCTGTTTCTGACAGTACGGTCACAAATTCTTAGTCTCGTTACTGCCCTGAACTCAGAGTTTATTTTCGATGCTGGTTTAAATCGGTTACGTAAGGACAGCAGCACCAGCTGGCGGTCGTTTTGGGGCGTTGTCTTACGTTTTGGACCACGACCTTGTCTAATCTTTACGTTCCCTGTCTGACGGTACCGGTTCCGCAGTCGCGAAATCACACTTTTAGACTTGTTAAATTGTCTGGCTGTCTGGCATATTGATTGACCGCTGTTTATGCACCCCATAGCCTGCCATTTCTCATTATCAGAAAGGTATGCTCTTGGCATATGCATGGTTCTGAAGGTAAAGGTACACTGACATTCGTTGACTCCTTGAAGGTTAAATGGACGTTGCCATGCATGAAGTTCATGGAAATCAATTTTCACGTGCACGGTGCCTTTTTCAGTGAAAGTAAACTTCAACATTTTCAGTTTAGAAATAATGGCCCCACGCAGCCTCGAACAAACGGAACATGCCAGACATAAGTTAACAGTAATTAAGCGTTCCCTTATTCGTTTCCATCAGTATATGATAAATTCAACTTTGTACTAATGAATGGGGGTTTGTTTCTCCTTACAGAAATTCTTGAATCATATTTTCATAGCAACTTACGTAACATACAAAATCATCATCATATTGGCGCAACCATCCAATCAAATAAAATATTGTCAAACCATGAAAATCCATCTCGTTTAAAAAATGAATGAACCAAAATTTAATCTATCGATAGTGCTGACAAAGAAAGGAAATCAGTGTAATGTGATTTTCAATAATTTATCCCCTTTGCAATTTATTCACATTCACATTTGACCTAAACTTCTGTAGTGAAATTTATTGTTATCCGATTCCCTTTCACCATGCTATGCTGTTTTATGGACTTGATTTAAAAGCATTATGAGTGTCTTCTGTATTCCTTATCAGTACATTTTTGCATGTTTTCATACATGCATTCACATTTTCAAATTCATATATTCATTTAACAGGAAAAACGTGAAGCTTCTGGTGATGTTTTGTTTTAATCTTAGTATGATAAATATTCTATCAACTGTCACAGTTGATTTTTTCGATGACAGAGGCAAATTTATTCAGTTGAAGTTGCTAAAATATTCATTGAATTAAAAAAAATATTGACGTTTGAAAAAAAAAGGATAATGAATTCGAATAATCATTACTTTGGTATTTGTTTCGTTGTATTCATTTTTTGGATTGTTTCAATTAAAAATGTAATTTACGCATTTTTATTTTGCTTAAAATAACAAAAACGTTCACTTCATGATGCTATTTGGCTTTCAATGTGAAATTGATATATATCCAAATCTTTCAACTCAATGTGATTCTCTGTTTGAATTGTAAAAATATATAAACATTCATTGTCTATGTATATTAATTGTATACATTTTTGTAATATTGTATCATGAATATATGATTCATACTTTTTTGTTTCTGCTTTTTAGTAAAAAAATAATATCTCGAGTGTTATGTTAATATACCTGATATTGATAAAATCCGACGACAAATAAGTTTTATGTAGATATTTGAATAGAAACAACAGTTGTCTATCAGGTGAAATTGGATGTTTTTAAAAATACTATGCCGCAATCGTCATTTCAAATGTATGGAAACTGTCATAAATAAGGACATATGATGTAAATGAAAAAGTTTCTCAGTCGGATTTATTTCATAATCGATCTTCAAGAGTAAACACATTCCATTCAATCTAAGCAAACCTAGCCTCAATAATACTCGCTATACTCCCATATTGAGTCTAGCGAGATACAGTAGGAGGTCACGTCAGCCGACCTTTCGGCGACCTATGACCCTTCAACGTTATATGTGCGAAAGCAGACTATTGAGGCATGGCAAGCCGAGCCCTGATTGGTCAATTCGATAAGTCGGATAACACAAGCTCTGACTACACCTAATAAATAATAAACAGCAAAGGTGCCCCTCTGGGAGAAAAAAGTGACGAAAATCCCACGTACAACTGTTTGTTCTTGCTGTGATAAGAAAGAGAAATATGTTTATCTTCAAAATGAAACGTTGCAAATAAATGGTAAGAGTAAGATATATATTTAAAATATATTAATCTACGAGGGCAGTCATATCGCGGTTCATTTTTATCCCCCTGGCATATAATGCGGGGGAATATAGTCGTTGGCTCCGTCCGTCTGTGATCACATTGTTTCCGAAACAGAAATTGAAAACCTTCACAGCGAGCTCAATGAAACTTGGTATATTGACTAATCATCACATGTTGTGCCTTTTAGGGTATTCAACTTTCTGGATTTTTTTATTTTTTCCGGTTTCCATGGAAACGCAACTTAGAAATGTGTTTCCGGAGCAGAACTGGAAAACGGTTTGGTCTAGCTTAACGACTAATCATCACATGTAGTTGTTCCTTTTGGGATTTTCAACTTTCTTGAAGTTTTTATTTTTCCGGTTTCCATGGAAAAGCATTTTAGAAATGGGTTTCCGGAGCAGAATTTGAAAACCGTTAGGGCTATCTCAATGAAATTTAGTATATTGACCAACCATGATATGAAGTTGTGCTCTTTGGGATTTTCAACTTTCTGGAATTTGTTATTTTTTCCGGTTTCTATGGACACGAAATTTAGAGATTTGTTTTCGGAGCTGAATTTGAAAACCGTTAGGGCTAACTCAATGAAACTGTTAACAAATGTGCCTTTAGGTGTTTTCAAATTGCAGGGAGTTTAAACTCAATGACAATCACATTCTTCATTCCAACATTACCATCAATTAATAAACTCTCCTGATGGCTCTTGTTTTCATATGCTGCTCTTCAATGTCACTATATTAGGCTTGGTCCGCATTTGATCTTGCTAGCGTGATATTTCATGTACTGTTGCATTAAACGTCTTCACATTTGGTGTCAGCCATAACAGCCACCAGTCCGTTATGGTGATCTTGACCTTATTTTCAAGGTCACCACAGGACTTAGACAACATTTGAAACACATGTAAACCCGATACCTCGTGAGCTGTTACACAAAGTCTTCAAAATTAATAACGGTGACCATGACCTCTTTTGCGAGGTCACTACGAAACTTTGACCACTTTTTGAAACACTTGTTACGTGATATTTCATTAACTGTTGCACTCAATGTCTTCAAATTTTGCGTCAGTCTACATGAGGGGGAATACGCAGACACATGTTCATCATGGTAACCATGACCTTCCTTTCAAGGTCACTGTGGGACTTTCAACGATTTTGAAACACTTGTTTACACATCCTATGAACTGTTACTGTTGGACTTATGTTTTCAGATTTTGTGTCAGCCTTCATGAAGGAAATACGCAGAGAACATTTCATAATGATGACATTGACCTTATTTTCAAGGTCACTACATCATTTGCCTGAAACTATAGTAAACATGATGTCTTGTGAACCGATGAATGGAAGGTCATCATTTCTGGTGTCAGTCTACATGAGTGAAATATGGAGAAGCTAATTGATCATAATGAATTAGAACTCATTTTCAAGGTTACTATGGCAAGTTTAGTCTCAGGAATTGAGAAATGTCACAGCAGACAGTTTATGCTCAACAAGAGTGTTTACTTGTTGATGTTATAGTAATATTTGGAGAGCATGTGTGGGGCATTGCAATGTCTTAAGCCTTGTTTATACGGCGGCCTTTGCATAAATGCTAATTTGCTCAGGGTAGTAAATATACATACATGTGTAAAAAAAATGGACATTTACACACGGTAGTATAACATTTACACCTACCCCTGACTAGGTGCAAATTTGCTTACGGTAGTGAAAAATTTGCTTACGGTAGTAAAATATACATATGTGCAAATGCGTCCATACAGCAAATTTTACTCATATGAGCAAATTTGCATGTGTGTAATAATTTACTCATATGCAAACGCTCGCGGTATAAACGGGCTATAGATAAACACTTGTATTTCCTTCAAGTCCTTATATTAGACATTCAATCAATGTATGGCTGATGGTTTGGTGAAACATATCAACTCAGCTTCCACTTAATCATATCAATGTATAGTTTCGCATACTCGATTTATCATACAATTTATACATATTTTTGCATTCTTTGTCAATCATATTAATGCATAACTTTGCATTCTCTGTCAATCATATGAATGTTTTGTTTTCCTGGTGAGTGCATCAAATTGAAGTAAGGTGATACAAGTTTATCGCCGCTTTCAAGAGTATTTTACTTATATCATGGCTGATAGTATTATTGCACGGAGAAAGCCCGCAACACCAAGGTGGCTCTGTATTGTTGTGAAACCTGCATCGGCTGGAACAAGCGAACCATGGGTGGTACCTGTTAAACTTCAGTGTAGAATTACACCCGAAAATTACTGTAGAACAGTTCTCTACTGTAGACAAAGGTTGCCGAGCCCCTGGTGGGATTGGAACCCCGGACCTCTTAATCCGAAGACAAGAGTGCTATCAAAGTGAGATCTTGAACTGTGAAACAAAAACAAGAAAAAAATTGTGGAACAAATTTATATTTGTCTATCACTCTATTGCATCCCCTCCCCCTTTCTCAACTTCTCAAAATCGACAAATGCAAAGGATGAACTCCCTTTTCAATGGGTGAAATCCCTTCCTGGATCCACCACTGAATGAAAAATGAACATAGAATTGTGGCTAAATAATTTGATGAATAATACATTGTTCAACATGCTCATAAAAACTGTGATGAACAGGAATTAAACTATCTAACATATTATCCATTCGGTTTTTAACTTACTCGATACGAAAATGCAAGGTAACTATAAAATACAATAAACTAACATGACACTCTTTGAACAAGTCTGTTTAGAATCTGTTTTGAATTTACAATTCCAAATTTTCATTTCATTACCTTTAATATCTAACAATGTTTAATAAATTAGCAGCATTAGATTCAATCCAATACAATATAGTTGCTCAAGGAGGATGTTCAATATGAAGGCATACATACTTCGTGTTACAAATGAATGAACGTCATGAACACTTAAAATTAGAATTACAACAACATCTTAAAAATCAAATTATTGTGATGCCATATTTGTGAAATACATAAACAATGAGACTACAACAATATGAGAGTCATCATTGTTTAAAATATTATGATAACACAACAAAATAACACTGTAACATCTTTGACATTGAAAACCTTTACAATGACAAGAATTATATTCAATTTTTTTACACACTTAAACCTTGTAACATCTTTGACATTGAAAACAAACTTTTAAATATTCTCTTTTCAATGACAAGAAATGTATTCAATTTTTTTACACACTAAATCTAACGAACAATATGTAATTATGTAATGTATGTATATCAATGAAAAAGGCATCAACAGCCATGCCTTTACAACAAATGCTTAAACAGCTCCGCAATGAACCCTTAACATTTAAAACAGTAAAAATCTCATGGAGGCTAAACTATATATATCATAATTTATCGAAGCATCCATAGGAAGCAAGGCAGTATGAAACTTATTGCCCAACCCTCAAAGACGAAAGACATATTCAATTCTTTCACAGGGTTGATTAAACAACAATAAGGCATCAAATCCCTTTTCCGTTAAACATATCAAATCTTGGTCTTTGAAAACTCTTTACGATACTTTGAGGGTTAAGCAAAATGATTCACCAATCACTCAAGGGTGTGCAGGTTACCACAGTCAGATTGAAAGGTTTTGGTATCACGAAGGGAACTAACTACAGTATATCCATATCAGCTGTACATACAATCTCGTTAAAGGGGCAGTAGCACGTTTTTAGGGGCAATATAAGGTGATGTCAGGAAAATTAAAATTAATGGTCCCAATTGAAAGACAACGTATTTGAACTAAATGGAGCAGTAATAATTCAAATATATAATGTAAAGTTTAGCCATGCGATTCCTTTTTCTTACACAAAATGAATTAAAGGTGTTCACACAAAATGGCCGCAAGTGGATTGTATGTGAATCTTCATACTTTGTCCTCTGACTATGGATGATTGGCTAGTGTAATGAGATTTTTGACACTGTCAAAATAATACATTTAGCATTAACTTACAATAATTATCAGTGAAAATTTTGAAATATAAAATTACCAAAAAAACGGGCTGCTGCCCCCTTTAAAACTAACTTTATATCATAACCATGGTGTGTCAAGATTTGTTCTAAGTCAACCCCACAGTAGGAAATTGCATATCATTACTGCATTCAAATGTTCAATCTTTGTTTGAAGTACATCAATATTTGTCAAAACATATACATGTAGTGTATCATGGTCTATAACTCTTTAAGTAGTTACAAATTCTTCATAGATATATAAAATGTATATGAGCACAGATCACTTTTGTCTGATAACTATTGTTTATGGGTTAACAACCATTTCTATGATGATAATGATCTGAATTTTAATTAAAAGTAATTGTTGTAACATCGCTTTCACAAGCTGTCAAAAGAAAAATATGCAAGGATATTATGCAATTCATTTCAAAAAGAAATAAACTTGAAGTGTGCCTTTCACAAGTTTTCAGGCTACGATCAATTTAGTCCTGAGGAATAAATTTATTTCAACAACAAAGCTGAATAGCACTTCAATGAAAACAAATTTTTGTACAAGGTATATTGCTTATGTCAAGTTTGAGGTCAATTGGGTGCATTCAATTTGAACAACATGAAAATCAAAATTGAATATATTTTTCGTTCTCAAAAATTTACTTTTTACACATAAAGTTCAGTGGATACATCAATGTGTCACTTCATGTCACGTGAGCACGGTTGATACCAAGTATTGTTTCAACAGTCCTGAATTTGTGATTATTCTTTAACATTTTAAATTCTTAAAGGCTTTAAAATCCAAAGTAACATAATAACCAACAATTTGCAATAATATTAATACAAAATAGAGCACAAATTATAACCCATGAATCACTTAGCATAAAAAACAACACATGATATAATGTAAAAACTTAAAATGACTTCTGGTTGCTATCCTGTTTTGTTATGAATTATCAACACTGTGACTCCATCAAAAAGTTGACAACAAATTTTCATTTTGACGGTTAAGCGGTTAAAAATTTGGAAAGAGGGGGCGCTTATTAAAAAGCCTTAATCATTCAATCGAATGATAAAATGTTTGTATATTCTCGATCTGCATATAGTTTTTCAGCGAAAAGATACAAATCCACTAACCGTGATTAAAGAGGAGGACTGAAATCAAGTCTTCAAACCATTTCTTATGTAAAATTTCACAGGTATGTCATGTAAGGTGTGCCTGTTTTTTTAGTTAAAAGCACTGTAAGGGGGCACTTATAGGGAGAGGGCTTTTTACGTCGAATACGGTAATATTTGCATTGATTGATTGATCAGCTAATGACATGTTTTGTCTGTGCTAAATTGGCCCATAAATGATGTCAAACAATGTTAAGAGGAACACATGGAACAAGTAGAGCTATGTTTTGAAGACTAATTTCTAAACGCATGAATTTCAAAAAGACTTGTAAGAATAACTCTTTACTTATATACCATTGGATTATATTTGAAAATTGTATTTCTAAAATGTTCAGAATAGACAATTACTGCTGTAAAGTCGTATCTCGTTACATTATTTACCTGTCATAGATGAGCCCGTCGACGCCATGTTTGCGGAGTATCTCCAGGTTCTCGGTGCTGTTGTTGTCCGCCCCCCACACAAAGAGGACGAGACCTGCATCACGGGTCTTCTGGATCACCGAGAGATCTTGCAGCAGACCCTCCCTGTAACATTGCAGTGGTTGTGATGATAGAGTGCTGGTCCCCTCTAACTGGTACTTAGCTTGCTCCTTTGAGAGCATGCAGTGGTATTCTCTGACTCTAGAATTAGTTATTCTACCGTTGTATATTGAGCATTTCTCCATTTCATGTGGCGCTCCATGTTAATATTATCATGCTTCAATATGGAAAGTGGCCCCGAAACAGAAACATTATAGCTCCCAATATTTTCCTAAATGGGCCGTAACTTTGTAATAGGTTATTGCAAATTGCAAATTCGAACAACGACTTATGCAATAGTACCCCAAGGAGGATCCCTTCTGAAAAAGAATCGAACAAACCTGTAGAGGTTTCAGATTCTTTGAAGGGGATCCTCCTAGGGATACTATATATTGCATAAAAATCTGTATTTTTGCTATTATGACAGGTTATGACTATTTTTGAATAAAAAATATACAAAAAACATTTGGAAAATGTGTTTGTCGTTTATCCTACCACCCCGTATAGAGCCCCATCCCTGGCCGTCGCCATGACACCAGGGGCAGATAACTCTAATCCCACCACTTATCAATCTAACGAAGCAGACTGGTGAAGGGGAGGTGGGCGGCCGTACCCCAAGAAGGATCCCCTTCAAAGAATCTGAAACCTCTACAGGTTTGTTCGATTCTTTTTCAGAAGGGATCCTCCTTGGGGTACTATTGCATAAGTCAGACTCCCAGAGAAGGAGACCCTGGGTGCGGTAGACAGTCTGCTATTAAATTATACCCTAATGCCGTAATGAAGCTAAGAGAGTAGATGGAGAGAGAAAAAAACGTACACTCACCTGGTCATACACTTGAGATGTCTTGGACCTGGTTCGTGGCTCAACCCTCGGGGTCTAAGCATTTAAGTCAGGGATAAAAAAAACCTGCACAGAAATTAATTTCAAAAGAAATAACCCCCTCCCTCCCTTTTCGTTTTCAAAAAGGCTCTACCAGGGGGGAAAGCAAAACTAAAAAGACTTCCCACTCAAAGAAGGAGATATCCCTCCGGGTGTCCTCCACTAGAGTTCGACAAAACATAAAACCAAGAGATGGGTGAGTATCTTTACATCCCGCTAATAAAATCTCAAAACAAAATCTCAAATAACTGAGTAACTAACATACCCCGAAGACTTAATCAGCTTGGGGGTCCCCGGCTCTGCCCACTGGAGAGAACTGTCCTGCCAAACCGAGCAGGCTCGCTAGAGTGCTTGTCGAGTTGGTAGTGCTTAGTGAACGTGCTCGTCCGGCTCCATATGGCCGCTGAGCAAATCTCTTCAATGGGCAGAGCCGCCGCATACGCCTTAGAGGTTGCCACCGCCCTCACCGAATGAGCCCTCAGGCCCTCAGGGGGTTGGTGTCCCTTGTGAACGTAGCCCATACAGATGGCTGAAACAATCCATCTGGATATCGTCTGCTTGGAAGCGGGAACGCCCGACTTCCCTCCGCCATAACAACAAAAAAGCTGTTTGTCCTTGCGGATGCTTTTTGTTCTCTGGATGTATTTCTTTAAGGTCCTACGCACATCCAGGATGTGCGGAACTGTCGACCTAGCACCAGAGGACGCCGGCTGTGACATGGCCGGGAGCTCTATGGGTGCTGAGACATGAAAGGAATGAGCCACCTTGGGGCGATATGAGTCTGGCAGTCTAATGCTGACTCTGTCCTTATGGAAGACAGTCAGCTCGGGATCAGCAGACATTGCATGGATGTCGCCTACCCGCCTGCCAGACGTAACCGCCACCAGGAAGGCAGCCTTCCAGGTTAATAGCTGCAGAGACATGTTATCGAGGTCCCGAAAGGATGGGCCCGATAACCAGTCTAAAACGTAGGATAGGTCCCACAAAGGGCTGATCCGCCGCACAGGGGGGGGGGCGGATCCTGTCCACGCCTGCTAGAAAATGCTGCACCAGAGGGTGGCCACCTAGAACGATACCATCCACCGGAATGTGGAAAGCAGAAATGGCCGTAGAGTAACCTCTTACTGTGGATGCGGCCAAGCCGTCATCCAGCCGAGACTGTAAGAACTCGAGAACCGGCACTAGCCCTGCAGAAAAGGGATCGAGAAGCCCTAGATTTCAACACCAGCGCGCATAACAGGCCCATCTATCCTCGTACTGAACGTTCGTCGAATCCCTCCTCGAAGCCAGTATTGTGTCTGCAAGTCGTGCAGGAATACCGCTCTCCTGGAGGCGATTCCGGACAGTGGCCAGGCCACCCACTGAACCCTGGGATTCGGGTGGGGATAGAAGGCCCCGCCGACACGGTAATAGTACAGGAGGCCGTACCAGAAATCTTAGTACCGACGGGAACCAGCTCTGAGCCGTCCACAATGGGGTCACCAGCACCAGAAGCCTGGGAGGTTGACTGCCCACCTGCGATAGAACTCTGGGAATGAAAGGCATGGGCGGGAATGCCCACAGCACCCTGCCGGTCCAGTCTATCACGAAAGCGTCTGAGGCCAGAGCTGCCGGGTCCGGGATCTTGGAGCAGAAGACCGGGGTCTGTCTCATTGTCACGGACGCAAACAGATCCACGTGGAACGTACAACTGGGAGATAGTGTCGAATGTCCCCCGGTGAAGCATCCATTCGTGCGGGGCCAGAATGCGACGAGATAGTGCATCTGCCCGGACGTTGTTTATCCCTGGGAGATACTCTGGCAATACCTTGATGCCGAAGTGGTCGCACCATAGCAGAAACTGCCAGGCTTCCTCCAGAAGGGATGGTGACACTGTCCCTCCTTGCTTGAGAATGTAGGTCATCGCCGTCTGATTGTCCATCTCTAGACGCACGACCTGGCCCTGAATCAGCGGACTGAATCGGCAGAACACCCTCCTGACCGCTCGAAGTTCCAGCACATTGATGTGCAACTTGGACTCTTCCGTGGACCACAGGCCTGAGGCCAAGTGTTCCCCCATGACCACCCCCCCCCCCCCCCCCCCCCCCAGCCCGAGAGGGAGGCATCCGTCTGGATTGTAACCGAGACCCGGGACCTCTAAGGGAATGCCCCTGGATAGATTGTCCCTGTCCAGCCACCATTCGAGATGAGCCGGAAGCCACTCCGGAATTGGGATCTGCTTCTCGAAATCGTCCGCGTGAGACCACCGACCGGCTAGAGCCTGCTGCACTGGTCTCATCCTGAGGCGGGCTCTCAACACTATGTCTACCGTGGCCGCCATGTTCCCCAACAGCCGAAGCCAAGACCTGGCTGGCTTAGACGGAGACTGAAGGAAATGGGAAACGGCCAGGGAAACCTTGATCACCCTGTCCGGAGCCAGAGAGACTAACCCCTCCGCGGTCTGGAACCTGGCCCCCAAAAAGACAAGGTCCTGTGATGGGGCAAGGTCCGACTTCTTTAGGTTGACGATCCAACCCAGGCGAACAAGAATGCTCAGAATGTCCTGGGTGGCCTCCTGGTTCCGCTGTCGTGAAAGGGCCCTGACCAGCCAGTCGTCTAGGTACGGGTGACAGCACCTGCCCCGCGACCTGGCAACCTGGGCACAGACCTGAGAGTCTCCATCTTGAACGATGGTATCTCCAGCATTCTGTTTAGATACTTCAAGTTGAGGATGGGCCTGAATCCTCCGTCTTTCTTGGTGACCTGTATTGTTAGGGAAACAGGAAAATCATAAGGAAATAGTAAAAATTCCAAACAGAAACTCCAGCGTTTTGAGATCGAAGTGATTGAATTTTATATGCAATGTGTTTACATATGCATCAATTGTTGTAGTATGATGATGGGACTTCATATTAACTGCGGGTATCTATAGCTAAACTTGACTACAGTATGATGAGGCAAATTTCGTATTTACCTATCTTGTGTGTATTCACTTACATGTTTGCGCAAATGCAAATATTTAAATTCAGCATGGTATTGCAAAACCGAAAATTTCACAACAGAAGTTAAGGTTAAGTTTGTTTAAACATATTCATATGTCTTACCCTTACTCTGACAATTATTTTTTTCTCCTTTATAGGTGATCTACGGATATTAAACAGAAGTAAAGTTTCTGTACTGAGTCAATGTAACTGAACTGATATTTTTCTCCGCATGTCCATTTTAGATTGTTTATTGAAAATTGAAAATCAGAATTGTATGAGTTGAATTTAACATCAGAATCAGATCACTCCCGACAATATGTAACAGATGGATTATTTTCAAAAAGGATGATAGTTGATTCTTGTCAGTACTGATCACATAATTTAATTATCCTAAAAACTAAACCAAAATAACATGACATTTGCAAAAAGATACAAAAGCAAGTAAACAAACGTAAGTTATGATCAGCTGGAGTTGCATACCTAAATTAAAATCTTACAAATAGAATCTTCAACCCTTTTTATTATCCGATCATTGGAGCTTCTTTTTTGTCCAGCATTTCCTGATTGTGTTGAAATATTTTGATGGTACCTTTTAATACATTGGGATTCTATAAATCAAATCACGTATAACATTTTCTACACATACAAATATGTGATTCGTGCATGTTTACTACCCTTTCATTAATCACAATCAAATATGTATCAAACACATACTAACCATTGAAATGTAAATAAGAGGTTCGTTAATGAATTATTGCTTTAAAAACTTGTTTGAACTCTTACATTGAAACATTTAATGTCAATCAAAAGTATCAGAAATTTGCGGTCAACAGCAGATTGGCTAAAGCAAACAGATTGAAAGTCTGGCTGCTTGAGGTTGAAGGAAACCTTCTAACCACGACACTCTTAATTCACTCTCTTATTCAAACAAACGCAGTAATTTAACCATTAACATCACTAATATTAACGGGAACATTCGAGGTTTCTTTGGTAAGCACTAAGTGGTATTAAGCGAAAGAACGATGTAAATAGCAGACCAAAAGTGTCAGGGTAATTTTTGGACATTAGGAACAGTCAATACAGCGGCTGCAACATAAATTACTTCAACATTGAGTTGATGAAAGTGCTTCACGCAAATGAGTGACACTATTTGATTGATTAAATTTATGATGGTATATGCTTTCACCAATGTTGGAAGAACACATTATGTTCTGGAGCACTAACAAGATATGTTGTTATAACTGGTTTTAAATACAGTATACACAACGTCAGCATTTTCTTTGAACATTGTCATTTTTCCTCTTGCATGCAACTCACTGACAAAACTACTTTTTGTGGTATTATTTATTATAGCATAGCACATGCATTAAACATGCCAGATAGTTATATTTACAGAAGTAAAGAGAATAATACACATGAAAAATGTTGTCAACATTACAGTATCGTTACCGCTTTGTGAAAGTGGTAAAACATGTTTTCTTGTGATATGCAAAATGCCAACACAATTCATTTCTGTTTTGTATGCTATTAGTTCTTAAATATATTGTATCTAACATTTTAAAAGAAGAAAGGTATACTGACATTACAATAGAATTACAATAGAAATAATGTTTTGCGTTTTTACCATAGTCGTGAGTTGTTTTACCTCAAGCACATTGTAAAATTCCGCTTTAAATCTTTAAAATATGTTGTGGATGCATGGCTGTTAGAATTATTGTAAGGAGAAAACTTCTGTGTCTAGAACAGTTCTCTAAGGCTGGCAGGACCTTGTATTCAAATGTTTTAAACCACCCTATGCTTACAATAAGACATATACGGTATGAGAAAATCTTATCATTCGTCTCTGTAACTCAATATACCATGTTCAGCAGCCTGACAGATACTACACATCTAATTGTTCAGAACATAAATATTCATTGCTAACTGTCAGACACATCCTTTGAGTCGTAAGTCGCTATCATTACTTTACTGCCAGGTGTGACATGTGCATCTTACTGTTCTTCACATTAAAGAGGCAGTAGCACGTTTTTTGATAATTTTAGATTAAGATTGTTTCACTAATAATTGTAAGTTAATACGTAATGTATTATTTTTTGCAGTGTCAAAAAACTCGTTACACAACCAAATCATCCATAGTCGGCCATTTTGTGTGAACACCTTTAATTCATTGCATGTAAGAAAAAAGAAACGCATGGCTAAAATTGCCGTTATATATTTGAATTATTACTGCTCCATTTACTCTAAATACATTGTCTTTCAATTGGAACCATTAATTTTCATTTTCCTGACATCAACTTATATTACCCCTAAAAACGTGCTACTGTCCCTTTAAGGTTGATGTATGATCACTCCAATCGAAGTGTACAAACAGGTGGCAGGAAATGTGGAGGAATTTATCAGTTTTTAAAACGTACAGCTTTAGCAGGGAATAATCGGGTGTGTTCAGCATATAGTTATGGTATCACATTAACATAATATCAGTATATCCAGAATGTGTAACTACTTTCATAACAAATAAAGAAATCTTATTTTGCCGCGTTTAAGAACGTTGAATGTTTGTTTCTTATGCTTATATTTTATCAGAATATAAAACACATTCCCCAAATATATGAAAAGGGTTATTTTTAAATCAAAATCAAAATCATGTCTACTAAATGAAAGGGTGGTAAATGGAATTGATGTTATGCCCTTTTTTCGTCAAGCACCTGAAAGCATCTCACCCTAGACTTTTTGTAATATATTTTATGAAATAAGATTTGATAAAGAAAATGCACCATAAACAGTGGGTATGTCGGTATTCAATACTCAGCAACGTTGATACCACATCCACTACACGAAGTAACAAGCAACAATATGAAATAACTTTGTGCAAAAGGTAATACATATGTTCCATTTCTACCTGAAACAACCTTTGACCTTTAAGCTGCATTTACAAGAAAATAGACTTGTGAGAACAGGAGCAGTGGATGGAATGTACACATTAATAACTTTTGGCACTTCAGTTGATGGGATTGTCCAAGCAGGGAAAATCCTTGCACTAAGGGGCTTCATTTACTTGGAGAGCTGTCAACCTGGAAAACATTCATCTTAGAATCTAGCACAAGTATTCCATTGTAAAACACTCCGTTCTAAATACTACATACTCTTCATACATGATGTATTTCTAATTGCATTGAAAAACAATGTTATGAAATATATCTAATACAGATTTCAGGCTTAAAGATTACATAAACTTGAAAAATAAAACTGATTGATGATTGGGTCTGAAATTCACGAGGCAAAAATATTCTTTCAAAGTTGCTTTGTGGAGTAAAGTAGTAGCGCTGAAATAATAAATTGCTTATTAATTAGGCATAAATACTCTCATTTTCAATATGCTTGAACAAGATGATGTTAACCTCAAATCAAATTATTTCCCCGCTTAATTCCTTATAGAGAATAGTATCAGTTAAGTTGTGATACTACCAAAAGTATATCATTACTGATCTTGATATTTGAACCTAGATTGTTGAAATGCATCTTAATATTGCATTGTTTAAAAAAGATGTACAGTTTACATGTACATAATAAATAATTGTACAAAATAATGGAATTATCTTAATGTTTTAATGTTAAGCCTATTTCCCTGGCGGGATTCGAACCACGGACCTTTTGATCTAATGCTACGTTTACACTACGTCCACGGTCTCCACGTTCGCCACGTTTGTCTGAAACGTAATGAAACGTGACATTTCAGTTTGCTTTGTCATTCTGATCATGGTCTGCCACGTTGTGATACGTTCTAATACGGTGTGTGACGGCCTGTCACGGTGAACGTGTTGTTACGGGAGAAACGGGGGTTTAATATCTCCAAGTCAAGCAAAGGCTCACTACGGAAAGAGCAGGGTCTGTCACGTTTTGCCTCGAATGTCATCACGTTGTATTGCGTTTCCTTGCGTCTCATTAGGTTCCTTCATGTTCATTACGTTTTATGCACGTTACCCTACGTTGCTAAAGTCTCAATACGTTTTATTACGGTCTGTTACGCATAAACGTGAGGGAACGTGCTCTCTTGGAGCACGTTCCTTGTCCCGGTTGGTACATACTTGAGGTACAACGAGTATTATTCACTATTCTCTAATGTATTCAGAGAGAAAGATGTTCACGGAAGATGAGGAGGACGTGACATTTTGTTGTTTTGCGCAAAACGCCTTTTATGTAAAGTTTATAAACTTGGTGTTTTTACTTGCAAAATAAATTTTGGGACTATCTCTTGAAGTTTTTATATTTTAATAATCAACGATTCGAAACAGATCTTGTTTGGTTGATGACCTTTATTAAAGATATCTGTAATATATGTAACTATTACACATTGTAAACAACATAATCTTCATCAACAGTATATTGACATTATTGTTTGAACTTTAAAAACAAGTTGGTTGTACGCAAGGAAACGCAATACAACGTGATGACATTCGAGGCAAAACGTGACAGACCCTGCTCTTTCCGTAGTGAGCCTTTGCTTGACTTGGAGATATTAAACCCCCGTTTCTCCCGTAACAACACGTTCACCGTGACAGGCCGTCACACACCGTATTAGGACGTATCACAACGTGGCAGACCATGATCAGAATGACAAAGCAAACTGAAATGTCACGTTTCATTACGTTTCAGACAAACGTGGCGAACGTGGAGACCGTGGACGTAGTGTAAACGTAGCATTAGATCAAAAGGTCCGTGGTTCGAATCCCGCCAGGGAAATAGGCTTAACATTAAAACATTAAGATAATTCCATTATTTTGTACAATTATTTATTATGTACATGTAAAACTGTACATCTTTTTTAAACAATGCAATATTAAGATGCATTTCAACAATCTAGGTTCAAATATCAAGATCAGTAATGATATACTTTTGGTAGTATCACAACTTAACCGATACTATTCTCTATAAGGAATTAAGCGGGGAAATAATTTGATTTGAGGTTAACATCATCTTGTTCAAGCATATTGAAAATGAGAGTATTTATGCCTAATTAATAAGCTAATTATTTCAGCGCTACTACTTTACTCCACAAAGCAACTTTGAAAGAATATTTTTGCCTCGTGAATTTCAGACCCAATCATCAATCAGTTTTATTTTTCAAGTTTATGTAATCTTTAAGCCTGAAATCTGTATTAGATATATTTCATAACATTGTTTTTCAATGCAATTGGAAATACATCATGTATGAAGAGTATGTAGCATTTAGAACGGAGTGTTTTACAATGGAATACTTGTGCTAGATTCTAAGATGAATGTTTTCCAGGTTGACAGCTCTCCAAGTAAATGAAGCCCCTTAGTGCAAGGATTTTCCCTGCTTGGACAATCCCATCAACTGAAGTGCCACAAGTTATTAATGTGTACATTCCATCCACTGCTCCTGTTCTCACAAGTCTATTTTCTTGTAAATGCAGCTTAAAGGTCAAAGGTTGTTTCAGGTAGAAATGGAACATATGTATTACCTTTTGCACAAAGTTATTTCATATTGTTGCTTGTTACTTCGTGTAGTGGATGTGGTATCAACGTTGCTGAGTATTGAATACCGACATACCCACTGTTTATGGTGCATTTTCTTTATCAAATCTTATTTCATAAAATATATTACAAAAATTCTAGGGTGAGATGCTTTCAGGTGCTTGACGAAAAAAGGGCATAACATCAATTCCATTTACCACCCCTTCATTTAGTAGACATGATTTTGATTTTGATTTAAAAATAACCCTTTTCATATATTTGGGGAATGTGTTTTATATTCTGATAAAATATAAGCATAAGAAACAAACATTCAACGTTCTTAAACGCGGCAAAATAAGATTTCTTTATTTGTTATGAAAGTAGTTACACATTCTGGATATACTGATATTATGTTAATGTGATACCATAACTATATGCTGAACACACCCGATTATTCCCTGCTAAAGCTGTACGTTTTAAAAACTGATAAATTCCTCCACATTTCCTGCCCACTGTTTGTACACTTCGATTGGAGTGATCATACATCAACCTTAAAGGGACAGTAGCACGTTTTTAGGGGTAATATAAGTTGATGTCAGGAAAATGAAAATTAATGGTTCCAATTGAAAGACAATGTATTTAGAGTAAATGGAGCAGTAATAATTCAAATATATAACGGCAATTTTAGCCATGCGTTTCTTTTTTCTTACATGCAATGAATTAAAGGTGTTCACACAAAATGGCCGACTATGGATGATTTGGTTGTGTAACGAGTTTTTTGACACTGCAAAAAATAATACATTACGTATTAACTTACAATTATTAGTGAATCAATCTAAAATTATCAAAAAACGTGCTACTGCCTCTTTAATGTGAAGAACAGTAAGATGCACATGTCACACCTGGCAGTAAAGTAATGATAGCGACTTACGACTCAAAGGATGTGTCTGACAGTTAGCAATGAATATTTATGTTCTGAACAATTAGATGTGTAGTATCTGTCAGGCTGCTGAACATGGTATATTGAGTTACAGAGACGAATGATAAGATTTTCTCATACCGTATATGTCTTATTGTAAGCATAGGGTGGTTTAAAACATTTGAATACAAGGTCCTGCCAGCCTTAGAGAACTGTTCTAGACACAGAAGTTTTCTCCTTACAATAATTCTAACAGCCATGCATCCACAACATATTTTAAAGATTTAAAGCGGAATTTTACAATGTGCTTGAGGTAAAACAACTCACGACTATGGTTAAAACGCAAAACATTATTTCTATTGTAATTCTATTGTAATGTCAGTATACCTTTCTTCTTGAAAAATGTTAGATACAATATATTTAAGAACTAATAGCATACAAAACAGAAATGAATTGTGTTGGCATTTTGCATATCACAAGAAAACATGTTTTACCACTTTCACAAAGCGGTAACGATACTGTAATGTTGACAGCATTTTTCATGTGTGTATTATTCTCTTTACTTCTGTAAATATAACTATCTGGCAAGTTTAATGCATGTGCTATGCTATAATAAATAATACCACAAAAAGTAGTTTTGTCAGTGAGTTGCATGCAAGAGGAAAAATGACAATGTTCAAAGAAAATGCTGACGTTGTGTATACTGTATTTAAAACCAGTTATAACAACATATCTTGTTAGTGCTCCAGAACATAATGTGTTCTTCCAACATTGGTGAAAGCATATACCATCATAAATTTAATCAATCAAAGAGTGTCACTCATTTGCGTGAAGCACTTTCATCAACTCAATGTTGAAGTAATTTATGTTGCAGCCGCTGTATTGACTGTTCCTAATGTCCAAAAATTACCCTGACACTTTTGGTCTGCTATTTACATCGTTCTTTCGCTTAATACCACTTAGTGCTTACCAAAGAAACCTCGAATGTTCCCGTTAATATTAGTGATGTTAATGGTTAAATTACTGCGTTTGTTTGAATAAGAGAGAGAATTAAGAGTGTCGTGGTTAGAAGGTTTCCTTCAACCTCAAGCAGCCAAACTTTCAATCTGTTTGCTTTAGCCAATCTGCTGTTGACCGCAAATTTCTGATACTTTTGATTGACATTAAATGTTTCAATGTAAGAGTTCAAACAAGTTTTTAAAGCAATAATTCATTAACGAACCTCTTATTTACATTTCAATGGTTAGTATGTGTTTGATACATATTTGATTGTGATTAATGAAAGGGTAGTAAACATGCACGAATCACATATTTGTATGTGTAGAAAATGTTATACGTGATTTGATTTATAGAATCCCAATGTATTAAAAGGTACCATCAAAATATTTCAACACAATCAGGAAAGGCTGGACAAAAAAGAAGGTCCAATGATCGGATAATAAAAAGGGTTGAAGATTCTATTTGTAAGATTTTAATTTAGGTATGCAACTCCAGCTGATCATAACTTACGTTTGTTTACTTGCTTTTGTATCTTTTTGCAAATGTCATGTTATTTTGGTTTAGTTTTTAGGATAATTAAATTATGTGATCAGTACTGAAAAGAATCAACTATCATCCTTTTTGAAAATAATCCATCTGTTACATATTGTCGGGAGTGATCTGATTCTGATGTTAAATTCAACTCATACAATTCTGATTTTCAATTTTCAATAAACAATCTAAAATGGACATGCGGAGAAAAATATCAGTTCAGTTACATTGACACAGTACAGAAACTTTACTTCTGTTTAATATCCGTAGATCACCTATAAAGGAGAAAAATAATTGTCAGAGTAAGGGTAAGACATATGAATATGTTTAAACAAACTTAACCTTAACTTCTGTTGTGAAATTTTCGGTTTTGCAATACCATGCTGAATTTAAATTTTATTTGCATTTGCGCAAGCATGTAAGTGAATACACACAAGATAGGTAAATACGAAATTTGCCTCATCATACTGTAGTCAAGTTTAGATACCCGCAGTTAATATGAAGTCCCATCATCATACTACAACAATTGATGCATATGTAAACACATTGCATATAAAATTCAATCACTTCGATCTCAAAACGCTGGAGTTTCTGTTTGGAATTTTTACTATTTCCTTATGATTTTCCTGTTTCCCTAACAATACAGGTCACCAAGAAAGACGGAGGATTCAGGCCCATCCTCAACTTGAAGTATCTAAACAGAATGCTGGAGATACCATCGTTCAAGATGGAGACTCTCAGGAGAAGTTGACATGTCAAGATAAGCTAAAAACAGAATCTGATTAATGTCAGCAGAACAAAACAGCTGATGAGAACATGCTTCCTGGGGTGTCAATACAAGATAACGAGTGAGAATGAGAAGATGATCATAGTATTTGTGTTTGATGCTTACATTAAAAAGAAAAATGCATCTTATGAAACATAAAACATTAGATAACCTTTTTGCGATTTAGTTAAAAATAATTTGATTGAAATGTAGAGGAATAGTGTTTTACCCACCATAATGCTATGTGATATCAAAAAGGGGAATCTGTTATCTGTCACAAACCTGTTTTAAACCTCAGGGAACTGGAAATAAACTAAGTTAGTTGCAAAAATAAATGGAATAGTTCCTCTGATAATAATAATAAGAGATTTAAGTGACTTAGTCTTATTATAGGGTTGTCTTGGTGAATTGGAAAACATGTTTTAGTTCACATTAAAAGCAGGATAAATGCATATACACAGTTACTTTTTAACTAAGTGATTAACCAATTATCGCTTATAGAAATCTTCTGCAAACACTTAATAATTAAATTAAATAATAATAATAATAATAATTATTATTATTATTATTATTATTATTATTATTATTATTATTAGGTCTTCAAGACAAAGTCTGGAAGACCTATTGATTTTATCCGTTTTCTTCAAGTTCTTATTATAATTATTTGTACATTTTTTGTGAATGAGCTACAGCTCAAACGGCTGCTCCAACTTCAATGAAACTTGCTCAGCTGATAGCCCTTACCCTAGAATCGACGTGCTAAGCTTTTGGGCAAAATCGACTCATACATTAAAGGTCCAGTTCGAATCCAAAATCGAAATTTTAACATTGATTTTTTTTTTCAAAATGCACTTAGAGACTTGAAATTTTTTTAAAAAGAAGCGCAATGAAAAATAATGAAAAAAAGGAAATCAGGACAAATTCGTAGGTCACTTGGTTTGGCCGCCATCTTGATTTAAAGCACTTTTCAAGGACTTTTTAACAACTGTCTGACCCCATGCGCTTTTGAGGAATATCCACCCGGCAACTACTGATACCAGAAAGTTAAAACTTACACATAATGTAGCTAATACATTAGCCTATAACAAGTTTAGGTTGAAATGAAAAATTACGAAATACTTTTTTGTGAGGAATTTTTCAAATTTTGCTCAAAATTGCAATATTCAAGGGCAGATAACTGAAAAACCAGACCATAGATCTTAATGAATTTTGCATGAGAGTTAGGCATTAGCAACTTCTTTAAGATAAAATAATAAAATCGCGCGCGAACAGTGACTTCCGATCACGAGGAAGGGTGAAAATTTTCATTTTGGAAAACGGGTGTTTTGGTTGGTATGTTTGAATACTCATTGCTAAGCAACGACACATGATAATTGATTGTTCTATATATCACAAGAAAGCCAAAAGAACATACAATCTTGGATAAATCTCTTTAAAATTAGATTCAACATTAACATTGAAATTCGGAGCATATAAATGTGGTCAATCATACTTTCGTTTTCACTGATTGTGAGACATTTATGATTGAAAAACTGTAGTTCATTGGCCATAAAACACTAAGCAATGTTTTATCTATCATCAGGCAGCAGCAACACTTCATAACCTGAGATGATTCATGTTTGCAGCCATGTTGAATTTTCTGTAAAGGCTTAAACGTTGAATATCAAGTGAAATATGCTAATTTGATAATGTACTAGTTACTGTTAACCTCTTAGACAAAAAGCCATGTGAAGGTCAAACTGTGTGAAGGTCAAAGAGGAATCTTGAAGACCTAAGTACTGCCGCGGCAGTCCTAGTTATTATTATTATTACATTCACACCGCATTACTAGACAAAAACAGCTTCATTACTTATATATGGTGCATCTGCTTTTATAGATGCCAAAATCAAGTCCTGATTCAAAAACACAAGGCTCATATTTCAGAGTCTGAATTCAAAACCAGCCATGTCCAAAGTTTATATGAACTTTTTCAAGCCTTCGGGAACTTAATTGTTAGGACGTGTTTTGCAGTTCCAAAAAGTTCAAAAAAACATACCATGCCTCGGGGGACAGACAAACTGGCATGTGGGTTTGGAATCCTGACAAGAATCATTTGCAGTATTGAGGAGTTTGCATTAATGGCATAGACCCTTAAATCGCATCTACATATGCCAGCCACTGAAATACTTTTAGACACAGGGTTCAATAAAATTATCTGAAGGATCCCTCATTTAGCGATTCAATAATGACAATATGTACAATGGAAAATAAACATGGTAACAACCATTTGGGAAACTATACCATTTACCTTTAATACAATACATATATGAACGAACCAATATCAATTGACGTCAACAACATTAGCTTAATCGCGTCGCTAGCATTTGTGAAACATTACCTGACTACTTTACTTATTTCAATAAGGTAAGTTAAAATATGTCCGTTCCCAGCTGATATAAATATACAGGAAACAAAAAGAGTGGACATACACAAAATCTAAAGTTAAGCACTCCTAAGTTATGTACTTTGTAGAGAATAGGTGACAAAATCAAAAAGGCACGTTGCATAGGAAGTCAAACACAATTAATAGGTATCTGTTAAGAATAGGAGAAAAAAAATCAGTATTCTAACATGACACAACAACTATTTTGAAAACACTGCTTTATGATTGGTAACTCGTAAACATTTTGGAGTAATTATTTCGCGGAAAATCACCTCTAAATATTTATGACTGCTTCACATTCCTCCGCGCACATGTATACAATCTGCACTCTATTTGCACTAGATTTGCAGGTGACGACAATTAAAATTTCAATATCAGAGACTCGTCGAGATTCTGAAACACATACATTTCTTTTGTAAACATTTTTTACAGTTATTGGTATGACATTTATATGTGCTAAAATGCTGCAATGTCAGTTGTTAAACGATTAATAATTCAAATTGTCTTATACTTGTAACTAATAGTTGTTTCGGAATTCTGCTTCCTTAGATGGCAAATATTCCCGTTAATGAAAATGTTGTTTGTGTCTGTAATACTTGACTAAATCTAAAATTTTCTTTGCCTTATTTTTCAAGTTTTCTCTATTTAATCCCAAAGATACTGTATCATACTAGCAATATTTTAAAAAGTATTTTTAATGTATTCGTTGTATTTTTAAAAAAATTTTAGCGACCAACCTAGGGAAAATCAGACCAAAATTCCTTAAATATGAGATAATTTACCAAAATTACGGAAACGGCAGCAAACATAAAGGCGTATCAAGTGTGGCCATCTCACAACTTCCGGTCTTTGTCCCCCACGACTTGATTTTCTTTTCTTTTTCACCGAACAAGGTATTCGTTGCTGCCGAAGTTGAACGCAAATACGCTAGTTGTGACACGGTGTAAATCCTACACGCATAATGATTACGTCACCGAAAGCGGGTTCGTTAAATGCTATGCCCTTTCTACAAGGGGTACTGTGCTTTGGGCGTCGAAATAAGTATGTTATTGTTGATTAAACAATCTAAATATGATATCAAAATTTCGACGAAATATTTTTCTACAAAGTGATGTATTTCTTTTCTCAATAGCTAAATTTCAGCATGAACCGCATGCAAGTATGAAACAGCGTCTTTAAAGTGTTATTTCAACATAAACCCTTAGTTATCACATGCAGCAAATTCAATGCAGACATATGCCAGAGATTAATAAGCAGGTCTCAGGAAGTTTGCTTTGTCGTCATAGATAATTATGGAATGATCAAATAAGCACGATAACTGCACGATTGATTACTAATCATAGTTTAAGTTTTTCAAAATAGTTTAGCAGAAGTGTGGTTTTCTATGTTACAAACACGTTACCACCATATGTAACCTATTACTGTTTGAAAACAGTTTATCAGTTAACATTAAAATGTTACTCTTTGTATCATTCTTAACATATTGTGCAAAATTAAGATAATGATAAAAATTGTCTCTAACGAATATACAAGAATTATCAATTGAAACTGAAAAGACATTACGATGACAAGATCCCCTTTAATGTCCTTTTTTATCCCATACATAATTCATAATCATACTTCTTATTGTAAAGCATGTGAAGTTATTCTAACATTTTATGTTTGCTAAACGCTGACATAAAAAGACTATTTACTTAATGTCAAAATATCAAGTACCAATAATTAATACCATCCCACTCCATTTCGCCACATGTCTACATTCCACTGCAGTCTCTGCAATAACAAACAGCATTGTTCGGGAGTTGCGAACAGTTTATACAGCAAGATGTTGAGGCTTTTGTGGTGTCTTCTTTTGGTCATCCTTGCAAAATCCATTAAAGAAGAAATAGTTCAAACTGTCGCCACAAAAAATTCAAAACCACGTTTGATGCTCAGGTGTGGGGTTTCCTGTGATGCAAAATGTGCTATAATACCTCTGAAAGATGTCCAAGAATCAAAGATGTCTGTACTTCTTCTGGTGATGAACAAGGTTAGACATCGGCAGAAAAACCCTGTATTTAAGGGATCGGCAAACAATTCAGAGAAGATTGGAATAACGATTAGAGAAGAAATATTTGACATAGATTATGACAGAATTACGAAAACACTTTATTGGTCGACCAGATATGGCATAAGAAAACAAACTGTTGGACAGAAGAAAGGAAATTATCTGGTAAAGGTCAAAAGCCCATCGTCTCTAAGGCTGCACGATGATAAACTTTACTATAAGACACCAACTCCTTCTACGGATGTCATAAGACAAATTGATAAGGATACTGGACAAAATGATAAAATGTGGACTGAAAGTAGGAAAGATTATGTCATCAAATCGTTGAGTGTTCATGGAGACCTATTATGTTGGATTGAGCTCATAATGTTTCCGAACTCCTTTGTTATCATGTACGCAGACCTTCCTTCAAACAACACACGTGTCCTTAAAACATATAAGTCCCCTGTATATCAACTTGCTGTTTTTAAACTGGCACATACATACATGATGTTTTTTGTCACCAATGAGCGTAAATACTTCATAAACGTTGCTGTTTATAATCACGGCGAAGACAAGGAATCGTGTCGTATGATGAACATGGTGGGATCTAAACGAATTATGTCATTTGTTGTGACAGATAGTGTTATTTATTTTTATCCATACACTTCTAAAACTATTGGAGCAATTAATATATACAATCAGTGTAACATAAGTAATCCACTTGTGTTTCTTCGGTACGATTACCGGAAGAGTTTTTCTCATGGTGCTGGTGTTCTATTGACAGGTTATTAACACTTCGATCATTTTTCGTCAGACATGACACACAGTTTGTCGATACCTAATGATACAGAATATTATTTGTCTAACTCAGAATGTCAAATTGATCATTGACCATGATTTGCATGCCACAGAATATATTCATGTGTAGAAGGAAGAAATAAAAGCTAAAAAAGTGATGTATCAAATTGTTTTTGTTAAAAAATAAAACAATCTGTATCACTTGTGTTTGAGTTTGTAGTAGCAGATACATAGACTAGGTCTTTAAAGGGGCAGTAGCACGTTTTTAGGGGGAATATAAGGTGATGTCAGGAAAATGAAAATTAGTGGTTCCAATTGAAAGACAATGTATTTAAACTAAATGGAGCAGTAATAATTCCAATATATTACATAAAGTTTAGCCATTCGATTCCTTTTTCTTACACAAAATGAATTAAAGGTGTTCACACAAATGGCCGCCAGTGAATTTTATGTGAATCTTCATACCTAGTTCTCTGACTATGGATGATTGGTTTGTGTAACGATATTTTTGTCACTGTCAAATACATTTAGCATTTACTTACAATTTTCAATGAAAATTTTAAAATATAAAATTGTCAAAAAACGTGCTACTGCCCCCCTTTAAAGCACGTTTTTTGACAATTTTATATTTTCAAACATTTTTATATTTTCAATTTAAAATATAAAATTGTCAAAAAACGTGCTACTGCCCCTTTAATTGTCAAAAAACGTGCTACTGCCCCTTTAAAGGGGCAGTAGCACGTTTTTTGACAATTTTAAATTTTAAATTTTTTACTGATAATTGGACCTTAATGCTAAATGTATTACTTTGATAGTGTCAAAAATCTCATTACACAAGCCAATCATCCATAGTGAGAGTACAAAGTATGAAGATTCACATAAAATGCATTGGCAGCCATTTTTGTGTGAACACCTTTAATTCATTTTGGGTAATAAAAGGAATCGCATGACTTAACTTTTCATAATAATTTTGATTTATTACTGCTTTATTGAGTTTAGATACATTGTCCTAAGATTGGAACCATTTATTTTCATTTTCCTGACATCACCTTATATTCCCCCTAAAAACGTGCTACTGTCCCTTTAATGGAAACATCATTTTCAGTTTGCTTAATCGCTCATGAAGCAAATACCAATTTCTTATTTGCTTACATATATCTTTCATCAAAACGCACCAGCATATAAGTAAACTGTAAATCAACTTGTGAGGGATAGAAGAAAACGTACTACATAACTACTATTTTACACTGCCAAAGAATTGTTCAGCAATGGACATTTTGAGGGTTTTGATTGGTAATAATAGTAATCATAACAATGATGGTGAAGATCATGTTATTGATGATGATGATGATGATGGTGATAATGATGATGATGATGGTGATGATGATGACATACATCTTATTTTAAAAAACAGGATCAAAGAATATTTACCATGTTGACATGGAACAATTTAGAATATGATACAATATGTTACAAATTGTGGAGAAGTATTTTAGCATTTAACGAGTTTTACTGCAATTAAGATTTAAGGTCGGTTTAATGAGAACATTTGCACAAACAAAACAGCAAATAAACTTCATATAAAACACTTGCTTCCACAATACTAAACCTTTAATGTTTTCAAAACTTTAAGGGTAATGATATGACATGGTATCATGAGTTAATGGTATGATACTGGTGCTTTCAGGTAAACGTATTCATCCAAAAAAAAAACTTTTATTCAGCTGATTAATATTTTAAATTTCTTTTGTATCAAAACATTCCTGTCACAAGCCATGCAACACATATTCACAATGCATAACATAATTTATTGGGCATTTCTGTTTTTCTCCTTTACAGAATTTCGTTTTGAATGTCTTTTATGCATTCTAGCGAACCAAGAACTGTAGAGGAGAATATAAATCATGCTATATCATGCTATAAAGCTTTATCCCTGCTAGCAAAAAAGTGATGTGGTTTTCAAGCTTTGTAACTCAATCAAATAGGCGAATTATTTTTCTAATATAATTAATATAACGCAATAACTTAGTATTGCAACTTACGAAAGTTAAAAACCTTAAAATATTAAGAAAGTATGGAGTAATTCAGATGGATAATAATCATCACAGGACATGTCATTTTGGATAGCAATTTAGAATTACTCTGTATGGTACAATCTATTTAGACATAATTTCGTTTGAAATGTATTTTATGCATACTAGCGAGCCAAGAACTGTAGAGGAGAATATATATCATCATTTGACATTATTTACACTGTATGGTACAATCTATGTAGACCTCAGGTTATCACCTAGCGATTACAACTGGTAACAGATACTTAAATGATATCAACATCCATGCATACAAGACCCAATGATAACTGAGAGCAATACGATCCGTAGTAAAGGATCACAGTGGTGTAGTGGTTAGCGTGCTGGCCTGTCACGTCGAAGGCCCGGGTTCGAATCCCGGTGGAGACACCAAAATTTTTAACCTGGGCTAAACACTGTGTTGTATCCTTGGGCAAGGCACTTCATCCACATTGCACTCAGTTCACCCAACTGTATAAATGGGTACCTGAACATGAGGAAAGTACGGACCTATATGGTCGCGCGAGGCGCTTAGTAGCTTGACTCGAAAGTACAATTCCTTCAGGGTAATAATATACATTGTATCGCCATGTTTATCGCCGTTGCGCAGTCCTGGACTGAATACTAGGCGTTAAAATTAATAATATTATTATTATTATTATTATTATTATTATTATTATTAAAGTCAGCTTGCCTGTATTGAAGTTTGGTCCATCATTAAATGCTTCGCGCTCTGCTAAAAACAACACTGTGTTGAAGCCTAACTTGTCAGTGAAGCAAAAACGAGTCTATAAGGATAAATTTGATAAAATGCAATAAGTAGTCTTTGGAGTAAAATGCTTCATTCCATATACAGGTTTAATCACATTCCAAGTCTCAAAATGAAAGATTGTGAGATAGAGGCCAGAAAATGGCCAAATCAAATGGTTTCTTTTGAAACCAGAACATTGCCAAATTTAAAAAAAAACAAAAGAAACAAAAGTCAACACTCCACCATAAGATCTCACCACATACCAAGTTCACTAAAATGTATATTTAGTACTGTTTTTCCTTTGGCACTAAGTTTAATTTATTTTTTAGTTTGACATTAATAATTGATGCTTGACATTCACACATAAAAGTTTATGCAGGTGCATTAACATTGGCTTTGTCTGTGCGTCTGTAACATATCGTGTGATTAATTTGTAATTTTTTCAAAAATACCCAAATATGATATCAACGACTTTGTGTGTATTATTTATATCGTACATATACATGTAGGTGTCTGTCAAATATTGATAGAGGTTATTTACAGGGATCACATGTACGTGAATTTGGAAGTTTTATTCACCCACAGTTATCGTTAGATAGCAATATGCCTATCACATAATTTGCATGTATGTTTAATTTATTTTTGAATAGACGTCGCCATTAAAGAACAAAGCGTCTATCCATGATCTTGTATAATTCTTAAATATCTCCGTACCTAACACAATCCGCCAATGTACCATGTGGGTAACAGACACTGGTGTCAACAGATATCATTGGAAATATAGTATAGTTCAATGACAAATTGGCATGATGACTCAGAATCTATAGGATTCCAACAAAGTAACTCAAGTTTGTTTTATAAGATATGAATGATTCCTCATTTGGAAATTTGAAATTATCAGAAAACCGGATTAATCATCAAAAATGTCTTGTCTGTAGATAGTCCCACAATAAAATCGTCATACTGTAGTTGCATCATAGATAACAATGATAAATAGAGGTTATGATAAATGCTGATCTTCATTGAAGTGAAATATATAGTTCATCGGTTCGGTTCCGAATGACATCAACAGGTATCGAATCTATGTTAAACCACGAAAATTATAGTAGGTTTATCTCCTAAATATAATTTAGCAAAATAAACAATTGAAAAGCATGCTTCATTGATTAAACAATACATATATACTTGAAAATAGTTTGCCAAGATCTGAAGCCTTAACAGCATGAAAAAGATATATTTTGCAAACACAAAACTTATTTAAGCACAATCACATTTTCATTGGAGCATAACAAATCTTTTACATGTATACCAGCCGCTAATGGCTGAAATAAATGTAAATTTCATATTTTCAATCGACTTTTCTTCTTTGAGAGGCATTTTAGATGCAAATTTGATGGAAAATAACAAATTCTTAGTGATAATCAACTTCAGTATTGCATGAATGCTGCATTCATGCAACAATGAAGTTGCTTATCCATTAGAACTTGTTCTTCTTTTAACTGTTTGTTAAATTCTGTTAAAGCTTTCATGCCTGTCAATCTACATTTTTTTGTTGAAAAGGTTAAACTTACTTACTTTAAACAAACTGTGAGTGTTAAAGAGCTTTTTTTAAAAAAACTTAACAAACATTGTTCCATTATGTCTCAGTTCTAATCAAGCTTGTGTTAGTATTGATAAATGAATGGAATGTTAGGATAAAACCTCGTTTTTTTAAAATGTTTGGACAATATAAATTATTTATATAAGTATTAATCAAATGATAACCCATAGAAAGTCTTGAACTTTCAGCTCACATTTAAGTCTTTCCAGTCAAACTCCTTACAGAACCGAGTAACCTCATCACATTTCAGGTCTATTATAGACCTATGGAGTCCCTCTGCAGGCTAATTCCATTAGGTAATTGAATGGAAGCATTTGATCCACAGCCCAAATGCACTCCTGAGACGCCCCTTTATGGTTACCCTCTGATATGTTGTCACTCTACTTCTTAATTTACAGTTGATATCCTGATAACTAAAACGATGTCGAGCCAGTTAAAGTTTTATATTGTACATTTTGGTTTAATGTGACTCTACATGTATTTCTATTCATGATGGGCACTTTCTATGGAAGCTCTTATAAGAATGGATTTCGTTTCAAATCACTAATACAAAATCCGCTTTAAAGAATTTTACAATAACTCTTTTTGACAAACAATTGAAAAAGCAATCCAATATTAGAATTGTCCAATTCTATGAAAGATTCAATTCCATCGTTTTCCTTGATCACTTGCTATGCATCTAATATAAAAAAACGCGCATAGAAATCAGACGTAGAAATAAGATGTCTTCATTATCATTTTCATAGTAAGTTTTGTTTGAAAGTGCAATGTCCATTGCTAGTTTCTGACATTTGACTTCCTCCCAATTGCAAACACATACTTTTGATTTATCAATGGTATTTACTCTTCTGTCATCGTCGTAATTTAACCTGTCATACCACATTTCAAAAGTCTTAGATTTTACCCTTAGATATATGCTTAGTTCAAAACATTTAAAACTATTATCCTTAAGATCGAATATCTCGTACCCTATCCACAGTCATCGAAAATAATATGAAGTAGAAAGCCAAAACTAAATTGGAAATTTACTTGTGGACGCTTTTTGAAGAGGAAAGAGTATCCTGTAGTTAAACTCAATATTTCATAGACTGCCTACATATGTTTTCGTTCCAAAAACTCTCTGAGAACTGAAACATTAAACATCGAAGGTACTAAATGAAGTTTTGACAAACCTTAGAAGTAATTTCAAGTCATATGTTAGTTATATTGATTGATATTGCTTACAGCGAATATGTCATTTTATTTAATTCTTTTGAAATAGAGTTCCTAAAAGGTTCAAGCAATCACATCTATGTATCTATCACACTCAAAGATCGAGTTGAATCAAGGTGGGGACAGAAACATTTAACTTTGTTTCCTGGGTCATGCCCTTTGTTGTGTTCATGGTTTTAAACAACCGCTAACCTCGACTTTGTCACTTTTCGATTTACTTTCAAAGATATTTGAACTAAATAAAAACTGGGTATGCTTTTTGTCAATTTGTCCAATAAACACCTTTAATAAGCCTTTTATTAGGACCGCGTAATTAACGGCTGTAAAAAACCTACCTGGGATAAGGGCCATAAAACTCGCGCGGGTGTGACGTAATAAACAGACTATACAGAGTAACGCATAATTATTTCAACTGAAATACCGCCTTAAATAATTGTTTATTTACCAGTGATGTGGATATCTTTATTACTTCAAACGCTTAATAGTGTTACATCGTCAAATGACTTATCCAACTGAGTGGTTAACATTTTCTGAAAATCGTTAAATATGGGGTTTATTTGGTGATCTCGTTATGATATATGTATAGAGCTCGTTGCAATCATTCTGTATATGACGTCACAAAAAGGGCGTGTGAGCAGTCAGGCATTCACTGGTCTGTCGTCAGACAGATCTAGCTGCCCATCAAAAGTGGCATTCAAAAACGGCTTTAATTACTAAACTGAATATAATTGAGTAGCGACCTTTGACGCACTATAAGATATTTAATCAGACATTCATATATTCAAAAGAAAATAGTAACATATGATGTTTAAGAGTCATCCACATTGCATGATTACACTCAATAAATGTTGTTGATAACAAGTTATCTAGGCTAGTGAATTCAAGAAGTGAGATATAACGTTCGTGCACAAAATTCTTCCTAATATCTAAAATCATGTTATTTATTCATATATTCATATTCATATATTTATATATCTTCATTTATTCATTATATTATATCATTTCTCTCTAGAGATCTAGTACTGAAATGTTATAGACTGTTAAAATACTGTAAAATCTTGTCAAACCTCATTTACACTTATTTATACTTATACTGTCAGTAATAACACCAAAACGCATGTACAGGGACAATCTAAACTTTCGTTGATAAAGGTATGAAAAGTTGAATGTGATTCCATGTCAATATATTCATAAATGTCTTGACAGAGGATATAAATTTTTAAACGTAAAGACAGAACGAACTTTTAAAATATTTCCTGAATTAAACAAGTTTATGGAGAAGCTCCCTACAGTTACAGTAACTCAGTGATTTTGTTTGCTTTAATTAAATTCTACTTATTCTATTTTTATAAGGGGATCTTTGAAATGTCATTCGATTTTTATAAATATCCTGAGTTATGCATGTTTACGTTGCAGTCCCCTCCACTTTGACGTAGAAGATTTCTCCAATTACATTAGCTCAATGATTTTGTTTTCGTTTGGATGTAAATACATTTTCTAAAATAAATGAGAATAGTAATTAATTACTCTAACAGTTCAACGTTAACAAGAACTATTGTTTACCAAAAGGAAAAAAATGCAACAACACTTTTGTTAAAGGTTTTGACGATTATGTTTTGATTCCATCATAAATGGTGCCTTGCTTCCTAATAATTATAAAATTATTTGGATGTTCATGGTACAAGCGTGCTTCCTATCTGGCAAATATAAACAGAAAATATTTGGGAATTCGTAGCACAAATGTTGAAAAAAGTAATTTCCTCAGACTCCTTGTCATCATGTTAAATCTCTTTTTGTTTCGATTAAATAAACTGAACTAACTACATAAGTTGATTAAGGCATACTGATGAAGAACCAGGTCATGATGTTCTTGAAAATACATGGAATATATACATATTACAAAATTACAAAATCAACATGGGGAAATATGAGCTTTTGTCAAAATTACTTTGATAGAACTACATGTATATCAAGCTCTGTCAGAACAAGTTGTTAGCATTTCTTTGTTAAATTGGATAGACTTCGACCTGGTTGTACAAACATTTATCTTGGACACTTGATATCGCCTCAGAGTATTCACTTGAAATTGGATGTCCTTCAAACGAGTGTCTACAGCTAAGCTTGCAATTTGTCAGTTTCCAGACTTGGTATCCATGTCGTTAGAAAAACAATCCTTTTTATTTGTTAATTAAGCTAACAGACAAAGTGAGTGGAATATTTGTGTTTTCATGCTAGATGCTCTGTAACTAGGTTATGCTGTTTTAAGGGATTTGTCCTAGAAAAAGCTGATCTTCAGATTGTCAACTGACAAGATATGCAGTTTCAAAGTTTCATCAGACTTTTGAACTGATAGTTTTAAACAATGGCATCCATGTTTAAGAACACCAATGAATTGTTTTATTAAATCTTCATCTCCACTTCAAGTTTTGATGTTTGGGATTATTAATATCTTCAATATGCTAAAACTGTCCATATGAGCAATATATTATATTTGATTAAACTGGTTATGTTTTGGGTCATGACAAATTCCAACATGTTTTTTTGAATTTCATTTTCATTTAATCCGTTTATTAAAGTGGGAGTTGACATGTTGAATCTTGTTAACAATGTCACTTTTGTAATTGTCAGTCGAATTCATGTTTATTTGTTATATAATGTGCATTTAAGTAACAAGAGTAACAAGTCACTACAGAAAATTTCGAATTCCGTTTCAGCATAAAACATTTGCTTTGTGCTGGAAAATTCTGTTTATACACCGGCAAACATTGGTCCAAGGTTAAGAACTTTAAAACATTACATTTTCTGCCATATTAATTTCACACTGAGCAAAATCATAAATATATATAATCTCTTCATGTGCACAGCATGAAACCAGGGTGAATCCAAATATTGGATTCATGCCGGATACAGCCGGATACTTACCCATTTTAAATCCGCCTATCCGGCACCAGATACGCCACCGGATATGCTATCCGGCCGGATACTGCCATATACTCCACCGGATACCCATTTTTTCTGTTTCCGCCTATCCGGCACCGGATACCCCAACGGATATGCTTTCCGGCCAGATACTGCCAGACACTCCACCGGATTTGCTTTCCGGCCGGATACTGCCAGACACTCCACCGGATTTGCTATCCGGCCAGATACTGCCAGATACACTACGGATATGCTATCCGGCCGGATACTGCCAGATACTCAACCGGATATGTTTCTCTGAGAATCTAGTTACTTACTCATAAATAATGGTCAAAATGATTTAAACTTATTCAATAACATTTACTATTTCCCTTTCCTTTCCTTCATAAAAAATAAAATGTTATTGGAACATTTATATACAAATTGCTTGAATAACTATGTAAATATAATTAATGTACGGAGTGTTAACTACCAAAGGTTAAATACCAATTGTAGGGTGGGAAACATTTATATAGACCACAAAACACGAATTGCTTTCTAGTAATTGTTTGCCAATCAAATGACATGAACTGTTGACAGAATTCTTGTTTTATGTAATAGAAAGTGTCAAACATTATATTTCCAAATTGCTGTTGTAAACAGTCATATGACCCAGAACTCACATGGCTAGAGTGTTGATTATGAAGTGAAATGTATGGATGATGTACAAATATTATGGCTGTAACGATTCATCGATACATACAATACAGTCGTAGCTTGGAAATCATGAGCTACCTGTATCATTATACACTAAAAAAAGATTTCACTTACATAAAAATGAAAAGAAAACTAAATGATCACTATAAACCAGCTAGTGTTGTGCAGTAACTGTAACTACAGTAAGCATGAAGCATCTGATTATAAGAGTATATGAAGTTATACAATTTATCGTGATACATTCTGTATCGCCTGTCTGTATCGTGATATATCTCGTATCATGAGATTTCCCATTATACTCAACCCTCATGTCAAATATCAGAAAGAACAAAGTTTTACAAGTCTCAAGACCCCAAATGTGACCACAAATGACGTTGATCTTCTAAAGTTTTACATTCTCTTTACTCTTCTTTCATTATGCCAACCTAACGAGCGTTGCAAACTTAGGAGCAGCAACTCTCTCAATACACAACAAGAACTAGTCACTAATAAAAACAAAAACAAAACCCATACAAAACAAAAAATATAACTTTACGTATACATTATCAACTTTATAAAGCATTCACAAGTATACAAGGCAATCTATTGAGAGTTTTTCAATAAGGTTATAATGCATAATATGCAGAGATATTCTGCCTGTCACGCTTGAATACACATTAAACACCTGTTGCCTCAATCTCATTAACATGGGTCATTAATTGCTTAACTAATTGCAATTAGGCAATTAGTGTATATTGCAGTAGCACAGGAGATGAGGGTAAGGTTGGAGTAGGGTCAAATTGCTCACAAAGTGGAAGAAGTATAGTTGAGCTTATATTATATGGGTTGTTAATTTTAAATTATACTCATTGTAAAATGCATTAGTTGTAAAGCAACCTTTGTTATGCCTTAAACAGTTGTAATGAAAGCAATAAATTCTATCACCTCAATTGAACGATAAAGAAAAACATGATATCAATACCCCATTTCTTACAGACTTACAGGGCTAAACTTTAACAAAGAGTGAACAAACAAATTGGGGTAACAAAGAATTTAAATGAACATTCATTTCTGGATAAATATACAAATATGTAAATCATTAGATTAGTTAAATAGACATAAATAAATGTACATACATTGTAGATAAATCATCCCAAATAACAAATAGTATATCAACAACAATTTGGGCATTGGCTATTGACAACATGCATAAACATTTTAGATATAAGACAATCCTAGGCCTCAAACTGTCTCATTCAAGGCTTAACATGTAGAAACAGCATTAGTTTACAGTTTACTTATATTATATTCATCTTAAAAATCTGTACAAAAGACAATTGAAAATTTGAATAATAACCTTAAATATGTACAGAAAACAATTCATTTCTTGCATCCAATCAATACTATGTTAAACTCAATCAAATACCACTTGTTATTGAATGCAACTTTTATACTTCTTAAACTGATTGATGCGAAACAGTTGTCTATTTTAAAAAGATAAAAGAAAAAATAAGATGATAAGGATTAATGTTACTGTTATTAAAATATACAGGCAAAACAACCCAAATAGCATTAAAATTTTTAAGCACACACCCAAACTGATGAAAATAAAGGCTTTAAAATATTGTTCTTGATATTCTGTGTGTCTTAGATAAAAATGAAAAGCATATTAACTTCAAAAGTCCAACTTTTTCACTTCATAAGGAAAAAAAGGTATGCAGCTTATACATAAATTATTTACAAATATGATGCTTTTGTCACTGGGCATAAGACAATGAATCTCTGCATGTTATGCGTTTCTTGAAACCAGGCACACTTTCCATCAATTTTTTGAACTGGTAGCAGTGATGCTGAGCCTTCGTTTAGAAATTTAGAAGACCATACTGATATGGGATTGAGGTATCCAAACTGGTTGACTGAGGGTTGAAACCAGTCAACACGTGCAAAGACATGCGTTACAGACGATGCTAACAGCTGGAGGTTACGGATGATGAAGTGCTTGATCTTGGCAGGTCGTATCCCAGTGGATGTAGAGATCCTTGTGTGGTCATCTGCACAGATTGCGCAAACACAATTCCATTTGCATTTAAAGCATGTCTATCTCCAACTAAGGATGAATTATTCCACTTGAATGAGGAGACTTGTTGAGCAACACGTGAGAGTGTCTCAAGATGAATGTTCTTCTGGTACAGATGGCTTTAAACTGTCTGAAGGCACTTCAAATCATAATCATTGAGGTTCACAAATGACTCACTGCTCTCTGGAAGTTGTATTGACGAAAAGCTACTCCAAAAAGAGGGTGCAATTCCAGTTATCTCTGAGGTGGAAGCACTGAACATATCAATTGTTGATAGTGTCACATATTTCTTTAAAGTAAGTTCTGAAAGTTCGAGATATTTATCTTTAAAAAATACATTTACTGCATCCAAATGGAAATTCGAAAACATACTAAATTTCCTCATGAGCTGTACTGGTAAATCCTTCATGTTCGTTGACATGTCCGAAAGCAGTCCATTATATTGAGAAGCCTTTGTATAGACCACAAAACATGAATTGCTTTCTAATTGTTTGCCAATTGTTTAAAACTCAAATGGCCAAAATGTTAATTATGACGTGAAATGTATATATGATAAACAAAAAGAATAAAGTTTAGCAATTCTCAAGACCCGAATGTGACCATCTATGACGTTGATTTTCTTACGTTTTACATTCTTTTTACTTTACTTTCATTATGCTACACGAGAGAGTTGTGCAAACTTAGGGGCAGCAACTCTCTCAATACACACCAAGTTCTAGCCACTAAAAAAAACAAGAACGAAACAAATATAAAACATAATAACACTGTATGGTATACAATATCAATGGTTTAAAGTATTCACAAGTAAACAAGGCAAATGTTTTTCAATGAGAAACATTTATAAAGACCACAAAACATGAATTGCTTTCTTATTGTTTGCCAATTATTTATGAAATAGAAATTGTCAGACATGATATTTGCAAATTGCTGTTGATACCGGTCATGTCACCAAAAACTCAAATGGCCAAAATGTTAATTATGAAGAGGACAGTGTGTATGATATACAATATCAAAAAGAACAAAGTTTTACAATTTTCAAGACAACAATGTGACCAAATCAAAACCCATACAAACAAAACAAAAAATATCACTGTACAATATACACTATCAATGTCTTAAAGCATTCAGTAAGCAGGGTCAATGTTTTTCAATGAGGTTATAATGCACTAATATGAAGAGACCGCCAATATTCTGCCTGTCAGGCTTGAATACACATTAAACACCTGATGTCTAGATCTCCTTAACAGACCTCATTAACCACTTTACTGATTGCAATTAGGCGATAATTGTATATTGCAGTAGCACCGGGGTATTGGGATTAGGTTGGGGTAGGGTCGGAATGCTCAAAGAGTTGACTAAGTATAGGTGAATGTCTCTGATGCTTGTCACAGTTGTTATTAGGTCTTCAAGACAAAGTCGTGAAGACCTATTGTTTTTATCCGATTTCTTCAAGTTCTTTTTAGGTCTTCAAGACAAAGTCGTGAAGACCTATTGTTTTTATCCGATTTCTTCAAGTTCTTTTTCTATTATTATTATTATTATTTGTACTTTTTTTGTGAATCAACTGCAGCCCAAACGGCTGCTCCGAATTTGACCAAACTTGGCATGCAGATACCCCTTACCCTGGAATCGACATGCTAAGCTTTTGGGCAAAATCGACTCGTACATTAAGGGTCCAGTTCGAATCCAAAATCGAAAATTTAACATTGATTTTTTTTTCAAAATGCACTTAGAGACTTGAAATTTTTTTTAAAACAAGCGCAATAAAAAAATATGAAAAAAAGGAAATCAGGACAAATTCGTAGGTCACGTGCTTTGGCCGCCATCTTGCTTTTAGTGCAATTTTCACAGTTTCCGACCCCACCCGCCTTTGACAATCTTCTCCTCTGAAGATACTTGCACTACAGAGCTGAAATTCATACTGAATGTAGCTGGAGTATTGTACACAAAAGTTTTTAAGTTCAATGGTGTTTACATTAATACTTTTTGTGCTGTGACCTTTCAAAGTTGACCAAAATCGAAAAATCGCTAACTTCAAGGGCAGATAACTCAAAAACCAGACCTTAGAACTTAATGATTTTTGCATGAGAGTTAGACATGAGCAAGGTCTTCAAGAAAAAAGAATAAAATCGCTCGCGAACAGTCACTTCCGGTCAGGAGGAAGGGTCAAACTTTGCATATTAAAAAGTGATGTTTGGTCGGTATGGTTTAAACCTTTTTACCAAACATGCATGTGAAGGTCAAACATGCATGTGAAGGTCAAACAGTATGTGAAGGTCAAAGAGGAATCTTGAAGACCTAAGTACTGCTGCGGCAGTCCTAGTTAGGTCTTCAAGACAAAGTCGTGAAGACCTATTGTTTTTATCCGATTTCTTCAAGTTCTTTTTTTCTTCTATTATTATTATTTGTACTTTTTTTGTGACTCAACTGCAGCCCAAACGGCTGCTCCGAATTCGACCAAACTTGGCATGCAGATACCCCTTACCCTGGAATAGACATGCTAAGCTTTTGGGCAAAATCGGTTCATTCATTAAGGGTCCAGTTCGAATCCAAAATCGAAAATTTAACATTGATTTTTTTTTCAAAATAAACTTAGAGACTCAATTTTTTTTTAAAACATGCGCAATGAAAAATGATGAAAAAAAGGAAATCAGGACCAATTCGTAGATCACGTGGTTCGGCCGCCATCTTGCTTTTAGTGCATTTTCGACCGTTTCCGACCCCACCCGCCTTTGACAATCTTCTTCTCTGAAGATACTTGCACTAGAGAGCTGAAATTCATACTGAATGTAGCTGAAGCATTGTACACAAAAGTTTTTAAGTGAAATTTTGCTTACATTAATACTTTTTGTGCTGTGACCTTTCAAAGTTGACCAAAATCTCAAAATCGCCAACTTCAAGGGCAGATAACTCAAAAACCAGACCGTAGAACTTAATGATTTTTGCATGAGAGCTAGACATCAGCAAGGTCTTCAAGATAAAACAATAAAATCGCTCGCGAACAGTCATTTACGGTCAGGAGTAAGGGTCAAACTTTGCATTTTTGAAAACGGGTGTTTTGGTGGGTATGTTTGAAAAACCCTTGTAAACCAACGACACATGATAAATACTTGTTCTATATATCAAATGAAAGATAAAATATCATAAAATCTTGAATAAATCTCATTAAAATAAGATTAAACATTAACATTGAAATTCGGAGCATTTAAATGTGGTCAATCCTACTTTCGTTTTGAATGATTCTGATATAAGAATGATTGAAAAATTGTAGCTCATTAGAAATAAACACTAGGAAATGTTGTATCCATCATCAGGCAGCAACAAGACTGTAGAACCTGAGATGATTCATGTTTGCAGCCATGATGAATATTGTTCTTATCCGGATTTTTATTCTTATTATTTGTACCGATTTTTGTGTCAGCGATTCTGACTTAACCAATCAATCGATTTTCATGAAACTTTCAGGACTGATAGAGTATCACGAGAACTGGCTCTGCGAAGCTTTTGAATTTCGAATTTCCATTTGTTCTTGAGTTATCTCCCTTTGAAGTTGAAACTTCATACCTCAATTTCTCGAAAACTAAGAAAGATAATCGCACAAAACTTTCACCAAAATGTGGGCATCAACATTCCCCATCAAATAAATCCATAGCCGTTTTCGGCCGTAATAATAGATTTTTGGCTATTTTAATTCGACCAAACTTGGCATGCAGATACCCCTTACCCTGGAATAGACATGCTAAGCTTTTGGGCAAAATCGGTTCATTCATTAAGGGTCCAGTTCGAATCCAAAATCGAAAATTTAACATTGATTTTTTTTTCAAAATAAACTTAGAGACTCAATTTTTTTTTAAAACATGCGCAATGAAAAATGATGAAAAAAAGGAAATCAGGACCAATTCGTAGATCACGTGGTTCGGCCGCCATCTTGCTTTTAGTGCATTTTCGACCGTTTCCGACCCCACCCGCCTTTGACAATCTTCTTCTCTGAAGATACTTGCACTAGAGAGCTGAAATTCATACTGAATGTAGCTGAAGCATTGTACACAAAAGTTTTTAAGTGAAATTTTGCTTACATTAATACTTTTTGTGCTGTGACCTTTCAAAGTTGACCAAAATCTCAAAATCGCCAACTTCAAGGGCAGATAACTCAAAAACCAGACCGTAGAACTTAATGATTTTTGCATGAGAGCTAGACATCAGCAAGGTCTTCAAGATAAAACAATAAAATCGCTCGCGAACAGTCATTTACGGTCAGGAGTAAGGGTCAAACTTTGCATTTTTGAAAACGGGTGTTTTGGTGGGTATGTTTGAAAAACCCTTGTAAACCAACGACACATGATAAATACTTGTTCTATATATCAAATGAAAGATAAAATATCATAAAATCTTGAATAAATCTCATTAAAATAAGATTAAACATTAACATTGAAATTCGGAGCATTTAAATGTGGTCAATCCTACTTTCGTTTTGAATGATTCTGATATAAGAATGATTGAAAAATTGTAGCTCATTAGAAATAAACACTAGGAAATGTTGTATCCATCATCAGGCAGCAACAAGACTGTAGAACCTGAGATGATTCATGTTTGCAGCCATGATGAATATTGTTCTTATCCGGATTTTTATTCTTATTATTTGTACCGATTTTTGTGTCAGCGATTCTGACTTAACCAATCAATCGATTTTCATGAAACTTTCAGGACTGATAGAGTATCACGAGAACTGGCTCTGCGAAGCTTTTGAATTTCGAATTTCCATTTGTTCTTGAGTTATCTCCCTTTGAAGTTGAAACTTCATACCTCAATTTCTCGAAAACTAAGAAAGATAATCGCACAAAACTTTCACCAAAATGTGGGCATCAACATTCCCCATCAAATAAATCCATAGCCGTTTTCGGCCGTAATAATAGATTTTTGGCTATTTTCAAAAAACTGAAATTTTGGCGCGTTTTCGCGATTTTGACAGTACGCGTCTTTGAAATCTATCTCCTCATACACGGCAAGACATACATCAGTGTTTGATAGCTCAAATGAAAGCTAAAAGAACTGCCAAGAAAGTCTCGAGCCGTTTTTTGGAATTTTCATCTAGAACGTGAGTTATCTGCCCTTGAAAATAGACATTTTTTAAAAGGATCATTTTTCATGTTACGTTCAAAGGGTCATTACTCTGTAAGGGAATGTCATATAAGAAATCTGTTTGATGCATTCTGTTCTACAAGGATTGTTGAACAAATTCACTACAGATTATTATTATATAAAAGTTGATTTTAAAGGAAATATGTGGACATAAAGAGTTTTTTTACATTTTTCGTCGATTTTAACATTTTTCGAGGGTTATTTTACTTTAAGAATTTTAGTTTCAAAACTGCTCAAGATAAAAATTTGATCATTGATGTTTTGTGAAGCAGATGTAATAAGTAGACGCAAAAAAATAACAACAAGTCATGATAATTATTTTTCGGTCCATGACCGGTCCTTGAATATTGCGATTTTTGGAAAATCCTCATTTTTAGCACATTTCAAAGTTCCACAGTTCCTTTATTAAGAAAGATATCTTAAAATTGATTGTATCTTCACATGCGCTATTCTTAGCTCAACTTTTGCTATGTTTTACTTTATCATAAAAATGTTGATAGTTAAGGAGCTAGAAGGACCAACATGGAGTAGGGGTCTAAAAATCTTCAAATTTCAGTGTTTTCAATAAAGCTCCAAAATTCATTTCTCCATTACTATTTAAGTTATCAAAACAAAACATACATCTGTGTATCTGGATAAAAAAGACCTCTTAGACAAAAAGTCATGTGAAGGTCAAACATTGTGTGAAGGTCAAAGAGGAATCTTGAAGACCTAAGTATTGACGCGTCAATCCTAGTTAGGTCTTCAAGACAAAGTCGTGAAGACCTATTGTTTTTATCCGATTTCTTCAAGTTCTTTTTTTCTTCTATTATTATTATTTGTACTTTTTTTGTGACTCAACTGCAGCCCAAACGGCTGCTCCGAATTCGACCAAACTTGGCATGCAGATACCCCTTACCCTGGAATAGACATGCTAAGCTTTTGGGCAAAATCGGTTCATTCATTAAGGGTCCAGTTCGAATCCAAAATCGAAAATTTAACATTGATTTTTTTTTCAAAATAAACTTAGAGACTCAATTTTTTTTTAAAACATGCGCAATGAAAAATGATGAAAAAAAGGAAATCAGGACCAATTCGTAGATCACGTGGTTCGGCCGCCATCTTGCTTTTAGTGCATTTTCGACCGTTTCCGACCCCACCCGCCTTTGACAATCTTCTTCTCTGAAGATACTTGCACTAGAGAGCTGAAATTCATACTGAATGTAGCTGAAGCATTGTACACAAAAGTTTTTAAGTGAAATTTTGCTTACATTAATACTTTTTGTGCTGTGACCTTTCAAAGTTGACCAAAATCTCAAAATCGCCAACTTCAAGGGCAGATAACTCAAAAACCAGACCGTAGAACTTAATGATTTTTGCATGAGAGCTAGACATCAGCAAGGTCTTCAAGATAAAACAATAAAATCGCTCGCGAACAGTCATTTACGGTCAGGAGTAAGGGTCAAACTTTGCATTTTTGAAAACGGGTGTTTTGGTGGGTATGTTTGAAAAACCCTTGTAAACCAACGACACATGATAAATACTTGTTCTATATATCAAATGAAAGATAAAATATCATAAAATCTTGAATAAATCTCATTAAAATAAGATTAAACATTAACATTGAAATTCGGAGCATTTAAATGTGGTCAATCCTACTTTCGTTTTGAATGATTCTGATATAAGAATGATTGAAAAATTGTAGCTCATTAGAAATAAACACTAGGAAATGTTGTATCCATCATCAGGCAGCAACAAGACTGTAGAACCTGAGATGATTCATGTTTGCAGCCATGATGAATATTGTTCTTATCCGGATTTTTATTCTTATTATTTGTACCGATTTTTGTGTCAGCGATTCTGACTTAACCAATCAATCGATTTTCATGAAACTTTCAGGACTGATAGAGTATCACGAGAACTGGCTCTGCGAAGCTTTTGAATTTCGAATTTCCATTTGTTCTTGAGTTATCTCCCTTTGAAGTTGAAACTTCATACCTCAATTTCTCGAAAACTAAGAAAGATAATCGCACAAAACTTTCACCAAAATGTGGGCATCAACATTCCCCATCAAATAAATCCATAGCCGTTTTCGGCCGTAATAATAGATTTTTGGCTATTTTAATTCGACCAAACTTGGCATGCAGATACCCCTTACCCTGGAATAGACATGCTAAGCTTTTGGGCAAAATCGGTTCATTCATTAAGGGTCCAGTTCGAATCCAAAATCGAAAATTTAACATTGATTTTTTTTTCAAAATAAACTTAGAGACTCAATTTTTTTTTAAAACATGCGCAATGAAAAATGATGAAAAAAAGGAAATCAGGACCAATTCGTAGATCACGTGGTTCGGCCGCCATCTTGCTTTTAGTGCATTTTCGACCGTTTCCGACCCCACCCGCCTTTGACAATCTTCTTCTCTGAAGATACTTGCACTAGAGAGCTGAAATTCATACTGAATGTAGCTGAAGCATTGTACACAAAAGTTTTTAAGTGAAATTTTGCTTACATTAATACTTTTTGTGCTGTGACCTTTCAAAGTTGACCAAAATCTCAAAATCGCCAACTTCAAGGGCAGATAACTCAAAAACCAGACCGTAGAACTTAATGATTTTTGCATGAGAGCTAGACATCAGCAAGGTCTTCAAGATAAAACAATAAAATCGCTCGCGAACAGTCATTTACGGTCAGGAGTAAGGGTCAAACTTTGCATTTTTGAAAACGGGTGTTTTGGTGGGTATGTTTGAAAAACCCTTGTAAACCAACGACACATGATAAATACTTGTTCTATATATCAAATGAAAGATAAAATATCATAAAATCTTGAATAAATCTCATTAAAATAAGATTAAACATTAACATTGAAATTCGGAGCATTTAAATGTGGTCAATCCTACTTTCGTTTTGAATGATTCTGATATAAGAATGATTGAAAAATTGTAGCTCATTAGAAATAAACACTAGGAAATGTTGTATCCATCATCAGGCAGCAACAAGACTGTAGAACCTGAGATGATTCATGTTTGCAGCCATGATGAATATTGTTCTTATCCGGATTTTTATTCTTATTATTTGTACCGATTTTTGTGTCAGCGATTCTGACTTAACCAATCAATCGATTTTCATGAAACTTTCAGGACTGATAGAGTATCACGAGAACTGGCTCTGCGAAGCTTTTGAATTTCGAATTTCCATTTGTTCTTGAGTTATCTCCCTTTGAAGTTGAAACTTCATACCTCAATTTCTCGAAAACTAAGAAAGATAATCGCACAAAACTTTCACCAAAATGTGGGCATCAACATTCCCCATCAAATAAATCCATAGCCGTTTTCGGCCGTAATAATAGATTTTTGGCTATTTTCAAAAAACTGAAATTTTGGCGCGTTTTCGCGATTTTGACAGTACGCGTCTTTGAAATCTATCTCCTCATACACGGCAAGACATACATCAGTGTTTGATAGCTCAAATGAAAGCTAAAAGAACTGCCAAGAAAGTCTCGAGCCGTTTTTTGGAATTTTCATCTAGAACGTGAGTTATCTGCCCTTGAAAATAGACATTTTTTAAAAGGATCATTTTTCATGTTACGTTCAAAGGGTCATTACTCTGTAAGGGAATGTCATATAAGAAATCTGTTTGATGCATTCTGTTCTACAAGGATTGTTGAACAAATTCACTACAGATTATTATTATATAAAAGTTGATTTTAAAGGAAATATGTGGACATAAAGAGTTTTTTTACATTTTTCGTCGATTTTAACATTTTTCGAGGGTTATTTTACTTTAAGAATTTTAGTTTCAAAACTGCTCAAGATAAAAATTTGATCATTGATGTTTTGTGAAGCAGATGTAATAAGTAGACGCAAAAAAATAACAACAAGTCATGATAATTATTTTTCGGTCCATGACCGGTCCTTGAATATTGCGATTTTTGGAAAATCCTCATTTTTAGCACATTTCAAAGTTCCACAGTTCCTTTATTAAGAAAGATATCTTAAAATTGATTGTATCTTCACATGCGCTATTCTTAGCTCAACTTTTGCTATGTTTTACTTTATCATAAAAATGTTGATAGTTAAGGAGCTAGAAGGACCAACATGGAGTAGGGGTCTAAAAATCTTCAAATTTCAGTGTTTTCAATAAAGCTCCAAAATTCATTTCTCCATTACTATTTAAGTTATCAAAACAAAACATACATCTGTGTATCTGGATAAAAAAGACCTCTTAGACAAAAAGTCATGTGAAGGTCAAACATTGTGTGAAGGTCAAAGAGGAATCTTGAAGACCTAAGTATTGACGCGTCAATCCTAGTTAGGTCTTCAAGACAAAGTCGTGAAGACCTATTGTTTTTATCCGATTTCTTCAAGTTCTTTTTTTCTATTATTATTATTATTTGTACTTTTTTTGTGAATCAACTGCAGACCAAACGGCTGCTCCGAATTTTACCAAACTTGGCATGCAGATACCCCTTGCCCTGGAATCGACATGCTAAGCTTTTGGGCAAAATCGACTCGTACATTAAGGGTCCAGTTCGAATCCAAAATCGAAAATATAACATTGATTTTTTTTTCAAAATGCACTTAGAGACTTGAAATTTTTTTTAAAAGAAGCGCAATAAAAAATAATGAAAAAAAGGAAATCAGGACAAATTCGTAGGTCACGTGCTTTGGACGCCATCTTGCTTTTAGTGCAATTTTCATCGTTTCCGACCCCACCCACCTTTGACAATCTTCTCCTCTGAAGATACTTGCACTACAGAGCTGAAATTCATACTGAATGTAGCCGAGGTACTGTTTTCTTCAAATCGTAAAGTTGTAAGACCTAACCTTAATACTTTTTGTGCTGTGACCTTTCAAAGTTGACCAAAATCTGAAAATCACCAACTTCAAGGGCAGATAACTCAAAAACCAGACCTTAGAACTTCATGATTTTTGCATGAGAGTTAGACATCAGCAAGGTCTTAAAGTTAAAAGAATAAAATCGCTCGCGAACAGTCACTTCCGGTCAGGAGGAAGGGTCAAACTTTGCATTTTAAAAAGTCATGTTTTGGTCTCTATGGTTTAAACCTCTTTAACAAACATGCATGTGAAGGTCAAGCATGCATGTGAAGGTCAAACAGTATGTGAAGGTCAAAGAGGAATCTTGAAGACCTAAGTACTGCCGCGGCAGTCCTAGTTTTCTATTATTATTATTTGTACTTTTTTTGTGAATCAACTGCAGACCAAAGGGCTGCTCCGAATTTTACCAAACTTGGCATGCAGATACCCCTTGCCCTGGAATCGACATGCTAAGCTTTTGGGCAAAATCGACTCGTACATTAAAGGTCCAGTTCGAATCCAAAATCGAAAATTTAACATTGATTTTTTTTTCAAAATGCACTTAGAGACTTGAAATTTTTTTTAAAAGAAGCGCAATAAAAAATAATGAAAAAAAGGAAATCAGGACAAATTCGTAGGTCACGTGCTTTGGCCGCCATTTTGCTTTTAGTGCAGTTTTCACCTTTTCCGACCCCACCCGCCTTTGACAATCTTCTCCTCTGAAGATACCTGCACTACAGAGCTGAAATTCATACTGAATGTAGCTGAGGTACTGGTTTCTAGAATTCCTAATTTTGAAAGACCTAACCTTAATACTTTTTGTACTGTGACCTTTCAAAGTTTACCAAAATCGCAAAATCGCCAACTTCAAGGGCACATAGCTCAAAAACCAGACCTTAGAACTTAATGAATTTTGCATGAGAGTTAGACATTAGCAAGGTCTTTCAGATAAAACAATAAAATCGCTCACAAACAGTCATTTCTGGTCAGGAGCAAAGGTCAAACTTTGCATTTTAAAAAGTGGTGTTTTGCTGGGTATGTTTGAACCCTCTTTAACAAACATTCATGTGAAGGTCAAACATGCATGTGAAGGTCAAACAGTATGTGAAGGTCAAACAGGAATCTTGAAGACCTAAGTACTGCCGCGGCAGTCCTAGTTTTTATATTATACTTATATTTCCTTAGATTGTATATTGCATAAGTTTAATGTCAAGCATGATATCACGTGAACTTCCATCTTTGTTACAGACCTACAAAGCTGAACTCAAACAGAGAGTTAACAGATATTTTTAGGAAACAAAACATCAGAGCAACTTTTATTTTCAGATAGAAATTAAACTAAGAAGTGAATCATGAAGTTATTAAGATAAACATAAGCAAAGTTATATGAATTGTCAATACTGCAGCCATTTATTAAAAGTGTATAAACAACAATTGGGGCATTGACTATTGACAAAACGCATAAAAATAATTTTAGTTGTAAGACAATTCACTTACCGGGTAACTTTCTCAAACCCTGTGCCAAACAGGAACAGTTTTATATAGTCTTTTGAAAAAAAGTAATATTCATCTTAAAACACTGTACATAGGACAATTTCTTAGGAAATTGGAATAACAGCGTTAAATATGTACAGAAACCAATTCATTTGTCACATTCCACATATAACATTGTTATTTTCAAATCTCTGCCCCGTTCTTGGTCAATGTTTAAATTAAACATGATGTCGTAATAAAGTCGCAAATTAATAAACAATAAAAAAAATGTACACATTTATACCTTTCCCTCAGAATTATAACAAATTGTCTCCAAGCAAAACATTTTACTATGTCTTTCTCTGCAATAGATTTTACTACCACGTTGAAGCCAGTTATAACTGTGCTTCATTACTAATTGTTCCGCTCAATATTGATGCAGTAGCCTGTTTCCAGTGTCATTTTAGTGTATCGTTTTGAAGAAGGGGTTATTTAATCAAAGTTAATAATTCATCAACAAAATTTAATTTATAAGCATTTTCATCAAAGTTAATATTTTTTTAAACGTCCACAAAACTAATCATTTTGAAAATTGTTTTAATAAAAGATAATTTTTATAAAATTATTTCATCAATCAAATTTTATTTCCAAACAAGGTCAATTCTTCCTCAAAAATATTGTTCATCAAGGTTATTATTTTATCAAACAAGTAAAACATCCTATTAAAAATATTTTCATAAAAATTAACACTTCACCGGGTGAGTCTCGCAACAATCCGAATTTCATGAAGTGAATTTAACTTTGCTAAAATGATGAATCTTTTAAAATCTCTCTTGAAATATGCTGAAAGCCTTCAATGAATTTGTCACATGCTGCAATATACATCACTATTGTAAAGCTTGCTTTGACGAACACAAAAACGGGTTGACCTGTCTGTCTGTCTGTCTGCATATCTCCCCCGTCCTGCTTGAGTGATTTATTGCCCCCTTGACCTTGCGGCGGTAACTGGTCTCAAAGGGTCTAATTATCCCATAAAAGGTATAATTTTACTTTACCGACTGACAGATTGTTAATTAAAGTTTCACCTCAACTTTAAAATACACACATTACATTAGGCAAAATATTTTAAAAAATGACCCACCCCTGTAAGGAATTATAAGAGACTAACGTTATGAATGTTGAAAAAAAAGGAGTAAAATGTTTGCTTAAAATAAACATTATTATATTCGAAAAAATATATTCTTTACTATACCTTGGGCCACCATGTAAATCATTAAAACTGTTACATTTTGCTGTACATATTGTCAAAAAAATAGACCACTCACATAGACATTTCTAATAGTTGCTTTCTATGTCTCACTATGCCTTTCCTTATGTCTTTTCCCTCATACGTTCAACTGTCTCGCTAATCTCACTACTCTCTTTTTGGGTGGCAAAATCATTGTGTTTAATAACTATTGTAAATAGTTAAACCCGATATCTCTCTCCTAAAGCAAAGCTTATACCTTCAACGTCATCTTTACAAAAGAAACAAAATCTTTCTTTAAGAATAGTGTAATCATTTCGGGACACATTGATCGCGTGAGTGGATTTGCCATAAACATAAGAAATCAGCAAGCTCCATGCACGTTTTAAGGTGCGTCTTAAACTCAATTTAAAATCAAAGAAAATAACATTCATTAATATCATAAAAGTAACAACTATGTCTAGAAATACATGACAATTCTTTAACAATAGACGAAATCCATCCAATATCCCCATTGTTTCTTAGTTAGGGGCCGACTGCTTTCAAAGTCCATATTTTTAAACCATTCATAAACCACAGAAGTTGTTGTCATAGAATCCATAGATATATGTTCCATAGCTTCAAATATACCTCATATGCTGTCATACAATGTTGACCAAGTACCTTAATGAATGGGTGGCGTGTTTGCACAGTGGTCAGCGTGTTCGAGGTTTCGAATCCCGCTACGGGCTTGACAAACTTTGTTTGCATCAGAGAACCATACTACACACAGTAAGGTTTGGGTACAATTCTACACTGAATTTTAGAATTAACGTACAATTATCAGTGAAAAATTTGTAATATAAAACTTTCAAAAAACGTGCTACTGTCCCTTTAAAAGACCATACATGATGATTTAGCTGTTCTTCTTTAATCACATGATCTGTTTTCGTTTTATTGTGGAACACCTTATTATTATATGAATATTTATATAGCGCGCATATCCATATACTCGTGGTTGCTCAAAGCGCTTACATTGTTTCTCCTGGTCAGTGGCATTCTTTCACCGTATGATCATATTTTCCAATTCAACTCCCTGAGGAGTATTCAACCGGCATCCCAATATGTTGCGCTCAGGTAAGGGACCATTCTATGCCTCCCAGGGTACCCATTCACAGCTGGTGAACTGAGACACATTATCAGGGCAGTTTGTCCAACACTGCTGAACGCTGATAACCGACAGCTCGGCGTATGCACGTGTTCATGCATCCACCATTCAGCCACTAACATGAGTTGCTTGGCCTGGATGGGATTCGAACTCCGGACCCGAACACCGTGAGACCGGCGCTCATGCCGACTGAGCTTTACCGTACCCCATCATGATAAAGTAAGTAGGAATTTTTGATTAAAATAGTATTTATTTCGAAAAAACATTTAATACACAAAACTCAGATCATATACAAATACGGATAAGCAAACAGGCGACACGTGCCATCTGATACAAACATTAAACGATTGAGATCAAATATATATGGAAATATAGGTGGGTATTTAATTATCAAATGAATTCATCAGGGCTCAGTGATAAGGATTCATCGCCCCTAGGGAAACCTTGCAAGATTATAACAATTTGAACAATATTTGTTTGATCAGAAGCTATCATGTAATGGTCAAGGAAAGAAATCATGACAAGAAGTTTAACGCATTAAGTCTTCATACATACAATAATACACTTCAAATGTAATGTGTAATGTCAATAAAGTTATTGCTAAATGGGCCTTACTATATGCTCACAGTTATTTAAGATTTACGTATATGTATATACATCAGAATCTCATGTCTTTGATTACATAACACATTCACTTAAAAAACTTTGTTGTTTCGAAATGTAAAATAAATGTTGATTCAAGGAAGGATAAACTGAAAATTATTAGCTATTAACAGTAACATACCGTTGAGGCGTAGATTTATCAACATACTCTTGCGTAATGATAACACAGGTGATAATTAGTGATTATCAAGCGACAGGATGGCAGTGAATACCGGTCTTGACTAGTCGTCATGTATGATTGATGACTAAATGGGCAGAACTTTGTACAAAGTGTGTGAGAGAGAGAGTTTATTTGATTATTTGAGTCTGTTTAACTATCCCTATATCATTTAGGACAACAATGGTTTATATAGTTTTTGTGTACTTTACATAAGTATAGTTTGAATATAGTCTCCAAATTTTTTAATTGCCCTTTTTTAGATGTATATATGTTATAAATGTGTATCTATACCTTTTGAACACCCAATTGATGTTTTAGATAGATTAACACTGATTGAACCGTATTCAGCTAAATACATTTGTATATTCTTTTACTCTTATTTAATCGAATTTTATACATGTCATATTTTTTATGGTGTCATTTCGGCCCTGTGAGGCCCGGTGTTTTTTTGGTACATCATTTTTGTGAACCAATGACTGTAAATCTGTAGCACATGACACATTAATAAACTATATTATTATTATTATTATTATTTTACCGGACTTTGATAGATAGCTGAGCCTAGTCAGTCACGGCTTAGTGCACATCCGCTACGAATAACTTGACCACGGCGTTCGGCTTCAGTGATCAAGACTTAATGAACCGACCTTCTGTTAAGTCTATGCATACGTATATCGGTTAAAGAGAAGAATTCTTACATCAAAGTTCGCTAATAAACAACCGCAGATACACAAGTCCCTTCAATAACTTGACTGGAGATTTCAATGGCTATTGTGGGTCATAAAACAGGTTGGAGGAGCTTACACGATTGGGAAGTGAATTCGTGTTACATACAAAATGCTTGACATTAAAAACACATATCTCTCTGCAATACTGATTTTGAAATCACGATTTAGTAAAATATGTAATAAAGTGATGGCATGTGTTCAATGTTTTGTCTGTACAAATGTATTTTTAAGTGTTTGTTATGTTGTAAATCATTTAGTGTTAATTACCTTTTATTATGTGACAACCTCATATATGACCCCTCTGTCTTATAGGATAAACTTATCTCTTTACATATTGGTTAAAGATTTTGACAATGTTGTATTTTATTCAGTAAAAGTGACGATATCACACTGTCTAAGATATAATTTTCATAGAAAACATTACACAGTAAAAGTCTTTTTTTTTATCAGGAACAAATGTGCTGTATTAATCCTGTATTCTCATTAGTTATTTAGTAACTGATGAAGACATATAACTAGCATGCGCAGGGAAACACTTTACAAATCGTCTGTACATCATTTACACCTAAATAAAAAAAAATCAGTGACAAATTGAATATTCAATGAATCATATACCTTAGCAAACCTTTGTCTGAATAGTACCTAACGTCACAAACTAACATACGCGGCAAATCTGACAAATCTGCATACAACAATCAGATATATATTTAAAACACTTTGGTACAACAAGAAATCAGAGTATATCACAGTCGCAAATGACTTGCAAGTATGCTAACAAGAACCCAATTGTGATGTCAAATTAATTACTGAATAAATGTTTACTACGAACATGGCTGAGCTAATAATAATGAATTTATAAAGCGCCTAATATACACCATTAACATGCTCCGTGGCGCTCAGAAACATTTCCGTTGCTTGTCACCTATTTTTGATTCACCTATACATAAAACATGCGCTCAGTGTAAATAAGGACCTAAAGTTTCTGGATTGAATATGTGTTTGCGCTGGATAGAATATTAAATAAAACTATGATTATGTAGTAAATAATAACCCGGTCCGTTTTTTTGATACACTTTGTGGGTTTAATATGTTCTGACGTACCTAAACATATAGAATACTTACAACACACTCCTGTTTGACAAAATCTAGGTTTCTTGCATCACAACTAATTCATTTCAAAATAGATAAATATTTATAGACGAAAGTAATAATACAGACAGGGTTCAACACAAGTTACATCGAGTTGCCGGTCCTCGGTTGTAACGGCGCTGCTTAACACATAAGGTCCCGGATTCGAATCATACTTTAATGATTCATAAATTTGGATTTTCTTGTTTGATAAAAAATCATCAACTTAATATTTTGCGTGTGTTAACTATTTCATAACCCAACAAGGTGGTTATGAGATAACCAACCGATGCAGAATTGATAACGGCAGAAACATATAGCCTTCTAAACAAAGGTAAAAAAACTCCCAAATGGTTTAAGAATAAATACCCAAAGACATGTAGTTACGGGATAAACAATTTGAAAATAAGATGTGATACAACCACCAACTGAACGTAACAATTTAAATATTCGAACTATATGAATATATGAACAGCTATTTGAAACTTTGTAATTCGCCAAAACACACCAAAGAGTGGGAGTCGTTTAGCAAACTGATTTTCGGTGATTTTCATAATGATTTATCTGAAAAGGATAGAGTTCAAATCGCATGGTAATTACTTATACTTAAGGGGAAAGTTTCATAATCAATGTTACGTCATATTTTATAATTGTTATCATAGTTTTCATAGCTAGTTACCATAGAATAAATGTTCATATTCTCTTTTGTCAAGACTTCTCACAACATAATACTATAATATATACACTATACTTCTTCCCAATAATGATAATACATCATAATAAGTATGATTAGGCCATTTCTTTCCTCATTTGAATAGCCATTTGTTTGAAATCTATCCTTTAAAATTGTACCGCCTTATCAATAAATCGTTTATAGATCGTTTACTGTATATATTTCATATTGCAGACATGCACCCTATGATATATCTAACAAATTCAAGATAATAAGGTTCATAAATAAAACAACATCATCACGGTATTTGGAGATTGAAAGTCGTGTTATAATCTTCTGATGTGCCAATTGTTATTATCCAATGTCCGGCACATTCGTGTCAACGAGTGAGTGACTTTTTGTAAAGGGGGTTAAGGGAATAGTTGAGCTGTCGGCAGCGTTCGGGACCAACAGCATAAACACTGACAATAACATGTAGGAGGGGTATAACATGATTATATTTTCAGTTATATGACATAAAAAGTCCTTTGAACAGATTTTATTCATAACCCTTTGCAAACAATCACAACATGTATTACGTCAATATCTTTTCAAAAGTTGTGAAAGAGGTTATGCAATGAATTTTTTAAAGAATGATAGATCAAAACCTCCAGTACCATTATTTATGAGAATGCAATGACCATATAATTGAGACAATACACACATAAATCAGACTTTTATTTTATATCCGGTTTTTAGAATGCCGCCGAAATTAACAGGCGAACGTTTTGAAAACTCATTAGTGACGCCCCGCCCACCGGACCGTCTCCATTTGCGTATCTACCAGGTAGTACCCAAAAAACCCTACAACCCAATTCCCATTTATAGCTTATTAAAACAAAGTTAATGTGCATTCCACTGCTAATCTAATACTGGGTTGTAGGGGTAATGGGTCGTAGGTGTTTTGGGATATAACATAATGTCTGGAGAAAAACCTCCTTCAAACCAAACGATTTATGTGTTAATTTCTGATTTATAAAAAAGGCAAGAAGCAAGTACGATAATATCTAAGAAAATACTCTGTACTACTTTTGTTGTCTGTTTGAATCGCTTTGATGGATGTGATTGTACCAATATGCAGAATGTGATATGCAAAACAGTGTGATCCCAAATATAACATGTTTCATTTTCGATACGAATTGAAACATTATATATCTTGAATAGATTAACCACTGGTAAATAATGTTTAATTATTGTATTATTGATATGTGTTGTAAAAATAGGGAGATTGATCATAACGAACCATAGATAATCCAATGTGGCGTCTATTTTTTCATAAGAGAAAAAATATCATTATAAATAACATTTAACCGTTCACATTTTTCTTTTTCTTTCAAATCATCACCTTCCAGTTGAAAAATGATCATAAGGTGAAACTACTCCCCTCCCGCTACGTCATAGTAGGTAAACACGCTCGGGACACGCTTCAGTGACCACAGATTCTGTTCGCCGGGGTTAATTAGGGGCTAAATTAGATTTCGAATATTCAAAGTTGACTCTAATTGAAATTGCAAGCCACTTTTTATGAATCCCGAAAGTGGCCATAGACCATTTCAGTCCCCGGCGAACAACTGGTGTAACAGTTGACTGGTTCTTACTTTCAAGTTCATACCTATGCATTTCATTTTCTTATTATGGAAGACTGTCAGGTGATAATCTATTCACCAGTATTTTCTGTATGACCTTTGTGAAAAGTAATGCAATATTAGTTTATTAGTATTGTTAGTTTAGCAATATTGTGTGTTATACTTTCTGTTGTAGTTATGAACAAGGACTTGTGTATAACATAAGGACATCCTTAAAAATTTGGATGAAAGTTCCTTTCACAGGCATCTGAAAGGTTAATAACTGCTTCTTCTTTTCAAGATGTACTTAACTAGAAGCAAAGGTTAGAGGTATAACACATTTTATACACATTAATGATATGTAACGATACTATACCTGAAGAAATTAGATAAAAAGAATAAAGACAATGAAGAACAAACTTGCATGCGCATTTTGTTCGGAGTCAAACCATTTGACCCATAATAAATTCAAACATTCTGCATCAGGTCGTAACTATCAAACACCTTGCATTAGGATTTTTAGTAGAGACGTCAATTCTTTAATGCCATTCAATTTTGAGTAATAAGATGTTTTATTTTCTAATTAGTATGCACTTTATTAGTTTGTTATATTCATATTTCTTACATCTGTTTTAAGCCAAAACGTGTTGCTTTACACAAAACCTATGCAATATACAATCTAAGGAAATATAAGTATAATATAAAAAACTCAACTGCAACAAGCATAAGAGAAGCTCACTAACACTTAGTCAAGTCTTTGAGCATTCAGCCCCTACCCCAACCTAACCCAAATCCCCCGGTGCGACTGCAATAAACACTAAGGTCTTAATTGCAATAAGTGATGTGGTTAATGAGGCCTGTTTATGAGATCGAGTCATCAGGTGTTAAATGTGTATTCAAGCGCGACGGGCAGAATATTTGCGGCCGTTGCAAAATATGCTCTTGTTAACTTGGGAATGCTGTAAAACATTACATAACAGTGATGTTTATTTATTATTTTTTTTTTATGAGATATTGGAACTTGGTATGTAGACAGAGAGTTGTTTCCCCTAAGTTGGCAGCGGATGGCATACTGAAACTAGATTAAAGAAAATGTAAAACTTTAGTAGATCAACGTAATAGTAGATCACGTTGAGTCGTGAGAGTTGTAAAACTTTTTGTAAATCTTACATCAATATCACTTCATAATTAACATGTTGGCCACTTGGCTCGTACGGCTGTTAAAACAGTGATTTGCAAATATTATGTTTGTCACATTATCAACAAGACTCCTGATGATAGTCATAGTCATAGTCATAGTCAATTTTTATAGCGCAAAATGCATGCTATATAGCGTGCTCAAAGCGCTCAAAGTGTGTTTCTTATGGGAAGGCAATTTGAAACAAATGGGTTTTTAACAACTGTCATGTAATCCAATTGACAAGTAATTAAAAAAGCATTTCACGTTTTGTGGTGTACATAAATGTTTCTCATTATTATCATTCTACAGATTGGTATTGAATATTTGCTAGTTTACATTTCCTCAGATTGACTTACCGTAAGTAAGAACATTGGATGTTTTAGTCTATGAAAGGTTATATCAGGCACCCTTGTGAGAAGACAGAGCAGAGCTTCATCTAACTATAGATAAGAATTTGTCATCAAACTGTGGAAGTTCAAGCGATATTTCCTTGGAGAATTATTATCACAATACCCTGTTTTATAAACGCAATGGTGTCATAGTGTTATGACATCACCACATTTGAGTTTTCAGACCGGAGAAGTGTTGAGAGATATTAATTTTCATGGAAACTTTAGATTTTAGATGATGGATATATATCAAATATATCACACTCTTTGATAAATGTCAAACTATTTGTAACTTTTATCTACTCGTGTTGACATATTTGATATCGATATTGGTGTATGTATGTACATGTATGTTTCTGTGTATGAATATCTCTATGTGTGTATGCGTATGTGTATGTACCGGTATATGTTTGTATGTGTGTGTATGTATGGTTTGGTTTGTATGTATCTATTATGTATTATGTATATGTGTATATTTGTGTCTATCTGTTCTGAGGTCTATGTTTCGCTATGAGTGAATTTATGAAAGAAAATTTATATACATGTATGTAACGTAAACTTTGTCTCTTAGATACTTTTACTGCATATTAATCAATATATTAATTTTTATGTATTAATCAAGGTGATATTTATGCATCAAAAGGCCTGGTGTTTGTATTAAACTGTACCCTAAATGTTCTTTTAAGCAATGTAACACATGATACTTTATTAAACTATATTATTATTAATGATTCACAGTTTCTAGGCCTATTTCTTCTGAAGTGAGAAATAATTAGGCCAGGAAGCATTGAGTCCTGATTTGGGGTCACAGGATAACAGACATTCATAATCAAAGTGACTGTATCTAAAATTCAGTACGGTTTAAAACTGAAGTCAATATACAGACATAACTAGAATCTTGCCAATGAAGTACTTAAATGTTAATTTAAAGGATCTAATCATTATAAGTCTTCCATAATTATTTACAAAATGAAATCAATCATTAAAGGGGCAGTAGCACATTATTTTGAAAAACATAAGGTGATGTCGGGAATGTGAAAATGAAGTTTCATCTGGTTACAATTGAAAGACAATATATTTAAACTAAATGAAGCAGTTATAATCAAATATATAATGTAAAGTACAACCAAACATCCTTTTTGTAACACAACATGAATGAAAGGTGTTGACACAAAATGGCCACCAAAAGACTTCATGTTAATCTTTATAATTTGTTCTCTGACTTTTGAAGATTGCATTGAGATATGAGATTTTTGATACTTTAAAAAAAATTCATTAAAGGGGCAGTAGCACGTTTTTTGATAACTTTATATTTTAAAATTTTCACTGATAATTGTAAGTTAATGTTAAATGTATTATATTGACAGTGTCAAAAATCTCATTAAACAAGTCAATCATCCATAGTCAGAGGACAAAGTTTGAAGATTTACATGAAATCCATTGGCGGCCATTTTTGTGTGAACACCTTTAATTCATTTTGAGTAAGAAAAAGGAATCGCATGGCTAAACTTTACAATATATATTTGAATTATTACTGCTCCATTTAGTTTAAATACATTGGCTTTCAATTGGAACCATTAATTTTCATTTTCCTGACAACACCTTATATTCCCCCTAAAAACGTGCTACTGCCCCTTTAAGCATTAACGTACAATTATTAGTGAACAGTTGAAAATATAAAATAAAAAAAAATTCTACTGCCCCTTTAAGCCTTGAATGAGAAAGTTTGAGGATTGTCATATATCTAAAATGTTTGTGAATTTTGGCAATAGTCAATGCCAAATATATTGTTGATAAACTATTTATTATTTGGAATGATCTATTTACAAAGTATGTAAATTTATTTATGCATAATCTATTGATTGACATTTTTTCATATTATCCAAAAACGAATCTTCATTAAATGTCTTTGTCACCTAAATTTGTTTGTTCACTCTCTGTTTATGTTTAGTTCTGTAAGACTGTATCAAATGAGGTATTGTTTAAGCATAACAAATGTTGCTTTACAACTAATGCATTTTACAATCTAAGGCGAAATATAAGTATAATTTACAAAAAACAACTGCATAAGATAAGCTCAACTATACTTCTTTGAGCATTCTGACACTACCCAACCCCCTGTGCTACTGCAATATACACTTATCGCCTGATTGCAATTAATGAAGTGGTTAATGAGGCCTGTTAACGAGATTGATGCATTAGGTGTTTAATGTGTATTCAAGCGTGACAGGCAGAATATTGAAGGTCTCTTCATATCAGTGCATTATTACCTCATTGAAAAAAAATGGCCTGGTTTATTTGTGAATGCTTTTAAACATACTGTATACCATACAGTGATAATTTTGTATGGGTTTTGTTTTGTTTTTATTAGTGGCTAGAAATTGGTGTGTACTAAGAGAATTGCTGCCCCTATGTTTGCAACACTCTCTCGTGTGGCATAATGAAAGATCAACATCATAGGTGGTCACGTTGGTGTTTGAAATTGTAAAACTTTTTTTTGTATTTGTATATCATACATACATTTCATTTCATAATCAACAGTTTGGGTTATATGACTGTTCACAACAGCAATATACAAATATAATTTCTGACACTTTCTATTTTATAAACAAGACTTCTGACGACAGTTCATGTCATCAAAGTGGCAAACAATTAGAAAGCAATTCATCTTTTTAGGTGTATATAAATGTTTCACATCATTATCAATCTACAGATTGGTATTTAACATCTGCTAGTTTACATTCCTAACATTAAATTACTACTTAGTTATTCAAGCAATTTGTATATAAATGTTCCAATAACATTTTATTTTTTTAATGAAGGAAAGGAAAGGGAAATAGTAAATCTTATTGAATAAGTTTAAATCATTTTGACCATTATTTATGAGTAAGTAACTAGATTCTAAGAGAAACATATCCGGTTGAGTATCTGGCAGTATCTGGCCGGATAGCATATCCGTAGTGTATCTGGCAATATCTGGCCAGATAGCAAATCCGGTAGTGTGTCTGGCAGTATCCGGCCGGATAGCAAATCCAGTGGAGTGTCTGGCAGTATCTGGCCGGAAAGCATATCCGTTGGGGTATCCGGTGCCGGATAGGCGGAAACAGAAAAAATGAGTATCCGGTGGAGTATATGGCAGTATCCGGCCGGATAGCATATCCGGTGGCATATCTGGTGCCGGATAGGCGGATTTAAAATGGGTAAGTATCCGGCTGTATCCGGCATGAATCCAATATTTGGATTCACCCTGGTTTCATGCTGTGGTGGACAGTCAAACAAGAACAAATAAACAGTAGTGGCATAGTAAACATGCCCCAAACAGTTATTTTATGTGTATGGTGCTAACCTCGTAGGCTGAGGCTGAAAGAGGATCAACGATGTTTTGAATTGATTTCATAATTTGTATCAAATGTAAAAGTTTCAATGATAAGGTAGTTATATTCAGATACTGGAAAAGTAGCATTGTTGTTAGCAACTTGGTTGCAAAACCAGATGGACTTCCTGGTTGGACAATACAGACTTTGCGTGATTGCAAAAGTGCAAAAAGCATCACCGTTTCATGGATGCTAAAGAACGTTTATGACTGATCGTTTTCCTTTGTTGATGTAAACTTTTAATGCATATACTAGGATACCTAAACAGTTCAAATATCATTGTTTTTCTGTGATACCAAGTGGAAAACTGTATCCGCGTCTATGTATGAGATCTATCAAACACTCAAGCATACCTTGCTTAATGCTTACTTGATAAACGTCCCATTTCATGCAACAAAATAATTTACTATCCATTTAAAAACTTGTTTTACTACTTCACACCAGTTTTTAGAGGCATTTCAACAAATTTATAAAAACTTTTTTCCATATTTTCAGCTTGCAGTATTGCTTTTCAACACCCCATGTCATGGGTTAAATAAACCTCGTAATCTTTTATTAACCTTATTTTATCTATTTTCGACGGAAAAAAGTTCTGTTTGTCCGGAATCAAAACAACACATCAAGAAGCATCATACGTATATATCAGAGGGAGATAAGTTTGAATTTAATTAGAAACGTATTCGAAATGAGGCTTTTAAGTCTTCGAAGGACATGTGGAAAACGCTAAGATAAGAACAGTAAAGTTTCAGGACGACGACTGTTTCGTGCCACTTGTTAACATTACGACCTTTTTTGGGGTATATAATTACTCCATATCTGATGAAAGAGTAAACATACTTTATTCCGATAAGTCGTGATTTTTACAATAAGAATTTCCCCCTGTCCAAAATGTTTTGCATTTTCGGTTTCTTCTCTAGAAGCATTAGGCCTAAAAAGTTGAAAGTTTCAGTACAGACTGCTTGACTAGGTCAGATCATAATTTATATCTTTGGTGACCCTGAGGCCCCTAATAAGGCTCACAGGGGCCGAGCCCTGGAAACCTCTTTTGATCTTCTTCTCAAGAAACAATAAGACCTAGAAAGCTGAACATTTGTGTCCTTGATGAGTGAGGATTATGATTCATAACTTTGGTGACCCTAATGATGGCCACAGGGGCGATGCTCTTAAAATATCGCCAGAAGCATAAAGCCTAGAAAGCTGAAACTTTGTGTACAGACTTCTTGACTGGAGTGAATTATAATTTATAGCTTCGATGATCCTGTGGTCCCTAATTAGGGTCACAGAGGCCACACCCTTAAAACTTATATTAATATTCTTTTCTAAAACAAAAAGCCTATAAACTAAAACCTTGACTAGTGAGCATTATAATGTATAGGTTAGCTTTGGTGACCCTGTTGTCCCTACTACAGGAGGATCCACAATGGCGACACCCTAAAGCAAGATTAAATATGAATCCTGATAAGCTACAGAGGTATTGGCTCTATTTTTTATATTGATGACGAAAACAAGAACATCAATGTACAAACATCGAAAGTAAAACTTACCATAAACCGTTAACATCCTGATGCTTTTGCAACTGATAACATTTGTTATCCTTTCCTTTAGTTCCTTTTTTTAGCAAAAATAAACCGTGGTCGGATGAGTTTAAAGAGCCACACCGTGAACTGTTCATGGTCATATAATCGAAACTCTGTAAATGGTGTCATTTGATTGAGAGATATTGATCATTTTAGAGCCAATCGACGTTGTATAGTAACATAAGGAGGGTTCGAAGTCATGAAAATGATCGAAATACCGGACAACGACGCCCGTCAATCAGTCAAACGTAATTTTGGAAACTGCAGAGGTTAGAATGACAGTTAAGAGTTGATAATCTTTGATAGGTTTTTAACTAGTATTCATGTAAATTGGACGTATCAATTTGGCTTCCACGATAGCTGGCTAAAGATTTTCATTGAAGAAGAATTTTTCATATAAGTAGAATTTGGAGATAATTATGTTAGCTGTTTTTATTTTATATAATTAACTATGCCAATCTCAATCGTTTCAAAGCAAAACTATCGGAAAAATCACGGACAATGGCTCTTTAACTTCTCGTTTCTTCCATAACAATAAGATTATTCAGAGTTGCAGTTGTTCTCCGCATTTCTTCGTTTGACCTGTTCACTTTATCTGTTTCATTCAAGGATTTGGTCAGAAGTTAAATACTTGTAAGTTTGAACTCACTAGCGACTGATATCCAATTGTTTAGTAGCTTTAAGCAATATATTATGAACAAACATAATTATCAGTATCAGAGTCGTCCAACTGAAAAACTCATCATTGACGCGTCTTTGGTTTTAACAACATTGTCGTCATATAAGCTACATAAGGAACAAAATATCTTAAATCAAGTAAAATAAATATATAGGATTGTTCATAACGCTTATTGGAACATATATTCAAATTATTGATGATTTCTTTATGATAGATATGTATATAGACCATCCTGCATATATTACGTAAACATTATGTTATCTTACTCGACACTTCGTGGTAACGTTTTGATAGCTTACCTTGTAAAAAACGCTAATAATGACAAAATACCAGAATACTACCTCAAAAAGTATCTGAAATATATACACATTATTCTTGGTATTAATCGATCCTCAAGATGTTCAGTAAAAAGTAACTTTCTTGGTCATCGTGGTAAATCTATCGAAAGTTTTACAGAGCCTCGAAAATCATTGTGTATAAATCGGGGTCAAATGCGAAATGTTCGGCGCCAGTCGAAAAATATTGGCGTTCATGAAAAGCATTGCGTTGACTTCTAGTGATATACGGAACTTATGTCTACTATGATCTGCATATATATCTAGCAATTGATATATGATGTAATTCAATTTTTACTTTTGATTTTGTACTAAAAACACTAACATAGGTTAGGACATTTCTCTCCACTTGTTTATCAGCATAGAGGCCGTGCATGAATCTTGTCCTATTCAGGTAAATGTAAATGTTTCCAGAGTTCATCAACTTATAGACTGACTGCAGGCTTGGGATTAACGATTTACGTGTATATAGATAAGTAGCTATGAAAGTCAATCCGTACCTAACACGTGGATCTGCTGTCAAAGTAGCAGGTTTTGTAATGCTGATCCTAGAAACTTAACTCTTGCATAGTTCGTGGTGCCCATGGCCGATGTAATTGCGATTACGCAACGACAACTGACGAGGCATTTACTGCATATATCCTAATACACAGGGTGGGAACGCTGAACGGCTATTTTGCATTACTTCGTCTTTTTTGTACGCATTACTTCCAAAATGGCGGCTGAAATTGGCGAATCATCAATGGTAAATCAAGCCAAATCACATAAAAAGGTACATTTTACGAATACACGAGGCCATGTTTTAGTTGTGTATGATTTGATTATGATAATGAATATTTGATGAAGGGAGTTGTGAGCCGTGTGGCTTTAGAACAACTTAGCACTGGATCTAATTGACCCCCCTCTTCTTCCGTGAATATAAAGTAACATTACCATCTGTCGTCGCCAGTAACAATTAACATCGTTCTTTACGTCGCAGTATATGACAATTACCATTTGAAGATAGGTTGATTTCGCTTTCTGACATGAAGAACGCAGGGCCAATGGAAGATGTCGTGTCAGCTTGTCAGGCATGTTAGAATTCAAAGTTAAATGACTCCATTACAAACGTTCGTGTTTTCCCTTGCAACGCTTGACTCCCCCCTTTATTAATCACTAGCTATCTAAACCTCGACGCTCACTTAGGTAAGAGATTCAGTACAGCGAGCTAATGGCGAAAAGAAGGTATTTATTAGTGTTCTATTTAGACTATCTAGCTCCTGCAGTGACCTAGAAAGTAGACACAAGGACAATGGCGAATGCTGCAAAGGTTAAATTACCCAGCCAGAGGGTATTGTGCAAGATTTGGTTGCGGGAGTTGGTTGTTTACATAAGTTTTAAAATATCCTTTTATTTTAGGACAATCATGAGCCAATCTAAGTGTACGGTTTCTACGTCCAGCGCTGGAGAACCATCGAAAATAAATGGCCAAAATGTTGTTCCCTCTCCAAATTAAAATGTACAGACCTGATTGATTTCTTTAAGAATAAAACGAGATTTACTTTCTTACTCTTATACTGTCTGATGTTATGTTTCCCAAAAGTTCATATTTGAATATATTTACAATTATTTCTTTAAAATTTCCAATTTACCGCTCCAAGTCAAATTTTTCGCTTTGATATAACAAAAGTCATCAGAGTATGACATATTCCACCGGTTTGTTGCGTATCCATATAAACAACTAAGCTAAAAATCCTAAGGAGTTAATATTAAAACACACATCTATGCTGACTAATCAACATGCCAAGTTTCATTGAGCTAAGTCTCATAGTTTTTGAGTTCTGCTCCGGAAACCGATTTTTTAGTTACGTTTTAATGGAAACCGCCAAAAATAAAATCTGAAGAAATTGAAAATACCATAGACACATTTACATATGCTGATCAATCCACATACCAACTTTCATTGAGTTAGGTCTAACAGTTTTTGAGTTCTGATCTCAGGCAAGACTAACACTTATCGGTCATTTTTTTCTTTCAAGGCAAGCAATACATCTTATGTCATTGTCTTGTACATTCTCAAAAATCCAGAGTTTACGATCCGATAATATCTCCACGAACCTCAGGAACCAAGCAGGGCTCATTGCGATTCATAAATTACCTCCGCTTAGTTGCATAACATTCTTTAAATAGCCAATCAGATAGGCATTAAGTCGGAGTCAGAAAAAGGAAAAAATCATATGGGCAGATAAACGTGAGTGAGTGAGTTGGGGTTTAACGCAATATCAGTAATTTGTTCCGCCATTAAACAATATGGATGTTGCCATTCAAAAGAGAGATATCTTGTACCGTGGTGATCAAAAGGTCTGCTTATCATGAGAAGAAAAAGAAGAAGAAGAATAGTTTATTTAAAAAAAGTGTCACACCCTGAAACAGGGCCCGGCCAACACAGGCCTATGAGACACTAACAATCATTCAAAACTTCCTTAAAAATAAATAAGATACCATACAGTAAACCTTATCAATACATATATACAAACATACGAGCTTACAAGCATAGATACATCATGTATGAATTATCATAACTCTAGGTGTTAGTCAATTTCAAGATTGTGTATATTATGGAGTTCAGTGGGAAACCTCCTAATACCTATTATTTAATATACTCTCCTCGATAGTTAACAATATGCCTGATTATCCTAATCTGTCAAATTCCGACAAACCTTACACAGAGTAAAGACAGAGTTATCGCTACCTTAATCTGTACTGCATACTCACCACCAGGTGGCTAACCCTACGTCATCATTGCTTTTCTGTCGGCCATCAAGGACACTCGTGTTTTTGATAGCTCTGATTTTCGACTGCTTTTGTGTTCTGAATAAACCTTCTTAGTGTTTCCTTTCTCGGTCACAGGTTTGAGGGTTCTCGCGGAGAAAGCCAGTACCTCTTTCCGTGTGTTTTGTTGCCGGTTTTGTCTGCAGTTGACTTGTCAGCTGTTGTCGATTTCGGCTGACCCGGGTTGCACGTGCGTTTCGTGCGGGTCGCCCAGCTGCTCGCTTGGCTGGTATGGAGGTAGACGGACTACTCTTCCTGTGGAACTCTTCCACCCCGTTTGATGGGCAGATCGCTGGGGCCCTTCGCCAGCGCCAGGAAAGCCAACAGCAAGAATTAACCAACAGGCTGGCCGCTGGCGGGGGTAGACCCTCGTCCCAGGCGTCTACGCCGAAGAAGAGAGGGGGAGGTGCCCCCTCTTTCCCTACCAAGACTTGAGGAGTGTCCTTTCGCGGGAGGGGTCGGCAGGACAGAGGTCGCGACTTCAGTGCTGGCCCCTCCCCAAAGCGCACTCCCAAGAAAGGGAACCTACGATACAAGGGACGTGCCATCACTGGGCGCCTCCGGACTTACCACCTCAGGTGGTCCCAGCTCGGGGCGGGCCAGTTGGAGGCCGTCTTGAACTCTTCGCGGCCAACTGGAGACAGTTTGGTCTGGATCCATTCGTTTGCAAGATCTTGGAGCGGTGGTTTCGTATCCCCATGCTACACCGCCCCCCGTTGACCTGTTCTCCTACAGAGCGCCCGCTAGAGCCTGATCGGCTCGCGCTGACTCTGGAGCAGGTGGAGACGCTCATCTCCAAGCCGGCGGTGGAGGAGCTCCCGCTCCAAGACCTTACCCCAGGCTTCTACTCTCCGGTCTTCATCCGGCCAAAGCGAGACCCGAAAAAGTGGCGGCTGATCCACGACATGAAGGAGTTCAACCAATCCTTCCTAGATCCGCCGCCATATTTTCGTCTCTTGACAGTGCCGTCAGTGATGCGATTACTGGAGGCCTCGGACTCGATGATATCCCTCGACCTGCAGGACGCGTATCTGCACATCCCCATTTATCATGGGGATCGCAGGTACCTCCGTTTCGTCCTGGCTGGCCGCCACTTCCAGTGGAACGTCCTTCCGTTCGGGATATCATCGGCTCTGTGGCTTTTTACCCGCGTGGACGTGCAGTTTGCGATGTACTTGGACGACGGGTTCGGACACAACAGATCCCCATCTGTTCTGGAGGCTCAACGGGATTTTGTGATAGCGTTGTTCAGGCGGCTGGGGTGGCTGGTCAATCTAGACAAGTCAGACCTACTACCGACGACGTCCTTGGTGTTTCTAGGCGCCCGCCTGGACACCGCTGTCTACAAGGCCTTCCTTACCACGGAACGGATGGAACGTTACCGAGATCTCCTGGAGCTAGCGCTTCGGGGGCCTCTGTCACTGCGCAAGTGGCAAAGGCTGCTAGGGTTCTTAAGTTCGACTCAACTCTTCACTCGAAGGGGAAGGTTGCAACTCAGGCCCCTGCAGATCTTCGTGAACGTGCATGTCAGGGAGGAGACATGTCATCACGTCTTCTCCATACCTCCGGAACTCAGACGTCACCTCTCCTGGTGGCAGCAGGAGTCCAACGTGTTGGTGGGGGTTCCCCTCAGGGAACCGCCAGCAACGTGTCACCTATTTGTGGACGCCTCGATGTTCCTCGATGTGGAACAGACGGCGGGGTTGTGGTCGGCAGCTCAGGGTAGCCGCCACATCAACGTCTTAGAGCTGGACGCCATTCGTCTGGCAATCGACCATTGGCCAGGTCGGCTGCAGGGGCAGGTCCTGTGTGTTCACACGGACAGCTCAGCGGCGGCCCGGGCCATCAACAAACAAGACTCGACCAAAGCAGACTCGCTTCTGCAACTGGTGATGGAGCTGTTTCGCCTAGTGGGCAGTCTCGGAATCTCTCTCTGTGCGGTGCACATCCCGGGAGCCAAGAACGTCCTTGCGGACGCCTTGTCTCGCCCGGACCAACCTCCATCTACGGAGTGGATGTTGCACCCGAGAGTGTTCTAGAGTCTGTGCCTGAGGTTCGGCAAGCCTCATATAGACCTCTTCGCGACGCGGCTCAACCACCAGTTGCCGACGTATGTGTCTCCTGTACCAGACCCTACAGCGTGGGCTTTCGATGCGCTTTCGTTAGGATGGGAGGGGATGGTTGCCTACGCCTATCCCCCTCCCGCCATCCTGAACCTCGTGGTGGCGAAGATACAGGAGACTCGGGTTCTTCAACTTTTGTTGGTTGCACCGTTGTGGCCAGCCAGGGCCTGGTACGTTCCACTCCGAAGGATGTGCCGCCAAGACCCGATTCCTCTCCCCCTGAGGTTGGATCTTCTGTCGAGCAGACCGAGCGGGCGGGTTCACGAGAATCCCCAGGCGTTAATGCTTCACGCTTGGTTTGTCTCCAGAGGGGTCTGACAGGGGCGGGTTTTTCGAAATCCGTTGCCGAGGCGGTGGCGACTTCTCAAAGGCCTTCCACTAGGAATCTCTATGATGCTCAGTGGGGGGCCTATACGACCTTCTGTGACAAGGAGGGGTACGATGTCCAGGCAATGACGGTCCCTCAGGTTGCTGAGTACCTGGTCTATCTACGGGAGACAAGGAAATTGAAAGCCTCGTCCATCAACGCCCAATCTGGCGGCAATAATGTCCGTTCTCAGGAAACGGGACCCCCAGTTGGACATATCGGTCCTCAAGCAGCTAGTGAAGACCTACCGGAATGTGGACGGGCGGACGAAACTCAGGCCCCCAGAGTGGGACTTAGCGGTGGTCCCCAACCATCTTAAGTCGGACCACTACGAACCGTTGACGGAGACGACCATCCTCCGTCTCACCATCAAAACAGCTTTTTTAGTTGCAATGGGGTCCGCAGCCAGGATTCCAGAGCTTCATGCTCTCCAGGCGGACCTCTTGCGTTTTGATGTGAGGGATGGGGGATTGGCCACTCTGGGGCTGGCGCCTGAGTTCGTCTGTAAGAATCAAGCCGCGGACGAGAGGGGTAGAACCTTCTCGCTACCGTCCATTTCCGGGCGTGTGGATCCGACTGACGAGGAGAACCGCCTCCTCTGTGCGTTACGGATCTACACGGAGAAAAACCTGACACTGCGTCAAGGGAGGAGGAGACTCTTCATCCCGCATTGCCAGACCAGTGTCTGGGAAATTGACAAAAGACAACTGAGTGTCTACCTCCGCTCTGCTCCCCCAGTGAGGTCCAATCCGCACGAGATCAGGGCCATCTCAGCGACGATGGCTCTCCACAGCAATTTGGCGGTGGCGGACATCATGGCTGGCTGCTTCTGGAAGTCAGGCCTGGTGTTCGCCAACCATTACCTCCGTGATATCTCCAACGAGGATTTGGAGGGAATCAACCGCCTGGGCGCACAGGTGTACGCCCAGCAGCGAGTTCCTTCGGTTCCTCAGCGTAGGAGTCACCCTTCCACTCGTTAACCTTTTTTATTTTTCGTAATAAACCCGAGGTTGATCTTAGTTGTGTGTCTGTTGTCTTTGTTATTCTAGCTAGCGACCTTAGTTACGGACCCCCTCGCGTAGCGAGGATGGGCCAGGTTTGACCGCTCCGGTTGATAGGGGTCTCCCCTAGGGGATCTTTCTGATTATCAACTTTTGGGTCACTAGCTCTCTGGTGTAAGATAGAATTTATCGCTTTAACCTCTCGCACCTACCTCCGTCTGTGGGAATTCGGGCATATTGTTAACTATCGAGGAGAGTATATTAAATAATAGTATGTTTTTGTCTAAACATCATTATTTATACTCACCGTCGATAGTTAACAATCGTTAGCTCCCACCCGGCCTCCCCTCTGTACGATCGGCGTTCTCTGCCCGTCAGAAGAAGCAATGATGACGTAGGGTTAGCCACCTGGTGGTGAGTATGCAGTACAGATTAAGGTAGCGATAACTCTGTCTTTACTCTGTGTAAGGTTTGTCGGAATTAGACAGATTAGGATAATCGGGCATATTGTTAACTATCGACGGTGAGTATAAATAATGATGTTTAGACAAAAACATACTATATAGTTCTTCCATATTTTATTCTTTTTAAAATCAATGTTACTTGTCCTTTTTTCATTTTTTTTGTCTTGTATGTTGTTCAAATGCTTGTCTTACAATATGTATGTATGCTTTTATTATTTATGGTTGCCTAACTATGCAGAAACGTGGGTCTATATGCAGTAACAGAAATATTGCACCTGTTCAAATGTTTGAAACAATTGATTATACCTTAATTGGAGGGAAGTCATATCGGGGTTCATATTTTCCATGTGATACATTAAGGCTACATATCACTTTCTCATTGTGACGCCATGTTCGTGAAAAATATTAGTATATCCATCTCTCTCGCTCGGGATATACTAACATCTGAGCACTCGAGTCGTAAACATTGCATGTCACAATGTAGGGACGATCGTATAATATCCTCTATAATATATGTAATACTCACAACTTAAAGGTGAACTTTGAAGATAATTTGGATGGTTAACTCATTTGGTCATTTCTGTTTCATATGGAATCATGTAGCTTTTGTGGTTTTACAAGCAGGAACGTTAGACCAAGACTAAACTGATACTAGTATATGATTACCGTATTAGTCTTACTTTCGTGTTGAAACTGATGATATTGGTGAAACTCCAACATGGAAAATAGTCATGTTTCCAGTCACTATGGTATATCCTTTATTCAACTTACATGCTGGACAGACAGAAGATGAAATATCAGACTTCTAGATTCAATTGACTAATTTTCGCCGATTTTGTTCAAATTTGGATTATGTGTTAGTCACAACATATAACAGTGATTTATAAGTGCAAAAATTAAGATCTTAAGTTTTTTATTAGGTCATATCAGGGATTCCAACACCGGTGCACGTTACAGTATAACATTTTAGGTTGGCCTAGTGCTTGGAATCATTTCAAAGAAGTACGTACAGTACTAGTAAACCCGAAAGTGTCATTTCGTCTATTTGTTATGAGGTATACGTCGTCAGTCTTTAGACACGTGCCGTATCAACACTTGAATACAGTTTTATACCTTTGTTACTGCAGTGAGTGTTAAGAAAACAGGTACATTAAACACAGCATTCCTCAATTGAGAATTCTTAAAATCTATGAATGGGACAAGCGTTTCTGAGAAGTCGATTGATTTTAATGGCACTCGAATTCGACCTGATTGGAAGATATCCAAGTTGGTGGCAAACCAAGTGCGAATAGAAGTAAAAAGAACGCGGAAGTGACTTTGTGTATTCTTACTCATACAAAGGGGTTTAACGAAGCGACCACAGACAGTGGTCTCGTATATCATGTGCGATATCAACTTATAGTTAAACTGTCTAGTTCCACTGAACATATATAAAAGACCTACGTGGCTCTATTGATAGATAGTCATCCGTAACAATAACAGCCTTATTGCACAACAGGTCTTTCTAGTTGCCCGTGATATATGTTCTATACCTTACTGTTAGCATGGTTGATAAGAAGGTTGAATAACTCTCCTCAATACCAAATGTGTTCGGTAAGATTCAATATTTTCATTATTATGAATAATGCTATCCATTTAACGATAACCGATAACTATAGTTTTTGATTTGACTCTTTAAAAGTAACTTGCTTGCAGATTTTAACTCTAGTCAATAATCGAAATGTAACATGGTTTTCGAAATGTAATTATTCAAAAGAGATAGACTAATTATAGAATTAATCATCAACTGTTTAATGCATTAACTTTAAGTAACAGTGTACGATAAACATTTGTTTACACACAAATATGAACGTTCTAGAAAGTTGATGTTTGATCCTGAATATCATAAAGCAAAAGGTGTTAACGAGGCATTTTAGAAGTTGTAAATATCAAGAAGACAAAGACTTTTATGGATGATCAACTTCTTCTTTATCGAAGTAAAGACATAACGGTATAGATCCTTATAACGGCTTGGAAACGGTATAGGTATCTGAACCTTATGCTGTTACTTCTTCAATAAAGAAGTTGGTCCTTAAGAAAACTCCTAGTCCTCCTGATCATAAAGCATGTTAATCAACTTCAACGTCTACAAAACACTGCTGCACGCATTGTGACCAGTACACCCAAGTTATGCCACATACAGCCAGTTTTAAAGTCACTCCACTGGCTGCCTATCCAAGCCAGGATAGAACACAAAATTCTCACACTCACTTACAGATGTCGGAATGGTACAGCACCACCCTACCTCTGTGAGCTGATTCAACAATACAATCCAAGCAGATCACTAAGATCAGAAACTCAGTTCCTCTGTATTGTCCCTAAGTGACGACTTAAGGGATTTGGATACAGACGATTTGCCACTCAAGCTGCAATTCTCTGGAATTCTCTCCCTGAAGAGTTGAAAAGATCCCCAAGTCTTGACATCTTCAAGTCAGATCTGAAGACTCTACTCTTCAAGAAACATTATGACTAGTGGACAACTCACCTTATGTAGCGCTATGAGCATACCTTCTGGCGTGGAATTTAGCGCAATACAAATGAACTCATTATAATCAGAACTTATATAATACATATATGCCTATTGTATTCATATTGTGCTAGTGCTTTTTAGACTGTAGTTAAGCATTGAGTATCAAGTTGGTGCCTTTACATTACAAACAGTTAATGTTTAGAGATGAGAATCATAAAGTGTGAATTATCATACGCTTACGTGAATTATATTATGCTAACACCTGTTGTGTTCATCTTATAACTCACTGGCCATTCTTTTATACTATTCGAGTGGGCGAAGACAATCACTGACCTATTACAGTTGAATTAAACTTGTATTGATATAATCATATCCTACCAAATACTTAGAAAGCGTCATAAATACGTATGCCCATGTGGAGTAAGGTTTATAGTATTAACCCTCACTGAGGTAGTTATTTAGATAAGCGCCTCTCGAGCAGAGCCTCGGTCACTTTATTCAAATGAATACAAAGTAAATGAGATTAAAGAATACAATTAGTATATACAATATATACAATATCTTACCAGAATTTTTTAAACATTCATCAGATCTTCTACTTCCATATCTTGAATTATTATTCAACGTTATACTTAATACTGGGGACTTCCCAGAATCCTGGTCGGTTGGAATTCTTGTCCCAATATATAAACAAGGTGACCGAAACGATACTTATAATTACCGTGGAATTACTGTGCTAAGTATATTTGGCAAATTATTTACTCATATTATCAATAAACGCTTAGTGACTTGGGCGGACGTTATGGACAAAATATATGAAGGACAAGCGGGCTTCCGGGAAAAATACACAACAACAGACAATATCTTTATTCTACACAGCCTCATACAAAGATACTTGAGCTCAAAGGGTGGAAAGTTTTATGCTTTATTTGTAGACTTTGCAAAAGCTTTTGACTCGGTAGAGAGAAATAAACTTTGGGATATTCTCCAAACGCACGGAATTAGTAGTAAAATGAATAACATGCTGAAAAGTATATATCAACATGTTAAGGTACGTGTTAGAAATAACCAAGAAATATCTGAACCATTCATTAGTCAACTTGGCGTTAGACAAGGCTGTATTTTAAGCCCCTTCCTGTTTAGTTTTAGTAAACTCTCGAACCGATTCTTTAGTATGCAAACTAAGCATTTGGTTCGAGGTTATTCATGACGTCATTTCGATTGACACACGAAATCCGGGTAACAATGCCCCTGTCACTGACGGCAGGGCAACTACCAGAGAGACAATCGGGGGAAGGCGCCCTGACTTGGAGGTTGACAGTACCCCTACAAAAGTGCAATAGCTTTTAACGAACCTGCTTTCGGTGACATCATCATTATATGTGTAGGTTTTACACAACGTCCCGGTTACCGCAATTGCGTCAGATGGGTATCGACTTGGGTGGCAACTAGTGCCTGATTCTGAGAAAAAGAATAGAAAATCTAATCGTGCGCGACAAAGAGTATATTTAGTATAATACTTTAAATGTCAATTCAACCTAACAGTTTTACTGGCTTAGTTAAATCAAGCGGCGGGTTATTTCATTACAGATTTTCCTGATGAATATCCAAGTATGGATACTTATATTATATAGTTAGAGCATATTAACTAAAACCCTTTTGTGGCTATAGATGACTACACACTGGGTATCAATTTTCTCTTTTTCTGTTGTTGCAGATTCAACACGCTGCCTTGTGTCTGCTCATAGTGGTAGCGGGCACCTTGTACATGCTGCTCAGACTTAACCCTAAAGCTGTCGACACCCGTATAGAGGATGGGGTCGGAGAGGGGGTTAAAGGTCACTGCGACTTAGTGGTCGGGATGGACCTTGGGGCAGACTATTCGAGGTATGCAATTTATCTTTCCAAAGCTTATTTCAATCCTTGAAGCTCTCTTATTTTCCTGGTATCAATAAGGTCAAGTGACTGGTAGCTCAATGCTTATAACAAGCCAACAATATTATTCACATTTAGCAATGTCTGCACTATCCGGAAAACAGTACCAAGAGAGCTATAAATGTCAACAGGGCGTCTTATTCAGGTCAATGTAAGACCGAAAGTAGAAAACAAATAAACTGTCGATAGATTTCGATTTCGATTGAACATACTACACTACAGCTAGTTTTTAACTTGAGGTTAAAGCCCCGCCAACTGAAAGCAGACTTATGCCAATAATTTATAAAGAAGGTCCAAGATGCATTTACTTATTTTCCCAGCGTCGCCGCTTACATCAACGGTTCTCTTGTTCGCATACCAAACGAGTATGGCAACTTGAAGACACCATCCTACGTCTACTTCAACGACAACAAGGAGCCGGTGGTAGGAGATGAAGCTAAAGCCCAACTCACCACTAAACCAAAGTTCTATCCCTTCAACATCATCCCGGGGCCCCAGAAGGGGGTGCGGCTCAGCTTGAGGGTTGGGCAGGAGGCGGACTTCTTCACTCCAGAAGAGATTGTAGCACTCATCATTAGGAAGCTGAAAGTTGACGCGGAGAACTTTTTGAAGGTAAGGTGGAAGCTTTCAAATTGGTATTCGTTTAACATCAGAGGCTGGTGGACCCAAGAGTTACGAACCGCTGGTTTCCATGATTTATTAAATATATGATTTGTAAATTGAAGAAAAAAGCTAATATCTACAATAATACACCTTTCCTGGCTTCTCTCTGGTCACTTCGAGATCTTTAGGTCTGTTTTTTTTGTGCACAAAACGACTTAACACGAAGGTCAACATTAGTGCCACCCTTTAACATTACACTAAGGTTACTTTAGTGACTAAAGGTCATATAAGTGTTTTGTGCTACGGGTTCCTGGATATATAAATAATTATTACCTACGAGGGCAGTCATACCGAGGTTCATATTTTTCATATGTTGCCCTAGGGCAAAATATCACATTTTCATTGTGACGTCACGTAAAAAGCATTGCTTTGACGTCACGGTTCACCTATGACGTCACAATTAAGGGTCGGCGGTGGCAAAGATGTTGGTTTTGAGTATTTTCTTTAATTTTTGGACTACGGTAATAAACAGAATATTATATTCGTGCCCATGACATACTATGTTTACGACCCTCGTGCCTAAATATCAGTATTTCCCTCGCTCTCGCTCGGGAAATACTAATATTAAGCCACTCGTGTCGTAAACATAGTATTTCATGGAGACTCATATAATATCCTGTATGTCTGGTGTCTTACCACCAAACACCTGCCTTGCTGAAGTCGCGGCCTGCTTTTACTTGAGGAATGCGTGTTCAACAAGTTCAGATCAAGGAATGATTAACACTGATCTCGGTGATGCTTGGTTACCATTCTCATAGCACTTTCCATGACACTTATATGGTGTTTTAAATATCTCATGCAAAGCAGTTTGGCTTTTATAAATGAAGGAACGCAAAAGGTTGAAATTAGTTGCAGAAAATAATAATTCCATCTTTGATTTATAATACATTTTTCTTGCAAACAGAAATCTGTGGACTGCGCTGTGCTGAGTGTCCCAGCTATGTTTCTACAGAGTCAACGACATGCGGTCAAGGACGCCGCCATGATAGCAGGGATCAGGGCTCAGCGGATACACAACAAGCCGTGAGTAACGTAAGACTGAAAAAAAAGGATGATTACGCCTGAAACAATCCATTTTGCTAAGGAAGTGCTGCAATGGATAGTTACATATCTTCAGTTTCTTTATTTGCGATGCATAACCATATTCAAAAGATTATAATTCTTTCAGGTCTGTCAGTGCAGCTGGTTTCGTGTCAACCGGAAGTAAGGAACTCTCTAGGTTGGAAGATAAGGAAATACTAGTCTACTATCTGGGAGCAAGTGCTTGTGAGGTGACTCTTGTAACTCTCACTTCTGGAAGCGTGGGGGCGGCTGCAACCAACGGAACAAGGGATACTGGTAGGCAGTTTAAGATCAGTTTTGAAGTTGCAAAAGGGGTTTTGTGACGGTTGTGGTGGCTGTCGCGGTTGTGCAAATAGTGATTATTGGGATTTCATGGTGATGGTTATGAAAATTGTGGTTGTGTCCTTCCGTGCGTCCTTCCGTCTGTCCTTTCCGTTCAAACACAGTGAGGTCTAGATCAACCAAACTTTGCACACGTGTTAACCGTAACCTTTCTTGAGTTTGAACCAAGTTTGAATTTTTAATTTTTTTTGTCGTTTCAATGGAAACTTCACTCTTTTTAAACTTGTTGTACATGTATGTTGTGCAATGGGGAGTGAAAGTTTGGTTTTGGATACACCTTTGATCGAGTTCGAATGCCATAACCGAAATATTATTTTTGACAGAGTAATGGCCCTTGATTCTGCAATTGGGCTTAGAGCAATAAACAGGTCTGTTGTTCAAATGGGGACAAGTGAACTATGACACCTAGATGAATGAAAATTTGGTTCTTGATACACCTGATGATACTCTTGATCGAGTTCAAAAGCCATTTTCATTTATTTTTTTAGACCGGGCTTTGGCAATTGATTCTGCAGGTTGAGATTGAGCGATAGACAGGTCTGATGCTCCAAGTGGGACCAGATTTCTCAGACAATATGACACCTATGTGAATGAAATGTTAGTTTTGCATACGCCTTAATAAAGTTTGCAAGCTTTATCTGAAATTTCTGAGGTTATGCATTTCGATTCTTCAATTGAACTCCATTTAGGAAAAAAAACTGGTCGAGTAGCCAGACAAGGAGCTCACACCACAGCCTTTGCTTCACAGGAGTGAACTTGATCAAACAATTTCATCGACATTGAAATACAGACCATACAGCTGCGTATCTTAAGTTTGTTCACTTGCTTGTGTATCTTAATGCTAATATAATGTAAATTGGGTTTCATTTTGACGTCCATAAAATAACTCCAGGACCACCTACAAGGGACAACCAATTATCCATTAGTAAGATAATCATTACCAAACCATATTTCGGGATCGTCTTGTCACTGGTACTGAATTTAGATATTTGGCATGACAGACAAATAGACAGATGGGGTCATATTTGTGAAATTCAGATGTTCTTAAATTAGTACAATTACATTGTATTAATGCATTTAATTAAGGAACAAATATGTCTTAGGTCTTAAGCTGTTGATCACTAATGAAGGGTTTAGTAGAGAAAAGAACCCCTGGTCATTCCAATGTCCTGCCAAATTAGTAACGGTTATCTTAACGCAAACTGAATGTTATCTTATGTACTCAAATTTCAAAATTATCCGTTTCGTTTTGGCATTGTTAGGATGCCCCAAAGACATTACAAATTACATGATATTTGCACTAAAAACGCAGGTAAGTGAACAAATTTAAGATACGCAGTTGTACAACAGAAAAGACAATGATTGGTCGATCAATTAATCTGGAAAAACGTTTTGTCATCATCAACAACGAAAGTAGGACACCTAATATGATGAGAGACAATAATTTAACAACAAAGACAATATGGAAATCCAAGTACAGGAAGACATGTGATCTCCAATACTCCTGGACGTGTCGTCACATGCAATAGGGTTGACACTAATGGATGGGATGCTGTCTTTTGTTGATTCCATCCACTGCTGGTACAGACATCAATCATCAGGGGCCAGGGAAAAACAGAAATGATGTTTCTGTGAACTTGAAGCACTGTGTTCAACAAGTCCATACCATTAAATATGTTAAAAGGTTAGGAGATGTGATGCGATTTGAAAATGAGACCTGTGGCGACCAGAAGGCTCGAAAATACAGGGATCAAGTTTTACCAGCTCTTGACATCATGACTATCAAACCTTCCTTTTCATAACTCAGGAAATGTTAACTTGTTCATTTGTGTCCAATGCCAGATTATGATTACACATTAAGGATGCGCGGTTTTATTGATATACCGGTATATTACAATACAGGAACAACATGATACGAATCGGTACAATATACAACAATATCCAATATATCGAATGAGCAATTTCCATCTCAAATTGCAAACCAAATATAACATGATCTTACTAGAAAATGCTAAACAAAGTGGTTAGTTGTGTTGTGAAATTATCTCAAAAATGTAAACAGATCATAAGCACTATAAACAGTGCTTGAAAAATATCCCTTTCCAAAACAACTTATAGATGAGCAATGATGATGTTCTTTACGCTCACATTTAGACAAGATAGTATGCGAATTCTTGAGTTTAAAAAGTACCAATATATTGCAATGCGTATCGCAATACGCTTTTCTGTATCGCAATATATTGCAATATAGAAATGAGGAACGATACCCATCCTTATTACACATGTCTTTTGCTTCAAGGTTTTCGACTTGGAATGGAATGAAATTGTGTGCTGTTGTTGTGACGGTTGTGCTGTCAGAAAACAAATGTTCTCCTGAACGTGCGTGTTGTTATTTCAAAGTTTGGTCATACACAATGAATACTGTATTGCTCAATAGTTATTTTGGGGAATATATGCTTTTCGATGTTTTGAAAGATTAATTAGAACCATAGTTAAGGTGGTGATGAGTTCATACTAGTGCATACTAGTGGTGTGTGATTGAGATTCTGATAATTTCGAGTCGATATGTCTTGATTCTTGTATGGTGCTATGTGGAACAATTTAAAGAAATCATTTCGTTTCAGGAGCCGTGGATCTTGTCCATCGGGTAATGTACCACTTTATGTTGCATCGTGGTGACGACAACATCATGAGGAAGAGTCCCATGCTGATACAGAGGCTAAGACGGGAGGTAGAGCGAGCTGTCTTGGAGTTCAGCATTAAAGGGACTCAGAGTGTAACTATCAGTGTTGAGACCCCGAATGGAAAAATGGTTCTTCAAGAAGAGTTAACACTTAGGAAATTTATGGAGCTTTGTGAGGTAAATATTATGATAAAGTTTCTTTTCAATTTTACTTGCAACTCTTTAGGAATGTAATTGTTACAAATTACCTTTCCTAAGGTTGATCTTAACTCTAATTCTTTAAAATTGCACTTAGTTAACACAAGGTTAAGGACTACCGATCACCTCAGTGCTTCGTTCAGGGAAAATCTGTTTTACTTCGGTACTTAGCGGCACGAGTCAATTCTTGGTGTAGTAGGATGATGAAAAATCAATATTTTGAAATGGATCATCATTCTATAAACGTTAACGTTAACGTTTTGTAGGAGGTGCTAGACAGAACCTGGACTCACATAAAGGCAATGTTGGCACATGCAAAGGGAGATAACATAAAGGTGAAGGACAACCTCCTGCTTGGGGGCGGTGTCCGGATAATCGGGGTTCAGGAAGCTATCCAGAAATACTTTCCAAGACTGGTTAGTATCGGTATTTCTTCAAACCTGTTTTCCTTATATAATTATATCAAACCTTCTGTTTCTCCCATACTCTTGCTATTCTGTGAAAACATGTTGACTTGAAAAGTAGAGAATAGAATCTAGACTTCGACTTTTCATTTCACTACGTTTTACTGTTATTTTGATCAATTACAGTAACGTTCAAAGGGAGACAACTCCCGGCGAAGTGAAAGTTTAAAGTCCGAAATTAATTTCTCTTGATTGAAAATGTTAGAAAGTGAACAATAAGAATTAAAGCTGGCCTAAAACTAGAGAATATAATTAATTATAAGGCTCCGATTTTCATTCCACTTAATTTGTTGTCATATTGATCAATTACAGAATGTTGTTCAAGGGGAGGCAACCCCAGGCGAGACTAAAGCTCTTGGAACTGCAGCATACGCAGCTGTTCTCGCGGGAGATATGGGATCTCCAATACTTCTGGACGTGTCATCACATGCAATAGGACTGACATTAAAGGATGGGAACGTAACTGTCTTTCGTCGATTCCATCCACTGCTGGTACAGACAGTGAAACGATATGTTGCAAGCGTGGATCACCAGGACACGGCTCGTACGACCTTCTTCGAGGGCGATGTTCCGGGCGAAAACCTTATCATGTTTGAACTCAAAATGCATGGTGGATCCACAAGAAGAAAAAGGGGTGACGAATTTCTGGAAGTGAATTATCAGTTGGCAGCTGATGGCTTTTTAGAGGTGTATGGTAAAGAGCTGTTTGGAAACCGGAAGAGTATTATCTCCCTTGTTCCAAAGAACGTGCTCCAGGGAGAGGATATTGCACGACTGATGAACAGATGGGATGAGTGGCTGCTGCCCAAGGGAAGAGACCATTTCAGGAGAGAAGTTGCTGATGATTTGTACTCGAGATGTTTATATGGTTCTCTGTATGTTTTTGAAACTGAGTCTGAAAGAACATTGAACATTCTCACGGCTGAGAAAAGATGGTATTCAAGAAGCGGAAACCTGAATGCTGTTAATTTTGATGATAGAAGATGTTATCTTCTCAGCGTACTGAAGAAGCACCTTGATGAAGATCACATTGAAAAGTTCAAAATGTTCTGCAAGGGTATGGCCCTGAATTAGCATGATGTTAAAACTCATCTGGGAAAACTGACCTCTAGTTGGATGGTGCTAACACGGTGATCGTCGTTTATTGAGGCTGAAAGAGGATCAACGATGTTTTGAATTGATTTCATAATTTGTATCAAATGTAAAAGTTTCAATGATAAGGTAGTTATTTTCAGATACTGGAAAAGTATCATTGTTGTTAGCAACTTGGTTGCAAAACCAGATGGACTACCTGGTTGGACAAGACAGACTTTGCGTGATTGCAAAAGTGCAAAAAGCATCACCGTTTCATAGATGCTAAAGAAGGTTTATGACTGATCGTTTTCCTTTGTTGATGTTAACTTTTAATGCATATACTAGAATACCTAAACAGTTCAAATATCATTGTTTTTCTGTGATACCAAGTGGAAAACTGTATCCGCGTCTATGTATGAGATCTATCAAACACTCAAGCATACCTTGCTTAATGCTTACTTGATAAATGTCCCATTTCATGCAACAAAATAAGTTACTATCCATTTAAAAACTTGTTTTACTACTTCACACCAGTTTTTAGAGGCATTTCAACAAATTTATAAAAACTTTTTTCCATATTTTCAGCTTGCAGTATTGCTTTTCAACACCCCATGTCATGGGTTAAATAAACCACGTAATCTTTTATTTACCTTAATTTATCTATTTTCGACGGAAAAAAGTTCTGTTTGTCCAGAATCAAAACAACACATCAAGAAGCATCATACGTATATATCAGAGGGAGATAAGTTTGAATTTAATTAGAAACGTATTCGAAATGAGGCTTTTAAGTCTTCGAAGGACATGTGGAAAACGCTAAGATAAGAACAGTAAGGTTTCAGGACGACGACTGTTTCGTGCCACTTGTTAACATTACGACCTTTTTTTGGGTATACAATTACTCCATATCTGATGAAAGAGTAAACATACTTTATTCCGACAAGTCGTGATTTTTACAATAAGAATTTCCCACTGTCCAAATTTTTTTGCATTTTCGACTTCTTCTCTAGAAGCATTAGGCCTAAAAAGTTGAAAGTTTAAGTACAGACTGCTTGACTAGGTCAGATCATAATTTATAGCTTTGGTGACCCTGAGGCCCCTAATAAGGGTCACAGGGGCCGAGCCCTGGAAACCTCTTTTGATCTTCTTCTCAAGAAACAATAAGACCTAGAAAGCTGAACATTTGTGTCCTTGAGGAGTGAGGATTATGATTCATAACTTTGGTGACCCTAATGATGGCCACAGGGGCGATGCTCTTAAAATATCGCCAGAAGCATAAAGCCTAGAAAGCTGAAACTTTGTGTACAGACTTCTTGACTGGATTGAATTATAATTTATAGCTTCGATGACCCTGTGGTCCCTAATTAGGGTCACAGAGGCCACACCATTAAACCTTATTTTAATATTCTTCTCTAAAACCAAAAAGCCTATAAACTTAAACCTTGTGTTTAGACTCCTTGACTAGTGAGCATTAATATTTATAGCTTTGGTGACCCTGTTGTTCCTACTACAGGAGGATCCACAATGGCGACACCCTAAAGCAACATTAAATATGAATCCTGATAAGCTACAGAGGTATTGGCTCTATTTTTATATCGATGACGAAAACAAGAACATCAATGTACAAACATCGAAAGTAAAACTTACCATAAACCGTTAACATCTTGATGCTTTTGCAACTGATAACATTTGTTATCCTTTCCTTTAGTTCCTTTTTTTAGCAAAAATAAACCGTGGTCGGATGAGTTTAAAGAGCCACACCGTGACCTGTTCATGGTCATATATGCGAAACTCTGTAAATGGTGTCATTTGATTGAGAGATATTGATCATTCAAGAGCCAATCGACGTTGTATAGTAACATAAGGAAGGTTCGAAGTCATGAAAATGATCGAAAACCGGACAACGACGCTCGTCAATCAATCAAACGTAATTTTGGAAACAGTCTAAGTAAACATTCTCTCCGATACTGAGTCTAGCAAGGCCTAGTAGAGGGTCGCGTCAGCCTACCTTCCTGTGACTTATGACCCTCCAACTTTGTACGTGCGAAGTCAGTCTATTGTGGCTTTGTAAAATGAGTTCTGATAGGTCAATTCGATACGTGGGCTGAAGCGACCCACTACTAGGCCTTTCTAGACTCAGTATAGGAGTGAAATATTGAGGCTAGCTTTACTTAGACTGTTTTGGAAACTGCAGCGGTTAGAATGACAGTTTAGAGTTGATAATCTTTGATAGGTTTTTTAACTAGTATTAATGTAAATTGGACGTATCAATTTGGCTTCCACGATAGCTGGCTAAAGATTTTCATTGAAGAAGAATTTTTCATATAAGTAGAATTTGGAGATACTTATGTTAGCTGTTTTTATTTTATATAATTAACTATGCCAATCTCAATCGTTTCAAAGCAAAACTATCGGAAAAATCACGGACAATGGCTCTTTAACTTCTCGTTTCTTGCATAACAAAAAGATTATTCAGAGTTGCAGTTGTTCTCCGCATTTCTTCGTTTGACCTGTTCACTTTATCTCTTTCATTCAAGGATTTGGTCAGAAGTTAAATACTTGTAAGTTTGAACTCACTAGCGACTGATATCCAATTGTTTAGTAGCTTTAAAGCAATATGTTATGAACAAACATAATTATCAGTATCAGAGTCGTCCAACTGAAAAACTCATCATTGACGCGTCTTTGGTTTTAACACCATTGTCGTCATATAAGCTACATAAGGAACAAAATATCTTAAATCAAGTAAAATAAATATATAGGATTGTTCATAACGCTTATTGGAACATATATGCAAATTATTGATGATTTCTTTATGATAGATATGTATATAGACCATCCTGCATATATTACGTAAACTGTTATGTTATCTTACTCGACACTTCGTGGTAACGTTTTGATAGCTTACCTTGTAAAAAACGCTAATAATGACAAAATACCAGAATACTACCTCAAAAAGTATCTGAAATATATACACATTATTCTTGGTATTAATCGATCCTCAAGATGTTCAGTAAAAAGTAACTTTCTTGGTCATCGTGGTAAATCTATCGAAAGTTTTACAGAGCCTCGAAAATCATTGTGTATAAATCGGGGTCAAATGCGAAATGTTCGGCGCCAGTCGAAAAATATTGGCGTTCATGAAAAGCATTGCGTTGACTTCTAGTGATATACGGAACTTCTCCATACCTCCGGGAGTCAGACGTCACCTCTCCTGGTGGCAGCAGGAGTCCAACGTGTTGGTGGGGGTTCCCCTCAGGGAACCACCAGCAACGTGTCACCTATTTGTGGACGCCTCCACCCAAGGGTGGGGAGCCCATCTCGATGTGGAACAGACAGCGGGGGTGTGGTCGGCAGCTCAGGTGAGCCGCCACATCAACGTCTTAGAGCTGGACGGCATTCGTCTGGCAATCGACCATTGGCCAGGTCGGCTGCACATGCAGGTCCTGTGTGTTCACACGGACAGCTCAGCGGCGGCCTGGGCCATCAACAAACAAGGCTCGACCAAAGCAGACTCGCTTCTGCAACTGGTGATGGAGCTGTTTCGCCTAGTGGACAGTCTCGGACTCTCTCTCCGCGCGGTGCACATTCCGGGAGCCAAGAACGTCCTTGCAGACGCCTTGTCTCGCCTGGACCAACCTCCATCTACGGATTGGATGTTGCACCCGAGAGTGTTCGAGAGTCTGTGCCTTAGGTTCGGCAAGCCTCACATAGACCTCTTCGCGACGCGGCTCAACCACCAGTTGCCGACGTACGTGTCTCCTGTACCAGACCCTACCGCGTGGGCTCTCGATGCGCTTTCGTTAGGATGGGAGGGGATGGTTGCCTACGCCTATCCCCCTCCCGCCATCCTGAACCTCGTGGTGGTGAAGATACAGGAGACTCGGGTTCTTCAACTTTTGTTGGTAGCACCGTTGTGGCCAGCCAGGGCCTGGTACGTTCCCCTCCGAAGGATGTGCCGCCAAGACCCGATTCCTCTCCCCCTGAGGTGGGATCTTCTGTCGAGCAGACCGAGCGGGCGGGTTCACAAGAATCCCCAGGCGTTAATGCTTCACGCTTGGTTTGTCTCCAGAGGGGTCTGACAGGGGCGGGTTTTTCCAAATCCGTTGCCGAGGCTGTGGCGACTTCTCAAAGGCATTCCACTAGGAATCTCTATGATGCTCAGTGGGGGGCCTTTACGACCTTCTGTGACAAGGAGGGGTACGATGTCCAGGCAGTGACGGTCCCTCAGGTTGCTGAGTACCTGGTCCATCGACGGGAGACAAGGAAATTGAAAGCCTCGTCCATCAACACCAATCTGGCGGCAATAATGTCCGTTCTCAGGAAACGGGACCCCCAGTTGGAGATTTCGAACTCAAGCAGCTAGTGAAGACCTACCAGAATGTGGACGGGCGGAGGAAACTCAGGCCCCCAGGGTGGGACTTAGCGGTGGTACTCAACCATCTTAAGTCGGACCACTACGAACCGTTGACGGAGACGACCATCCTCCGTCTCACCATCAAAACAGCTTTCCTGGCTGCTTCTGGAAGTCAGGCCTGGTGTTCGCCAACCATTACCTCCGGGATATCTCCAACGAGGATTTGGAGGGAATCAACCGCCTGGGCGCACAGGTGTACGCCCAGCAGCGAGTTCCTTCGGCTCCTCAGCGTAGGAGTCACTCGTTAACCTTTTTTATTTTTCGTAATAAACCCGAGGTTGATCTTAGTTGTGTGTCTGTTGTCTTTGTTATTCTAGCTAGCGACCTTAGTTACAGACCCCCTCGCGTAGCGAGGATGGGCCAGGTTTGACCGCTCCGGTTGATAGGGGTCTCCCCTAGGGGATCTTTCTGATTATCGACTTTTGGGTCACTAGCTCTCTGGTGTAAGATAGAGTTTATCGCTTTAACCTCTCGCACCCACCTCCGTCTGTCGGATTCGGGCATATTGTTAACTATCGAGGAGAGTATATTAAATAATAGTATGTTTTTGTCTAAACATCATTATTTAAACTCACCGTCGATAGTTAACAATCGTTAGCTCCCACCCGGCCTCCCCTCTGTACGATCGGCGTTCTCTGCCCGTCAGAAGAAGCAATGATGGCGTAGGGTTAGCCACCTGGTGGTGAGTATGCAGTACAGATTAAGGTAGCGATAACTCTGTCTTTACTCTGTGTAAGGTTTGTCGGAATTAGACAGATTAGGATAATCGGGCATATTGTTAACTATCGACGGTGAGTATAAATAATGATGTTTAGACAAAAACATACTATATAGTTCTTCCATATTTTATTCTTTTTAAAATCAATGTTACTTGTCCTTTTTTCATGTTTTTGTCTTGTATGTTGTTCAAATGCTTGTCTTACAATATGTATGTATGCTTTTATTATTTATGGTTGCCTAACTATGCAGAAACGTGAGTCTATATGCAGGAGCAAAAATATTGCACCTGTTCAAATGTTTGAAACAATTCATTATACCTTAATTGGAGGGAAGTCATATCGGGGTTCATATTTTCCATGTGTTACATGAAGGCAACATATCACTTTTTCATTGTGACGCCGTGTTCGCTCTCGCTCGGGATATACTAACATGTGGGCACTCGTGTCGAAACATTATATGTCATGAACGCTCTTTTAATATCCTCTATAATATATGTAATACTCACACCTTTAAGGTGCAGCACCTATATATGCATAGAATATACTTTGAATATAATTTGGATGGTTAACTCATTTGGTCATTTCTGTTTCATATGGAATCATGTAGCTTTTGTGGTTTAAAAGCAGGAACGTTAGACCAAGGCTAAACTGATACTAGTATATGATTACCGTATTAGTCTTACTTTCGTGTTGAAACTGATGATATTGGTGAAACTCCAACATGGAAAATAGTCATGTTTCCAGTCACTATGGTATATCCTTTATTCAACTTACATGCTGGACAGACAGAAGATGAAATATCAGACTTCTAGATTCAATTGACTAATTTTCGCCGATTTTGTTCAAATTTGGATTATGTGTTAGTCACAACATATAACAGTGATTTATAAGTGCAAAAATTAAGATCTTAAGTTTTTTATTAGGTCATATCAGGGATTCCAACACCGGTGCACGTTACAGTATAACATTTTAGGTTGGCCTAGTGCTTGGAATCATTTCAAAGAAGTACGTACAGTACTAGTAAACCCGAAAGTGTCATTTCGTCTATTTGTTATGAGGTATAAATCGTCAGTCCTTTAGAAGCGTGCCGTATCAACACTTGAATACATTTTTATTCCTTTGTTACTGCAGTGAGTGTTAAGAAAACAGGTACATTAAACACAGCATTCCTCAATTGAGAATTCTTAAAATCTATGAATGGGACAAGCGTTTCTGAGAAGTCGATTGATTTTAATGGCACCCGAATTCGACCTGATTGGAAGATATCCAAGTTGGTGGCAAACCAAGTGCGAATAGAAGTAAAAAGAACGCGGAAGTGACTTTGTGTATTCTTACTCATACAAAGGGGTTTAACGAAGCGACCACAGACAGTGGTCTCGTATATCATGTGCGATATCAACTTATAGTTAAACTGTCTAGTTCCACTGAACATATATAAAAGACCTACGTGGCTCTATTGATAGATAGTCATCCGTAACAATAACAGCCTTATTGCACAACAGGTATTTCTAGTTGCCCGTGATATATGTTCTATACCTTACTGTTAGCATGGTTGATAAGAAGGTTGAATAACTCTCCTCAATACCAAATGTGTTCGGTAAGATTCAATATTTTCATTATTATGAATAATGCTATCCATTTAACGATAACCGATAACTATAGTTTTTGATTTGACTCTTTAAAAGTAACTTGCTTGCAGATTGTAACTCTAGTCAATAATCGAAATGTAACATGGTTTTCGAAATGTAATTATTCAAAAGAGATAGACTAATTATAGAATTAATCATCAACTGTTTAATGCATTAACTTTAAGTAACAGTGTACGATAAACATTTGTTTACACACAAATATGAACGTTCTAGAAAGTTGATGTTTGATCCTGAATATCATAAAGCAAAAGGTGTTAACGAGGCATTTTAGAAGTTGTAAATATCAAGAAGACAAAGACTTTTATGGATGATCAACTTCTTCTTTATCGAAGTAAAGACATAACGGTATAGATCCTTATAACGGCTTGGAAACGGTATAGGTATCTGAACCTTATGCCGTTACTTCTTCAATAAAGAAGTTGGTCCTTAAGAAAACTCCTAGTCCTCCTGATCATAAAGCATGTTAATCAACTTCAACGTCTACAAAACACTGCTGCACGCATTGTGACCAGTACACCCAAGTTATGCCACATACAGCCAGTTTTAAAGTCACTCCACTGGCTGCCTATCCAAGCCAGGATAGAACACAAAATTCTCACACTCACTTACAGATGTCGGAATGGTACAGCACCACCCTACCTCTGTGAGCTGATTCAACAATACAATCCAAGCAGATCACTAAGATCAGAAACTCAGTTCCTCTGTATTGTCCCTAAGTGACGACTTAAGGGATTTGGATACAGACGATTTGCCACTCAAGCTGCAATTCTCTGGAATTCTCTCCCTGAAGAGTTGAAAAGATCCCCAAGTCTTGACATCTTCAAGTCAGATCTGAAGACTCTACTCTTCAAGAAACATTATGACTAGTGGACAACTCACCTTATGTAGCGCTATGAGCATACCTTCTGGCGTGGAATTTAGCGCAATACAAATGAACTCATTATAATCAGAACTTATATAATACATATATGCCTATTGTATTCATATTGTGCTAGTGCTTTTTAGACTGTAGTTAAGCATTGAGTATCAAGTTGGTGCCATTACATTACAAACAGTTAATGTTTAGAGATGAGAATCATAAAGTGTGAATTATCATACGCTTACCTGAATTATATTACGCTAACACCTGTTGTGTTCATCTTATAACTCACTGGCCATTCTTTTATACTATTCGAGTGGGCGAAGACAATCACTGACCTATTACAGTTGAATTAAACTTGTATTGATATAATCATATCCTACCAAATACTTAGAAAGCGTCATAAATACGTATGCCCATGTGGAGTAAGGTTTATAGTATTAACCCTCACTGAGGTAGTTATTTAGATAAGCGCCTCTCGAGCAGAGCCTCGGTCACTTTATTCAAATGAATACAAAGTAAATGAGATTAAAGAATACAATTAGTATATACAATATATACAATATCTTACCAGAATTTTTTAAACATTCATCAGATCTTCTACTTCCATATCTTGAATTATTATTCAACGTTATACTTAATACTGGGGACTTCCCAGAATCCTGGTCGGTTGGAATTCTTGTCCCAATATATAAACAAGGTGACCGAAACGATACTAATAATTACCGTGGAATTACTGTGCTAAGTATATTTGGCAAATTATTTACTCATATTATCAATAAACGCTTAGTGACTTGGGCGGACGTTATGGACAAAATATATGAAGGACAAGCGGGCTTCCGGGAAAAATACACAACAACAGACAATATCTTTATTCTACACAGCCTCATACAAAGATACTTGAGCTCAAAGGGTGGAAAGTTTTATGCTTTATTTGTAGACTTTGCAAAAGCTTTTGACTCGGTAGAGAGAAATAAACTTTGGGATATTCTCCAAACGCACGGAATTAGTAGTAAAATGAATAACATGCTGAAAAGTATATATCAACATGTTAAGGTACGTGTTAGAAATAACCAAGAAATATCTGAACCATTCATTAGTCAACTTGGCGTTAGACAAGGCTGTATTTTAAGCCCCTTCCTGTTTAGTTTTTTCATTAATGAATTAGCTCAGCAAATATGTAACACGTGTACGAATGGGATCCAACTCCACCCGGACACAGTGCAATTATTTCTATTACTTTTTGCAGATGACATTGTACTGTTTTCAAGTACCATTAGCGGTTTACAGAAACAAATCGATGAATTGGACAAATTTTCCGAGCAATTCAAATTGTGTGTCAACAGAGAAAAAAACAAAATTATTGTTTTTAAGAATGGGGGAAAACTGTCAAAACTCGAGAAATGGTTTTATAAAGGAGAATCCCTCCAAACTACCAGTGCTTATAAGTATCTAGGGGTATATTTTTCTAATCACCTCTCTTGGTCCCACCACACGAAACAGGCATCAACACAAGCCTTGAAAATTTGTATAGGTATCTACAGAAACATGCGATCTTTAGGTGACATGTCATTTAACACCTTTTTCAAAATATTTGATATGAAGATAAGCCCAATACTTTTGTATGGATCTGAAATATGGGGATTAAAACAATATGATAACATTGAAAGGATACATTTATATGCATGTAAAAAGTTCCTTGGTGTTAAAACAAGCACATGTAACACGATGGTTTACGGAGAATTAGGCAGATTTCCATTGTTCATTTATTCCTCTATTAGAGCTATTAAATATTGGATAAGATTATTGAATATGCCCTGTCACAGATTTCCCAAGAAATGTTATGATATGATGAAACTGTATGATAATAATGGTAAAAGTAATTGGGTGACCGATATTAGAGAGTTACTCAACAAAACAGGATATGGGCATATTTGGCACAGTCAAAGTGTAGATTTACAACCACAGTTTATTAGTTCATTTACACAAAGAATGAAAGATATATACCTGCAATCCTGGTCAGAATCCATGTCACTATCAACTAAATGTCTATATTATAGACAATGGAAATATGAAATATGTCTTGAAAGTTATCTTTTAAAAGTTGATGTAAAAAAGTTTCGTACTGCCTTAGCTCGTTTTCGTTGCTCATCCCATGAATTGTTTATTGAAACTGGCAGATATGTAGGCATTGCAAGAAATAACAGAATATGTCAAGTTTGTAATTTGAATGCTGTCGAAGATGAGCTACATTTCTTGTTAATCTGCCCAATCTATAAAAGTCTTCGGACGAAATACATTAAATCATACTATTACATGTACCCTAGTGTAACAAAACTATTATCATTGTTAGCAAATACTAATACTCGAGTACTACAGAACCTTGCAATGTTTATTCACTATGCAATGTTATACAGAAAAACCATTGTACCAGAACAAAATTTGTAATGTGATCTACTCTTGAATGTACTACAGGCCTGTGGCCTTATAAGTACCGAAATAAAGATTGATTGATAGTACCTTTGGGCACCTTGTACATCTAGCTAAGTTCAATCTTCATACAATAATCGGAAACCAGGGGCGATGATTCCATGCAAGACACTACTGGGACTCGATCTCTGTTAGAAAATTGTCACTGAAATTACCTGCCCTTAAATTTTCTTGTTAGACAAAAACTCAACATTCATCAAAAAACATTCAAGGTCACACAAACAATGCACCCTTTTCATTGAGTATAACAATAATATAATGAATTAAAGTGTCCATGTGTCGGGTCTACTAATGATTGAAAAACGTGTCTTGGTATATCGTGTTATAGATCAACCTTATGGGGTATACGGTTGTAAAAAAATTAAAAGAAACCTTGCAAACTCGAAGGCTTAGAACACCAAAGTGTGGTTAAAGGGCATGAATGTCAAGCAATGCTCGATTAAAGCCCCATTGTCATACTTGCATGCGGTTCGTGATGAAAGTTTGCTACAGAGAAAAAAAATCATCACTGGGTAGAAAAATCTTTGATATCATATTTACATGTTTTAATCGACAATAAAATACCAAATTCGACGGCCAAAGGGCAGTACCCCTAGCTCAAGACAGCGATTATCCGCTCCGTGACGTCACTAATATAATCGCTGCCATCAGAAGCGTGCCAGGTGGAAAAGCTCAAACACCGCGCGTGCAACCAGCGAACGCTGTCGCGCTCAAAAGTGTAAGCTCCAAACTCGTAGGATTCACATGGCAACTCCGAACAACGACTCAAGAAAGAGTTCCGCAAGTCAATTTTTAATTTATATTTTGAAGTGTCCTTTGCATTATCAAAACATATCCTATTTGCCAACCAATTACCAATATCACGAATTATCATGTTTAAAACCAATTAGCTCAACTTTTATCATATTCATACGCCTAATGTTTAAAGTAAACTCTCGAACCGATTCTTTAGTATGCAAACTAAGCATTTGGTTCGAGGTTATTCATGACGTCATTTCGATTGACACACGAAATCCGGGTAACAATGCCCCTGTCACTGACGGCAGGGCAACTACCAGAAAGACAATCGGGGAAAGGCGCCCTGACTTGGAGGTTGACAGTACCCCTACAAAAGTGCAATAGCTTTTAACGAACCTGCTTTCGGTGACATCATCATTATATGTGTAGGTTTTACACAACGTCCCCGTTACCGCAATTGCGTCCGATGGGTATCGACTTGGGTGGCAACTAGTGCCTGATTCTGAGAAAAAGAATAGAAAATCTAATCGTGCGCGACAAAGAGTATATTTAGTATAATACTTTAAATGTCAATTCAACCTAACAGTTTTATTGGCTTAGTTAAATCAAGCGCGGGTTATTTCATTACAGATTTTCCTGATGAATATCCAAGTATGGATACTTATATTATATAGTTAGAGCATATTAACTAAAACCCTTTTGTGGCTATAGATGACTACACACTGGGTATCAATTTTCTCTTTTTCTGTTGTTGCAGATTCAACACGCTGCCTTGTGTCTGCTCATAGTGGTAGCGGGCACCTTGTACATGCTGCTCAGACTTAACCCTAAAGCTGTCGACACCCGTATAGAGGATGGGGTCGGAGAGGGGGTTAAAGGTCACTGCGACTTAGTGGTCGGGATGGACCTTGGGGCAGACTATTCGAGGTATGCAATTTATCTTTCCAAAGCTTATTTCAATCCTTGAAGCTCTCTTATTTTCCTGGTATCAATAAGGTCAAGTGACTGGTAGCTCAATGCTTATAACAAGCCAACAATATTATTCACATTTAGCAATGTCTGCACTATCCGGAAAACAGTACCAAGAGAGCTATAAATGTCAACAGGGCGTCTTATTCAGGTCAATGTAAGACCGAAAGTAGACAACAAATAAACTGTCGATAGATTTCGATTTCGATTGAACATACTACACTACAGCTAGTTTTTAACTTGAGGTTAAAGCGAGTCTCCGTCCCCGTAAATGTGATGCATCACATTTATTAATTAGTAGCCCGCTACCGTGCGCCGAGTCTCTCCTAAGCTCCGCAGCAGTGTTGATTATTCATCGCTGTACGGAGCTTGACTGTGACAGAGAACCGGTTTACGTAAACTCTTCGGTTTCTCTGATTGAATTGTTTGTTTAATCAAATACATTGTTTAAACCGCTATAATGCGGCTTTAATATATCATGATTGATTGGGTTATCTCACTGTGACAGTGAGTTGTTTTGGTAACAAATTAATGCATCTACAAATTCTGAATAGAATAGCTTTTGCATATGTCATAACATTATTAAATCATCATAACAACACATTTTCTTGTATTGAATAAGTGTTTTCAATTGGAAATTTATGATTAATTTCCATTTCAATTACTAAAATATAAAACAAATAAAATAAAAATGTGTTGTCTTTCAAATGTCCTGTAACAATAGACATGCAACCGCAAGAACATATTCTTTGACATATAATTAATAATTAACATTATTATTTTTAAAAATAAATGTAATCTATTTTATACCAATTCGTTTATTAAACAGTGTGCTGTTTCAAACTGCGTAAGAAATATCAGTTATACGTAGTTTCCAAAATATGATAATAATCACGATAATGTGAGGATAATGAAGGGTAGTCCAGCAAAATAGATGTCTCCTTCGGGTGCGCAGTCATAGCACATATACCGAAGTTTAGATAATCATTATCTAAATGAGGGACAGTCATGTAATTTGAAAAAGCATCGATTACGATTTGGTTATTTGTCACCAATACGTTATCGATAACACAGACAGACAGATATAGTTTATTATAGTGTCACAAGTTAAATATACATTGTAAAAAGCATGATTAAAAGACATAATATATATTTAACAACCAGCCAATTTTTGGCTTATGAGACACTTTACAAGATAAAACAGTGTACAATATATTCGTAAATATAGGTATGTAAAAGTAGCGATAATACAGGCTTAAAATTTAAAAAAAATAGATAAATAAGTAAATACATGTAAGAGTTATAAAAATAATTGCCTTCTAAAAAACATATTCCTTATTGTTGTACTGATACATTTAATGCGTTTTGGGCTATTTTCCGATAAATAGGTCCTAAGGCCCCGTTGCATTATAACAATCTAAATTAAAATTGCTTCTTTGTTCATTGTAAAAGTGGCATTCTGAAATAAAATGAACTTCTGTTTCAACATTTTGACAAAATCGACAAATTCTACTCTCTAATGGGGTGGGGGGTCTGCAGTGTCGTCCTGTCTCTACGTGTAAGGGGAGGCTTCCACATCGTAGGCGATGGATTATCTTCGTTTTCTCTTGATTAACATTCAGACGCCATTTAGAACACCACGTTGTTACCAAATCCAACATTCGCTGCAGCTTGTAAAGTTGAGATATTTTCTATTTAATTTTGTATTCTGTAGATCGTAAATAAGAACCATATAAGAAGTGATTAATAATGGAAATTTGTTGCGGACGATGAAACGTTCACCTACTGATTTTCATTAGTCAGATATAATGTTCTACAGCCTCATTTGGTTCTGAAAGCTAGACATTCTGTCGGGGATTGAAATAACGTTTAATTGGCGGCAATTGTCTTGTATATGTCTTGTATGTGTATCCATTGTCCAATCAACCAGACAGGATGGCGCCATCAAACAGTGACCCGGCAGTTATATGACCTGTTACGACACATGACTAGAGTCACTGGACGTCAATAAACTGACGTCTCACACCTGTTATCTGTTACATCCGGCTCCATAATACACAACATCAAATGACAGTTCCCCGTTATATCAAGTGTTATTTCAGGCTGTTCAGTGTATCACACATATTCAAAACGATGTTATTTAACCATGAAAAATCACAAAACAAAATGAATAGATGACAAAATTGTTTCAATTTCCAAACCTCTTACCTTTCCTATCTATTAGATGTCTCGGCAGTTATTATGAGCAGCAACGTTTTTATAAAGTGATTGGTTTAAACATTGTTTTTTTTTAAAACAATAAACACAAACAATTGGCGAACGGGCTGTACAACGCTTATTTGAGTATCCACTCTTATTCACGATTCATAAATCTGAACACAAACACAATAAATTGTGAAAATCTAAAAGCTAAGGGATCCGTTTAAATGTTTACATGTAGGTTTTCAAATGTTAATTATTTGGTATGCCTCATTTTGAAGTTGTCTACGGCATCAGCTAGATGAAACCAAATTAATTGAAAAATGATTTAACCCACACTGTTACTCTTCACTACCGTATAGACGCAGGTTTCGCCAATCATTTGTAGCAAATAGAATACGTAGCTTAATAGAAAATTCCCGTGTCCTTTCTTAGTATAAACTATCCAATGAAGTTGAATGGTATTTTTTTAGAATTTTTGTTTGTTTAATGATTGATTATCTTCATATTTTACACTAGAAAGAAATTATTCTTCAATTTGATAACTTTTTAAACAAACTTTTCAAAAACATTTGTATCACAACTTGTTAATACAATTAAGTGTTTTATAAATTGAACTAAATTGAAACATGTTTATTTCCTAATTTGAAATAATTAAACAAACAATAGCCAAATACACATATTTTGTAAATAAACCATGACATGTTCCTTATCTTGTTTTTGGAGCGTTTTTTTTTTAATGGTTATACTACTCCGATATAAACAGATATATAACATTTTGTGGTGATTTAAACAAAGAGGACTCTAAATAAAGGAATGTAGGAAAAAAAGTAACAGGAAAAAAGGTAACAGGAAAAAAAGTAACGGAAAAAAAGTAACAGGAAAAAAAGTAACACTTCTTATATAAAGAAACTCTTTAGTAGGAAATTGAGTTTGAAATATATTAGGATTAGTGTTGATAATCTTGTCATTAAAGAGGATTATCACACTTAACATCACATTTAACATCAAAGGTACTTATTACTTAAAACAACATAATTACATTGGTATATACTGTTTCCTTCTCACCTGCTCAATTACATCGACATAATACTCTCCCTTAATTGATCATTTGGACTGGCCTCACTCATTTACTATCATCATTTATCATCATATACTAAAATTATTACATAAAATGTATTCCTATTTTACAATGAAATACTGTACTGTAAGTACTGTAACATATATTCAATAAAGAAATATATGGAAGCAATTATATTACATACCGTTACATTACACAATTATATTAAACTCATGAAATAAAAAACAATACAAAAAACTGTTACTTTTTTTCCTGTTACTCTTTTTCCTAGCAAAGGCGTTCATGATATACAGACAATACTGTTTGTATACAATTTCCTTTTAAAAACACTTTACCGTTGTCATGTGATTCAGACATCAATTGAGATTGTATGAAAATAGCATAATTAAATTTTTTTTTTATCAGAATAAGAAAATCCTTAGCATTGTTTCACTGAGTAAGTTTCATGACGCTTTGTCAATACTCCAGTCATTAGCGAAACTTGAAAACTTACAATGTCTTGGCAAGCGCATTCGTTTGGATATTAAAATTAAAATACTCTTACGAAACTAAAACGTTATATATATATATAGAGAGAGATATATTATTTATTACAGTCTCGCCCAATACAATATATGTCAAAAGTAGTGGATGTATTATTAACCAATCAGCGCGCATGATTAACGAGGGGATTCCCCTAAAGAAAAGCGAACCCTAAACCGCTCTCTTCTCCGCATCTCAGCGGTAAAGCGTAGCTCAGCTCAATAATGAGCAGGCTTCTCAGCACGGGCCGAAGGCCATTTGTGTTGGGGACGGCGGGTCCCTTTAAAGCCCCGCCAACTGAAAGCAGACTTATGGCAATAATTTATAAAGAAGGTCCAAGATGCATTTACTTATTTTCCCAGCATCGCCGCTTACATCAACGGTTCTCTTGTGCGCATACCAAACGAGTATGGCAACTTGAAGACACCATCCTACGTCTACTTCAACGACAACAAGGAGCCGGTGGTAGGAGATGAAGCTAAAGCCCAACTCACCACTAAACCAAACAATGTCGTCTTTCATGCTATGCGATTCCTGGGCAGGAAGTTCAAGGACAGCTTCATCAAAAACCAGAAGAAGTTCTATCCCTTCAACATCATCCCGGGGCCCCAGAAGGGGGTGCGGCTCAGCTTGAGGGTTGGGCAGGAGGCGGACTTCTTCACTCCAGAAGAGATTGTAGCACTCATCATTAGGAAGCTGAAAGTTGACGCGGAGAACTTTTTGAAGGTAAGGTGGAAGCTTTCAAATTGGTATTCGTTTAACATCAGAGGCTGGTGGACCGAAGAGTTACGAACCGCTGGTTTCCATGATTTATTAAATATATGATTTGTAAATTGAAGAAAAAAGCTAATATCTACAATAATACACCTTTCCTGGCTTCTCTCTGGTCACTTCGAGATCTTTAGGTCTGTTTTTTTGTGCACAAAACGACTTAACACGAAGGTCAACATTAGTGCCACCCTTTAACATTACACTAAGGTTACTTTAGTGACTAAAGGTCATATAAGTGTTTTGTGCGACGGGTTCCTGGATATATAAATAAGTATTACCTACGAGGGCAGTCATACCGAGGTTACTATTTTTCATATGTTGCCCTAGTGCAAAATATCACGTTTTCATTGTGACGTCACGTAAAAAACAGTGCTTTGACGTCACGGTTCACCTATGACGTCACAATTAAGGGTCGGCGGTGGCAAAGATGTTGGTTTTGAGTATTTTCTTTAATTTTTGGACTACGGTAATAAACAGAATATTATATTCGTGCCCATGACATACTATGTTTACGACCCTCGTGCCTAAATATCAGTATATCCCTCGCTCTCGCTAGGGGAATACTAATATTAAGCCACTCGTGTCGTAAACATAGTATGTCATGGACACTCATATAATATCCTGTATGACTGGTGTCTTACCACCAAACACCTGCCGTGCTGAAGTCGCGGCCTGATTTTTCTTGAGGAATGCGTGTTCAACAAGTTCAAGTTCCACGAATGATTCACACTGATCTCGATGATGCTTGGTTACCATTTTCATAGCACTTTCCATGACACTTATATGGTGTTTTAAATATCTCATGCAAAGCAGTTTGGCTTTTATAAATGAAGGAATGCATAAGGTTGAAATTAGTTGCAGAATATAATAAATACATCTTTGATTTATAATACATTTTTCTTGCAAACAGAAATCTGTGGACTGCGCTGTGCTGAGTGTCCCGGCTATGTTTCTACAGAGTCAGCGACATGCGGTCAAGGACGCCGCCATGATAGCAGGGATCAGGGCTCAGCGGATACACAACACGCCGTGAGTAACGTCAGAATGAAAAAAAAGGATGATAACGCCTGAAATAATCCATTTGGCTAAGGAAGTGCTGCAATGGATAGTTACATATCTTCAGTTTCTTTGTTTGCGATGCATAACCATATTCAAAAGAATATAACGCTTTCAGGAATCGAGAATATGATGCCTTTTCAGCCTAGACAAACACAAACAGGAATGTAAATCTTTCAGGACCGTCTCTGCAGCTGGTTTCGTGTCAACCGGAAGTAAGGAACTCTCTAGGTTGGAAGATAAGGAAATACTAGTCTACTATCTGGGAGCAGGTGCTTGTGAGGTGTCTCTTGTAACTCTCACTTCTGGAAGCGTGGGGGCGGCTGCAACCAACGGAACAAGGGATACTGGTAGGCAGTTTTAAATCACTTGAAGTTGCAAAAGGGGTTTTGTGACGGTTGTGGTGGCTGACGCGGTTGTGCAGATAGTCATTATTGGGATTTCATGGTGATGGTTATGAAAATTGTGGTTGTGTCCTTCCGTGCGTCCTTCCGCATGTCCTTTCCGTTCAAACACAGTGAGGTCTAGATAAACAAAACTTTGCACACTTGTTAACCGTAACCTTTCTTGAGTTTGGACCAAGTTTTAATTTTTCATTTTTTTTGTCGTTTCAATGGAAACTTCACTTTTTTTAAACTTGTTGTACATGTATGTTATCATACATATAAGGAGCTTAGACAAAAGTATATACCTATCAAATATTATGAATTTCCAACAATGTCAAAGTTTAATATTTTAATGTCAACTTTAACTTGTAACTTAATAAGAAACTTATCTATGTATATTTATAATGCTATGCTGAAGTTTCCCTGAACATTGTCAGCTGAAAATTGTAACACCGAAAGACTGTACACGTCGACAAATGTAGTCATGGGCCGATGGCCTACACTATTTCTGTAATAAAGAATATATATAAAGGTATGTTGTGCAATGGGGAGTGGAAGTTTGGTTTTGGATACACCTTTGATCGAGTTCGAATGCCATAACCGAAATATTATTTTTGACAGAGTTATGGCCCTTGATTCTGCTTTTGGGCTTAGAGCAATAAACAGGTCTGTTGTTCAAATGGGGACAAGTGAACTATGACACCTAGATAAATGAAAATTCGGTTCTTGATACACCTGTTGATACTCTTGATCGAGTTTAAAAGCCACTTTCATTAATTATTTTAGACTGGGCTATGACAGTTGATTCTGCAGGTTGAGTTTGAGCGATTGACAGGTCTGATGCTCCAAGTGGGACCAAATTTCTCAGACAATATGACACCTATGTGAATAAAATTTTAGTTTTGCATACGCCTTAATAAAGTTTGCAAGCTTTATCTGAAATTTCTGAGGTTATGCATTTCGATTGAAATGAACTCCATTTAGGAAAAATAGCTGGTCGAGTAGCCAGACAAGGAGCTCAAACCACAGCCTTTGCTTCACAGGAATGAACTTGATCAAACAACTTCATAGACATTGAAATACAGACCATACAGCTGCGTATCTTAAGTTTCTTCACTTGCTTGTGTATCTTAATGCTAATATCATGTAAATTGGGTTTCATTTTGACATCCATAAAACAACTCCAGGACCACCTACAAGGGACAACCAATTATCCATTAGTAAGATAATCATTACCAAACCATATTTCGGGATCGTCTTGTCACTGGTACTGAATTTAGATATTTGGCATGATTAAATAGACAGATGGGGTCATATTTGTGAAATTCAGATGTTCTTAAATTAGTACAATTACATTGTATTAATGCATTTAATTAAGGAACAAATATGTCTTAATAGGTCTTAAGCTGTTGATCACTAATGAAGGGTTTAGTAGAGAAAAGAACCCCTGGTCATTCCAATGTCCTGCCAAATTAGTTACGGTTATCTTAACGCAAACTGAATGTTATCTTATGTACTCAAATTTCAAAATTATCCGTTTCGTTTTGGCATTGTTAGGATGCCCCAAAGACATTACAAATTACATGATATTTGCACTAAAAACGCAGGTAAGTGAACAAATTTAAGATACGCAGTTGTACAACAGAAAAGACAATGATTGGTCGATCAATTAATCTGGAAAAACGTTTTGTCATCATCAACAACGAAAGTAGGACACCTAATATGATGAGAGACAATAATTTAACAACAAAGACAATATGGAAATCCAAGTACAGGAAGACATGTGATCTCCAATACTCCTGGACGTGTCGTCACATGCAATAGGGTTGACACTAATGGATGGGATGCTGTCTTTTGTTGATTCCATCCACTGCTGGTACAGACATCAATCATCAGGGGCCAGGGAAAAACAGAAATGATGTTTCTGTGAACTTGAAGCACTGTGTTCAACAAGTCCATACCATTAAATATGTTAAAAGGTTAGGAGATGTGATGCGATTTGAAAATGAGACCTGTGGCGACCAGAAGGCTCGAAAATACAGGGATCAAGTTTTACCAGCTCTTGACATCATGACTATCAAACCTTCCTTTTCATAACTCAGGAAATGTTAACTTGTTCATTTGTGTCCAATGCCAGATTATGATTACACATTAAGGATGCGCGGTTTTATTGATATACCGGTATATTACAATACAGGAACAACATGATACGAATCGGTACAATATACAACAAGATCTAATATATCGAATGAGCAATTTCCATCTCAAATTGCAAAAAAATCTTAACCAAATAAAACATGATCTTACTAGAAAATGCTAAACAAAGTGGTTAGTTGTGTTGTGAAATTATCTAAAAAATGTTAACAGATCATAAGCACTATAAACAGTGCTTGAAAACTATCCCTATCCAAAACAACTTATAGATGAGCAATGATGATGTTCTTTACGCTCACATTTAGACAAGATAGTATGCAAATTCTTGAGTTTAAAAAGTACCAATATATTGCAATACGTATCGCAATACGCTTTTCTGTATCGCAATATATTGCAATATAGAAATGAGGAACGATACCCATCCTTATTACACATGTCTTTTGCTTCAAGGTTTTCAACTTGGAATGGAATGAAATTGTGTGCTGTTGTTGTTACGGTTGTGCTGTCAGAAAACAAATGTTCTCCTGAACGTGCGTGTTGTTATTTCAAAGTCTGAAATACACAATGAATACTGTATTGCCCAATAGTTATTTTGGGGTATGTGTGCTTTTCGATGTTTTGAAAGATTTATTAGAACCATGGATGAGTTGGACGTGCATACTAGTGGTGTGTTGGTGTGATTGAGATTCTGATAATTTCGAGTCGATATGTCTTGATTCTTGTATGGTGCTATGTGGAACAAATTTAAAGCAATCATTTCGTTTCAGGAGCCGTGGATCTTGTCCATCGGGTAATGTACCACTTTATGTTACATCGTGGTGACGCCAACATCATGAGGAAGAGTCCCATGCTGATACAGAGGCTAAGACGGGAGGTAGAGCGAGCTGTCTTGGAGTTCAGCATTAAAGGGACTCGGAGTGTAACTATCAGTGTTGAGGCCCCGAATGGAAAAATGGTTCTTCAAGAAGAGTTAACACTTAGGAAATTTATGGAGCTTTGTGAGGTAAATATTATGATAAAGTTTCTTTTCAATTTTACTTGCAACTCTTTAGGAATGTAATTGTTACAAATTACCTTTCCTAAGGTTGATCTTAACTCTAATTCTTTAAAATTGCACTTAGTTAACACAAGGTTAAGGACTACCGATCACCTCAGTGCTTCGTTCAGGGGAAATCTGTTTTACTTCGGTAATTAGCGGCACGAGTCAATTCTTGGTGTAGTAGGATGATGAAAAATCAATATTTTGAATGGATCATCATTCTATAAACGTTAACGTTAACGTTTTGTAGGAGGTGCTAGACAGAACCTGGACTCACATAAAGGCAATGTTGGCACATGCAAAGGTTGACAACATCAAAGTGAAGGACATCCTTCTGCTTGGGGGCGGTGTCCGGATAATCGGGGTTCAGGAAACTATCCAGAAATACTTTCCAAGACTGGTTAGTATCGGTATTTCTTCAAACCTGTTTTCCTTATATAATTATATCAAACCTTCTGTTTCTCCCATACTCTTGCTATTCTGTGAAAACATGTTGACTTGAAAAGTAGAGAATAGAATCTAGACTTCGACTTTTCATTTCACCACGTTTTACTGTTATTTTGATCAATTACAGTAACGTTCAAAGGGAGACAACTCCCGGCGAAGTGAAAGTTTAAAGTCCCAAATTAATTTCTCTTGATTGAAAATGTTAGAAAGTGAACAATAAGAATTAAAACTGGCCTAAAACTAGAGAATATAATTAAGGCTCCAATTTTCATTCCACTTAATTTGTTGTCATATTGATCAATTACAGAATGTTGTTCAAGGGGAGGCAACCCCAGGCGAGACTAAAGCTCTTGGAACTGCAGCATACGCAGCTGTTCTCGCGGGAGGTATGGGATCTCCAATACTTCTGGACGTGTCATCACATGCAATAGGGTTGACAGTAAAGGATGGGAACGTAACTGTCTTTCGTCGATTCCATCCACTGCTGGTACAGACAGTGAAACGATATGTTGCAAGCGTCGATCACCAGGACACGGCTCGTACGACCTTCTTCGAGGGCGATGTTCCTGGCGAAAACCTTATCATGTTTGAACTAAATATGCATGGTGGATCCACAAGAAGAAGAAAGGGTGACGAATTCCTGGAAGTGAATTATCAATTGGCAGCTGATGGCTTTTTAGAGGTGTATGGTAAAGAGCTGTTTGGAAACTGGAAGAGTATTATCTCCCTTGTTCCAAAGAACGTGCTCCAGGGAGAGGATATTGCACGACTGATGAACAGATGGGATGAGTGGCTGCTGCCCAAGGAAAGAGACCATTGCAGGAGAGAAGTTGCTGACGATTTGTACTCGAGATGTTTATATGGTTCTCTGTATGTTTTTGAAACTGAGTCTGAAAGAACATTGAACATTCTCTCGGCTGAGAAAAGATGGTATTCAAGAAGCGGAAACCTGAATGCTGTTAATTTTGATGATAGAAGACGTTATCTTCTCAGCGTACTGAAGAAGCACCTTGATGAAGATCACATTGAAAAGTTCAAAATGTTCTGCAAGGGTATGGCCCTGAATTAGCATGATGTTAAAACTCATCTGGGAAAACTGACCTCTAGTTGGATGGTGCTAACACGGTGATCGTCGTTTATTGAGGCTGAAAGAGGATCAACGATGTTTTGAATTGATTTCATAATTTGTATCAAATGTAAAAGTTTCAATGATAAGGTAGTTATATTCAGATACTGGAAAAGTAGCATTGTTGTTAGCAACTTGGTTGCAAAACCAGATGGACTACCTGGTTGGACAAGACAGACTTTGCGTGATTGCAAAAGTGCAAAAAGCATCACCGTTTCATAGATGCTAAAGAAGGTTTATGACTGATCGTTTTCCTTTGTTGATGTTAACTTTTAATGCATATACTAGGATACCTAAACAGTTCAAATATCATTGTTTTTCTGAGATACCAAGTGGAAAACTGTATCCGCGTCTATGTATGAGATCTATCAAACACTCAAGCATACCTTGCTTAATGCTTACTTGATAAATGTCCCATTTCATGCAACAAAATAAGTTACTATCCATTTAAAAACTTGTTTTACTACTTCACACCAGTTTTTAGAGGCATTTCAACAAATTTATAAAAACTTTTTTCCATATTTTCAGCTTGCAGTATTGCTTTTCAACACCCCATGTCATGGGTTAAATAAACCTCGTAATCTTTTATTTACCTTAATTTATCTATTTTCGACGGAAAAAAGTTCTGTTTGTCCAGAATCAAAACAACACATCAAGAAGCATCATACGTATATATCAGAGGGAGATAAGTTTGAATTTAATTAGAAACGTATTCGAAATGAGGCTTTTAAGTCTTCGAAGGACATGTGGAAAACGCTAAGATAAGAACAGTAAGGTTTCAGGACGACGACTGTTTTGTGCCACTTGTTAACATTACGACCTTTTTTTGGGTATACAATTACTCCATATCTGATGAAAGAGTAAACATACTTTATTCCGACAAGTCGTGATTTTTACAATAAGAATTTCCCCCTGTCCAAAATCTTTTGCATTTTCGACTTCTTCTCTAGAAGCATTAGGCCTAAAAAGTTGAAAGTTTAAGTACAGACTGCTTGACTAGGTCAGATCATAATTTATAGCTTTGGTGACCCTGAGGCCCCTAATAAGGGTCACAGGGGCCGAGCCCTGGAAACCTCTTTTGATCTTCTTCTCAAGAAACAATAAGACCTAGAAAGCTGAACATTTGTGTCCTTGAGGAGTGAGGATTATGATTCATAACTTTTGTGACCCTAATGATGGCCACAGGGGCGATGCTCTTAAAATATCGTCAGAAGCATAAAGCCTAGAAAGCTGAAACTTTGTGTACAGACTTCTTGACTGGATTGAATTATAATTTATAGCTTCGATGACCCTGTGGTCCCTAATTAGGGTCACAGAGGCCACACCATTAAACCTTATTTTAATATTCTTCTCTAAAACCAAAAAGCCTATCAACTTAAACCTTGTGTTTAGACTCCTTGACTAGTGAGCATTAATATTTATAGCTTTGGTGATCCTGTTGTTCCTACTACAGGAGGATCCACAATGGCGACACCCTAAAGCAACATTAAATATGAATCCTGATAAGCTACAGAGGTATTGGCTCTATTTTTACATCAATGACGAAAACAAGAACATCAATGTACAAACATCGAAAGTAAAACTTACCATAAACCGTTAACATCTTGATGCTTTTGCAACTGATAACATTTGTTATCCTACACTTTAGATCCATTTTTTAGCAAAAATAAACCGTGGTCGGATGAGTTTAAAGAGCCACACCGTGAACTGTTCATGGTCATATATGCGAAACTCTGTAAATGGTGTCATTTGATTGAGAGATATTTATCATTTTAGAGCCAATCGACGTTGAATAGCAACATAAGGAAGGTTCGAAGTCATGAAAATGATCGAAAACCGGACAACGACGCCCGTCAATCAGTCAAACGTAATTTTGGAAACTGCAGCGGTTAGAATGACAGTTTAGATTTGATAATCTTTGATAGGTTTTTAACTAGTATTCATGTAAATTGGACGTATCAATTTGGCTTCCACGATAGCTGGCTAAAGATTTTCATTGAAGAAGAATTTTTCATATAAGTAGAATTTGGAGATACTTATGTTAGCTGTTTTTATTTTATATAATTAACTATGCCAATCTCAATCGTTTCAAAGCAAAACTATCGGAAAAATCACGGACAATGGCTCTTTAACTTCTCGTTTCTTCCATAACAATAAGATTATTCAGAGTTGCAGTTGTTCTCCGCATTTCTTCGTTTGACCTGTTCACTTTATCTCTTTCATTCAAGGATTTGGTCAGAAAAACAAAACAAGTTAAATACTTGTAAGTTTGAACTCACTAGCGACTGATATCCAATTGTTAAGTAGCTTTAAGCAATATATTATGAACAAACATAATTATCAGTATCAGAGTCGTCCAACTGAAAAACTCAATATTGACGCGTCTTTGGTTTTAACACCATTGTCGTCATATAAGCTACATAAGGAACAAAATATCTTAAATCAAGTAAAATAAATATATAGGATTGTTCATAACGCTTATTGGAACATATATGCAAATTATTGATGATTTCTTTATGATAGATATGTATAAAGACCATCCTGCATATATTACGTAAACTGTTATGTTATCTTACTCGACACTTCGTGGTAACGTTTTGATAGCTTACCTTGTAAAAAACGCTAATAATGACAAAATACCAGAATACTACCTCAAAAAGTATCTGAAATATATATACATTATTCTTGGTATTAATCGATCCTCAAGATGTTCAGTAAAAACTAACTTTCTTGGTCATCGTGGTAAATCTATCGAAAGTTTTACAAAGCCTCGAAAATCATTGTGTATAAATCGGGGTCAAATGCGAAATGTTTGGCGCCAGTCGAAAAATATTGGCGTTCATGAAAAGCATTGCGTTGACTTCTAGTGATATACGGAACTTCTCCATACCTCCGGGAGTCAGACGTCACCTCTCCTGGTGGCAGCAGGAGTCCAACGTGTTGGTCGGGGTTCCCCTCAGGGAACCACCAGCAACGTGTCACCTATTTGTGGACGCCTCCACCCAAGGGTGGGGAGCCCATCTCGATGTGGAACAGACGGCGGGGGTGTGGTCGGCAGCTCAGGTGAGCCGCCACATCAACGTCTTAGAGCTGGACGCCATTCGTCTGTCAATCGATCATTGGCCAGGTCGGCTGCACATGCAGGTCCTGTGTGTTCACACGGACAGCTCAGCGGCGGCCTGGGCCATCAACAAACAAGGCTCGACCAAAGCAGACTCTGCAACTGGTGATGGAGCTGTTTCGCCTAGTGGACAGTCTCGGACTCTCTCTCCGCGCAGTGCACATCCCGGGAGCCAAGAACGTCCTTGCGGACGCCTTGTCTCGCCCGGACCAACCTCCATCTACGGAGTGGATGTTGCACCCGAGAATGTTCGAGAGTCTGTGCCTGAGGTTCGGCAAGCCTCACATAGACCTCTTCGCGACGCGGCTCAACCACCAGTTGCCGACGTACGTGTCTCCTGTACCAGACCCTACCGCGTGGGCTCTCGATGCGCTTTCGTTAGGATGGGAGGGGATGGTTGCCTACGCCTATCCCCCTCCCACCATCCTGAACCTCGTGGTGGTGAAGATATAGGAGACTCGGGTTCTTCAACTTTTGTTGGTAGCACCGTTGTGGCCAGCCAGGGCCTGGTACGTTCCCCTCCGAAGGATGTGCCGCCAAGACCCGATTCCTCTCCCCCTGAGGTGGGATCTTCTGTCGAGCAGACCGAGCGGGCGGGTTCACAAGAATCCCCAGGCGTTAATGCTTCGCGCTTGGTTTGTCTCCAGAGGGGTCTGACAGGGGCGGGTTTTTCCAAATCCGTTGCCGAGGCTGTGGCGACTTCTCAAAGGCATTCCACTAGGAATCTCTATGATGCTCAGTGGGAGGCCTTTACGACCTTCTGTGACAAGGAGGGGTACGATGTCCAGGCATCATTCCTCAGGATGCTGAGTACCTGGTCCATCGACGGGAGACAAGGAAATTGAAAGCCTCGTCCATCAACACCAATCTGGCGGCAATAATGTCCGTTCTCAGGAAACGGGACCCCCAGTTGGAGATTTCGAACTCAAGCAGCTAGTGAAGACCTACCGGAATGTGGACGGGCGGAGGAAACTCAGGCCCCCAGAGTGGGACTTAGCGGTGGTCCTCAACCATCTTAAGTCGGACCACTACGAACCGTTGACGGAGACGACCATCCTCCGTCTCACCATCGAAACAGCTTTTTTAGTTGCAATGGGGTCCGCAGCCAGGATTTCAGAGCTTCATGCTCTCCAGGCGGACCTCTTGCGTTTTGATGTGAGGGATGGGGGATCGGCCACTCTGGGGCTGGCGCCTGTGTTCGTCTGTAAGAATCAAGCCGCAGATGAGAGGGGTAGAACCTTCTCGCTACCGTCCATTTCCGGGAGTGTGGATCCGACTGACGAGGAGAACCGCCTCCTCTGTCCAGTACGTGCATTACGGATCTACACGGAGAAAACCCGGACACTGCGTCAAGGGAGGAGGAGACCCTTCATCCCGCATTCCCAGACCAGTGTCCGGGAAATTGACAAAAGACAACTGAGTGTCTACCTCCGCTCTGCGGTGTTAGACGCTTATAAGGCCGCGGATCTGGATCCCCCAGTGAGGTCCAATCCGCACGAGATCAGGGCCATCTCAGCGACGATGGCTCTCCACAGCAATTTTGGCTTTGGCGGACATCATGGCTGGCTGCTTCTGGAAGTCAAGCCTGGTGTTCGCCAACCATTACCTCCGGAATATCTCCAACGAGGATTTGGAGGGAATCAACCGCCTGGGCGCACAGGTGTACGCCCAGGAGCGAGTTCCTTCGGCTCCTCAGCGTAGGAGTCACCCTTCCACTCGTTAACCTTTTTTTTTTTTCGTAATAAACCCGAGGTTGATCTTAGTTGTGTGTCTGTTGTCTTTGTTATTCTAGTTACGGACCCCCTCACGTAGCGAGGATGGGCCAGGTTTGACCGCTCCGGTTGATAGGGGTCTCCCCTAGGGGATCTTTCTGATTATCGACTTTTGGGTCACTAGCTCTCTGGTGTAAGATAGAGTTTATCGCTTTAACCTCTCGCACCCACCTCCGTCTGTGGGATTCGGGCATATTGTTAACTATCGAGGAGAGTATATTAAATAATAGTATGTTTTTGTCTAAACATCATTATTTATACTCACCGTCGATAGTTAACAATCGTTAGCTCCCACCCGGCCTCCCCTCTGTACGATCGGCGTTCTCTGCCCGTCAGAAGAAGCAATGATGACGTAGGGTTAGCCACCTGGTGGTGAGTATGCAGTACAGATTAAGGTAGCGATAACTCTGTCTTTACTCTGTGTAAGGTTTGTCGGAATTAGACAGATTAGGATAATCGGGCATATTGTTAACTATCGACGGTGAGTATAAATAATTATGTTTAGACAAAAACATACTATATAGTTCTTCCATATTTTATTCTTTTTAAAATCAATGTTACTTGTCCTTTTTTCATTTTTTTGTCTTGTATGTTGTTCAAATGCTTGTCTTACAATATGTATGTATGCTTTTATTATTTATGGTTGCCTAACTATGCAGAAACGTGAGTCTATATGCAGGAGCAGAAATATTGCACCTGTTCAAATGTTTGAAACAATTCATTATACCTTAATTGGAGGGAAGTCATATCGGGGTTCATATTTTCCATATGTTACATTAAGGCTACATATCACTTTCTCATTGTGACGCCATGTTCGTGAAAAATATTAGTATATCCATCGCTCGCGCTCTGAGCACTCGAGTCGTAAACATTGTAGGTCACAATGTAGGGACGATCGTATAATATCCTCTATAATATATGTAATACTCACAACTTAAAGGTGAACTTTGAAGATAATTTGGATGGTTAACTCATTTGGTCATTTTTGTTCCATATGTAATTATATTGCTTTTATGATTTTACAAACAGGAACGTTTGACCAAGACTAAACTGATACTAGTATATGATTACCGTATTAGTTTTACTTTCGTGTTGAAACTGATGATATTGGTGAAACTCCAACATGGAAAATAGTCATGTTTCCAGTCACTATGGTATATCCTTTATTCAACTTACATGCTGGACAGACAGAAGATGAAATATCAGACTTCTAGATTCAATTGACTAATTTTCGCCGATTTTGTTCAAATTTGGATTATGTGTTAGTCACAACATATAACAGTGATTTATAAGTGCAAAAATTAAGATCTTAAGTTTTTTATTTAGTCATATCAGGGATTCCAACACCGGTGCACGTTACAGTATAACATTTTAGGTTGGCCTAGTGCTTGGAATCATTTCAAAGAAGTACGTACAGTACTAGTAAACCCGAAAGTGTCATTTCGTCTATTTGTTATGAGGTATACGTCGTCAGTCTTTAGACACGTGCCGTATCAACACTTGAATACAGTTTTATTCCTTTGTTACTGCAGTGAGTGTTAAGAAAACAGGTACATTAAACACAGCATTCCTCAATTGAGAATTCTTAAAATCTATGAATGGGACAAGCGTTTCTGAGAAGTCGATTGATTTTAATGGCACTCGAATTCGACCTGATTGGAAGATATCCAAGTTGGTGGCAAACCAAGTGCGAATAGAAGTAAAAAGAACGCGGAAGTGACTTTGTGTATTCTTACTCATACAAAGGGGTTTAACGAAGCGACCACAGACAATGGTCTCGTATATCATGTGCGATATCAACTTATAGTTAAACTGTCTAGTTCCACTGAACATATACGGTGTGTTGTTAATATGAAGAAGGCCTTTGTGCTTTGGAGGAGAATAACTTGTATTGTATCAAGGCCACAGACCCATGTACAGATTAAAGTTCATTTGCATTAATAGAAATTTCAAGAAAATGTCCAAAATTAGTCAATTTGATAGGAATGCGCATGCTATAGTGACGCCAATCAAAACCATGAGAGCTGCACAGGGGTTCGAGTACGAAATAAATATCTGATCTAAAATAGATCTAGAATTACGCTTAAATCCGTATTTCTCGACCGATTTCGTTAAAATTTGAAATGTAGATTTATCTCAAAAAGTATAAAAACGAAATAGGGGTGCCAAAGTCCAGTTTCTTTAAATTTATTTTTATCATAGATCCATCCGTGACTCGAACTCCTATAATAAGTGCACGGTTTAAAGGGGCAGTAGCACGTTTTTAGGGAGAATATAAGGTGATGTCAGGAAAATGAAAATTAATGGTTTCAATTGAAAGACAATGTAATTAAACTAAATGGAGCAGTACAAATTCAAATATATAACGTAAAGTTTAGCCATGTCATTACTTTTTCTTACACAAAATGAATTAAAGGTGTTCACACAAAATGGCCGCCAATGGATTTTATGTGAAACTTCATACTTTGTCCTCTGACTATGGATGATTGGCTTGTGTTATGAGATTTTTGACACTGTCAAAATAATACATTTAGTATTAACTAACACTTATCAGTGAAAATTTTGAAATATAAAATTATCAAAAAACGTGCTACTTCCCCTTTAATCCTAAAACATATCAATTGATTTTATCATCAGTCTTATTCACAGTTACTACACAGGTGTGAAACATGATAAGACAAATGATTATTCAAGGTGACATATCTATATATAAAAGACCTACGTGGCTCTATTGATAGATAGTCATCCGTAACAATATCAGCCTTGTTGCACAACAGGTATTTCTAGTTGCCCGTGATATATGTTCTATACCTTACTGTTAGCATGGTTGATAAGAAGGTTGAATAACGCTCCTCAATACCAAATGTGTTCGGTAAGATTCAATATTTTCATTATTATGAATAATGCTATAACTATAGTTTTCGATTTGACTCTTTAAAAGTAACTTGCTTGCAGATTTTAACTCTAGTCAATAATCGAAATGTAACATGGTTTTCGAAATGTAGTTATTCAAAAGAGATAGACTAATTATAGAATTAATTATCAATTGTTTGATGCATTAACTTTAAGTAACAGTGTACGATAAACATTTGTTTACACACATATGAACGTTCTAGAAAATTGATGTTTGATCCTGAATATCATAAAGCAAAAGTTGTATAAGAGGCATTTTAGAAGTTGTAAAAATCAAGAAGACAAAGAGTTTTATGGATGATCAACTTCTTCTTTATAGATGTAGAGACATAACGGTAAAGATCCTTATAACGGCTTGGAAACGGTATAGGTATCTAAACCTTATGCCGCTACTTCTTCAATAAAGAAGTTGGTCCTTAAGAAAACTCTTAGTCCTCCTGGTCATAAAGCATGTTAATCAACTTCAACGTCTACAAAACACTGCTGCACGCATTGTGACTAGTACACCCAAGTTATGCCACATACAGCCAGTTTTAAAGTCACTCTACTGGCTGCCTATCCAAGCCAGGATAGAACACAAAATTCTCACACTCATTTACAGATGTCTGAATGGTACAGCACCACCCTACCTCTGTGAGCTGATTCAACAATACAATCCAAGCAGATCACTAAGATCAGAAACTCAGTTCCTCTGTATTGTCCCTAAGTGACGACTTAAGGGATTTGGATACAGACGATTTGCAACTCAAGCTGCAATCCTCTCCCTGAAGAGTTGAAAAGATCCCCAAGTCTTGACATCTTCAAGTCAGATCTGAAGACCCTACTCTTCAAGAAACATTATGACTAGTGGACAACTCACCTTATGTAGCGCTATGAGCATACCTTCTGGCGTGGAATTTAGCGCAATACAAATGAACTCATTATAATCAGAACTTATATAATACATATATGCCTATTGTATTCATATTGTGCTAGTGCTTTTTAGACTGTAGTTAAGCATTGAGTATCAAGTTGGTGCCTTTACATTACAAACATTTAATGTTTAGAGATGAGAATCATAAAGTGTGAATTATCATACGCTTACGCGAATTATTTAGAGAATAACCAACGAGGCACGAGTGATTACGGGATATCTGCCCGAGTCGAAATAATGTTCACAGTCGCGAGCCTTGGCGAGCGACTGAACATTATTTTGATGAGGGCAGATATCCCGTAATCACTCGTACCGAGTTGGTTATTCTATATATTACCCATTTGTAATGAAATATAATTAAAAAACGACTGAAAAAATGCGATTGAGAAATCGTAGTAATGCTGTAGTAAGTGATACCAATCAGCTGATCAGTATTCATACGCGTGTCCAACCGAACATCTTCAGAGTGAATTAGTCAACAACGCATCGGAATCTAGTTCAGTTTCAAAACAATACGAAAATGACAAAAATATTGTCCCTGAATGATATAATACACTTTTCAACCGTGAACAAATTAACACACATAAAACTCTTAAGAAACAACATTATTTGATAAAGATAATAAGTATATTAATCAGCCGATCGTCACGCCGTACTACAACTGTGATGTGTTGTTGACGGCACAATGTTGTAACGAAAATGTCAAAAACCTGTCAATTTTTTAAAACTATAATTGATAAAAGTGGCAATTTCTTAAAGAGAAACTTACTAAGAATGCATCAAAACAAGTCTGTATGTCAGGATAATCAAATAATCTGAAGTTTTAACAACATTTGTTTCTTTCGACGTTACTTTCATTCACGTAGCAAGTGTCAAGAACGATAACTCTAATCGGCCTGTGATCACGGTAGGATTGTTTCAAGGGCTGATCAACTATGAGTATGTTGATTTGTTAAAGTTATTGCTTTCATGAATGTATGTATTGAATTTGAGTCCCTATGGTTTTTATGTGTTAATAATTACTAACGGATCAGTGAAATTCTTGTGCTTGGATAGATTTCATGAATTTTCGATGGCAGCCATGTTTGTTTACAAACAGACAGCGCTTATTGTACCTTTGGAAAAAGCACAATCTTGAGATCACAATGAAATTTAACACGTAATTGAATAGTTTCAAATAATACTGCGTTTAAATATCAACCTATAAGTTATATGATGTACAGTAATATTCATCGTTTTACGATTTTATTTTTAACCTAATCGACATACGTTCGACACGTTCAATTTATCAATGAAACTTGAAAATAGTTCCGTCGACCAATCGTCTTTCATTCTCTTAGGAACCGACCAATCAACGTTGAGAATCACTAAAAAGCACATGTGCGGATATCAAAAAAATATCCACTCGTGTATCCTCGCCCGTATGGGTAATATATTACGCTAACACCTGTTGTGTTCATCTTATACCTCACTGGCCATTATTTTATACTATTCGAGTGGGCGAAGACAATAACTGACCTATTTCAGTTGAGTTAAACTTGTATTGATATAAGCATATCCTACCAAATACTTAGAAAACGTCGTAAATAAGTATGCCCATGTGGAGTAAGGTTTATAGTATTAACCCTCACTGAGGTAGTTATTTAGATAAGCGCCTCTCGAGCAGAGCCTCGATCAGTTTATTCAAATGAATACAAAGTAAATGAGATTAAAGAATACAATTAGTACCTTTGGGCACCTTGTACATCTTGCTCAGTTCACTCTTCATACAATAATCGGAAACATAATATAATAATATAATAAGTTCATTTGTTATGCACTAGTATCCAGTCACTCAGCCATCAGAGTACAATCAAGCTGGATAGTACTGCCTAAACAAGTCCAAAGTAGGTATCTTCTTCATATCTAATGAAAGTTGATTCCAGAGTGTAGCAGAGGTAAATTTGAATGATCTGAGTCCGAAAGATTTCAATTTCGCTTGTGGAGTTATAAATTGCATTTGGTCAGTTGATCTCAAAGTCCTGGCTGGAGAATACTTCTGTGTAATATCTGAGAGGTAACCTGGAGCTGTTCCATGGTAGCAGCGGTAGCAGAGGGTAAGAACCTTGAAAGGGAAGCCAGTGTAGTGACATCAGCACAGGTATGATGTGAGAGTTCTTTCCTTTCAAGGATATGATGCGAGCAGCCGCGTTTTGCACTCGTTGTAGTTTAGAATAAGGTCCTGCCGAATGTTGATAAGAAGGCTGTAATAATAGTCAAGTTTTGAAAGTATAAGATCTCGAACAAGATGGTGTGTTGCTTCAGACGAGGTTAGAGGTTAGACTGATGGTCAGTGAGGATAATTTCGGTTTTACCTCCATTTAACTTCAGCTTTTGAACTGACAGAGCCGAATTTTCAGATGCTACACACCACTTGGATTTTCTATTAGAAAAATGTCAGAGAAATCGACCGAAGATTACTTCACTTTGGATGTCCATTTTTTGCTATTTTTCTGTTGTTGCAGTTTCAACACGCTGCCCTGTGTCTGCTCATAGTGCTTGCGGGCACCTTGTACATGCTGCTGAGACTTAACCCTAAAGCTGTCGACACCCGTATAGAGGATGGGGTCGGAGAGGGGGTTAAAGGTCACTGCGACTTCGTGGTCGGGATCGACCTTGGGGCAGACTATTCAAGGTATGCAATTTATCTTTCCAAAGCTTATTTCAATCCTTGAAGCTCTCTTATTTTCCTGGTATCAATAAGGCCAAGTGACTGGTACTTCAATGATTATAACAAGCAAACAACATTATTCACATTTAGCAATGTCGGCACTATCCGAAAAACAGTACCAAGAGAGCTTCAGCTAGCTAGATATACCCGTTGCTATAAAAAGACGCTATGGGTAAATGTCAACAGGGCGTCTTATTTAGGTCAAAGTAAGACCGAAAGTAGAAAACAAATAAACTGTCGATATAGATTTCGATTTCGATTGAACATACTACACTACAGCTAGTTTTTAACTTGAGGTTAAAGCCCCGCCAACTGAAAGCAGACTTATGCCAATAGTTTATAAAGAAGGTCCAAGATGCGTTTAATTATTTTTCCAGCGTCGCCGCATACATCAACGGTTCTCTTGTTCGCATACCAAACGAGAATGGCAACTTGAAGACACCATCCTACGTCTACTTCAACGACAACAAGGAGCCGGTGGTAGGAGATGAAGCTAAAGCCCAACTCACCACTAAACCAAACAATGTCGTCTTTCATGCTATGCGATTCCTGGGCAGGAAGTTCAAGGACAGCTTCATCAAAAACCAGAAGAAGTTCTACTCCTTCAACATCATCCCGGGGCCCCAGAAGGGGGTGCGGCTCAGTTTGAGGGTTGGGCAGGAGGCGGACTTCTTCACTCCAGAAGAGATTGTAGCACTCATCATTAGGAAGCTGAAAGTCAACGCGGAGAACTTTTTGAAGGTAAGGTGGAAGAGGTAAGAGGACTGCATAACATAAGTGTGGGTTCTTCTCTCAATTTTCGGAAATCGGGTAGCAAGTTATAATAATAACAATAATGGCTTTTGATGATCCTTGATTTGGGGCACAGCCGACGGATAATATAGCAGTTATCGGATAATAGCAGTTATCGGATAATAGCAGTTGACGGATAATAGCAGCTGACGGATAATAGCAGCTGACGGATATTAGCAGTTGACGGATAATAGCAGCTGACGGATAATAGCAGCTGACGGATAATAGCAGCCGACGGATATTAGCAGCTGACGGATAATAGCAGCTGACGGATAATAGCAGTTGACGGATATTAGCAGCCGACGGATATTAGCAGCTGACGGATAATAGCAGCTGACGGATAATAGCAGCTGACGGATAATAGCAGCTGACGGATATTAGCAGTTGACGGATATTAGCAGCCGACGGATATTAGCAGCCGACGGATAATAGCAGCTGACGGATAATAGCAGCCGACGGATAATAGCAGCTGACGGATAATAGCAGCTGACGGATAATAGCAGCCGACGGATAATAGCAGCTGACGGATAATAGCAGCCGACGGATAATAGCAGCTGACGGATAATAGCAGCCGACGGATAATAGCAGCTGACGGATAATAGCAGCTGACGGATAATAGCAGCTGACGGATAATAGCAGCCGACGGATATTAGCAGTTGACGGATAATAGCAGCTGACGGATAATAGCAGCCGACGGATAATAGCAGCCGACGGATAATAGCAGCTGACGGATAATAGCAGCTGACGGATAATAGCAGCTGACGGATAATAGCAGCCGACGGATAATAGCAGCTGACGGATAATAGCAGCTGACGGATAATAGCAGCTGACGGATAATAGCAGCCGACGGTGATAGCAGCCGATGGATAATAGCAGTTGACGGAAGAATACACTTTCATGTGTGTGTCATTGTGTTTAAAACACGATATTTCCTTTGTAAATAGGAAGCTAGCGGTAGTTTCAAACTAGACTTCAAAATTGAATCATAATATTAACTATGATTCTTTGAAATCAACCCAGTGTAATATGTTCTTCAAAGTAACTGTACAAACAAGAAACAAACTACGTCAGTGTTTTTGTGGTTGTATTCGAGGATATGCTGTTATCACGATAGTCTTATATATGTCGTCATGAGGATTCATTCATTTGTTGGTTTGAATCATAACATTGAAAACAAAGTTAGCACTATGTCTTATGTCGTCATGATGCCTTCATTATGATGTATTTAGTCTTTTTTTCACAAAAATTGCTTCACATTCAGAAGTAAAAGCAAAAGTGATATAATAAAGTATATGTTCACCTTCAACAGAAATCTGTGGACTGCGCTGTGCTGAGTGTACCAGCCATGTTTCTGCAGGGTCAGCGACATGCGGTCAAGGACGCCGCCATGATAGCAGGGATCAGGGCTCAGCGGATACACAACACGCCGTGAGTAACTTGACAGTTGAAAATAAAATGATGGATGATGTTATCGAACTGTTTACATTGCAATCAGGAAGTGCGAACTTTAGAAAGAATCGAGAATATGATGCCTTTTTCAGCCCAGACAAACACAAACAGGAATGTAAATCTTTCAGGACCGTCTCTGCAGCTGGTTTCGTGTCAACCGGAAGTAAAGAACTCTCTAGGTTGGAAGATAAGGAAATACTAGTCTACTACCTGGGAGCAGGTGCTTGTGAGGTGTCTCTTGTAACTCTCGCATCAGATAGCGTGGAAGTGGCTGCAGTAAATGGAACCAGAGATACAGGTAGGCATTTGCAGGTCCGTAGGATTGATGAAAGAGTTTTTTTTGTGACTATGGCTGTTGCTATGTTTATAGAGGTGATAACGGTCATTTTGATGATAAGCTGATAATGTAGCTGATAATGCTTTCACTGGACGTTATTGTGGCACACTTTGGTTATATGGTGATATATTTTTTGTTGATGGTATAGGTAGTGATATGTTCATAGTGATGTTGGTGGTAAATTTAGGTTGTGATGTGTCAATTGTGATGTTGATTGTGATATGATGATTATTTTGGTAGTGATTTGTTTAATTGTGATATTAATGGTGACAATCACGAAGGTAGTAATGTGATGTTTATTATTGATGGTGTTGATGTGTGCAATATCAATTTTGATGATGATGATTATGGTTCGATGATGCCTTAATTGTGATTCTGATGTTGATGTATTTTACTATGCTATTGACGATGTCGACTTGAACTTAGAGCATGCACCATGTGTATGCATATAGTGATTTATATATACACAAATAACTCAATTAAGTTATATTTTGCCAATTTTCAGAAATCTCACATATTCCCATTTTTCATTATTTGTGCATATTAGCGATTAGAGAAACAGTCAATAATTTTGTTTACCTGGAGTGGTCAATACATCAAATTAATCAAAATATTCAAAGATCATCCAAACTCATTTTAAAAAATAGGGGGTGCTTAATTAATGTGTGTGTGTATATATCATTTAGTATTAATTTTCTGCTTCTGCCATTCATATAATGATTTTCAGGAGCAGTAGACCTCGTCAACAGAATTATGCACTATTATATGTCACATCGGGGTGATGACGGCTTAATTAAGAAGAGTCCCATGCTAATACAGAGGCTAAGACGGGAGGCAGAGCGAGCTGTTCTTGAGTTCAGCAATAAAGGGACTCAGAGCGTAAACATTATCGTTGAGAACCATAAAGGATGGATAGTGCTTCAAGATGTGTTAACACTGGGGAAATTTATGGATCTTTGTGAGGTAAATATGATGATCTACAGTCTTTATGTAACCTGGGTTGCACTTCGTTTCGGTATGTAATTTCTTCAGACAATGAAACATCATTTAGCAAAAGAACGATTACGTCACCATCAGTACATGTAGTCGTTTGATAATACATAGACTAAGACGGGAGGTAGAGCGAGCTGTCTTGGAGTTCAGCAATAATAGCACTCAGAGCGTAGACATTATCGTTGAGATCCATTATGTACTTCAAGATATGTTGACATTTGGAAAATTTATTGAACTTTGTGAGGTAATTTTAATTTAATTATCATGTTTGACTCTTTAGGAATTTAATTGTTACAGACAATGCAATATCGTTATGCACGGGGACTTGGCCTCCTTTCTCAAAGAAACCTTTACTAAGGTTGATCTAAACTCCCTTTCTTTAAAATTGCACTAGGGACTTTCGATCGCCTTAGTGGTTTGTTCAAGGGGAATAAGTTTTATTTCATATTTATATAGGGAGCGATGCGAGTCAAGTCTTGGTGTAGTTATGTGAAAAGACATATTCATCCTTATTTTGAAATGGATTATGATTCTATAAACGTTAACGTTAACGTTTTGTAGGAGGTGCTAGACAGAACCTGGACTCACATAAAGGCAATGTTGGCACATGCAAAGGTAGACAACATCAAGGTGAAGGACATCCTTCTGCTTGGGGGCGGTGTCCGGATAATCGGGGTTCAGGAAGCTATCCAGAAATACTTTCCAGGGATGGTAAGTATCAATTATGATCTGAATTTGTATTTCTTATTTTGGTCTGCCTGTCTGAATGTGTAGTAATACCTCTAATTGTTGGACGAACCTACAAGATTTTAGTTTGTATATTTATATAATTTCAGATTCAGACTAACCTGAATGAGTATCAAGGTTTCGTTAATTTTTGGCTATTCTGATTTCCTCAAAAACGTTTTTCGAGAATAAGCATTCATATTTCGTACCTCCTTACGTCATTTTACAGAATGTTGTACAAGGGGAGACAACTCAAGTTGAAACTAAATCCCTTGGAACCGCAGCATACGCAGCCTTACTCTCCAAGGAAGTGACGTCACCTTTACTCCTTGACGTGTCGTCATACGCAATTGGAGCGACTTTAGCGGTTATTAACAAAACTATCTTCCGCCAGTTTAATCCGTTGATGATACAGACGGTCAACCGATACGGCGCAAGTGTTGATCATCAGGACACAGCTAGTATAACTTTCTATGAAGGCGATATTCCGCACGAAAACCAACTGGTGTTCGAGCTCAACATGCTAGGAGGATCCAAAAGAAGGATGAAGGGTGGGGATCTTCTGGAAGTGAACTACCATTTGGCAGCTGATGGCATTTTAGAAGTGTACGCCAAAGAGCTGTTTGGAAACCGGAAGAGCATTGTGTCCTTTAATCTCAAGAACGTGCTCCAGGGAGAGGATATTGCACGACTGATGAACAGATGGGATGAGTGGCTGCTGCCCAAGGGAAGAGACCATTTCAGGAGAGAAGTTGCTGACGATTTGTACTCGAAATGTTTGTATGGTTCTCTGTTTATCATTGAAACTGGACATACAGACAAAGAATATAATAGATTGATGACTTATCTCAGAACTGAAACTAGATGGTATGCAAGAAGTGGAGGCCTCGACGCTGTTAATTTCAAGGATAGAAGACGACGTCTTCTCAGCATCCTGAATATATTCCTTCTTGAAAGCGACATTAAAAAGTTCAAAAAGTTCTGCGACGAATTGAGTGATGTGTTTTCAAGGAACACTAATGTTTTGTAAGGAGAAAATAATAATAGATCATTGTTTTTTAAATCTTCTCATCTTGGCAAGTAAGGCGAATAGTTCATCACCCAGTCTGATCAAACATCAACTAACCTCGACCTTACCACTTTTCGATTTTCGTTCAAAGATTTTTCAAAATAATCAAATCTTGACTTAAACAGACTATACAGAGTAACGCATCATTATTTCAACTGAAATACCGCCTAAATAATTGTTTAATTATGTGGATATCTGTTTTACACTAAATGCTTAGTAGTGTTACGTCGTCAAATGATTTATCTAACTGAGTGGAAAACATTTCCTGAAAATAGTTAATTATTAGTTCCCCCCCCCCCCCAGTGTTATTGTTACGATAGATGTATAGATAACGAGGCTGATTCTGTTAATGACGTCATAAAATGGGGGCGTGACCAGTCATGCATTCACTTGTTTGTTGTCAGATAGGCCTAAGCGGCCCATCGAAACTGGCTTTCAAAAACGGCTTTCATTACCAAACTAAACATATTTGAGTAGCGACCTTTAACGCACTATGCAATATTGTAATCAGACTTTCTATATTCCAAAGAAAATAGTGAAATATGTTTGTGGTTATGTGAACTTTAAAATCGACCGTACTCCCAGGAATAAAATTGCATAAATTTTGTCTCTATCCGGGTTCGAACCAGTCGGGATATCCTCTCCGTCACGGTCTGAATGCACCCAAATCTGTCGCATGTTTCTGAGATAAACTCATCTAACCAATCACAAGGTGGGCAGCAAAAGCTTTCGATATAATGCTAGGGGCAGATAACTCTAACGTACCATTCGTTATACATAATCGCCGCCAAACGCTATTTAAAAATTTAGGATGTGATTGGATAGCTTACGACTGGGTTTGTCTGCGCTAAACTGGGTATAGACTTTTGCTTTGGAAAAAGATGAAACAGTTGTTAAGGGTTTGGCCTCTGGTGTAGTAAGGTCCTTATAATGGGCCTCGGGATCACCGAATGTATAAATATAAAAACCTCATTAGTCAAGGATTTCGTTCACAAAATTTGATAATTCTTGATCCAATGGTTCTCGAGAAGAGGTCAAGTTTACTGACAGACGGATGACCATCGGGTCTTTTCTGAGTCCATGATATCGATGATGAACAGGACACTTATATGCAAAATCTCATTACACTAACCAATCATCCATAGTAAGAGAACATATCATAAAGATTCATATAAACTCCATTTGCAGCCATTTTGGTGTGAACGCCTTTATATCATTTTTTGTAAGAAAAGGGAATTTTTTTCTCCCTTGTGTAACGTCTTCATTTTAAAAAGGTTGGTAGTTGCTGTAATGACCTATATTTGCGCGACAACAAGAAGTTTTAAAGGGAATTGAAAATAAATGTTTATAAGACCTTATTAATCTCATTGTTTGTGTTGTTGACCAAATTTAAGATGGACCTGTGGACTTTCAGAAATACCAAGCTTTCCTGATAGATCTCGATGAAAAACTTTAATTTCGTTAATTCAACCCCATTGAGATCTTAACGGCGATGATTTTCATTTTTTGTCGGCAGATTTTGCCGTGTTTTTCAAAGCTTTAACTTTCAAATAATAATGTAAATGTAATTGAATTGTTGAACTAAATAAAAAAAAATCTGTTTTTATTACAAAAAGATCGTACAATCAATCAATCAAGAGTAATACATGAAAGCAGGTTGCAACGAGAAGAGAGAAAGAAACAGAAGAAAGTAGATAGTGGATAGCAATAGGGTGCAGGAAAAGGAAAGAAGACTCACGGTAATTTAATCATTTTTGAAAAGCTTGGACCATTTTCTTTTGAAAAAGGGGTCATCTTCCGAAAATATATATTTTTCTAAATTGTAGTGATATTTTATGAAATAAATTAGGCGATTAGAATTTAAATCATCAGAGTTAAATCTTGTTTTATTGATAAACTCTTTTGTTATAATAAAGATGTGGTTTATCAATACATTTGCCTTTGGGTCTCCAAGTAGAAATTTTGTAATATTTATGTCAAGGCTGGTGTTTGTATTGGAAAGGTACCAATTTAACTTAATATACTAACATAAATATGTCAAGAATGTAGATCGATAATGATATCGATTGACAGAAATGAAATATGCACGCCTCCATATCGCAGTAGAATGAAAAGTCAGGACAATGTCTCACTGATTTGAAATATTCAATCAATTCATTAACGATAGTCGGATATTCCCCAAAAAATTGCCCAAAAACAAATTCACCAAAATGTTGTGCTACACGGACTGATAAAAGCATATAGAAGCGCATGTATTGTTACAAAAATGAAGATAGCTGCAATTGTTTTGAAATAGTTGATAAATATTCTTATTCGCAAAGATTTTATTCGAAATAGGACTAAGTGCTATCAGGAGCTATAGTTGAAGTGTTGATAAATTGAAAGGTTTGTTCAACTGCTATGATCACATCACCATGATTGTATCATGGTGGTGTATATCTCATCATTTATGTGAAAACCCATGAAAGCATTTACAACAAAAAAACAAGCCAAAAGCCTTTACATTTACAAGCTTTAATATGTTGACACCAATAAAACTGCGAAATGTCCAAGTTCATATTCATAAGGTAAATTGGCTTAGCAACTATTGTTCTATTGTAATAGGCTTGTATTGTGTCATCATAACCCAAAACGTAATTAAGGGAAGATAACTGTTAATCTACAGAGCTTAAACACACCAACGTAAAGATCAGTTTGGGACTGGTAGCCCCCTATTGGACGGGCTTTTATGTCCCAGAAAGTGCTGTTGAAGATGATGTCCATAAAACCATCAAAGGGTCCCTTTAAAACATTCACTCATTTTTATCAGTGACGGTCCTCACGCTGTCGTCTAGTCCTGATCTCAACCCTTTTGAACACCTGTGGGAAGAAGTGCAGATTCTGGCGCACCCAAGGCGTAAAACGTATGAACACTTTCAACCATTTAATTGACTTATTTGCACACATGGTACGTTAATTGCGATTGTGACTGCAAATTATGATCATACTTCAAATGACATCACCATGGGTACGTAATGTAATGTAGATTGAAACAGACGTATATAGAGGCAAGAGAACAAACTCTTTTTATTGCAATGTTTTACAAACAACATATACATCATTCGCCTTTCTTTTGGTGTTCAGTAGACATGTTTAATTGCCCGTTGAAGATATCGCTGTTTGATAATTCCCGAATGTTATCACACAATGACGTAATAGCACTCGTACTGACCGATTTTCATTAATGTCAAAATAGATAACAATGACGTCATAATCGTCAAGCAAGACGTCACGATATCAGATGGCGAACGTAGTGGTCATATCTGCGAAAACTTTCCTTTTTTACTTTTTAATTCAAGGAAGAATAAACAAAAGACTAAACTCAGTCCCTTTTAAGAATATCTTAAAAACCCTAGAATGGTATTGTTATTCAACTCGTTTTCACTCGTTAAAATAGAGCCATTAGGCTTAATATTTTATTCAGTTTTGCTTCAGGGTATATATGGCAAATGTTGTTTCCCCCTTTGAAGAGGCCACACGATCTTCAATTCTAAAATTAAGTATGTAGGTGATGTGATTTGCGATACCGCTTATAAATTAAGAAATGAAAATTGCTCAAATTTGCGACGCACAAAACCTTAATAGAGTAAGAAGACTACCAACATCTTCAATTGGATAATTTAGGGTAAACTTGAGAACGACACAAGAGTCTGTGTCGAAACGTCGCATACAATGATCAAAGAAGTTGTCATCCATATATTCCTCAGCATTAAGGGTCAAAAGGTTCACCAAGCGCCTGGGGGCCCAAAAGGTCACTAAACTGTAGAATACAATCCTCATTAGTAAAATTGTCTGTATACAAGGTTTCAGCATTTTAAGACTTTTGGCCTTCAGCTTCCTACATCGCTTGGTTATGGAGAAGAAGACGCCAATAGGTTTTCAGGGCGTAGCCCCTGTGGTCCTTTTTAGGGGTGACAGGGTCACCAAAGTATAATCCTCACTAGTCAAGGGGTCTGTACACAAGATTTCAGCTTTTTACATTGTTTGGCTCTGGAGAAAAAGTCGAAAATGCACAGTTTACGGACGGACGGCCCGACGGACGGACGTTGTACACGATGCCATGCCACAAGCCCATCGGGCCTTTCAGGCCCGAAGAGCTAATAATTACACCACTCACCAATAAAAATTTCATAAAATGTTTTTTAACATTCTCCCTTTATGTATCTTTCAATTTTGAAATAATCAGAACAATGCCGATGTTTTGTTGGTATTGCAAATCATAAGCATATACTGCTCCAAAGTACAATCATTTTTGGAAGTTACACTGGTGAAAAAGAGATTCTGTCCATCTGAACATCGTGGGAGACCTCTATGGTGTCCGGGTGAAGTTCAGGAGTCACGTCTTCTGAGAAGCCTACATAGCTTCCGTCGATGTAGATCTGTTATTAAAGAATTACAATTCACTGACATTGACTGCAATACTGATCACTCCTGTTACAGAGCTATCCACTCATAACATTGCAACGGAAGCAAATACGACCGACGAAGTTTTCATAACACTTCTCATGTAAATCCTAACTTATATTTCTACATATTTAAAGCTTTATGAATTAATCAAGCGAGAGGAGGGATATCCGAAAACTAATTTCAGACAGGAGATTGGTAACTCGAACATTTGAGAAGGGTAACTGGGAACGTTTTAGGTCAGTAAGTAGCGAGATAAATAATGAGGGCAGTAAATAGGGATATATGAGCGAATGAGGACAGTAAATATGGAGATATGAGCGAATGAGGACAGTAAGTAGGGAGATATATGAGCGAATGAGCACAGTAAGTAGGGAGATATGAGCGAATGAGGACAGTTAGTATGAAGATATGAGCGAATGAGGACAGTAAGTAGGGAGATATGAGCGAATGAGGTCAGTAAGTAGGGAGATATGAGCAAATGAGGACAGTAAGTAGGGGGTATGAGCGAATGAGGACAGTAAGTATGGAGATATGAGCAAATGAGGACAGTAAGTAGGGGGTATGAGCGAATGAGGACAGTAAGTATGGAGATATGAGCGAATGAGGACAGTAATTAGGGAGATATCAGCGAATGAGGACAGTAAGTAGGGAGATATATGAGCGAATGAGCACAGTAAGTAGGGAGATATGAGCAAATGAGGACAGTAAGTATGGAGATATGAGCGAATGAGGACAGTAAGTATGGAGATATGAGCGAATGAGGACAGTAAGTAGGGAGATATGAGCGAATGAGGACAGTAAGTAGGGAGATATGAGCAAATGAGGACAGTAAGTAGGGGGGTATGAGCGAATGAGGACAGTAAGTATGGAGATATGAGCGAATGAGGACAGTAAGTAGGGAGATATTAGCGAATGAAGACAGTAAGTAGGGAGATTTGAGCGATTGAGGACAGCAAATAGGGGGATATGAGCGAATGAGGACAGTTAGTAGGGAAATATATGAGCGAATGAGGACAGTAAGTAGGGATATATGAGCGAATGAGGACAGCAAGAAGGGAGATATGAGCGAATGAGGACAGTAAGTAGGAAGATATGAGCGAATGAGGTCAGTAAGTAGGGAGATATATGAGCGAATGAGCACAGTAAGTAGGGAGATATGAGCAAATGAGGACAGTAAGTATGGAGATATGAGCGAATGAGGACAGTAAGTATGGAGATATGAGCGAACGAGGACAGTAAGTAGGGAGATATGAGCGAATGAGGTCAGTAAGTAGGGAGATATGAGCAATTGAGGACAGTAAGTAGGGGGGTATGAGCGAATGAGGACAGTAAGTAGGGGGTATGAGCGAATGAGGACAGTAAGTAGGGAGATATTAGCGAATGAAGACAGTAAGTAGGGAGATTTGAGCGATTGAGGACAGCAAATAGGGGGATATGAGCGAATGAGGACAGTTAGTAGGGAAATATATGAGCGAATGAGGACAGTGAGTAGGGATATATGAGCGAATGAGGACAGCAAGAAGGGAGATTTGAGCGATTGAGGACAGCAAATAGGGGGATATGAGCGAATGAGGACAATAAGTAGGAAGATATGAGCGAATGAGGTCAGTAAGCAGGGAGATATGAGCAAATGAAGACAGTAAGTAGGGAGATTTGAGCGATTGAGGACAGCAAATAGGGGGATATGAGCGAATGAGGACAGTTAGTAGGGAAATATATGATCGAATGAGGACAGTAAGTAGGGATATATGAGCGAATGAGGACAGCAAGAAGGGAGATATGAGCGAATGAGGACAGTAAGTAGATATATATGAGCGAATGAGGACAGCAAGTAGGGAGATAATATGGCCGAATGATGACAATCGGTTTGCATATATGAGCAAAGGAGGGCATGTAGTGCTCCAAATTGTAATAATTGATCCAAAATGTAATACCTGCTCCAAATTGTAATAAAAACTGCTCCAAATTGTAATACCTGCTCCAAATTGTAATAAAAATTGCTCCAAATTGTAATAACAACATTTTCGAAAACTGTACGGTCAAGCTGCTCCAAATTGTAATAAAAACTGCTCCAAATTGTAATGATTGCTCCAAAATGTAATAACCATGTCTATATCTTAGTTTGATTAAGAGAAAAGTTTAATATTAGGTCTGGAGAAATGAACTTGGCATTCGTAAACATTGATTAACATTTGTATCCGTATTCATGTTCATAATAATAATAATAATAATAATAATAATAACAATAATAATAATAATAATAATAATAATATATTTTTTTTTTTTTTTACTAATACTAATAGTTGTTGTTGTTGTTGTTGTTAAGGATTTTTTCTTTCGACTGAATCCTTTTAGTTCTTGGCATTTTTTATTACTAGACGAGGAAAAGTTCTTTGTTTATTATCAAAGGCAAAAGAAAGTACACATTTCAGTTTAATTCATGATAATGTACATTGTAAGATTTTCAATGACGCATATTTTGTAGTTTTGATGTCGTATTCAGAACAAGTGGTAAATCATCGTTCATGGAATACTTATAAGTGTTTCTATTTTTTCCAAAAAAAATGAATTTTATGTTGATAAATTGTTCAAGATCTATTCATCTATTTGGAGATAACACAAATACTCATCTGCTCGCAATGAATATTTTATGTCAAAACGTGTTATTTTTTTTCACGTATTGACAACGTTTTAAACAACGTAGGAATCGTGATATTGTAAATCAAAATTCTTACCCCTACCTACATTAAACATTAAACAGAAACAAAATAACTGCTAATATGGTTTATTATTAACGTGATATGACCTGTTTCATAACATGTCTCTCATGTCTCGATTATGGTATTGAATTGTTTGATTGATTATTGTGAATAGGGGTTATTCTGATGGGTGTGTAAACGTAAATGTATACGTAGAATCAGATCTAGAATTTTTTTTAGATATATATTTAATATATATGTGAACGTTAGTGGTTAGTAAGTTATGGATGACCTTCTATTTTAATTTGGAGAAGTTATTACAATTTGGAGCAAACTTTGCTCCAAATTGTAATACTTTTACGTTTCGTGGCTTTTCTGAAAGAAAATAGTCGTAATGATACTTTGATGTCAATTATATAGACGTTTATGAATGAAAGTATTTTTAAACATGATATCCAGTTTTACACTAAAAAGATCATGAGCTTTAGACTATGGAGGACCTTGTATTACAATTTGGAGCAGTTATTACAATTCGGAGCAACCTTTGCTCCAAATTGTAATACTTGTACGTTTTGTGGCTTTTCTGAAAGAAAAAGTCATAAAAATACTTCGATTTCAATTACATACACGTTTATTAATGAACTGACGATAATGCATTTTTCTATTTGTGTTTTTTTACACTTGCGTTCCCGACAATATACTGAACATTTAGTGGACAAAATGATTCGACGTAAGATAACAAGACATGAGAGATTGTTTTTCAACATTGTGCCCAGCTTTACACTAAGAAGAACATAACAGTTATTTCTGACAGCTTTTAGATTATGGAGGACCTTTTATTACAATTTGGAGCAGTTATTACAATTGAGAGCAAGCTTTGCTCCAAATTGTAATAACTGCTCCAATTTGTAATAGTTGGAGGCTCTTTGGCTTTTTTGAAAGAAATAGTTATAATGATACTCTTGCTGTCAATTACATAGACGTTCATGAATGAAGACATAACACATAAATTATATGAATTGAATTACTAAATGTCAACACTGCGTTCTTGGTAAATAATATACCAAAGGAATTGTTTATAACATGGGAAAGAACTACACATTCTGTTTTGTTCTGTCAATCCGATTGTGAGAAGTAATGATAGACGTGCAGTAGTACATTTTGTACCTCGTTGCTTTTGAAATTTTATATCTTCAATTTTTCACTCAAAGTTGTACGTTAATGCAAAGAACTTGACAAAAACAATAACAAAAATTCTTGGTTGAAATGGTTCGCGAATCATCGTTATTACAATTTGAAGCAAGTATTACAATTTGGAGCAAGTTTTATTACAATTTGGAGCAGCTTGACAGTACAGTTTTCGAAAATGACGTTATTACAATTTGGAGCAATTTTTATTACAATTTGGAGCAGGTATTACAATTTGGAGCAGTTTTTAATACAATTTGGAGCAGTTATTACATTTTGGATCAATTATTACAATTTGGAGCAGTTACTAATTTACAGGATCAGATTAGGTGAGTTGGTTGGGGGAATAAGATTGGAGTCGAAATAATTATAAAAATGACCGATTGAAGAGAGCTGGTAGGGTAATATGACCAAATGAAAACACAGACTTGTTGACCGAATGAGGTCAAATAGTGGGATATGACCAAATAAGGAAAGGTAATGTTACGAACATGAATAACCCATTCACGGAGGCGACTGTGTGAGATAGGGTTTGAGGAAATACGACCAAACAGAGCTTGATATTTCCTTTTAACAGGAAGGGGACATTTAAAACCAGGTTGAAAATATCAAAGGTTAAGGAGTCTTAAGCATTCAGCATTCATGTGAAGATTTGAAAAACGGCGAATTTGATAAACAAATCTCAAATCAAAACATTTTAAATTGGTCAAAGGTGGAACGAGAAGAAGATTCAAACAGAAAGTATTGGACAAAAAAAGCATGATGAACCTTTACCTCATATTTCATATTCCTGCGTACAATCTCACATGTGAAGTTGACCCCAACTGCAAAGGTTGATGGGACCAGCGCATGAGTCTCCCATATTCCATTTATCTGCATGTTTATAAGAAACATATCTTTGAATTCACCGTAGCGCAATCTCGCATCAGCTTCTACTACCATCTTGGTTGTCTTGACTACCATCAACACCCTGGAAGAACAAGAGGAAATATACATCAAATAACCGTGCCAAACTTCTTCTCAAAGTAACAATAATGCCCATTTGCCTTTTCCATCTCGAATCAAAAATCTATAGAGCTGTCAACAATGAAGGTATATATGAAATATATAATAAAGGTATTCATCATGGCACTTTGAAGTCACATGAAAAAACTCATCCTGTCGCAGGGTACGAACTTTACGCTAACTCCACTAATCTGTACCCTGGGCTCAGAAGCTAGATTCGCTCGCGCGGCCTGACTTGGGATAAAGCCAATCAAATCATTTTCTCGCTACCTTCTCGATAAAACTTCAACAAGAAAATGATCCGATTGGCTATACCCCAAGTCGGGCCGCGCGAGCGAATCTAGCTTCTGAGCTCAGGGTACAGATTAGTGGAGTTAGCGTAACGTTCGTTTCCTAGGACAGGATGAAAAAAATTAATCCTATATTCAACGTGTTCTGAGAAAAACTGATTTTTGCTGTTAAGCATGCACAGTGGTAAGTACTGTATATTTGCTGGAGCTGACAGAATATTTCTACAAATGGATTTATTCAATAATGATAATAATAAGTCCATTTAGTATCTGGTCAATGCAGTGATTGCTCACAGCTACATTTTGTTGATTGAGAGACATTAGGCTGGATGAACATGGTATTTGTCAAGAAACGACATAATCCTTTTAGTATTTGCCTAACAAATGTTAAAAAATTATTTTAATTGTTAAATGAAGAGATTTTGATGAGTGTTAGTTATCTAAAGTGCTTTGCATGTTATTCAGATAACTTCAATTCAATCAATTCATGCGTATTGGTTCTTTTCAATCTTTGAAACACTTGAAAGCATTTGTAATCCATACGGAATAAGAGAAAATGAAGCACATTTGAAATTAAAACGTGGTTAGTGAGTTCAATTTTGACTAAAACTAACCTCCGGAAAGTAACAAAAAGGAAAGAAGATCAAGTGAATTTATCTGATTAAGTACAAAGACATACATGTAGTGTAAATCATATTTGTTATACCAAGTGAAGATCATTAATATTTTGAAAACGTTACCTTTGATGGCGTATAGGTCTTCCCTCGAAAAGAACTTTAAATCCTTCCGTCATAGGAAAAGGCATTGCTTTGACTACTCTTTTCAATGTTCTAGTCTGAAATGTCCAAGAACATTTATCAGAAATGATATGTATGATCCAAAAGTGAATTCCATAGAACATATCACTTTTGGAAGATCATTCGATTTTGAAAAATGCTCAGTCACAACCAAAAACATGACCTCACAGTGCTTTAAAATCATCAAGTAATGACATCGCAATGAAATCACGCCAGAAACATGTTTACGTCACAGTGCCACGACGTCAACGCTTTGGGACCTTGAGAGTAATACAGTACTCCTAAATCCATATCTTTCTAGAAAACATAATGACATGTTAATGTATAAATGTGACGTCAAAATGTTGTGATCGCCCTCACACCTGTAAGACAGCGTAAGCGAAGAAGGTTGCCGACTTGTTTCATACAGCGATTTTGCCGTGTAAAGTGATGTTTGAATAATAAATATGCTGAAAATCTTCAACATCTCGATATTAACACTATGTTTATAGAGGTTATCATGCGAGTGTGTTTTGAGATCGTAAATATCCTGCATTAGGAATAAACATTGTATTTTGCGAGCCTTGGCGAGTTAAATACATAGTGTTTATTCCTAATGCAGGATATTTACGATCCCAAAACACACGAGCATGATAACTTCTTTATCATACAATGTCATTTTAAAATTTAATTCGATAAATATGCCTGATGATACTATTTTAATAGTTGAAATTGTTTTAAGATTCGCGCATTGATATATGCAAATGAATAGAGCAGTGACTCTGACGGTGAATTGACAAAATATAATTCCTCCTTATATATGCCTTTTATTGCCGTTTGAGTTATTTTGTCACGACTCTAAAGTTTTGAAATTTTAAAAATCTATAAAATACGATGACTTTAAAAATTAGAGACATTTTAAATGGTCTTTGGTGGGATCGAACTGACGTTCTTTAATCCGACGTCATCGAGAAAACGAGTCAATCTCACCAAGGGGCAAGAGTTGCTTCCCTTCGCCTACTTGACAATGGCAGCTTGCGTTGAGAGCGATTGAACGAACATTGATGGCCGGAGAGCTAAACTAGATCATAGTCTGTGGATTTCCGAATCCAAACTAAACAATATTAAAGTAAAGAACACCGAAGATTGGTGAATGACGTGTTTGAACATGAGACTTGAACTGCCTTTGGTACCTGTGAGTAAAATTGTTCGGTCGGTTTCATTCAAATCGTGATGACAGTGTTTTAGCACTGCTAAGTAATACATATGGCTAAAGACCCATACAGTTTTGTTGTTATTTCTTAGATTAATGTTTATGCAATGTATCATTCATATTGTAATGCCTCTCTCCGTTACTAAAGGCGTTCAAAATGTTAACGCTTGTGACGTCATCGGAATTTTCGAAAGAAGTTCCGACCTTGACCTTTGAAATTTGCATCGGTATCCGTATATGACCCTTAGCCACGCCCAACGGATATCGAAAATATCCGTTGGCTTTATTATGCCGAGAACACTATCCATTGTATGATAAACAATGTTATACAACGGGTCATGTCTATGGGAAATTGATTTAAACATTATTTTATTTTCAAAACCAAGACAGTTATTTACAAAATGAATTGTGACATATACAAATTTAAAGGAAAAAGGATAAGCAAACAGGCTAAAGTAGCCTATATAAAAGCTTCTTCTAAGATACACTATACTTTTAATTAACATCTTACTAATACTGATAAATAAAACTAAAATTTGTATTTGGTACTATATTGATATTAAAAGCTAAAAAACGATTGGTATCATTCATGTAATGATAGACTGATTTATTATAGTTTCGTTTTCATTCTTTGACAAATATTCGTCGCCGCTATGAATAGTTTGTAAACTGATGTTTTTTTTGGAAAAAGTATTCATTTAATCTAAAAACAATTATATATTGGGCATTTTAGAAAGTAATGAAAAGAATCTTCTCAAGTGTTTGCACAAGAACAGAGACGACTATCTGACAAACCTCTATCAAACAAATGAGAATTAAGGTCACTGCACCCAAGTCGAATGCGACAAAGAAGAATTTGATTTCGCCTTGGACCGTACAAGGTGTACCTCTTGAATGTTGGCGATACATTTCGTTCGCATGAAACAAACATTTTAAATTCTGTTAGTGATTTAGCATTTCTTACATTTATATCTAATGAATTCCAAGTCATAACAGTGGATGGAAGAAAAGAATTATCATATTGAGATGATTAGGTGAAATTGGTGGCGTAACAGATACAAAAACATTTTCCCTATGAAGTGGACAGGTAATAACCAGGTGAGCGAATTGAACGACAGTGTTCAGCATCTAGAATGTTGAATAATACACAGTGCAAGAATAAGTTCTTGTTTACATGTTAGAATAAATATATAACAAGCCTTGAAGGAAATAAATATCTTGGATAATATTTCGATGATAATTATTTACAATCAGAAGTCACCTCGATTATGTTTGTATACTTACAGGATTGTACCAGACTGCTCTGTTACAAGCTCCACTGAGTCCCTCCCAGGTTCCAAGCGAGGAGCACGTGTGAGTTGAGCTTGTTCCACAGAAGAGGAAATCAGACAGACAGGTGTATTGAGTGACAGCGCCCTCGTATTGTCCAGTAGAAGACTTGTTACCATTGGCTAGATCAGGAGGAGAACCACATCCAACTTCTTTATCTATAGAGAAAACAGGAGGAAACTAGCGTATGTTTCGAGTAAAGAGTACGTGAAATGTATATGTTAGAGTTAAACCTGTTGTTTTGATCAGGGACAAGGTAAATGTACAATTAAGGGATTCGGTTTTGTGAAATTACTGATGCGGATTACTGTTCAAAATTTAGCCAAAGACAGAACAACTTGGCAAGGTAAAATGTACCTGAGACGCATCTTGGATTGTTGAATCTGTCCACATCACACCTGTTTTCCCCTGTACATGTCATACCTTCGCATGGTCCGGCTAATCTCTGGAGGAAATGGTTGGTCGATTAGAACTTTTAATTATGCTTTGTTTAATTGTCAAATGAAAGTGAATGTCCCTAGATGACAAAAATACCATGTAAGCATAATTATCAACCATCTAGCCATATGATGTGTTCTTGAAACTTAACAATCTTACAAGTCATAACTGAGAAGAGTAAAGGGCAATTTCAAACCCTTTCATAATGTTTACAAGGAAAATAGTAAATATGCATCAGTGTATTTCCTTTGTGATCCCAGGATGTTTTTAAAAAGAGGGACAGCCTTTGACACGATAGACTTAGAAAGGAAAACAAAGCCTGTAAACACACGAAACTGTATCAGCCTTAAAGGGGCAGTAGCACATTTTTAGGGGCAATATAAGGTGATGTCGGGAAAATGAAAATTAAAGGTTCCAATTGAAAGACAATGTATTTAAACTAAATGGAGCAGTAATAATTCCAATATGTAACGTAAAGGTAAGCCATGCTATTCCTTTTTCATACACAAAATGAATTAAAGGTGTTCACACAAAAAATGGCCGCCAATGGATTTTGTGTGAATCTTCATACTTCATCCTCTGGATGATTGACTTGTGTAATGAGATTTTTGACATTGTCAAAATAATACATTTAACATTAACTTACAATTTTTAGTGAAAATTTAAAATATAGAATTATCCAAAAAAAAGTGCTACTGCCCCTTTAATGCTGCAGAACCATGTCTTGGACTCAGTACCTCGCCAACACCGAACCAGCTGTTTTATGGCGTCCATGTAAAACGTTCCAAGACGGTTACAAATTAGAACCAACCTCATTGCCAGGTTCATACTTTACCTGATGATGATACCCAATCTTATGTTTTGTATGTTTAAATAGTTTCACTCTTCTGGAGAATATAGTTTTGAATGTTTATCTGTTCCTACACACACAGGTAGACTAACATTTGTCTCAGAAGGGTTTTTTCAATATTGACAAAGTTTTAAGCAATTCATATATAATAACAAAATGGAGCTCAGACGATGCTGAGTGATCTAGACTTGCTATACTTTTAGAGAATGGGTTGGTCGTCAATTGAATATTTTTATATAGGGCCTGATTGTATGCATTTTAACATGGAATCAAAGTGTAATTGGATATAAAAATGCTTTAGGACGGCCAGACTTAATTCTGAACCTCAGTCAATAGATTGTTTAACATAACCTACACTTCTGTCAGGCCCGTTAGACTAGTGGTTAGAGTGTTTGCTTACGGACCAGAGGGTTAGGGTTTCGAATCCACTTTGGAGATGTTTTCACTGTTGATTTTGTGGTTGAGCCGTGCATTTGAAATATAATAACCTTCACGAAGCCGCCTTAGCTAAGGTGATCGTAGCTTTCCCCTTAGCGCTACCCTAAGGGCGCCATCCACTTTCAAAAAGCTCGCTTAATTAAACATATAATATATAAGGTTAACATTTTAAAGTGAGTATGACCCACCCTTAGTGCTATCGTAAATATCGCGTCCTACATGCTGTGCAACAATTGTGATGGAGAAGAAAGCAAGTTTTTCCAAGACGAGACCGTGTGTTCAGAGACAGAACATCACAACTTGACAGCCTCTTTGACCAAGAACTTATAACTAGGTACAGAATGCCGAGGGACGCCCATTGGGTTTCGCAAGCGCAACTTTTGATTTTTTTAAATCTATATTTGGAACTCTATCGGGGGGAGGGGGGATGCGCACCCCAACATTCCCCTCTGGATCCGCCAATGCAGTGTAACTTTTTCTTAAGGGTGCCCTTATCGTTCTCGTAAATATTATGGGGCGCCCTTAGTTAAGAGGACTTTGTGTCCCAATGTAAAACCTGCTTGAAGGTAATTAGAAGGAAACAAGAGAACGCCAAGACGAAATCCCCGATAGGTCTTTAAGTATGTAAAAAGACAATACGTTTCTATAGTCACCTTGGGCCACAGTGAGATGTCAGTGAGGAAGAACTCTGGGTCGGTGTGAACATCACTATAGGTAATATATACTCACCCGGGGCCACAGTGAGATGTCAGTGAGGAAGAACTCTGGGTCGGTGTGAACATCCCCGGGGTCTCCTGCACTGTCCTGAGAGGCGAGGTGACAGGTGCGAGTCTCTCTCCGGTAGGACACGGACATACACGTGGAGACTGTCAGACAGTGAGACACGCACGTGTAGAGGGAGACACTATCCACAATCTTGAACACGCTGGAGATCATCCTCTTCCCCTCCTGTCTGATGGGATCCTGATCGGCACATCCACCCAACACTCCAGACAAGTGCAGGTAGACGGACATGCTTAAAGTCTTCATCAGCCACATGGTCTCAATAATGTAAAAAACATGTATGATAAACGTATCAATTCATGATAATTTTGGCATCAAAGTAGTGTCAATCCAAATAAACAAGAGAGAAAGACAATTCTGGTGTAATTTTTTTCATGGTCAACCATATATTTTTTCAAATATAATTGATATATCCTGTTGCAAAAACAAAACTCTTGCAGATTCCACTCAATGTACAAACGATACCACGACAGACCAACATTCTCTTCCAAATGCCAGTATTACAATTGTTCCTCTTTATAAAAGAGATGTTTTAATAATTAATTTTAAATTCCGTAAAAGCTACTGTACCTTAAGTTTGTTCACTTAATTGCATATTCTAGTGCAAATATCATATAACGTTTGATGTTTCACAAAATATATTTCATTACACAAGTAAAGATTTATTGTGCCTCAGCATATTCGGTTGTCATACTTAAATACTTACCATAACAATTTTGGCAGGCTATTGAAGTGAGGAGTAAAACTTTAGAAAACACTATGTTACATGTTTCTATCTAAACGCCTTCAGTGTGGATCAACGGCTTCCAAGTCATATTCCTTCCTTTGCATTAAGCCAATGTAACTGAACTGATTTGTTTCTAAGAGAGTAGGTATGGAATATTTTAATCGGAATTCAAGAAAGCTTTGTTCGTACAATAACAATGAAAATATTTGAAATAGGTAATTATCGACAAATGTCAAATGTTGGTTACCACGATCATTAGGTTGGTAAATCTATGAATATGAACAGTTTGAAAAATAAATGTTCAAAAATATAATAAAACCAAAATAATGTTTTATGGCTAGACTTCTTGAAAGTTTAGAAAGCCACATTAACCATTACAGAAGTTTATATATGTTTAAATCTGACACTATTAGCATCATGAAATATACTCGATTGTCTAATAAAAGTTAAAATGGCATAGATATATAGCATAAAAGGACACAACTTAGAAAATTAATCAATTGTTATGAAAGTCTGCCACAGTAGATACAAACAATGAAAAAGATGAAAGAATAACAGAGTAAGTACAGTTATCAGGGTTAATTCTGGTACTTACTGTAATAGCTCTTCTTGTACCTGTTCTCTCGTGATAAAAAGGTCTTAACCTTTTTGCTGTTTAATTTTGCAAATGCCTCCATAAACTAAATTTTAATGTTATTGTAATATAGATAATTTAACTCATTAAACCTATAATATGTACGATCAGTATTTGAAAGAATTTTGCCTGCGTATATGAAAAGTTTTTTGCAAGCATTGAACGAGAATAATTGGCATTTAATTATTACATTAAAAGTCTTAAGATCTTTAATTAGATTTAAGACTAATTATCCTGCCCATAATGTCTTCGAGCCTGGTTTCGGCGATTAAATATTTTTTTTCTGAAAACGGGAATGTGTTTGATCATGATTTGAAATAATGAAATGTTTAGCCTTTAAATATCCCTTGTTTCTGCATACGGTCCATGCGTCCATAATCATGTGGACTTAGTGTGTTGATAAGTTATTATTTGCGAATTTGCCTTTTAAAGGGGCAGTAGCACGTTTTTTGAAAAATTTATATTTCAATTTTTCATTGATAATTGTACCTTTATGCTAAATGTATTGTTTTAAAATGGTAAAATATCTCATTACACAAACCAATCATCCAAAGTTAGAGAAAAAAAAATAAAAATTCATTTAAAGCCCATTGGCGGCAATTTTTGTGTGCACGCCTTTAATTCACTATGTGTAAGAAAAAGGAATTGTATAGCTGAATTTACATTATATATTTGATACATTACGGCTTCATTTAGTTTAAATACATTGCTTTAAATTTGAAGCATAAATTTTCGTTTTCCTGCAACACCTTATAATATCATATTATGTGCTACTGCCCCTTCACGTTGCACTGTGACCGATCATCTCTGGGTAATTGGTATTTGATACAAATGATTTGTATATGTGAAAACAGTTTTCATCATAACAAACAACATCAACTCTCCATTGGTTGAACAAAATCTTAATATCTCACAGTTTGCGCAATGGCAAGGAATTCAGTTGTCATTTTTTCCTTCACTATTTGGAGTTAAATATTCTGATACATTGCAAACCGGTGGAATATGTCATCTTCTGATGGCGTTTGTTCATATTGTCATAAATCGACACCTGTAAGATTAACATTAAATCAATTAAAGGGACAGTAGCACGTTTTTTGATAATTTTATATGTCTAATTTGGCACTGATAATTGTACATTAATGCTTAATGACTTATTTGAAAGAGTCAAAAATCCCATTACATTAGCATTTATAGTCAGAGGACAAAGCATGAAGATTCACATAAAATCCATTGGCGGCCATTTTGTGTGAACACCTTTAATTCATTTTGTGTAAGAAAAAGGAATCGCATGGCTAAAATTCACATTATATACATGTATTTGTATTATTACTGCTCCATTTTGTTTAAATACATTGTCTTTCAATTGGAACCATTAATTTTCATTTTCCTGACATCACCTTATATTCCCCCTAAAAACGTGCTATTTATTTGAAAACTGCAATGTATGTCCATAATTCAGGTAAGCTAGCGATTGTTGAATTAAACCTTTCAATGTGTACTCACAAAACATCTTATGTATACTTAATTTAAATGCATACATACACTCAGGGGCAAAAGAAACGATACCATATAAAATGCATGATAGGTTAATCTACGATTGATATTTACGGCTGAAACAGCGTTAATTCATGTATTCAAGAGCTAACTGAACTAAGTTTTTAATTTCAGAGCTATATCTGTTAACGCTTTTGAAATACAAGACTTTCAAAAAACGCTGTTAAAAAACTCCTTAACTAGACGAGATAGGATAGTGAAAATTGCCCTTTTTCTTGTTTTTAAACCCAAATACAGGCAAAATGCGTGAACAAATTAACTTCTATAAGGGTTATTTATATTGATAACATCTTAGATTTTATAGATTTTTAAATTTCATAATTATTTTATTCCTATCCAAAGATTATGACCAAACTTAACATCGAAAAAACTGTTTTTTGACCCCTCGTGTATTTGAACAGTCATACAATTATTAGTATTATACTTTGATGTTTGAAATTGTGAGTACTTCTTCACAACTGATGTGCCTATCACAAGGGCTCGTAGTCGCATTTCATTTACAACAGGATTTTGTTTTGTACTCTTTTGAAAAGTTGGTATCGTTTCTTTTGCTCCTGAGTGTAAAGAAACATACTGTCGTTTTCAAATAAACGCGGATGTATAGATAGACCATTACTGAATATCAAGTTTTATTGCAAATATATCTTCTTTGAACCTATTTAACTAAATATACCAGGAATATTTACATACACTATTATCATGAGTTCACCATGATTGTCCATTGTCCATTTTGGAGATATTAAAAGAGAGCATAAAATCTGACACGGAAAATGCATTTACCTTATTTCAAAGCTACGAACAGGTTTTGTTTGAATATAAGATGTAAACTCATATTGAAAACAGTTTGGCTATTGAGTAAGCATTCAACTTCCTGGTTCATTGAAGTGATTTATTCATTATAAAGAACATTTTATAGGTCATCAGAATGACTGCTTTTCTATTTCATTAAGTTTTTTACGTTATTGATGTCCCACATTAGAATTCCTCAAGCCCGACCGGAAATGGATATCTGCAAAGTGTATCGTGTTTTCCATATTCTCGGGATTCTATCATCAATTACAATTGGTAAGACTGCTATTTTTAAATTAAAAACTTTTAACCTTCAAAACTTATTGTTTCAATCATGTAAGGTTTATGCAGTTATGCTGCAATTAAACGGGTATTTATTTACTCTCATTTCAGTTTAACTAGACACGACGACTTTCTCTTAATTCAGAAAATCGAGCATATGTCACTAGCCACAACTACGTTAATCTCTTTAAACATTATCAGTATTTATTTGAATTGGTAAAAGAGCTCCGGATATAGTTAAAGGGACAGTCTTATCGGGGAATTAACTGTGGAGACGTCATTCAAAGGGATATAACAGTTTAATATATGCATATATTGTCATTCGTTCATGATTATAACACCACCAAGTTAAAACATGTTACTGGGTATAACATATTTGTTGATTAATATTTCACAACTTCATAATGAGGGCACAAGTGAATTTCCTTTCCACAAAAAAAAAACCCCGATAGGATTGTCCCTTTAATGTTGTTAGTTGTATTTCTCATATCAACTTAGTGTGGATAAGGGAATGAAAACAATTATTGTAAACATTTGCAAACATATTCTGTTTTTTTTTTAAAGTACCGGCAATTGGTCCTTACAAATGGTACTTACATACAAAGGTCACAACATTTTCCCCAATGTTAGGCAGCCTTACAGAAAATCATGTATCACATACGTAGCTTATTGTCACCTTCAATGGTTATAATCATAAATGTTAATGTTTTATTTGTACATGATGCCTATGTGGTACAACAGTTAAAGTTTCGAGTTAAACAGTTATACAGTTTAACAGTATAGATATAGCTTTTTCCATAATATAATATAATCGATAAATAATAGGTTTTAAAGGGGCAGTAGCACGTTTTTGAGGGAATATAAGGTGATGTCAGGAAAATGAAAATTAATGGTTTCCAATTGAAAGACAATGTATTTAAAATAAATGTTGCATTAATAATTCAAATATATAACGTAATATATAAGCGATTCCTTTTTCTCGCACAAAATGAATAAAAGGTGTTCACACAAAATAGCCGCCAATGGATTTTATGTGAATCTTCATCCTTTCCCTCTGACTATGGACTATTGGCTTGTGTAATGAGATTTTCGTCACTGTCAAAATACTACATCTAACAGTAACTTAGAGTTATCAGTGAAAAATTTAAAATATAAAATTATCAAAAGACGTGCTTTAACCAGTCTCCTCATCTCCAGTTTCAGGAGACGAGAGTTACCTGGTGGTGTACTAATTATAGACATAACACTGCACCTTTAACCTGTCTCCTTATCTCCAATTTCAGGAGACTAGAGTTACCTGCTGGTGTAATAATTATAGACATAACACTGCACCTTTAACCTGTCTCCTTATCTCCAATTTCAGGAGACTAGAGTTACCTGCTGGTGTAATAATTATAGACATAACACTGCACCTTTAACCTGTCTCCTTATCTCCAATTTCAGGAGACTAGAGTTACCTGCTGGTGTAATAATTATAGACATAACACTGCACCTTTAACCAGTCTCCTCATCTCCAGTTTCAGGAGACGAGAGTTACCTGGTGGTGTTCCTGCAGAGCAATGACCTGACCCAGGTGATGGCGGCATCAGGAGAGGAGGGTGGCTGGTGCCATGTGACTTCTCCAAGACTCGGCTGGAACCAGTCCCTTCAGACGTCACCCTTCAACCAGCTCATCGTCTCGGATACCTCCGCCATCTTAGGGTCAGGTGTGGAGGACAAGGCTGTGGTTGTCACCACTGTTGGTGCCGTGAGCGTGTACATCGGGTCGGAGCATAGTGTGTACTCTCCATTACCATTGGCAGACCTTGGAAAGAGGTATATCATTTCAACATGTCATATCGGTACCTCTAAAGCGTTGGTCATAGCTGCTTCGTCTGATCTGACGGTAGATATCGTTTTCAAAATGAGTGGCACTTTAACTTATAGTGGAAGTGTTTTGCGGGATGGGGCAACGTTGTCTATAAGTTTACAGAAATACCAAACTTTAACTCTTGACAGCAAATATGATCTCACAGGAACTATTGTAACAGCGACTGAACCCATTGCTGTCTTCATTGGAATCGTAGATTCAACTATTTATAACAGAAATGTCACTACTATAGCAACGGAACAGCTTGTTCCGGTAGCGCAATATGGGAAAGAGTTTGTAGTTCCGGTCTATGGCATTTTCCAGAGGTTTATGCTTCAGGTTCTTGGAGAAGACTCGAACACAGTTATGACATTCAACAATGGAACGTCCATGAAGACAAACGGATTCTACGAACAGACCGTTGGATCTGGAGAAACCCTTCACTTTGTAACAGACAAACCTGTGATGACGACGTTATGTCGGGATGCCAAACGATACAGTGGCTTCACCGTGGTGGCTCCAGTGTCATCTTACGGTAAACACGTTGCTTTGTATGTTGGTCCGTACACGCTGAAAATATCAACAAGAAGGTCATCATCGGTCACTGTTTGGAGCTCCCAGGATGTAAGAACAACAGTGACTTGGGAAGATGTTGCTAACACAAACTACAAAGTAGGAACCGTGACTTCAGCAGCAACATTCGTAACGTCTACTGAGGAATTCAGTGTAATGGTGTTCCATTCTGACCATGTCCACAGGGGCGGATATACCGGTCCTTTCTCTAATGGACTACCAGGTAGGTATCATCCACTCTTGATCAAATCATATCTTTACAAATAACCTTACTCTTTCTCGTTTAGTGTTGCTTCTGTATCCAACTCTGTAAAGTTCGGGGACAAAGTTTCAATTTCTTGTTTGTACCATATCTACTTTTGTGACACTATACATTTTCAAACTCATTAAAACTATTTGAATCTTTCCTTAATGAAAAAATCATGAAATGATGGGAATGTATGAAAATATGAAATTGTTACGCTGAGTTTCTTAATTAACCAAAAGAGAAAATATTGATTATTAATATAACAATATTCAAATTACTTATTTTATCAAGTATAATGAAAGATTAATAGGTACCAAACATAAAACCACGTACAAAACTGGTTAATAATTGTTCATAAAAGATACGTAACCTCTTTGTTTTATTTGAGACGGTACCAAAGAACACGCGACAATAGTGTCCATGCACATTTTGAACCTCTTCTGATAGACATTTTAGCATTTAAATAACGAAATTGATCAAAGTTCACATTTGTATTTGCATGTGATAATATATTTCATTATATGACAGAACTTGTTTTGCTGCAGACTCAACACCAACGAAAGTGACAGCAACAGTTTCAGAAAAGGAAGGCAAGTGATCAAATAGAAGTTGATTCAACTGAAGATCGTTTTTGGTAAAAAACGAGCAAAGGAAAATTAAAAAAAGATGTTTTAAGAACATAATTCATTGGAATTGATTAAAAGTGAAAAAACTAAATTTGATGGAAGTATATATTTGTATTTGCATTAAATATTGCTTTACCCTATATTATAACCATCGTCTTCACCATAACGTTCAATACAAACGATTGAACAGAGGACACAACCAGCTTATTCAAGACCTGATGTCACTGTATACGAAACAGAATGATCATAAAACCCCCTTCTGTGGATCTTTGGTTTATAAAGACACACATATTTGTAAAATTACTTTTTACATATTTTTTATTTTGATGATATAGATGTGGTTGCCATTGGAGTTGGAGTCTTCCTGTCTCTTCTCATCGTTATCCTTATCATCATCATCGTCATCCTTATCTTTTATATGTGAGTCGGCCTTATGACATTACTTTCACTTTCACTTAATGACTTTCTGTATCTCTGTTGAGAAAATTGTGTTCTGTAGGTCATGTTTCATACCGATCCAATGTTAAATTCGGTAAACCAAAATTCAAATTTAATTCCACCACTTCAATCGATTCTATTGTTAAAAGATGTTGCTTCTACTACTCTTATTACTATTACTACTACTACTACTACTACTACTACTACTACTACTACTACTACTACTACTACTACTACTACTACTACTACTACCACTACTACTACCACCACCACTACTACTACTACTACTACTACCACTACTACTACCACCACCACTACTACTACTACTACTACTACTACCACTACTACTACCACCACCACTACTACTACTACTACTACCAGTATTACTTATACTACAACCAGTATTTCTTCTACTTCTACTACTACTACTACGAGTTTTACTACTACCACTACTACTACTTCTACTACTACTACTACTACTAATACTAGTATTACTACTACTACTACAACTACTAATACTACCAGTATTATTACTACTAGTATCACTACTACTACAGCTACTACTAGTACTACTACTACCATTATTACTACTACTACTATTACAACTACTACTACTACTACTACTGCTACTACAACTACTACTCTTACAGCTACTTCTATGAATAGAACTTCTTATACTACTGCTTCTCCTCCTTCTTCTACTTGTACTGCTACTACTGCTTCTACCAATACCACTGTTTCACTACTGAAACTATACTGCACTATTACTGCTGCTTTAAGAATTACAACAACTAAACTACTACTGCTACTAAACCAATAACCAGCAATTAACAACTGCATTATAATAAAGCTGAACCTCAACTTTGGCTATGAAAACAATGACATAACTGATATAACAGAGTTCTGTTTTCTTTAATGATTTGCTGATGAATTAAGACGAATTGACGTCTCTAAGTCCATATTATATTTTTCTGATTAAGAAGGAAGATAAAAAGTGACACCAAAAGCAACGCCCCTGACGCCGACCCTCACACCACGAACCCTGCAAACAGCGAGTTATCTCCCTCTACTACAACCGAGGCTTCAGGAGCGAGGAACTCCAGATATGCAGAACTTGGTAGAAGAGAAACTGCAACCAATGATTATACGGCGCTTCATGCAGGTGGTGGCTTAAATAATAGCGGAAACTCGACTGGAGGGGCAGATAACCCTCGTTATGAAGACCTTGGGGCAATGGATTTAGTTCATACTGATTATACGGCGCCTCACTCGGTTGACAATACGGAGCAGAATCGAAAAGAACCTTTGTATGAATGAAGACTTAATTTGTTGTAAGTTGCAGTTGGTTGAAAATATGTCGTCGGCTGATTACTATTCAAAGAGTTATAAATAATATTTTTAGCTACAATTATGATTTATTACTATTCTAACAGTAAGTTAATACTATATTGTTACCCTTATCTTGTATTACTATCTTAACATCTGGGAAAACACATTTTAGTTATCTTTATTATAGATAACTAATCTTACAGTAAGGAAAACACAATCTAGTTACCTTTATGACTCATAAAATGTCAATATAGAATTATATTGTTGATGAAGTGTATTAAATATTTTTCGTCAGATATACAAATTTTATGATTTTCCTGATATCGTATAAGTAAAATCAGCTGACAAAAATATTTCAAAAATGTTATTTAAAAGTGTTTTCATTGTGTCAAATCATTCTTTGAATAAATGGAATATGAAAATGATCACAATTTGTATTAACATTATTTTGAAGGGAGGTTACTCTTGATTCCTTCAACAACTGAAGTTTATCCGCATGGCTATATTAGTTCAAATGACATGTTTATAAATGAATATTTGAATAAGGACACATAAGACGCTGAAGACTTAAATGATTTTATGAGCCTATATGATGCAATTGTCTAATGACATTATAGTATCAGAATGGTTTTGAAACGTTTCATGAAGTTATCTTTTATCACATTGACGAATATCCCTACAGCTGCATGCCATAAGTTTGTTCACCTGCTTGTGTTCTTAGTGCAAATATAATGTAATTTGGGTTTCGTTTTGACGTTCATAAAATAACCCCAGGGCCACTTACAGAAGATAATCAATTGTCCATGTGTTAAATAACCATTCCCAAGTCATATTTCGGGATAGTCTTGTCACTGGTACTGAATGTCGATATTTGACATGGTTAAATAGACAGATGGGGTCATTTTTGTGAAATTCGGATTTTCTTAAATTTCGATTAAAATCATCCCTGTAAACTTTGTAGGGAAAAAATCAGCACAGTTACGTTGCATTAGCGCAAATAAACATATATATGTAAGATCTAAAGCTGTTTATCGCTGATGAAGGATTTTGCAGAGCAAAATGGAAATCAGTGTTTTCAATGACCTGCCAAATTTGATACAGCTGTCTGCTAGGTATTGCATACGAATATGTCAACATAAACTGAATCCTAATTTATGCAGTGAAATTTCATCATTTTCGGTTTTGTTTTTATAATTATATGGTGTCTCAAAGACGTTACAAACTACATGATTTGCACTAGAATTTGCACTAGAATACGAAGGTATGTGAACAAACTTAAGATACGCAGCTGTACATCTGATCATAAAAGAACTGAAGAAATAAATAATGACTAATGCAGAATTTATGTTACATATATCGTGTGCTGGCTCTTCCATTTTCAATTGAAATGATTGAGTGCGTTTGTTAACAAACCGGTTCTGCTCCTTTTTTTCTATAAGTATATGTTTGGTCTAAATCTTTACATACTTGCATTTACATACGCGTTTGAAACTAAAGGTAGTAATAAAGCGGAATTCTTTTAAAGAGACACAGAGTATGTTGATAGGATCACATATATCAAATTTTGAAATCGATGTTATTACATCGGGAACCACTAACTGTTACTGCAAAATGACAAGTTAAAGGTCAATCAGAACATAAGAGCGAAAATACGGCCATTCAAAGTCGGAATTTTGATCGAAAACCGGACAATGTGGCTCGAGTGGCGCGCGCAAATTCGCCAAACGTAATTTTGAAACCTTGTCATAAGTTGACAGGAAGATATAGTCGATTCAATAGTGTTAATTAGGTATTGAAACTAATAGGCAGATTTATTGGATGCATGATTTCGAATATTAAAGGTATTTGAGATGTTTTCTTGATTTTTCCATAAAATCAAGCATTTTAGAGATATTATGCATAAATGGATATATTTGCCAGTCCAGTTATGAGATATGAACTTCAATCAGCATATTAGATATTTTGTAGCTTATCAAAACCAAATAAAATTCTAAGAACGATACTCTGTGTCACTTTAAGGCTTCCAATGCTGACTCGAGCCTCAGAGGCCCGATAGTCACTTTAAGGTTCTGTAGAAATCGTTGTATTGATTTTAGAATATCCTGTTTCCATAAATTAGTGTAAATCAATTAACATAACATTGTCCCTGAATTAGATCATTCAAAAATGTTATGTAAAATGTTATATCAATTTACGGGGGGTGTTTCACGGAGGGGGGAGGGGGGGTCATCAAGTTTTTACCACCACAATTGTCGCAAATTCATGAAATTAGCATTTCTACAGAGTTATCTGAGCTGTAACGATATTCAGAAATTCTGTATTGCATTTGAACTGTTTTCGCTGCAGTTCATCAAATAAATATTGAAACTGGTAGATATGTAAATAAGCCAAGACATCATAGGTTTTGTAACTGAATAAAGAATTGAATTGACACCACGGTAAAGTAATCTGCAAAATTATAAACTTATTGTAATGAGATTGAGTCATGTTGATGTCAATATAGTCTTCAACGTATGTGAACACCAAGTGCAATCTCTACTGTAACGTAACAGTTTCCAAGTTCACTTATTTAAAGGTAGGGTGGTTCACCCATAAGGCCGACCATTTATACCGACGATATGTTTGTATATTCCAAACCGGGGAGGGAGTATGACTGTAATATACACTCTTGAGTGACGGAATATCTACCAATTCACTCAATCTTAATGCCATTACAAGAGTGATAACATTCACTTGAAATTCCATGCTTTGAAATGACTAATTGAACGACCTTGAAAATTCTTATACTCGTAGGAAAGTTATGTTATCTAAGAGATAATATGCAAATAAATAAATAATTTAATAGACAATCAGTGATTTATCAAAGTCCAAATGGCAAACGTTATCATTTATGAATATGGGTTATTATACTGCCAAAATGTCATTTAAATGATAATTGGTTCAGATCAAACGACTATATTTATGTTATGTATGTTTGTATGTTATGTATGTTTGTATGTATGCAGTTGCGATAGGGAAACGGAGAATATGCTCACGGATGATAAAAGTATTTTTTGAAATTCATTCAAAGGCAGAAGAAACCGATCCGAAAGGCTAGTATTTGATATGGATCAATGAAGTGAAACATGATTTCAACTTTAGCTCATATAGCTCAATGTTTGACTTTGATTAAAACCGAATCATTGCCATAGCGAAAAAGATTATGATTCTAGTTTACATTAGCACTATTTTCTTTTTTGGTGTATCATAACCTTATCAAACGTCACGAAAAGCACAGAATGTATCTTTAAATGGATATGACCCCTGTTGTCATCAAGAGTTTATAAAGCCTGATGTCAAAATGCACATGCATTTAAAAATACGTAAAAAACGTATGTCCCTTACATTTAAATGTTAATTTATGAATTTCATAAAAGCATATTGGTTCACATCTTCCCACAGCAATAAAAACGTCTCGTGCTCTTTTCGTTTTCTACCTTGCCCTCAAGGCTTAAATCACCTTTGAAAGGAAGAAGAGACATCTATCGGTATCAAGGGTTACACCCCTTACCAACTACCTACATAGGGGCCATGAAATCGTCGTTTACCTTCAGAACAAATATATCTAATACAATCTAATGAATAATATCATTATTTTGTTTGGTTTTACCGAAGGCGCCATGAATGGCATTCTCGATTATCCAGAGTCATTCTCGATAATCCAGAGTTTACGTTCCGATAATATCTCCACTAACCTCTAAAACCAATATGGGCTCAATGCGATTCACAAATTACCAGCCCTTAGTTGCATTACCGTCTTTCAATAGCCAATCAGATAGGGCTTTAGTCAGAAATAGGAAGGAAATCATAAAGGCAGATAAACGATGAGTGAGTGAGTTGGGGTTTAACATACAATCAGCATTTTTTTTTCAGCTATTAAAGATGTGGATGTTGCCATCCAAAAGAGAGAAGATCGGAGAGAATCGCGAGTTAACGTTCCGATAATATCTCCACAAACCTCTGGAATCAATTTGGGCTCAATGCGATTCACAAATTACCTCCCCTAATGAAGTATCTACGCTTCCTCCTGCAGCGTGCCAATCGAATGGGTTCTTTCGTGATACACTCCCGCTTCGTCGATAAACAGAAATGACATCAGAAAAGATAGATTTCGAGACTGTATTTTTGTGTTTCTGTCGATCAAAACGTGTGGGGTATATATATCGATTGTTACCTAGCATTCACATTTCAAGTTTTAACTAGTATTGTACGTGCGGCGTTTGTGCTATTTGACCTCTGAACGTTGAACTCCGGGAGGAAAAAATATATTCTATACACATGTTGTTTAAACAACATTTACAATCGATTTAGAATCGATTTCCATGTCAAACATTTATCTATTTAACATTTTGTAAAGTATGGCAGAAAAGGTTTGACAAACATTGAAATTGAACCTGAAACTTGACGTTTGATAAATGACCAATAACTTGTATTCAAAGAATTGGAAACTTTTCTGTTCAAATAGAGTTGTTCAGCGCACATCACCAAGGATCATACGATGCACCCTTCGCGTTTGACAAATATAAAGATAAAAGTATGTAGTTGTATAGTTCCGGGTGGTGCGGAACTCTCAAGCTTTATCTGATACAGCCTCCAAGAGGATAAACATTTGCACACACAAAATTAATTATCTATTTCTCAAAATATCAAAAATATATTTTTAAAAACCACAAGCAGCATCCACTCTGCGCAGCCAACATCAATTGCTGCTTTCCACGTGTTGTTCCAACTTGCCCTTGCGTCCTCTCTTCCTCCATTGTGTTCGGCAATGCCTCAACTCCTGATCTTATCCAGTGTCTCAGTTGGCGCTATCCTGTCGCATATATGTATACACTAGACGGAAAGTACCGCTCGTCACCCGGGAAGTCGGGGTTCGATTCCTGGCCGTGCCTTTACTAAAGATGGAGATGCTGCTTCCCTGCTTGATGCTCCATCATGAGGATAACTCATCGCTTGAACTGACGCTGTCTGCGAGGTGCCGAGAGAACAAAATGAATTTCAACAAGAAGACAGATCATAAACATCCCCCGCCAAAGCTCCCAATATTTTCCTAAATGGGCTGTTACTCTGTAGTAAGTAATTGCATTTACCACATTTTTCAACTCCATCAAGGTATTGATACCCTTAAGACAGACTGCAAATTTTTTTATTCTATCTTCAAATGTTTTTGAGAAAAAATTTCCCCTTTAAGAATTCCCTCGAACAGAGTCCAAAACCACGCAACAAGGGCAATAACTCCGGTTCTGATTTTCAAACTCCATCAAGGTGTTGATATCCTGAAGACACACAGCAAATGTGGTTATCCTATCTTAAATGGTTTTTGAGAACAACTATCCCCTTTCACTCGGACGGACTGACGCACGGACGTACGGACGTACGGACGGAGAATCAAACCTATATCCCCCTTCCACTTCGTTGAGGGGGATAACAAGTACATTGGAACTCCGGCGATACAGAGTTATTATTATCTAGTACCGCATAGAACCCTTAGCAGTACCACACTCATGTTCCAGCTCTTCTATAAGATCACCCACACCCTACCACGCTTACAAACCCCTTACTGTTAAAGGGGCAGTTGCAAGTTTTTTTTACAATTTTATATATAAATATTTCACTTATAATTTTCGTTAATGTTTATGTATCATTTCGATAGTGTCAAAAATCTCATAACACAAATCAGAAATCCATAGTCAGAGGACAAAGTCTAAAGATACACATACAATCCATTGGCGGCCATTTTGTAGGAACACCTTTAATTCAGTTTTTGTAAGAAAAAGGAATCGCATGGCTAAACTTTACATTATACATTTGAATTATTCCTGCTTCATTTAGTTTAGATACATTGTCTTTCAATTGAAACCATTAAAGATGCTGTATCATACTTTCAAGCGGTTCAGCCTCAGGATGAATCTTAGCTATTGAGAAATGAAATACATCACTTTGTAGAAAAGTCTTTCGTCGAAATTTTGATATCATATTCAGATTGTTTAATCAACAATAGCATACTTATTTCAAAGCTTCAAGCACAGTACCCCTCCTAGAAAGGGCATGTCATTTAGCGAACCCGCTTTCGGTGACGTAATCATTATGCTTGTAGGATTTACACCGTGTCTCAACTACCGTAATTGCGTTCGATGGGCATCAACTTTGACAGCAACGAATACCTAATTTGGAGAAAAAGAATAAAAAATCTAATTGAGCGCGACAAAGACGGTTTTCAAGCGTACATTTGGAAACCGGAAGTTGTGAAATGGCCACACTTGATTCGCCCTTATGTCGACTGCCGTTTCGGTATTTCTTGGTAAATTATCTCCTATTTAACGAATTTTGGTCCGATTTTCTCAAGGTTGGTCGCTAAATTTTTCTAAAAATACAACGTATACATTAAAATACTTTAAAGAATATTGCAAGTATGATATAGCATCTTTAATTTTCATTTTCCTGACATCACCTTATATTCTCCCTAAAAACGTGCTACTGCCGCTTTAAGTTTACAATGGGTTTTCAATTAAAACATATTGAACATCTGTTAAACATCTGCATGATGATATATGCCATTAACACCAGTATGTTCTAGACCAAAGAGGAATAAAAAGGACCTTATTGCTTTGGGGTACAGAGACCCCAAAGTTTAGTAACATTTGATATTGAAAACTAATGGCAGAAGTTTCTCTCTATATTACTCTTGGAAACTTCAAAGAGAAGTTTCAGCCAATGATATTTAATATTTGTTTTAAGCATATCCTGGTATTTCGAACGACCAATGGACAGAGCTGTAGCAAATTTATTCCCACGTGACCATGTGGTTGGTACATAATAATTGTCAAGCTTTGATTTGGAAACTGATTATTATAATAATGTTATGATGTAAAATATATCGTATGTTTTCAACAATATATGGGTAAGCGTTTACAACCTTAATAAATAACAATTTTGCATATGCATGTGAGCTGGTTTGGTTCGGTGTAGGCCTATACTTTTTCATTCCACATTCCGAAACGACATTCCATTCGGCTGCTTCAATTTTGTTACTATAAAGCGAGTGCTGAATGTCCCGCCTTGTAAATGACTGATCGTTCACCCAATGCATCTCATCGTTTCACGGAAACTGAACAGGCAATTATCAAATTTCATGTTTCAAAACATAACGTTATGGATGATTTATTTACGATCAAAGGTGTCTTTCGAAGAAAGTATCGACATAAGGCCTAAACTATGAACAAATATTCTGAAATGTCATGTTATGTAAACGGGTGCCCCAAAGCTTGCCTTTTTAAAGGCTTTTCTTGTTTTAGGTGATTTGACATTAGTGAATAAAATTTAGATAATGATGTCATCTGAGATTCATACAGCTGCGTACTGTAAAATCCCTCATAAGAGATAAACAGCTTCAAACATAATTGTTAGTCATATTTGTTCTTTTGAATTAAGGTAATTCAATTTACAAGTTTGTCTCTGAAAGAGTCCATGTTGAACATCTTACTCGAAATTTAAGAAAATAATTTTTTTTAAAATATGACCAATCTGACAATTGCCTTCTGCCAAAAAATTGAAAATTGTCACCAGAGACAAGACGACCCAGGTAGTTTTTTCACGAATGATTATTTTATTTGTCGGTAGTTGTTGACTCAATGTCAGATATGTTGAAGTTATGGACGTCCACGCAGAGCCCAAGTTAGATGATAGTTGCACTAGCATACCCAACTTGACATACTGAGCTGTACATATAAAAGACAAAGCAAGTTAGGATTTCCTTTGTATTACTAGTCCGCCACACATAGGTTGCAATGCAATCTTGGCAGTGACAAAGAAGTTCAAAGAAGTATTGCATCAAGCTGAACAGTCTAAGTAAACCTAGCCTCAATATTATCCGTTTCACTCCTATACTGAGGAGTGAAACGGATAATATTGAGGCTAGGTTTACGTAGACTGCAAGCTGAACAGCATTTTACAGCAAATCAAAAAAAAGAAGCCCCAACCTTACACCCACCTCTTTTCTTCCTAAACACGAAGGAGTAAATGTATTTATTCAGTTTATAAGGCAAATGTTGATCTTTTGTCGATATCCAACGCCAACAGTCATTGATTTCAGTGAAGCGTTTTGCTTTAAATCTAGGATGTGTAGTTCGTTTGTCCATCTAGGTAACATGATCAATTTCTCATCAACGATCAGCATCTGATTTATGGTTGTGTTCAATGTGAGCAGTTTAGACTTTGATTTACCATCAACAGACAACTTCAACAAATCAAACCGAATACTAATGTACAAGAACTCTCCATTTTCGCTCAAACAGAATGTTCGGAGCGATGAACACTCCTTGCTGACAATTCGCTTGTTCCTTCCGTCATAGGACACCGACATCAGGCGCGGTCGAACATTTACATACACACGATTTCTAGTAGTATCTACTGCAATTGCTACAAAGAATACCGAACTCTTCTCTCTTAGAACCACAGTAGCTTCTCTTGTATCAGTACTAACTACATGTACTGTAAAGTCAGAGTTCCTTCTGTCACAGAAAAACACAAGATGTTGACCATCGTCGACTGAAACAGAAACTTTCATCCCATTAATGCCTTGTGTGAGAAGCTCTGATGACCGGAACGTGATACTCCATAACTCCATTCTGTTAACGAAAAGCCTCCCACGTACCATCACGAGTTTGTGGATGCTCGAGAGATATGCCATAGCACGAACAGAGGAGATATTTATCTCTTGGTATGAACTTGTTAAACCCGTTTGTGGGTCAATAAGGAAAGCTTCGCTATATTTCATATGTGAACGCAGAGCTAAAATTTTCTTTTTTGTGTTATCTGTAAAATAAAAATTATACTGATAGAGAAAACGGTTACGGGAAAAAGTACAATCATTTAAACAAATTAATTGCAATAGGACAACAACAAAGTTTGCCTCTTTTTCTGAACTTAATTCATCACTTAATCGTGTCACCTGTTTTTATCTGCCATTTTAGGTTAGTTATCAATCTTGTTTCATATTTTATTTTGAACCTTTAAAGGGGCAGTAGCACGTTTTTTTGATAATTTTAGATTTTATATATTTCAATTATAAGTGTAAGTTTATGCTAAATGTATTATTTTGCTAGTTTAAAAAATCTCATCACACAAGCCAATCTTCCATAGTCAGAGAACAAAGTATGAAGAGTCACTTAAAATCCATTGGCCTGTTGGCGGCCATTCATTTTGTGTATGAAAAAGGAATCGCAATGGCTAAACCTTACATTATATATTTGAATTATTACTGCTCCATTTAATTTAAGTACATTGCCTTTCAATTGAAGCCATTAATTTTCATTTTCCTGACTCCACCAAAAAACATCTACTGTCCCTTTAAAGGCAGTAGCCGTCGACAAAGCAAATCGCCTCTGGCCCGCGCTGAGAAGCCTGCTCATTAATGAGCATCCTGTTTGCCTAGCTTGACCAATTAAGCAATTTCGGGGTTTTTGTCTGACATAATAGTGTTTTGCAACTAACATGCAGTTTTCTCAATTCTGCTGTTGTATTGTCATGAGATTATACCTGTTGAAGTCTGCTAAATATATTTTATGAAAAGATAGTGATTTGGTTTTTTCTATAGTTAGAGGTTTTATAAGATGATAAGTAATTTCGGATAAATCATTTATTTTAAATTTACAATCTTTATTGAAGATTATAATTAAGAAATAGAGTACCCCTAACCATCATGTGTTTTGCAATAAAGTATAGTTTTGCCCTAAACTATAAAAGTTAAAGAACGAGGCCGAAGGCAAAAGTTTTGCAAAAAATGTTAAAAACTCACTTGACTGTTCATCGGATAAATCATATATTTTAAATGTACAATCATCATGGAAGATCATAAAATATTGCAAATCATAAACTCACTTTTGATTGTTCTGTTATTATCATTACTTTTAGGAACCATTCTGCTTTGATTCGGGCAAAACTTGAGAATGCAAGCCAGATGAGTTCTGGAATATCCGATGGCTGTGCAGTCCTCCGTATTTTGACAGAGCAGTTCGCACTTCTTCACATCCAGGGGACTAAAAAGTGGATAAGAAATTCGACAGGCCATTAAAACAAATGTAACTGTTGTTAGATCCATGTTCTGTACCCGTATCTTATGAGTTGACACTTTCCCCTATACTTCAACTGCCAGATGTCTCCAACAGAAAGATGAATGTGGATGCCATTCGTACCCAATAACTATATATTTGTTCTCAATAATGCATAACCGTAGTATGTACGGAATTTTATATTCGAGATAACATTCTTTTATCATCCAAAACTGTGTTCCACAGGAGATATCACTTGTGGAAGATCAAGCGATATCTCCTAGGAGATATCGCTTTGACAGTAGATTTTGAACAATGCCCTGTAATCAGAAATTACAGGACATCACAAGCGTTCTACATCATCAGTAAAGACGTCACAATGCTATGACGTCATAAACAGAACGGTGTCACAATGCTATGACGTCAGTAAAGCGATGACGTCACAATGCTATGACATCACTGGTTTAGGAGTTTAGGGCTATGCAGTGTTCAAAGTTGAACATTTTTCATGCTTATGTGATGAAAAATGATTTTGGATGATAAACAGAATCTCACCCTCGTGTCTTCTGATATCAAATATATCAACACTCGTTGATAAAAGTAAAATATCCTCGGCAAGCCTCGGATATTTGTTACTTTTATCAACTTGTGTTGATATATTTGATATCAGAAGACACTTGGGTGAGATTCTCTATATATAGGCACTGATATAATAATAAATAATGCACATACAGGATAGATACGTATAAACTTTTGTCAAATTGATAAATTGCTGTATTCCATAAGTTTGTTCACCGTCATGTTGTAAAAATCATGCTTTTTGGATTATGTCTGGGCCTCAAATTAAATTACCGTTGCAAATCTTAAAAATTAATATTCTTACATTAAGCAGTTCATCTTGAGGTCAAAACTGCATGGTATGACTTCCAATAATAATTATTAAAGACACACAATTCAAAATTCAGAACTTTGTTAAAATCATCTAAAGGTGCGTAGTAATGTAAGAAATATAAGTTTCGTTATTTTGGTACATTTCGACAAGGCATTGATAAAAAATGTGACAGCGAAAGTTCGATCTTTCCAATCTAAATAAATTTAAATCAACCTGTGTTTGTCTTAAGTCATACTGTTGATCTTAGATTGACCAATTAGGCGGGTCGCCCCGCTGAACTCTGACACTACGTCACTCAGCCAATCAGAAAAGATGTCCTAACTCGCTCAACCGCACTGTTTTCGTCATTGAAGCTTTATGGGTTTTCTTCATTCGGAAAACGACGAGCGACTATCTCGACAAATAATCTGATAGCTTGGACGTTTTTTTTAAATATTACGTTTTGTTCAAAATAGTTTAGCGTAAGAGGAGGAATATCTGTTAAAATGAAAAACTTATTCCTTTCATTAGTATTCAGAGGATTAAACAAGTATTTGTTAGGATTAAACAATATTCACAATTATTTTTCATCGTATTAGCATGAAAATGGACATCTTTCAACACTACATAGCCCTAAAACTCCTAAACCAGTGAACAATAGCATAGTGAAGTCATAGCATTGTGACGTCGTTGTATTTAGGGCGTCATAAGATAGTTTAAAGGGCACTGTTCAAAATCTACTGTCAAAGCGATATCTGCCATGAAACACAGTTTTGGATGATAGATAAACTACTGCAGGGAGTGAGAGGGATTCACAGATAGCTGAGCTTGGAGCCCATAGACACCAGTCCTGTTGGAAGGTTGAGTGATACTTCTTCAACAAGTTATCAACCTCAAAAGTTGATCACCTCTGGTCATACAAACCATATTACTGGTATATCAAACAAATGTAGAGGATATTATATGAGTGTTCATTACATACTATGTTTATGACACGAGTGTCTAAATATTAGTATTTCCCGAGCGAGAGCGAGGGATATACTGATATTTAACCACGAGTGTCGTAAACATAGTATGTAATTGGCACAAATATAATATTCGGTTTATTACCGTAGTCCCAAAATTAAAGAAAATACTCAAATCCTACTTCTTAGCAGAGGCGGTTAGCCCCTATAGATTATGACGTCATTCTATATATTGTATTCGTTACATTCGGTCGAGAGATATAGATGATAAATCTTATACCTAAGTTGCGAAAGTCACACATTACTACAATATTTTAAAAAAAAAATTTTTTTAATGTTTTTATTCCCAAGAAGACATATTACATGTACACATCATGTCATGGCTTAATAGAAAATCACACAACAAGAAATTCACAAGCATGAATATGAGACAATTTGCATGTAAGACAAAATGTACAGATTTCGGCAGACAAGGTTGTAAAGGATTGATTTTAGGAGATCAATCAAAATCACTATATAGAGCTATGATAATAGGGTGTGGAGGGATGACCAGAATGCAAAAAACTTGGTTTGTTCATTGTTTGAGTAAGCAATGTATCTACTAATGAATCCTAGTTTATGCAGTGAAATTTCATCATTTTCGGTTTTGTTTTTATAATTATATGATGTCTCAAAGACGTTACGAACTACATGATTTGCACTAGAATTTGCACTAGAATACGAAGGTATGTGAACAAACTTAAGATAAGCAGCTGTACATCTGATCATAAAAGAACTGAAGAAATAAGTAATGACTTATGCAGAATTTATGTTACATATCTCATGTGCTGGCTCTTCCATTTTCAATTGAAATGATTGAGTGCGTTTGTTAACAAACCGGTTCTGCTCCTTTTTTTCTATAAGTATATGTTTGGTCTAAATCTTTACATACTTGCATTTACAAACGCGTTTGAAAATAAAGATAGTAATAAAGCGGAATTCTTTTAAGGCTTCCAATGCTGACTCAGGCCTCAGAGGCCCGATAGTCACTTTAAGGTTCTGTAGAAATCGTTGTATTGATTTTAGAATATCCAGTTTCCATAAATTCCTGTAAATCAATTAACATAACATTGTCCCTGAATTAGATCATTCAAAAATGTTATGTAAAATGTTATATCAATTTACGGGGGGTGTTTCACGGAGGGGGGAGGGGGGGTCATCAAGTTTTTACCACCATATTGTCGCAAATTTATGAAAATAGCATTTCTACAGAGTTATCTGAGCTGTAACGATATTCAGAAATTCTGTATTGCATTTGAACTGTTTTCGCTGCAGTTCATCAAATACATATTGAAACTGGTAGATATAGAGGATATTATATGAGTGTCCATGACATACTATGTTTACGACACGAGTGCCTAAATATTGGTATTTCCCGAGCGAGAGCGAGTGTCGTAAACATAGTATGTCATGGGCACGAATATAATATTCTGTTTATTACCGTAGTCTCAAAATTAAAGAAAATACTAAAAAATTACTCCTCAGCATAGACGGATTAGCCGCCGCCGGCCCGTATAGATTGTGACGTCATAGGCGAACCGTGACGTCAAAGCATTGGTTATTACGTGACGTCACAATGCAAAAGTGATATTTTGCCCTAGGGCAACATATGAAAAATATGAACTTCGATATGACTGCCCTCGTAGGTAATAAATAAAAATAAGCCAAGACATCATAGGTTTTGTAACTGAATAAAGAATTGAATTGACACTACGGTAAAGTAATCTGCAAAATTATAAACTTATTTTAATGAGATTGAGTCATGTTGATGTCAATATAGTCTTCAACGTATGTGAACATCAAGTGCAATCTCTACTGTAACGTAACAGTTTCCAAGTTCACATATTTAAAGGTAGGGTGGTTCACCCATAAGGTCGACCATTTATACCGACGATATGTTTGTATATTCCAAACCGGGGAGGGAGTATGACTGTAGTATACACTCTTGAGTGACGGAATATCTACCAATTCACTCAATCTTAATGCCATTACAAGAGTGATAACATTCACTTGAAATTCCATGCTTTGAAATGACTAATTGAACGACCTTGAAAATTCTTATACTCGTAGGAAAGTTATGTTATCTAAGAGATAATATGCAAATAAATAAATAATTTAATAGACAATCAGTGATTTATCAAAGTCCAAATGGCAAACGTTGTCATTTATGAATATGGGTTATTATACTGCCAAAATGTCATTTAAATGATAATTGGTTCAGATCAAACGACTATATTTATGTTATGTATGTTTGTATGTTATGTATGTTTGTATGTATGCAGTTGCGATAGGGAAACGGAGAATATGCTCACGGATGATAAAAGTATTTTTTTAAATTCATTCAAAGGCAGAAGAAACCGATCCGAAAGGCTAGTATTTGATATGGATCAATGAAGTGAAACATGATTTCAACTTTAGCTCATATAGCTCAATGTTTGACTTTGATTAAAACCGAATCATTGCCATAGTGAAAAAGATTAAGATTCTAGTTTACATTAGCACTATTTTCTTTTTTGGTGTATCATAACCTTATCAAACGTCACGAAAAGCACAGAATGTCTCTTTAAATGGATATGACCCCTGTTGTCATCAAGAGTTTATAAAGCCTGCATTTAACAAGTAAAAAACGTATGTCCCTTACATTAAAATGTTAATTTTTGAATTTCATAAAAGCATATTGGTTCACATCTTCCCACAGCAAGGTAAACACGTCTCGTTCTCTTTTCGTTTTCTACCTTGCCCTCAAGGCTTAAATCACCTTTGAAAGGAAGAAGAGACATCTATCGGTATCAAGGGTTACACCCCTTACCAACTACCTACATAGGGACCATGAAATCGTCGTTTAACTTCAGAACAAATATAATCTAATGATTCTAATGAATAATATCATTAATATGTTTGGTTTTACCGAAGACGCCATGAATGGCATTCTCCATTATCCAGAGTCATTCTCGATAATCCAGAGTTTACGTTCCGATAATATCTTCACTAACCTCTAAAACCAATATGGGCTCAATGCGATTCACAAATTACCAGCCCTTAGTTCTATTACCGTCTTTCAATAGCCAATCAGATAGGGCTTTAGTCAGAAATAGGAAAGAAATCATAAAGGCAGATAAACGATGAGTGGGTGAGTTGGGGTTTAAAATACAATCAGCAATTTTTTCAGCTATTAAAGATGTGGATGTTGCCATCCAAAAGAGAGAAGATCGGAGAGAATCGCGAGTTAACGTTCCGATAATATCTCCACAAACCTCTGGAATCAATTTGGGCTCAATGCGATTCACAAATTACCTCCCCTTAGTGGCATATCGTCCAATGAAGTATCTACGCTTCCTCCTGCAGCGTGCCAATCGAATGGGTTCTTTCGTGACACACTCCCGCTTCGTCGATAAACAGAAATGACATCAGAAAAGATAGATTTCAAGACTGTATTTTTGTGTTTCTGTCGATCAAAACGTGTGGGGTATATATATCGATTGTTACCTAGCATTCACATTTCTCGTCAAGTGTATATAAGTTTTAACTAGTATTGTACGTGCGGCGTTTGTGCTATTTGACCTCTGAACGTTGAACTCCGGGAGGAAGAAATATATTCTATACACATGTTGTTTAAACAACATTTAAAACATTTACAATCGATTTAGAATCGATTTCCATGTCAAACATTTCGTAAAGTTAAAACAGATGCATTGTTTAAATGGTGGGATGATACAGATGGCATAAAGAAGGTTTATAATATAAGTTTTAACTAAATATTATTTTTTGACATTTCTCTATTTAACATTTTGTAAAGTATGGCAGAAAAAGTTTGACAAACATTGAAATTGAACCTGAAACTTGACGTTTGATAAATGACCAATAACTTGTATTCAAAGAATTGGAAACTTTTCTGTTCAAATAGAGTTGTTCAGCACACATCACCAAGGATCATACGATGCACCCTTCGCGTTTGACAAATATAAAGATAAAAGCATGTAGTTGTATAGTTCCGGGTGGTGCGGAACTCTCAAGCTTTATCTGATACAGCCTCCAAGAGGATAAACATTTGCACACACAAAATTAATTATCTATTTCTCAAAATATCAAAAATATATTTTTAAAAACCACAAGCAGCATCCACTCTGCGCAGCCAACGGCTCTATCAATTGCTGCTTTCCACGTGTTGTTCCAACTTGCCCTTGCGTCATCTCTTCCTCCATTGTGTTCGGCAATGCCTCAACTCCTGATCTTATCCAGTGTCTCAGTTGGCGCTATCCTGTCGCATATATGTATACACTAGACGGAAAGTACCGCTCGTCACCCGGGAAGTCGGGGTTCGATTCCTGGCCGTGCCTTTACTAAAGATGGAGATGCTGCTTCCCTGCTTGATGCTCCATCATGAGGATAACTCATCGCTTGAACTGACGCTGTCTGCGAGGTGCCGAGAGAACAAAATGAATTTCAACAAGAAGACAGATCATAAACATCCCCCGCCAAAGCTCCCACTATTTTCCTAAATGGGCTGTTACTCTGTAGTAAGTAATTGCATTTACCACATTTTTCAACTCCATCAAGGTATTGATACCCTTAAGACAGACTGCAAATTTTTTTATTCTATCTTCAAATGTTTTTGAGAAAAAATTTCCCCTTTAAGAATTCCCTCGAACAGAGTCCAAAATCACGCAACAAGGGCAATAACTCCGGTTCTGTTTTTCAAACTCCATCAAGGTGTTGATATCCTGAAGACACACAGCAAATTTGGTTATCCTATCTTAAATGGTTTTTGAGAACAACTATCCCCTTTCACTCGGACGGACGGACGTACGGACAGAGAACCAAACCTATATCCCCCTTCCACTTCGTTGCGAGGGATAACAAGTACATTGGAACTCGGGCGATACTGAGTTATTATTATCTAGTACCGCATAGAACCCTTAGCAGTACCACACTCATGTTCCAGCTCTAAAATGAGATCACCCACAACCTACCACGCTTACAAACCCCTTACTGTTAAAGGGGCAGTTGCAAGTTTTTTTACAATTTTATATTTAAATATTTCACTGATAATTGTACGTTAATGTTTATGTATCATTTCGATAGTGTCAAAAATCTCATAACACAAATCAGTAATCCATAGTCAGAGGACAAAGTCTAAAGATACACATAAAATCCATTGGCGGCCATTTTGTAGGAACACCTTTAATTCAGTTTTTGTAAGAATTTAGTTTAAATACATTGTCTTTCAATTGGAACCATTAAAGATGCTGTATCATACTTGCAAGCGGTTCAGCCTCAGGATGAAACTTAGCTATTGAGAAATGAAATACATCACTTTGTAGAAAAGTCTTTCGTCGAAATTTTGATATCATATTTAGATTGTTTAATCAACAATAACATACTTATTTCGAAGCTTCAAGCACAGTACCCCTCCTAGAAAGGGCATGTCATTTAGCGAACCCGCTTTCGGTGACGTAATCATTATGCTTGTAGGATTTACACCGTGTCTCAACTACCGTAATTGCGTTCGATGGGCATCAACTTTGACAGCAACGAATACCTAATTTGGAGAAAAAGAATATTAAATCTAATTGAGCGCGACAAAGACGGTTTTCAAGCGTACATTTGGAAACCGGAAGTTGTGAAATGGCCACACTTGATTCGCCCTTATGTCGACTGCCGTTTCGGTATTTCTTGGTAAATTTTCTCCTATTTGATGAATTTTGGTCCGATTTTCTTAAGGTTGGTCTCTAAATTTTTCTAAAAATACAACGTATACATTAAAATACTTTAAAGAATATTGCAAGTATGATATAGCATCTTTAATTTTCATTTTCCTGACATCACCTTATATTCTCCCTAAAAACGTGCTACTGCCGCTTTAAGTTTACAATGGGTTTTCAATTAAAACATATTGAACATCTGTTAAACATCTGCATGATGATATATGCCATTAACACCAGTATGTTCTGGACCAAAGAGGAATAAAAAGGACCTTATTGCTTTGGGGTACAGAGACCCCAAAGTTTTGTAACATTTGATATTGAAAACTAATGGCAGAAGTTTCTCTCTATATTACTCTTGGAAACTTCAAAGAGAAGTTTCAGCCAATGATATTTAATATTTGTTTTAAGCATGGTATTTCGAACGACCAATGGACAGAGCTGTAGCAAATTTATTCCCACGTGACCATGTGGTTGGTACATAATAATTGTCAAGCTTTGATTTTGAAACTGATTATTATAATAATGTTATGATGTAAAATATATCGTATGTTTTCAACAATATATGGGTAAGCGTTTACACCCTTAATAAATATCAATTTTGCATATGCATGTGAGCTGGTTTGGTTCGGTGTAGGCCTATACTTTTTCATTCCACATTCCGAAACGACATTCCATTCGGCTGCTTCAATTTTGTTACTATAAAGCGAGCGCTGAATGTCCCGCCTTGTAAATGACTGATCGTTCACCCAATGCATCTCATCGTTTCACGGAAACTGAACAGGCAATTATCAAATTTCATGTTTCAAAACATAACGTTATGGATGATTTATTTACGATCAAAGGTGTCTTTCGAAGAAAGTATCGACATATGGCCTAAACTATGAACAAATATTCTGAAATGTCATGTTATGTAAACGGGTGCCCCAAAGCTTGCCTTTTTAAAGGCTTTTCTTGTTTTAGGTGATTTGACATTAGTGAATAAAATTTAGATAATGATGTCATCTGAGATTCATACAGCTGCGTACTGTAAAATCCCTCATAAGAGATAAACAGCTTCAAACATAATTGTTAGTCATATTTGTTCTTTTGAATTTAGGTAATTCAATTTACAAGTTTGTCTCTGAAAGAGTCCATGTTGAATATCTTACTCGAAATTTAAGAAAATAATTTTTTTTTAAATATGACCAATCTGACAATTGCCTTCTGCCAAAAAATTGAAAATTGTCACCAGAGACAAGACGACCCAGGTAGTTTTTTCACGAATGATTATTTTATTTGTCGGTAGTTGTTGACTCAATGTCAGATATGTTGAAGTTATTGACGTCCACGCAGAGCACTTGCACTAGCACTAGCACTAGCATACCCAACTTGACGTACTGAGCTGTACATATAAAAGACAAAGCAAGTTAGGATTTCCTTTGTATTACGAGTCCGCCACACATAGGTTGCAATGCAATCTTGGCAGTGACAAAGAAGTTCAAAGAAGTATTGCATCAAGCTGAACAGTCTAAGTAAACCTAGCCTCAATATTATCCGTTTCACTCCTATACTGAGGAGTGAAACGGATAATATTGAGGCTAGCACAGCATGAAACCAGGGTGAATCCAAATATTGGATTCATGCCGGATACAGCCGGATACTTACCCATTTTAAATCCGCCTATCCGGCACCAGATACGCCACCGGATATGCTATCCGGCCGGATACTGCCATATACTCCACCGGATACCCATTTTTTCTGTTTCCGCCTATCCGGCACCGGATACCCCAACGGATATGCTTTCCGGCCAGATACTGCCAGACACTCCACCGGATTTGCTTTCCGGCCGGATACTGCCAGACACTCCACCGGATTTGCTATCCGGCCAGATACTGCCAGATACACTACGGATATGCTATCCGGCCGGATACTGCCAGATACTCAACCGGATATGTTTCTCTGAGAATCTAGTTACTTACTCATAAATAATGGTCAAAATGATTTAAACTTATTCAATAACATTTACTATTTCCCTTTCCTTTCCTTCATAAAAAATAAAATGTTATTGGAACATTTATATACAAATTGCTTGAATAACTATGTAAATATAATTAATGTACGGAGTGTTAACTACCAAAGGTTAAATACCAATTGTAGGGTGGGAAACATTTATATAGACCACAAAACACGAATTGCTTTCTAGTAATTGTTTGCCAATCAAATGACATGAACTGTTGACAGAATTCTTGTTTTATGTAATAGAAAGTGTCAAACATTATATTTCCAAATTGCTGTTGTAAACAGTCATATGACCCAGAACTCACATGGCTAGAGTGTTGATTATGAAGTGAAATGTATGGATGATGTACAAATATTATGGCTGTAACGATTCATCGATACATACAATACAGTCGTAGCTTGGAAATCATGAGCTACCTGTATCATTATACACTAAAAAAAGATTTCACTTACATAAAAATGAAAAGAAAACTAAATGATCACTATAAACCAGCTAGTGTTGTGCAGTAACTGTAACTACAGTAAGCATGAAGCATCTGATTATAAGAGTATATGAAGTTATACAATTTATCGTGATACATTCTGTATCGCCTGTCTGTATCGTGATATATCTCGTATCATGAGATTTCCCATTATACTCAACCCTCATGTCAAATATCAGAAAGAACAAAGTTTTACAAGTCTCAAGACCCCAAATGTGACCACAAATGACGTTGATCTTCTAAAGTTTTACATTCTCTTTACTCTTCTTTCATTATGCCAACCTAACGAGCGTTGCAAACTTAGGAGCAGCAACTCTCTCAATACACAACAAGAACTAGTCACTAATAAAAACAAAAACAAAACCCATACAAAACAAAAAATATAACTTTACGTATACATTATCAACTTTATAAAGCATTCACAAGTATACAAGGCAATCTATTGAGAGTTTTTCAATAAGGTTATAATGCATAATATGCAGAGATATTCTGCCTGTCACGCTTGAATACACATTAAACACCTGTTGCCTCAATCTCATTAACATGGGTCATTAATTGCTTAACTAATTGCAATTAGGCAATTAGTGTATATTGCAGTAGCACAGGAGATGAGGGTAAGGTTGGAGTAGGGTCAAATTGCTCACAAAGTGGAAGAAGTATAGTTGAGCTTATATTATATGGGTTGTTAATTTTAAATTATACTCATTGTAAAATGCATTAGTTGTAAAGCAACCTTTGTTATGCCTTAAACAGTTGTAATGAAAGCAATAAATTCTATCACCTCAATTGAACGATAAAGAAAAACATGATATCAATACCCCATTTCTTACAGACTTACAGGGCTAAACTTTAACAAAGAGTGAACAAACAAATTGGGGTAACAAAGAATTTAAATGAACATTCATTTCTGGATAAATATACAAATATGTAAATCATTAGATTAGTTAAATAGACATAAATAAATGTACATACATTGTAGATAAATCATCCCAAATAACAAATAGTATATCAACAACAATTTGGGCATTGGCTATTGACAACATGCATAAACATTTTAGATATAAGACAATCCTAGGCCTCAAACTGTCTCATTCAAGGCTTAACATGTAGAAACAGCATTAGTTTACAGTTTACTTATATTATATTCATCTTAAAAATCTGTACAAAAGACAATTGAAAATTTGAATAATAACCTTAAATATGTACAGAAAACAATTCATTTCTTGCATCCAATCAATACTATGTTAAACTCAATCAAATACCACTTGTTATTGAATGCAACTTTTATACTTCTTAAACTGATTGATGCGAAACAGTTGTCTATTTTAAAAAGATAAAAGAAAAAATAAGATGATAAGGATTAATGTTACTGTTATTAAAATATACAGGCAAAACAACCCAAATAGCATTAAAATTTTTAAGCACACACCCAAACTGATGAAAATAAAGGCTTTAAAATATTGTTCTTGATATTCTGTGTGTCTTAGATAAAAATGAAAAGCATATTAACTTCAAAAGTCCAACTTTTTCACTTCATAAGGAAAAAAAGGTATGCAGCTTATACATAAATTATTTACAAATATGATGCTTTTGTCACTGGGCATAAGACAATGAATCTCTGCATGTTATGCGTTTCTTGAAACCAGGCACACTTTCCATCAATTTTTTGAACTGGTAGCAGTGATGCTGAGCCTTCGTTTAGAAATTTAGAAGACCATACTGATATGGGATTGAGGTATCCAAACTGGTTGACTGAGGGTTGAAACCAGTCAACACGTGCAAAGACATGCGTTACAGACGATGCTAACAGCTGGAGGTTACGGATGATGAAGTGCTTGATCTTGGCAGGTCGTATCCCAGTGGATGTAGAGATCCTTGTGTGGTCATCTGCACAGATTGCGCAAACACAATTCCATTTGCATTTAAAGCATGTCTATCTCCAACTAAGGATGAATTATTCCACTTGAATGAGGAGACTTGTTGAGCAACACGTGAGAGTGTCTCAAGATGAATGTTCTTCTGGTACAGATGGCTTTAAACTGTCTGAAGGCACTTCAAATCATAATCATTGAGGTTCACAAATGACTCACTGCTCTCTGGAAGTTGTATTGACGAAAAGCTACTCCAAAAAGAGGGTGCAATTCCAGTTATCTCTGAGGTGGAAGCACTGAACATATCAATTGTTGATAGTGTCACATATTTCTTTAAAGTAAGTTCTGAAAGTTCGAGATATTTATCTTTAAAAAATACATTTACTGCATCCAAATGGAAATTCGAAAACATACTAAATTTCCTCATGAGCTGTACTGGTAAATCCTTCATGTTCGTTGACATGTCCGAAAGCAGTCCATTATATTGAGAAGCCTTTGTATAGACCACAAAACATGAATTGCTTTCTAATTGTTTGCCAATTGTTTAAAACTCAAATGGCCAAAATGTTAATTATGACGTGAAATGTATATATGATAAACAAAAAGAATAAAGTTTAGCAATTCTCAAGACCCGAATGTGACCATCTATGACGTTGATTTTCTTACGTTTTACATTCTTTTTACTTTACTTTCATTATGCTACACGAGAGAGTTGTGCAAACTTAGGGGCAGCAACTCTCTCAATACACACCAAGTTCTAGCCACTAAAAAAAACAAGAACGAAACAAATATAAAACATAATAACACTGTATGGTATACAATATCAATGGTTTAAAGTATTCACAAGTAAACAAGGCAAATGTTTTTCAATGAGAAACATTTATAAAGACCACAAAACATGAATTGCTTTCTTATTGTTTGCCAATTATTTATGAAATAGAAATTGTCAGACATGATATTTGCAAATTGCTGTTGATACCGGTCATGTCACCAAAAACTCAAATGGCCAAAATGTTAATTATGAAGAGGACAGTGTGTATGATATACAATATCAAAAAGAACAAAGTTTTACAATTTTCAAGACAACAATGTGACCAAATCAAAACCCATACAAACAAAACAAAAAATATCACTGTACAATATACACTATCAATGTCTTAAAGCATTCAGTAAGCAGGGTCAATGTTTTTCAATGAGGTTATAATGCACTAATATGAAGAGACCGCCAATATTCTGCCTGTCAGGCTTGAATACACATTAAACACCTGATGTCTAGATCTCCTTAACAGACCTCATTAACCACTTTACTGATTGCAATTAGGCGATAATTGTATATTGCAGTAGCACCGGGGTATTGGGATTAGGTTGGGGTAGGGTCGGAATGCTCAAAGAGTTGACTAAGTATAGGTGAATGTCTCTGATGCTTGTCACAGTTGTTATTAGGTCTTCAAGACAAAGTCGTGAAGACCTATTGTTTTTATCCGATTTCTTCAAGTTCTTTTTAGGTCTTCAAGACAAAGTCGTGAAGACCTATTGTTTTTATCCGATTTCTTCAAGTTCTTTTTAGGTCTTCAAGACAAAGTCGTGAAGACCTATTGTTTTTATCCGATTTCTTCAAGTTCTTTTTTTTTTTTTTTTTATTATTATTATTTGTACTTTTTTTGTGAACGAGCTACAGCTCAAACGGCTGCTCCAAATGTGACGAAACTTGGCATGCTGATAACCCTTACCCTGGAATCGACATGCTAAGCTTTTGGGCAAAATCGACCAGTACGTTAAAGGTCCAGTTCGAATCCAAAATTGAAAATTTAACATTGATTTTTTTTTTTAAATGCACTTAGAGACTTAAATTTTTTTTAAAAAGAAGCGCAATAAAAAATAATGAAAAAAAGTAAATCATGGCAAATTTGTAGGTCAAGTGGTTCGGCCGCCATCTTGCTTTTAGTGCATTTTTGACGATTTCCGACCCCACCCGCCTTTGACAATCTTCTCCTCTGAAGATACTTGCACTACACAGCTGAAATTCATACTGAATGTAGCTGAAGTATTGTACACAAAAGCTATGTCGTTTAATGGTGCTAACATTAATACTTTTTGTGCTGTGACCTTTCAAAGTTGACCAAAATCTCAAAATCGCAAACTTCAAGGGCAGATAACTAAAAAACCAGACCTTAGAACTTAATGATTTTTGCATGAGAGTTAGACATGAGCAAGGTCTTCAAGATAAAAGGATAAAATCGCTCGCGAACAGTCACTTCCGGTCAGGAGGAAGGGTCAAACTTTGCATATTAAAAAGTGATGTTTTGGTCGGTATGTTTTAAACCTCTTTAACAAACATGCATGTGAAGGTCAAACATGCATGAGAAGGTCAAACAGTATGTGAAGGTCAAACAGGAATCTTGAAGACCTAAGTATTGACGCGTCAATCCTAGTTCTATTATTATTATTATTATTTGTACTTTTTTTGTGAATCAACTGCAGCCCAAACGGCTGCTCCGAATTTGACCAAACTTGGCATGCAGATACCCCTTACCCTGGAATCGACATGCTAAGCTTTTGGGCAAAATCGACTCGTACATTAAGGGTCCAGTTCGAATCCAAAATCGAAAATTTAACATTGATTTTTTTTTCAAAATGCACTTAGAGACTTGAAATTTTTTTTAAAACAAGCGCAATAAAAAAATATGAAAAAAAGGAAATCAGGACAAATTCGTAGGTCACGTGCTTTGGCCGCCATCTTGCTTTTAGTGCAATTTTCACAGTTTCCGACCCCACCCGCCTTTGACAATCTTCTCCTCTGAAGATACTTGCACTACAGAGCTGAAATTCATACTGAATGTAGCTGGAGTATTGTACACAAAAGTTTTTAAGTTCAATGGTGTTTACATTAATACTTTTTGTGCTGTGACCTTTCAAAGTTGACCAAAATCGAAAAATCGCTAACTTCAAGGGCAGATAACTCAAAAACCAGACCTTAGAACTTAATGATTTTTGCATGAGAGTTAGACATGAGCAAGGTCTTCAAGAAAAAAGAATAAAATCGCTCGCGAACAGTCACTTCCGGTCAGGAGGAAGGGTCAAACTTTGCATATTAAAAAGTGATGTTTGGTCGGTATGGTTTAAACCTTTTTACCAAACATGCATGTGAAGGTCAAACATGCATGTGAAGGTCAAACAGTATGTGAAGGTCAAAGAGGAATCTTGAAGACCTAAGTACTGCCGCGGCAGTCCTAGTTTTCTATTATTATTATTTGTACTTTTTTTGTGAATCAACTGCAGACCAAAGGGCTGCTCCGAATTTTACCAAACTTGGCATGCAGATACCCCTTGCCCTGGAATCGACATGCTAAGCTTTTGGGCAAAATCGACTCGTACATTAAAGGTCCAGTTCGAATCCAAAATCGAAAATTTAACATTGATTTTTTTTTCAAAATGCACTTAGAGACTTGAAATTTTTTTTAAAAGAAGCGCAATAAAAAATAATGAAAAAAAGGAAATCAGGACAAATTCGTAGGTCACGTGCTTTGGCCGCCATTTTGCTTTTAGTGCAGTTTTCACCTTTTCCGACCCCACCCGCCTTTGACAATCTTCTCCTCTGAAGATACCTGCACTACAGAGCTGAAATTCATACTGAATGTAGCTGAGGTACTGGTTTCTAGAATTCCTAATTTTGAAAGACCTAACCTTAATACTTTTTGTACTGTGACCTTTCAAAGTTTACCAAAATCGCAAAATCGCCAACTTCAAGGGCACATAGCTCAAAAACCAGACCTTAGAACTTAATGAATTTTGCATGAGAGTTAGACATTAGCAAGGTCTTTCAGATAAAACAATAAAATCGCTCACAAACAGTCATTTCTGGTCAGGAGCAAAGGTCAAACTTTGCATTTTAAAAAGTGGTGTTTTGCTGGGTATGTTTGAACCCTCTTTAACAAACATTCATGTGAAGGTCAAACATGCATGTGAAGGTCAAACAGTATGTGAAGGTCAAACAGGAATCTTGAAGACCTAAGTACTGCCGCGGCAGTCCTAGTTTTTATATTATACTTATATTTCCTTAGATTGTATATTGCATAAGTTTAATGTCAAGCATGATATCACGTGAACTTCCATCTTTGTTACAGACCTACAAAGCTGAACTCAAACAGAGAGTTAACAGATATTTTTAGGAAACAAAACATCAGAGCAACTTTTATTTTCAGATAGAAATTAAACTAAGAAGTGAATCATGAAGTTATTAAGATAAACATAAGCAAAGTTATATGAATTGTCAATACTGCAGCCATTTATTAAAAGTGTATAAACAACAATTGGGGCATTGACTATTGACAAAACGCATAAAAATAATTTTAGTTGTAAGACAATTCACTTACCGGGTAACTTTCTCAAACCCTGTGCCAAACAGGAACAGTTTTATATAGTCTTTTGAAAAAAAGTAATATTCATCTTAAAACACTGTACATAGGACAATTTCTTAGGAAATTGGAATAACAGCGTTAAATATGTACAGAAACCAATTCATTTGTCACATTCCACATATAACATTGTTATTTTCAAATCTCTGCCCCGTTCTTGGTCAATGTTTAAATTAAACATGATGTCGTAATAAAGTCGCAAATTAATAAACAATAAAAAAAATGTACACATTTATACCTTTCCCTCAGAATTATAACAAATTGTCTCCAAGCAAAACATTTTATTATGTCTTTCTCTGCAATAGATTTTACTACCACGTTGAAGCCAGTTATAACTGTGCTTCATTACTAATTGTTCCGCTCAATATTGATGCAGTAGCCTGTTTCCAGTGTCATTTTAGTGTATCGTTTTGAAGAAGGGGTTATTTAATCAAAGTTAATAATTCATCAACAAAATTTAATTTATAAGCATTTTCATCAAAGTTAATATTTTTTTAAACGTCCACAAAACTAATCATTTTGAAAATTGTTTTAATAAAAGATAATTTTTATAAAATTATTTCATCAATCAAATTTTATTTCCAAACAAGGTCAATTCTTCCTCAAAAATATTGTTCATCAAGGTTATTATTTTATCAAACAAGTAAAACATCCTATTAAAAATATTTTCATAAAAATTAACACTTCACCGGGTGAGTCTCGCAACAATCCGAATTTCATGAAGTGAATTTAACTTTGCTAAAATGATGAATCTTTTAAAATCTCTCTTGAAATATGCTGAAAGCCTTCAATGAATTTGTCACATGCTGCAATATACATCACTATTGTAAAGCTTGCTTTGACGAACACAAAAACGGGTTGACCTGTCTGTCTGTCTGTCTGCATATCTCCCCCGTCCTGCTTGAGTGATTTATTGCCCCCTTGACCTTGCGGCGGTAACTGGTCTCAAAGGGTCTAATTATCCCATAAAAGGTATAATTTTACTTTACCGACTGACAGATTGTTAATTAAAGTTTCACCTCAACTTTAAAATACACACATTACATTAGGCAAAATATTTTAAAAAATGACCCACCCCTGTAAGGAATTATAAGAGACTAACGTTATGAATGTTGAAAAAAAAGGAGTAAAATGTTTGCTTAAAATAAACATTATTATATTCGAAAAAATATATTCTTTACTATACCTTGGGCCACCATGTAAATCATTAAAACTGTTACATTTTGCTGTACATATTGTCAAAAAAATAGACCACTCACATAGACATTTCTAATAGTTGCTTTCTATGTCTCACTATGCCTTTCCTTATGTCTTTTCCCTCATACGTTCAACTGTCTCGCTAATCTCACTACTCTCTTTTTGGGTGGCAAAATCATTGTGTTTAATAACTATTGTAAATAGTTAAACCCGATATCTCTCTCCTAAAGCAAAGCTTATACCTTCAACGTCATCTTTACAAAAGAAACAAAATCTTTCTTTAAGAATAGTGTAATCATTTCGGGACACATTGATCGCGTGAGTGGATTTGCCATAAACATAAGAAATCAGCAAGCTCCATGCACGTTTTAAGGTGCGTCTTAAACTCAATTTAAAATCAAAGAAAATAACATTCATTAATATCATAAAAGTAACAACTATGTCTAGAAATACATGACAATTCTTTAACAATAGACGAAATCCATCCAATATCCCCATTGTTTCTTAGTTAGGGGCCGACTGCTTTCAAAGTCCATATTTTTAAACCATTCATAAACCACAGAAGTTGTTGTCATAGAATCCATAGATATATGTTCCATAGCTTCAAATATACCTCATATGCTGTCATACAATGTTGACCAAGTACCTTAATGAATGGGTGGCGTGTTTGCACAGTGGTCAGCGTGTTCGAGGTTTCGAATCCCGCTACGGGCTTGACAAACTTTGTTTGCATCAGAGAACCATACTACACACAGTAAGGTTTGGGTACAATTCTACACTGAATTTTAGAATTAACGTACAATTATCAGTGAAAAATTTGTAATATAAAACTTTCAAAAAACGTGCTACTGTCCCTTTAAAAGACCATACATGATGATTTAGCTGTTCTTCTTTAATCACATGATCTGTTTTCGTTTTATTGTGGAACACCTTATTATTATATGAATATTTATATAGCGCGCATATCCATATACTCGTGGTTGCTCAAAGCGCTTACATTGTTTCTCCTGGTCAGTGGCATTCTTTCACCGTATGATCATATTTTCCAATTCAACTCCCTGAGGAGTATTCAACCGGCATCCCAATATGTTGCGCTCAGGTAAGGGACCATTCTATGCCTCCCAGGGTACCCATTCACAGCTGGTGAACTGAGACACATTATCAGGGCAGTTTGTCCAACACTGCTGAACGCTGATAACCGACAGCTCGGCGTATGCACGTGTTCATGCATCCACCATTCAGCCACTAACATGAGTTGCTTGGCCTGGATGGGATTCGAACTCCGGACCCGAACACCGTGAGACCGGCGCTCATGCCGACTGAGCTTTACCGTACCCCATCATGATAAAGTAAGTAGGAATTTTTGATTAAAATAGTATTTATTTCGAAAAAACATTTAATACACAAAACTCAGATCATATACAAATACGGATAAGCAAACAGGCGACACGTGCCATCTGATACAAACATTAAACGATTGAGATCAAATATATATGGAAATATAGGTGGGTATTTAATTATCAAATGAATTCATCAGGGCTCAGTGATAAGGATTCATCGCCCCTAGGGAAACCTTGCAAGATTATAACAATTTGAACAATATTTGTTTGATCAGAAGCTATCATGTAATGGTCAAGGAAAGAAATCATGACAAGAAGTTTAACGCATTAAGTCTTCATACATACAATAATACACTTCAAATGTAATGTGTAATGTCAATAAAGTTATTGCTAAATGGGCCTTACTATATGCTCACAGTTATTTAAGATTTACGTATATGTATATACATCAGAATCTCATGTCTTTGATTACATAACACATTCACTTAAAAAACTTTGTTGTTTCGAAATGTAAAATAAATGTTGATTCAAGGAAGGATAAACTGAAAATTATTAGCTATTAACAGTAACATACCGTTGAGGCGTAGATTTATCAACATACTCTTGCGTAATGATAACACAGGTGATAATTAGTGATTATCAAGCGACAGGATGGCAGTGAATACCGGTCTTGACTAGTCGTCATGTATGATTGATGACTAAATGGGCAGAACTTTGTACAAAGTGTGTGAGAGAGAGAGTTTATTTGATTATTTGAGTCTGTTTAACTATCCCTATATCATTTAGGACAACAATGGTTTATATAGTTTTTGTGTACTTTACATAAGTATAGTTTGAATATAGTCTCCAAATTTTTTAATTGCCCTTTTTTAGATGTATATATGTTATAAATGTGTATCTATACCTTTTGAACACCCAATTGATGTTTTAGATAGATTAACACTGATTGAACCGTATTCAGCTAAATACATTTGTATATTCTTTTACTCTTATTTAATCGAATTTTATACATGTCATATTTTTTATGGTGTCATTTCGGCCCTGTGAGGCCCGGTGTTTTTTTGGTACATCATTTTTGTGAACCAATGACTGTAAATCTGTAGCACATGACACATTAATAAACTATATTATTATTATTATTATTATTTTACCGGACTTTGATAGATAGCTGAGCCTAGTCAGTCACGGCTTAGTGCACATCCGCTACGAATAACTTGACCACGGCGTTCGGCTTCAGTGATCAAGACTTAATGAACCGACCTTCTGTTAAGTCTATGCATACGTATATCGGTTAAAGAGAAGAATTCTTACATCAAAGTTCGCTAATAAACAACCGCAGATACACAAGTCCCTTCAATAACTTGACTGGAGATTTCAATGGCTATTGTGGGTCATAAAACAGGTTGGAGGAGCTTACACGATTGGGAAGTGAATTCGTGTTACATACAAAATGCTTGACATTAAAAACACATATCTCTCTGCAATACTGATTTTGAAATCACGATTTAGTAAAATATGTAATAAAGTGATGGCATGTGTTCAATGTTTTGTCTGTACAAATGTATTTTTAAGTGTTTGTTATGTTGTAAATCATTTAGTGTTAATTACCTTTTATTATGTGACAACCTCATATATGACCCCTCTGTCTTATAGGATAAACTTATCTCTTTACATATTGGTTAAAGATTTTGACAATGTTGTATTTTATTCAGTAAAAGTGACGATATCACACTGTCTAAGATATAATTTTCATAGAAAACATTACACAGTAAAAGTCTTTTTTTTTATCAGGAACAAATGTGCTGTATTAATCCTGTATTCTCATTAGTTATTTAGTAACTGATGAAGACATATAACTAGCATGCGCAGGGAAACACTTTACAAATCGTCTGTACATCATTTACACCTAAATAAAAAAAAATCAGTGACAAATTGAATATTCAATGAATCATATACCTTAGCAAACCTTTGTCTGAATAGTACCTAACGTCACAAACTAACATACGCGGCAAATCTGACAAATCTGCATACAACAATCAGATATATATTTAAAACACTTTGGTACAACAAGAAATCAGAGTATATCACAGTCGCAAATGACTTGCAAGTATGCTAACAAGAACCCAATTGTGATGTCAAATTAATTACTGAATAAATGTTTACTACGAACATGGCTGAGCTAATAATAATGAATTTATAAAGCGCCTAATATACACCATTAACATGCTCCGTGGCGCTCAGAAACATTTCCGTTGCTTGTCACCTATTTTTGATTCACCTATACATAAAACATGCGCTCAGTGTAAATAAGGACCTAAAGTTTCTGGATTGAATATGTGTTTGCGCTGGATAGAATATTAAATAAAACTATGATTATGTAGTAAATAATAACCCGGTCCGTTTTTTTGATACACTTTGTGGGTTTAATATGTTCTGACGTACCTAAACATATAGAATACTTACAACACACTCCTGTTTGACAAAATCTAGGTTTCTTGCATCACAACTAATTCATTTCAAAATAGATAAATATTTATAGACGAAAGTAATAATACAGACAGGGTTCAACACAAGTTACATCGAGTTGCCGGTCCTCGGTTGTAACGGCGCTGCTTAACACATAAGGTCCCGGATTCGAATCATACTTTAATGATTCATAAATTTGGATTTTCTTGTTTGATAAAAAATCATCAACTTAATATTTTGCGTGTGTTAACTATTTCATAACCCAACAAGGTGGTTATGAGATAACCAACCGATGCAGAATTGATAACGGCAGAAACATATAGCCTTCTAAACAAAGGTAAAAAAACTCCCAAATGGTTTAAGAATAAATACCCAAAGACATGTAGTTACGGGATAAACAATTTGAAAATAAGATGTGATACAACCACCAACTGAACGTAACAATTTAAATATTCGAACTATATGAATATATGAACAGCTATTTGAAACTTTGTAATTCGCCAAAACACACCAAAGAGTGGGAGTCGTTTAGCAAACTGATTTTCGGTGATTTTCATAATGATTTATCTGAAAAGGATAGAGTTCAAATCGCATGGTAATTACTTATACTTAAGGGGAAAGTTTCATAATCAATGTTACGTCATATTTTATAATTGTTATCATAGTTTTCATAGCTAGTTACCATAGAATAAATGTTCATATTCTCTTTTGTCAAGACTTCTCACAACATAATACTATAATATATACACTATACTTCTTCCCAATAATGATAATACATCATAATAAGTATGATTAGGCCATTTCTTTCCTCATTTGAATAGCCATTTGTTTGAAATCTATCCTTTAAAATTGTACCGCCTTATCAATAAATCGTTTATAGATCGTTTACTGTATATATTTCATATTGCAGACATGCACCCTATGATATATCTAACAAATTCAAGATAATAAGGTTCATAAATAAAACAACATCATCACGGTATTTGGAGATTGAAAGTCGTGTTATAATCTTCTGATGTGCCAATTGTTATTATCCAATGTCCGGCACATTCGTGTCAACGAGTGAGTGACTTTTTGTAAAGGGGGTTAAGGGAATAGTTGAGCTGTCGGCAGCGTTCGGGACCAACAGCATAAACACTGACAATAACATGTAGGAGGGGTATAACATGATTATATTTTCAGTTATATGACATAAAAAGTCCTTTGAACAGATTTTATTCATAACCCTTTGCAAACAATCACAACATGTATTACGTCAATATCTTTTCAAAAGTTGTGAAAGAGGTTATGCAATGAATTTTTTAAAGAATGATAGATCAAAACCTCCAGTACCATTATTTATGAGAATGCAATGACCATATAATTGAGACAATACACACATAAATCAGACTTTTATTTTATATCCGGTTTTTAGAATGCCGCCGAAATTAACAGGCGAACGTTTTGAAAACTCATTAGTGACGCCCCGCCCACCGGACCGTCTCCATTTGCGTATCTACCAGGTAGTACCCAAAAAACCCTACAACCCAATTCCCATTTATAGCTTATTAAAACAAAGTTAATGTGCATTCCACTGCTAATCTAATACTGGGTTGTAGGGGTAATGGGTCGTAGGTGTTTTGGGATATAACATAATGTCTGGAGAAAAACCTCCTTCAAACCAAACGATTTATGTGTTAATTTCTGATTTATAAAAAAGGCAAGAAGCAAGTACGATAATATCTAAGAAAATACTCTGTACTACTTTTGTTGTCTGTTTGAATCGCTTTGATGGATGTGATTGTACCAATATGCAGAATGTGATATGCAAAACAGTGTGATCCCAAATATAACATGTTTCATTTTCGATACGAATTGAAACATTATATATCTTGAATAGATTAACCACTGGTAAATAATGTTTAATTATTGTATTATTGATATGTGTTGTAAAAATAGGGAGATTGATCATAACGAACCATAGATAATCCAATGTGGCGTCTATTTTTTCATAAGAGAAAAAATATCATTATAAATAACATTTAACCGTTCACATTTTTCTTTTTCTTTCAAATCATCACCTTCCAGTTGAAAAATGATCATAAGGTGAAACTACTCCCCTCCCGCTACGTCATAGTAGGTAAACACGCTCGGGACACGCTTCAGTGACCACAGATTCTGTTCGCCGGGGTTAATTAGGGGCTAAATTAGATTTCGAATATTCAAAGTTGACTCTAATTGAAATTGCAAGCCACTTTTTATGAATCCCGAAAGTGGCCATAGACCATTTCAGTCCCCGGCGAACAACTGGTGTAACAGTTGACTGGTTCTTACTTTCAAGTTCATACCTATGCATTTCATTTTCTTATTATGGAAGACTGTCAGGTGATAATCTATTCACCAGTATTTTCTGTATGACCTTTGTGAAAAGTAATGCAATATTAGTTTATTAGTATTGTTAGTTTAGCAATATTGTGTGTTATACTTTCTGTTGTAGTTATGAACAAGGACTTGTGTATAACATAAGGACATCCTTAAAAATTTGGATGAAAGTTCCTTTCACAGGCATCTGAAAGGTTAATAACTGCTTCTTCTTTTCAAGATGTACTTAACTAGAAGCAAAGGTTAGAGGTATAACACATTTTATACACATTAATGATATGTAACGATACTATACCTGAAGAAATTAGATAAAAAGAATAAAGACAATGAAGAACAAACTTGCATGCGCATTTTGTTCGGAGTCAAACCATTTGACCCATAATAAATTCAAACATTCTGCATCAGGTCGTAACTATCAAACACCTTGCATTAGGATTTTTAGTAGAGACGTCAATTCTTTAATGCCATTCAATTTTGAGTAATAAGATGTTTTATTTTCTAATTAGTATGCACTTTATTAGTTTGTTATATTCATATTTCTTACATCTGTTTTAAGCCAAAACGTGTTGCTTTACACAAAACCTATGCAATATACAATCTAAGGAAATATAAGTATAATATAAAAAACTCAACTGCAACAAGCATAAGAGAAGCTCACTAACACTTAGTCAAGTCTTTGAGCATTCAGCCCCTACCCCAACCTAACCCAAATCCCCCGGTGCGACTGCAATAAACACTAAGGTCTTAATTGCAATAAGTGATGTGGTTAATGAGGCCTGTTTATGAGATCGAGTCATCAGGTGTTAAATGTGTATTCAAGCGCGACGGGCAGAATATTTGCGGCCGTTGCAAAATATGCTCTTGTTAACTTGGGAATGCTGTAAAACATTACATAACAGTGATGTTTATTTATTATTTTTTTTTTATGAGATATTGGAACTTGGTATGTAGACAGAGAGTTGTTTCCCCTAAGTTGGCAGCGGATGGCATACTGAAACTAGATTAAAGAAAATGTAAAACTTTAGTAGATCAACGTAATAGTAGATCACGTTGAGTCGTGAGAGTTGTAAAACTTTTTGTAAATCTTACATCAATATCACTTCATAATTAACATGTTGGCCACTTGGCTCGTACGGCTGTTAAAACAGTGATTTGCAAATATTATGTTTGTCACATTATCAACAAGACTCCTGATGATAGTCATAGTCATAGTCATAGTCAATTTTTATAGCGCAAAATGCATGCTATATAGCGTGCTCAAAGCGCTCAAAGTGTGTTTCTTATGGGAAGGCAATTTGAAACAAATGGGTTTTTAACAACTGTCATGTAATCCAATTGACAAGTAATTAAAAAAGCATTTCACGTTTTGTGGTGTACATAAATGTTTCTCATTATTATCATTCTACAGATTGGTATTGAATATTTGCTAGTTTACATTTCCTCAGATTGACTTACCGTAAGTAAGAACATTGGATGTTTTAGGCTATGAAAGGTTATATCAGGCACCCTTGTGAGAAGACAGAGCAGAGCTTCATCTAACTATAGATAAGAATTTGTCATCAAACTGTGGAAGTTCAAGCGATATTTCCTTGGAGAATTATTATCACAATACCCTGTTTTATAAACGCAATGGTGTCATAGTGTTATGACATCACCACATTTGAGTTTTCAGACCGGAGAAGTGTTGAGAGATATTAATTTTCATGGAAACTTTAGATTTTAGATGATGGATATATATCAAATATATCACACTCTTTGATAAATGTCAAACTATTTGTAACTTTTATCTACTCGTGTTGACATATTTGATATCGATATTGGTGTATGTATGTACATGTATGTTTCTGTGTATGAATATCTCTATGTGTGTATGCGTATGTGTATGTACCGGTATATGTTTGTATGTGTGTGTATGTATGGTTTGGTTTGTATGTATCTATTATGTATTATGTATATGTGTATATTTGTGTCTATCTGTTCTGAGGTCTATGTTTCGCTATGAGTGAATTTATGAAAGAAAATTTATATACATGTATGTAACGTAAACTTTGTCTCTTAGATACTTTTACTGCATATTAATCAATATATTAATTTTTATGTATTAATCAAGGTGATATTTATGCATCAAAAGGCCTGGTGTTTGTATTAAACTGTACCCTAAATGTTCTTTTAAGCAATGTAACACATGATACTTTATTAAACTATATTATTATTAATGATTCACAGTTTCTAGGCCTATTTCTTCTGAAGTGAGAAATAATTAGGCCAGGAAGCATTGAGTCCTGATTTGGGGTCACAGGATAACAGACATTCATAATCAAAGTGACTGTATCTAAAATTCAGTACGGTTTAAAACTGAAGTCAATATACAGACATAACTAGAATCTTGCCAATGAAGTACTTAAATGTTAATTTAAAGGATCTAATCATTATAAGTCTTCCATAATTATTTACAAAATGAAATCAATCATTAAAGGGGCAGTAGCACATTATTTTGAAAAACATAAGGTGATGTCGGGAATGTGAAAATGAAGTTTCATCTGGTTACAATTGAAAGACAATATATTTAAACTAAATGAAGCAGTTATAATCAAATATATAATGTAAAGTACAACCAAACATCCTTTTTGTAACACAACATGAATGAAAGGTGTTGACACAAAATGGCCACCAAAAGACTTCATGTTAATCTTTATAATTTGTTCTCTGACTTTTGAAGATTGCATTGAGATATGAGATTTTTGATACTTTAAAAAAAATTCATTAAAGGGGCAGTAGCACGTTTTTTGATAACTTTATATTTTAAAATTTTCACTGATAATTGTAAGTTAATGTTAAATGTATTATATTGACAGTGTCAAAAATCTCATTAAACAAGTCAATCATCCATAGTCAGAGGACAAAGTTTGAAGATTTACATGAAATCCATTGGCGGCCATTTTTGTGTGAACACCTTTAATTCATTTTGAGTAAGAAAAAGGAATCGCATGGCTAAACTTTACAATATATATTTGAATTATTACTGCTCCATTTAGTTTAAATACATTGGCTTTCAATTGGAACCATTAATTTTCATTTTCCTGACAACACCTTATATTCCCCCTAAAAACGTGCTACTGCCCCTTTAAGCATTAACGTACAATTATTAGTGAACAGTTGAAAATATAAAATAAAAAAAAATTCTACTGCCCCTTTAAGCCTTGAATGAGAAAGTTTGAGGATTGTCATATATCTAAAATGTTTGTGAATTTTGGCAATAGTCAATGCCAAATATATTGTTGATAAACTATTTATTATTTGGAATGATCTATTTACAAAGTATGTAAATTTATTTATGCATAATCTATTGATTGACATTTTTTCATATTATCCAAAAACGAATCTTCATTAAATGTCTTTGTCACCTAAATTTGTTTGTTCACTCTCTGTTTATGTTTAGTTCTGTAAGACTGTATCAAATGAGGTATTGTTTAAGCATAACAAATGTTGCTTTACAACTAATGCATTTTACAATCTAAGGCGAAATATAAGTATAATTTACAAAAAACAACTGCATAAGATAAGCTCAACTATACTTCTTTGAGCATTCTGACACTACCCAACCCCCTGTGCTACTGCAATATACACTTATCGCCTGATTGCAATTAATGAAGTGGTTAATGAGGCCTGTTAACGAGATTGATGCATTAGGTGTTTAATGTGTATTCAAGCGTGACAGGCAGAATATTGAAGGTCTCTTCATATCAGTGCATTATTACCTCATTGAAAAAAAATGGCCTGGTTTATTTGTGAATGCTTTTAAACATACTGTATACCATACAGTGATAATTTTGTATGGGTTTTGTTTTGTTTTTATTAGTGGCTAGAAATTGGTGTGTACTAAGAGAATTGCTGCCCCTATGTTTGCAACACTCTCTCGTGTGGCATAATGAAAGATCAACATCATAGGTGGTCACGTTGGTGTTTGAAATTGTAAAACTTTTTTTTGTATTTGTATATCATACATACATTTCATTTCATAATCAACAGTTTGGGTTATATGACTGTTCACAACAGCAATATACAAATATAATTTCTGACACTTTCTATTTCATAAACAAGACTTCTGACGACAGTTCATGTCATCAAAGTGGCAAACAATTAGAAAGCAATTCATCTTTTTAGGTGTATATAAATGTTTCACATCATTATCAATCTACAGATTGGTATTTAACATCTGCTAGTTTACATTCCTAACATTAAATTACTACTTAGTTATTCAAGCAATTTGTATATAAATGTTCCAATAACATTTTATTTTTTTAATGAAGGAAAGGAAAGGGAAATAGTAAATCTTATTGAATAAGTTTAAATCATTTTGACCATTATTTATGAGTAAGTAACTAGATTCTAAGAGAAACATATCCGGTTGAGTATCTGGCAGTATCTGGCCGGATAGCATATCCGTAGTGTATCTGGCAATATCTGGCCAGATAGCAAATCCGGTAGTGTGTCTGGCAGTATCCGGCCGGATAGCAAATCCAGTGGAGTGTCTGGCAGTATCTGGCCGGAAAGCATATCCGTTGGGGTATCCGGTGCCGGATAGGCGGAAACAGAAAAAATGAGTATCCGGTGGAGTATATGGCAGTATCCGGCCGGATAGCATATCCGGTGGCATATCTGGTGCCGGATAGGCGGATTTAAAATGGGTAAGTATCCGGCTGTATCCGGCATGAATCCAATATTTGGATTCACCCTGGTTTCATGCTGTGTAGGTTTACGTAGACTGCAAGCTGAACAGCATTTTACAGCAAATCAAAAAAAAGAAGCCCCAACCTTACACCCACCTCTTTTCTTCCTAAACACGAAGGAGTAAATGTATTTATTCAGTTTATAAGGCAAATGTTGATATTTTGTCGATATCCAACGCCAACAGTCATTGATTTCAGTGAAGCGTTTTGCTTTAAATCTAGGATGTGTAGTTCGTTTGTCCATCTAGGTAACATGATCAATTTCTCATCAACGATCAGCATCTGGTTTATGGTTTTGTTCAATGTAAGCAGTTTAGACTTTGATTTACCATCAACAGACAACTTCAACAAATCAAACCGAATACTAATGTACAAGAACTCTCCATTTTCGCTCAAACAGAATGTTCGGAGCGATGAACACTCCTTGCTGACAATTCGCTTGTTCCTTCCGTCATAGGACACCGACATCAGGCGCGGTCGAACATTTACATACACACGATTTCTAGTAGTATCTACTGCAATTGCTACAAAGAATACCGAACTCTTCTCTCTTAGAACCACAGTAGTTTCTCTTGTGTCAGTACTAACTACATGTACTGTAAAGTAAGAGTTCCTTCTGTCACAGAAAAACACAAGATGTTGACCATCGTCGACTGAAACAGAAACTTTCATCCCATTATTGCCCTGTGCGAGAAGCTCTGATGACCGGAACGTGATACTCCATAACTCCATTCTGTTAACGAAAAGCCTCCCACGTACCATCACGAGTTTGTGGATGCTCGAGAGATATGCCACAGCACGAACAGAGGAGATATTTATCTCTTGGTATGAACTTGTTAAACCCGTTTGTGGGTCAATAAGGAAAGCTTCGCTATATTTCATATGTGAACGCAGAGCTAAAATTTTCTTTTTTGTGTTATCTGTAAAATAAAAATTATACTGATAGAGAAAACGGTTACGGGAAAAAGTACAATCATTGAAACAAATTAATTGCAATAGGACAACAACAAAGTTTGCCTCTTTTTCTGAACTTAATTCATCACTTAATCGTGTCACCTGTTTTTATCTGCCATTTTAGGTTAGTTATCAATCTTGTTTCATATTTTATTTTGAACCTTTAAAGGGGCAGTAGCACGTTTTTTTGATAATTTTAGATTTTATATATTTCAATTATAAGTGTAAGTTTATGCTAAATGTATTATTTTGCTAGTTTAAAAAATCTCATCACACAAGCCAATCTTCCATAGTCAGAGAACAAAGTATGAAGAGTCACTTAAAATCCATTGGCCTGTTGGCGGCCATTCATTTTGTGTATGAAAAAGGAATCGCAATGGCTAAACCTTACATTATATATTTGAATTATTACTGCTCCATTTAATTTAAGTACATTGCCTTTCAATTGAAGCCATTAATTTTCATTTTCCTGACTCCGCCAAAAAACATATACTGTCCCGTTAAAGGCAGTAGCCGTCGACAAAGCAAATCGCCTCTGGCCCGCGCTGAGAAGCCTGCTCATTAATGAGCATCCTGTTTGCCTAGCTTGACCAATTAAGCAATTTCGGGGTTTTTGTCTGACATAATAGTGTTTTGCAACTAACATGCAGTTTTCTCAATTCTGCTGTTGTATTGTCATGAGATTATACCTGTTGAAGTCTGCTAAATTTATTTTATGAAAAGATAGTGATTTGTTTTTTTTCTAAAGTTAGAGGTTTTATAAGATGATAAGTAATTTCGGATAAATCATTTATTTTAAATTTACAATCTTTATTGAAGATTATAATTAAGAAATAGAGTAGCCCTAACCATCATGTGTTTTGCAATAAAGTATAGTTTTGCCCTAAACTATTATAGTTAAAGAACGAGGCCGAAGGCAAAAATATTGCAAAAAATGTTAAAAACTCACTTGACTGTTCATCGGATAAATCATATATTTTAAATGTACAATCATCATGGAAGATCATAAAATATTGCAAATCATAAACTCACTTTTGATTGTTCTGTTATTACCATTACTTTCAGGAACCATTCTGCTTTGATTCGGGCAAAACTTGAGAATGCAAGCCAGATGAGTTCTGGAATATCCGATGGCTGTGCAGTCCTCCGTATTTTGACAGAGCAGTTCGCACTTCTTCACATCCAGGGGACTAAAAAGTGGATAAGAAATTCGACAGGCCATTAAAACAAATGTAACTGCTGTTAGATCCATGTTCTGTACCCGTATCTTATGAGTTGATACTTTCCCCTATACTTCAACTGCCAGATGTCTCCAACAGAAAGATGAATCTAGATGACATTCGTACCCGATAACTATATGTTTATTCTCAATAATGCATAACCGTAGTACGTACGGAATTTTATATTCGAGATAACATTCTTATATAGGCACTGATATAATAATAAATAATGCACGTAAAGGATAGATACGTATAAACTTTTGTCAAATTGATAAATTGCTGTATTCCATAAGTTTGTTCACCGTCATGTTGTAAATATCATGCTTTTGGATTACGTCTGGGCCTCAAATTAAATTACCGTTGCAAATCTTAAGAATTAATATTCTTACATTAAGTAGTTCATCTTGAGGTCAAAACTGCATGGTATGACTTCCAATAACAATTATTAAAGACACACAATTCAAAATTCAGAACTTTGTTAAAATCATTTAAAGGTGCGTAGTAATGTAAGAAATAAAAGTTTCGTTATTTTGGTACATTTCGACAAGGCATTGATAAAAAATGTGACAGCGAAGTTCGATCTTTCCAATCTAAATTAATTTAAATCAATCTGTGTTTGTCTTAAGTCATACTGTTGATCTTAGATTGAACAATTAGGCGGGTCGTCCCGCTGAACTCTGACACTACGTCACTCGGCCAATCAGAAAAGATGCCCTAACTCGCTCAACCGCACTGTTTTCGTCATTGAAGCTTTATGGGTTTTCTTCATTCGGAAAACGACGAGCGACTATCTCGACAAATAATCCGATAGCTTGGATGTTTTTTTTTAAATATTACTTTTTGTTCAAAATAGTTTAGCGTAAGAGGAGGAATATCTGTTAAAATGAAAAACTTATTCCTTTCATTAGTATTAAGAGGATTAAACAAGGATTGATTTTTTAGGATTAAACAATATTCACAATTATTTTTCATCATATTAGCATGAAAATGGACATCTTTCAACACTACATAGCCCTAAAACTCCTAAACCAGTGAACAATAGCATAGTGACGTCACAGCATTGTGACGTCGTTGTAAAATAATAATAATAATTATATCACTTTATTATCCTCAGTACATAAATACAATGTTGGAAATTCGGGTTGTGCCTAAGCACCCGGCAGCCACGGTGCAGCGCCAGTTTATGCGTTGTTCTGCCTTTACAATGCTGAGTGTCAAGCAAGGCAGCAACAACTCCCAACTTTTAACGTCTTTTGGTATGACGCGACCGGGAATCGAACCCCGGTCTTCCGGGTGACGAGCGGACACTCTACCACTGAGCTACGCACCCGGTATTTAGGACGTCATAAGATAGTTTAAAGGGCACTGTTCAAAATCTACTGTCAAAGCGATATATGCCATGAAACACAGTTTTGGATGATAGATAAACTACTGCAGGGAGTGAAAGGGATTCACGGATAGCTGAGCTAGGAGCCCATAGACACCAGTCCTGTTGGAAGGTTGAGTGATACTTCTTCAACAAGTTATCAACCTCAAAAGTTGATCACCTCTGGTCATACAAACCATATTACTGGTATATCAAACATATGTAGAGGATATTATATAGAGGATATCTGCCTTTTCTTGACTAATACCATGTTTATCTCATCTCGTGAGGTAGAAAGGTTATATTTTCACGAGTGGCGCAGTCACGAGTGAAAATATTTAACTTTTCTACCTCACGAGATATGAGTGTTCATTACATACTATGTTTATGACACGAGTGTATTAGCATTTCCCGAGCGAGAGCGAGGGATATACTGATATTTAAGCACGAGTGTCCTAAACATAGTATGTAATTGGCACGAATATAATATTCGGTTTATTACCGTAGTCCCAAAACTTAAGAAAATACTCAAATCCTACTTCTTAGCAGAGGCGGATAGCCCGTATAGATTATGACGTCATTCTATATACTGTATTCGTTACATTCAGTCGAGAGATATAGATGATAAATCTTATACCTAAGTTGCGAAAGTCACACATTACTACAACATTTTTAATGGGAAGTCAAGAGCTTTTGATGTTTTCTTTGCCGTAAATACCATTTCAAATCTTCAAGGCGGCTCTGTGTGGGAGAGTCGGCAGCCGAACTGTCGTTACGTCATAGCTCTATGACGTCATTAAACATGACGTCAAACAGTGACGTCATAACATTCCTCGCTAGGCTAACTTTTTCTTTCTGCTTAACATAATTACTATTTCATATACTCTACACACCATATCATTTATGTACATGATATCTGTTGTATTCTTGGCCATATGGCCTCCAATTCTGAATAAAGTGAAAGTAATACGTACGTACATTATAAGTTGTTTGCTTCTCACGAGGGTAATACGGTCTGATGTACCATCTTTGTAGAAATGTTGCCTGAGCCGCAAGGCGAGGGCTGACATTTCTACAAAGATGGTACATCAGACCGTATTACCCGAGGGAGAAGCATACAACGTATTTATCTTACCGTCATGTCAGAAGAAAAAATATCCATTTAAGTTTGACTGCCGTTAACGGATGAGCCATCACCGCATGAACGGCCTTGACCCTAAATGTAAACAAAATGGCGTCGCCCAACCCGACTGCAATGTTATGAATCGTGTTACGTAAAACTATTACACTTAACATGCTGAAAAACTATTTGATTTTAATCCTATATCATGTGCAAGTAATGCAATGTAGAATTTGGTTCCAAACAAAACTTAAAATGACGAGAAAACAAATGTATAATTAATAATCACGAAAACAGCTGATCGAACGTATGTAAACTCTGGACACCGCGTGCGTCATTTGGTAACGTCATCTTAATCCTATGCGACACCTCTTCTCGGAGAGGAGTTGTTGCTATGGCAGCGGGGTACATGAAATTTGTACACCGTGAGAGGTGAGACTCGCGGTGTACATAAGATAAAACGAGTCGATCGTCAACCAATCAAAAACGAGTATTTTACTGTAAGGTAAGATAAAACGCATTTGACCTTCATGACTTCACTTACACAATGGTCTAGATCTAATGCATGCAGGTATAAGTCTTCATACGGTAAAAACAAACAATTGCTTTTGCTGTTTTGGGCTTGTATAATGCCTTTACATATTGTCTGTATTCTAAAAACAAATTGTCATTCAAATTTAGGAACTATAGCGATTCTTCAAAAGTTGATATCCCTGGACAGTATTTGTCTAATTTCAAAGGTTTCTAACGGTTTTGTGGTCTGACGTAGGTCTTGGTCGTTGAAGGTGTTTTTTTTAACCTTTTCGCATTCTTCCCATGATGCGTCAACGTCTGTTCTTTACAATTATTAGGGATAAATAGAGAATCTCAGCCAAGTGTCTTCTGATATCCAATAAATCAACACAAGTTGATAATAGTAACAATTATCTTACCTTACAGTAAAATACTCGGTTTTGATTGGCTGACGCTCGACTCGTTTTATATCATGTACACCGCGAGTCTAAACTCTCACGGTGTACAAATTTCATGTACCCCGCTGCCATAGCAACAGCTCCTCTCCGAGAAAAGGTGTCGCTTAGCATTAAGATGACGTTACCAAATGACGCACGTGGTGTCCAGAGTTTACATACGTTCGATCAGCTGTATTCGTGATTTTTAATTATAGACTTGTTTTCTAATCATTCTATGTTTTGTTTGGAACCAAATTCTGCATTGCATTGATTGCACATGCTATAGGGTTAAAATGAAATAACTTTTAAGCATGTTTAGAGTAATAGTTTTACGTAGCACGATTCATAACATTGTAGTCGGGTTGGACGACGCCATTTTGTTTACATTTAGGGTCAAGGCCGTTCATGCGGTGATGGCTCATCCGTTAACGACAGTCAAACTAAAATGGGTATATTTTCTTCTGACATGACGGTAAGATAAATACATTGTATACTTCTCCCTCGGGTAATACGGTCTGATGTACCATCTTTGTAGAAATGTCAGCCCTCGCGTTGCGGCTCAGGCAACATTTCTACAAAGAAGGTACATCAGACCGTATTACCCTCGTGAGAAGCAAACAACTTATAATATCTGAGGCTTGCCGAGGATATTTTACTTTTATCAACGAGTGTTGATATATTTGATATCAGAAGACACGAGGGTGAGATTCTATTTATCATCCAAAATCATTTTTCATCACACTAGCATGAAAAATTTACATCGTTGAACACTGCATAGCCCTAAAACTCCTAAACGAGTAATGTCATAGCATTGTGACGTCATCGTGTTAATGACGTCATAGCATTATGATGTCGTTGTGTTTATGACGTCATAGCATTGTGATGTCATTACTGATGATGTAAACGTTTGTGATGTCATGTATTTAGAAGATAAATAGTTGCGTTTGTAAAATTTCCGGGATTCATTGTTATTCAACACCCGCAAATTTAGTTTAAAACCGACGGCGTTAGCCGGAGGTTTTAAACGCTTAAATTTGCGGGTGTTGAATAACAATGAATCCCGGAAATTTTACAAACGCAACTATTTATCGATATTGTAACATGACCGTTAGTTATAAGCATTTTAAGAGCGAACTCTATTTTGGCGTAGGGAACTCTGAGTTGAAAGGATCTAACGACTAATCCATTATTGTTATAAGTGTTCGCAGCTAAAAAGAATAAGGAATTCCCAGTGTTATAGACATTAAAAAAGTGTTCTTTTATTGCAAACCAGTTGCACTCATAAAGATGAGATCTTATAGTTTTCACTGTGACATTTATGAGAGAGAAAACAGTTATATAATTCATAAACTAACAGGAACAAACCCGACTGAACAAATATCTTAAACTAGCCTAGACCATTGTGACAGTGACGTGATCATTATGACGTCATAACCGTTGGCCTTTGTGACGTCGTGCCATGGGAACGGCATTCGAAAGAAACGGGCCGCATGGCACAAGGCGGCAAATTAGGAGAACTTAGCCAATTAAGAAAGTTTGGTTACATAAAACTAAAGCAAATAGAAAACGATTTATGGCATCTACGGGATTGCGCAAGTTAGAAAATGACAACAACAACAGTAAAATGTGAATCCGGCACGAATATTGGGAGAATCAGAACATTTTTATGTTGAGGCGGACCAAATAATGTATCCTTTCGCGGTGATTCGCCTCAGCCAATTTGCGGGTGTTCATTGCCATTTAACACTGGCAAATCCTTCAAATCAACCAATCAGAAACGAGTATTTACCGAAGTCATGTTACAATTTCTGTTTACAGGGCATTGTTCAAAACCTACTGTCAAAGCGATATCTCCTGTGGAACAAAGTTTTGGATGATAAAGTGCTTTTAATGCGATGTTTACTGTCAATATTTATATGAAATATGTTTTCATTATTTCAGTTCAAAAGTGTTAACTTTCTTTTACCTATGAGTTTACTTCAAAATCGTATATACTGTGAAACACTTATTTCATAACAATCATGAGAAAAACGAAACTTAATGTCATACTGTATGTAAAACATTTTTACACACCTTAGCTATTCCTGCTTTTTCACCAATCCCTTACAAAACAGATAGCATTTATTAATTGGCAATACTTATAACGTGAAAACGTATGAGGTTATTGTATTTGGATTGTTATGTGTAATATTAACTGCTCATTCACTGTCAATCATTGTAAATCTCTTTGCATTTTGACAGTTCACTTTATGCTGAGGGCGTTTGTTACGACGTAAAGCCCCGTTTATATGTGCGGTTACCCCCGGGGGTAAAGGCAATTTTTTGCCCCAGGGGGGTAAATTTCGTCATGTAAACGCAATTTTTAAGAGGGGTATACTTACCCCCGGGGGCAAAGTGCGAAATATTTACCCCTGGTCTGGAGGTAGGGCAAATCAGATACCCTCGGGGGTATAAATACCCCTGGGGGCAAACCTGTCATGTAAACACTTTACTTAGTATACCCCAGGGGGCAAAACTGAATATCCTTATAAAAGTCAATATATGAAGAGAAAATAATGCCCCTAGGTATTGCAATTTCATTTCATATAAACGCAATGCAATATTTGACGTTTGCCCCTGGGGGCAAATTTACCCCCGGGGGTATAATACCCCCAGGGGTAAATGTGCGGCATGTAAACCCACCTTTAGATGTAATAAACGCGGTAAGATGTAATCTTACGTCGTAACAGCGTTACCATTATACACCTACATAGACACACACACTACCGTATTAGCGGAATGAAATGCGCAATAGACATAAAGAAATAACCAGTTTTCTTTGTGCTAAAGAAGAGAACAAGTTCGCCAGTGTCTTATAATTCAATGAATAGTATATCTGCAGTAAGCCACGAAGAAGAATTGTTACCCTTGCTGTACTAAAACAGAAATAAGTCACTACAGCGTTACCAGGATCTAAACACCATGGTAAATCGACCAGAGAATTCAAACTACGATTCGAACAAATTATTCAAGATAGGTGATTATTTAAAATGGACGATGCAGAATTATATCAATTAAGATGTTACGTCTATACTGAGTGAAATGTTATATTAAGAGTCTGAAGCTTTTCATTAAAAAGCATATTCAAGCCATCATTATATTCATTAATCCATTTTAGTTTGTAATTAATTTACTAATATTATGTGGATGATACATTAAAGGGACAGTAGATCATTTTTTATTCAAAATTTTCACCGATAATTGTAAGTTAATTCTAAATGTATTATTTTGACAGTGTCGAAAATCTCATTACACAAACCAATCGTCCATAGTCAGAGGACAAAGCATAAAGATTCACATAAAATCAATCGGCAGCTTATTGTGTGAGCACCTTTAATTCATTTTGCGTAAGGAAAAGAAATCGCATGGCTAAACTTTACATTATATATTTGAATTATTACTGTTCCACTTAGTTTAAATACATTGTCTTTCAAATGGAACCATTAATTTTAATTTTCCTGACATCACCTTATATTCCCCCTAAAAACGTGCTACTGCACCTTTAATATACCTGTTTGTCGTGGTGCTCTTCCTTCTAGAGCAAATGCAAACTGACCGGATCAACGTGACCTAGCGAACATATTCAGAGTAAAGCTGAATGTCTAGGCCTACTGAATATTCAATGTGCTTTTGGTAACATTATGCACGCTTCTTTTCAGGTTTCAAATTCAGCCTGTCCGGGTTCGAATTCCGCTGGGACTGGAAAATTGTGTTTCCTTTTAATCGAAGAACCACCCCGAGAGTTGTCAGGGGTCAAACTTTACCAACAGTGGCATCTGACCGACCAGAATCGACTGTTACAGGAAAGTAACATTTTAAAGCTAATCGACGTCCTATGGCAACAACAGGAGAGTTTTCATTCGCGATTATGATCGAAAACCGGACAATGACGCGCGCCAATCAGTCCAACGTTAGTTTGGAAACTTATCCAAAGCAGACATTTCCGGGTTGATTATGTTTGATAGGTTATGTAATTAGTATGTATTGAAATTCTAGGTGTAAATTATGTATCCACGCACGTTTTTGGTTGTTACAAGATCTCCATTGAAAACAAGTTTTTATCACATTTTTGCCATTTGGGGATTGAATATGTAAGATCTTTTGAATTTATTATCAATTATGCCATTTACGTTCGTATAAAACAAAACAATATTGGATGAAGATCACGTGGTGGGTCTTTAAGTTATGTTTTCATCACGGTTGTATGGAATCCTTTACAGTTTCACCTATATTTCGTAGATCTGAGTTTGAAAGGAGGAGATGATATAACGGTAAACATAATTTGTACACTTTCTTTGCGATGCCAGTATAGTTGACATTATCACCAATGCTTACCTGTTATGGTCATATATGTACACCACTCTCGCGTCAGAGTTGATTTCTCCAGTGTATATATGCTATGTGTAGATGTATAAGGTATAGCTTCAATGCATATCATGTCTTGCTCAGGTGTGCTTTGGTTTTATATCAGCGTTCGGCGTTGAAAGCAAAGGTGAGTAACGAATCTTACTCTATTCTTTAACATAAATCTTCCTTCGCCAGCACGACTTATGGCATGTTTTTGTAAAATGTGTGTTTCCTTATGCCGTATATATATATTTCTTTTTAGGCGAAAATATATATATAGCTTTTATATTGATTGATATACATATTCATCAGTTTTTACTTTAAATTCGAGAGATATGATCGAAAATGTTATCATAAATTCCCTCTTAACAAGTTACTCTTTATTTGCCTACGCTGATAGCTCATGAACGATAAGCGTGGAATACGTAACATATTTAGCAATTCGTTCTTGACATATTAAAGCTTTATTTTTTTTATGAATATCACAGCCTTGGTTTGGTATTTGTTAATTCATTTTTAAACCAACCAATATAAACTCCTCGGCAAATTAAATACATATGAACATCAAGATAGATAAATTTAACCTTTGAGGTAAACCTAGACAAATGTTCGAGGTATATCTCCTAAGCTAAAGCGAATATCCCTTAACATACGTTAATATTATAGACGTTTTCATTCCTTGCTCTGTATCATCAATGATGTTAAACATTTATATCAATTCTGTAATTATGGAGAAAAAATATCTGAAGCTATGAATATTTCTGCATTTAGACTTGCTCCCTTCGACTAAAAATACAGGAAACGACCAAAGAAGAATACGTATACATAGGATTGTATAAAGTCTACATTGTCACGTGGTGACAATATTTTCATACCTGTGTCACTGGTTATAAACATACCTTGTGTCGTTGTCAAATACTTCATTATATACAAGGCGTACTATAAATATTACCATACACATCTTTATCAGATATTTGTATCAAGTTTATGTCAAAGTAGAAAAGTTTTTCGTACACTTTAAAGGAGCAGTAGCATGTTTTTGAAAATTTAATATTTTCAATTCGTCACTGATACTTGAACGTTAATGCTAAATGTATTATTTTCATAGCGTCGAAAATATCATTACACAAGCAAATCATCCATTGTCAGAGAACAAATTGTAAGGATTCACAAAAAGTCATGTTTGTGGGAACAACTTCACTACAGTTTGTGTAAGTAAAAAGGATCGCATGGCTGAACTTTACATCATATATTGGATTTATAACTGCTTTCTTTAGTTTAAATACAGTGTCTTTCAATTGTACCATTTATCATTTTCCTGACATCACCTTATACCACCCCCCCTAAAAACCTGATACTGCCTCTTCAAAGCCTTTTGTAAAAAACTTGTCCAGTTATTTGTTTTAGAATTTCAAACACATTCCTCGAAACAAAGATCACCGGCATCGAAACAAAAAATTGTTATGCTAACAAATCTTCCAAAATGTATATTTTTTTTGAACACTCAAAATAAAATAGAAGATCATCCCTTGAATAGAAAACATATATGAATGTTGAATACATTAACATTAAAACCCTGGTCGATATCAAATACAACGATTTGTGCATAACGAGTTTGTATTTCATCTCTCCTCATGCATATATGCATATTTAGTTAATGTTCGTGCAGCTTGAAACAAACAGCTGTCAAGGACATGGCAAAAAGACAACACAATATTTGAATAAGCAACGTAATAAACATAAATAAACATTCTAAACTCAAAGTTGAAATTAAGGAAATGGATGTTTCAAATCATGTCTGTAGTTTCATTGAAAACATAATTATTTTAAACTTTCCGATTGTTTTGAAGGATCACTGAACTATAACTGATGGACATTGAAAGTATCATGAATGCAAGTGAAGAAATGATAGCGAAAGAAATAAACAAATGCATGAAAGAATGAATAAATAACTGAATAAGTGAATTATTTGGTCATCGGAATTAGTTCGTGTTAAATTTAAGTGATTTATTTCAGCTTTTAGTTAAATAATTAACTTAATGTTAATGAGTTGATATCAAAACCTTTGCGATGATACAACTACGTATTCATACATCGTCAGTTTGAAACGTTGTCAATAATCACATTGATAACTAACCACTACTGACGATGACGAGACAGGATGACTAAGGGCATTAAACATATTTTTTGAAAGCAATTCTTTTAAGAGGAGATCGGGACAGGGTGGTCCTTTTGGTATGTTCGTTTTTTTTTATGTTGTTCGATGGTTACCTTTTTTTAATCAATGCTTAATTTATGAATCCCTTATAAGATCACGGTAAAATAGCCAGGGTATTTCTTGCTCTTGCAGGTTTTGAATAAATCGATGATATTACAAAATTCGGTTGGTTTAAAAAAAGACTGAGCACAACTTTCACACACGTACAAACACACACAGGGGATATAGGTGCCGACCAAAATAATTTTTGGTAAAATGAAACAATCTAACAAGTTATTGGAACCAATCATAATAAGTTTCAGTAAAGAGTGGACGATACATGAGCTACTTTACATAGAATTTATGATGGTTTGAGTTATTGAAATTAATACGATGCTCTAAGGTATATCGTTTTGCAAAAAAACTATGTTAACATTTTCAAACTTATATGACAACCCTCCGGTTTACACGTGTACGTAAAGAAGTTGACCAATTAGAGGTCAATGAAGTTAAAAACATCGTCTGTAAAAATACTTATATATTAAATGTGAGCGATGTTCATAGAGCCATGATCATAACGACATCCAAAATGAACGAACTCTTTGACACTACCAAAATAAGTGAACTAAAGTTTGCTTTTGAGATTTACAAAATTATGACAAACTTTGATTTTATATAGATATGAAGATTTTCTAGCAGAAAGCCTTCTTATAATAGCAACATCATCATAAGCAGGCACTACTACTACAATATGGTTCAACAAAGGTGTTGATCAAGTCGTTGATATGATGTAGCATATGTACAATTTAGGCTGTAACAAGCTGAAACATTAAAGATGCTGTTTAATATTTGCATGCGGTTCAGGCTGAAATTTAGCTATTGAGAAATGAAATACATCACTTTGTCGAAAAATCTTTCGCCGAAATTTTAATATCATATTTAGATTGTTTAATCAACGATAACATACTTATTTCAACGCCCAAAGCACAGTACCCCTTGTAGAAAGGGTTTAACCAATCTCATTAAAATGATATCTTAATTGCTTCACTACGATACGCAGATTAAAGATCTCACAAGGCCCCGGAAGTCCAGCCGTCAGGGTAACCTTTGACCGCTTGATGTGAGGAAGATTTCATCCACCAATCAAATCGTACGTCTCTTAAAGGACAATTCAAGAGATTAAACCGTAAACCGGCACAGCCCAAATGATAAAATGATAACTTATGACCTTTCGAATTTCCCAAAAAGCAGTGTTAGGTAATTTGCATAGGTCGTAAATTCATTTGTAATGTTTGACTATTTGACAGAACTAGATTCTTTCTAATTTGCATATGTACATCGAATATGTGTGATATCAAATCAACAAGACTTGATGTAATGTTTTTATGTCAGTTCTGGTCTTCTCATTTGTGTCAGTATATTTATGAATACAAAATACACCGAATTTAATGAACATGAATCGTTTCATATAAGATTTAAAGGGAAACGTTTATATAACGTAACTGTTCCAAAAATAGCATCTACAGCTTGCTGTTTGAATTTGCCCCGTTTACGGTGATTTCTTCGATAATGATAACATTAAAGTATTTACCTGGACGATTTTGGACCAACAAATTGATAGGAGCGATATAAAGCACAGTTTGAGTTATTCATTCGGACATGACAGGAAATATTTGTTGTCGACATTTAGAAATAGTCGAAAATGTTCGTTTTTCGAGTTTTGAAGATTAGATATGAATACCCGTCACCAGCAACCCGAGTTACGGGGCAAAGTCGCTGATTGGCTGAGTCAAAGGATACTCTGACGGCTGTTATAACTGAGCCTGGTAAGATCTACATGCGTAGCGTAGTGTAGCAAATAGATCGTATTTTAATAAGATTGGGGTTTAACGAACCCGCTTTCGGTGACGTAATTATTACGCGTGTAGGATTTATACCGTGTCTCAACTACCGTATTTGCTTTCGATGGGTATCAACTTTGGCAGCAACGAATACCTTATTCGGAGAAAAAGAAAAGAAAATCTAGTCGTGCGCGACAAAGACGGTTTTCAAGCGTATATTTAGAGACCGGAAGTTGTGAGATGGCCAAACTTGATTCGCCTTTATCTTGGCTGCCGTTTCCGTAATTTTGGTAAATTATCTCATATTTAATGAATGTTGGTCCGATTTTCCCTAGGTCGGTCGCTAAATTTTTCTAAAAATACAGCGAATACATTAAAATACTTTTAAAAATATTGCAAGTATGAAACAGCATCTTTAAATGTGTTTAAAGTAAAGAGATGGCTAGAGTTTTTTCAGGATAAGACAACAATATTGTGCATTACAACCATATATAGTATATTAGTGCTCTGTCGTCTCAATAACTTTCATTTATTTATTCTATGTACACTCTATATTACTCATATCGTATCATTGAAAAATATGTACCACGTCATGTGTAAAGAAGATAATAAGTTTGTACTGTTTTGGTTTTTAACCTAATAAACTTGGACTTGACATATAGTACTCAGTCAGTATTATCACATTTAATGTTTCAGTTTGTATAGATGTATGTAGTAAACTATTTAGTAACGGTTTGTTGAAAGAAAGCCATCGGGTTTTGTTACAAGTAACCCAATCAGAAAATTCGATCAAGGTGATCCCAGATAAAACACCATGTAAGGGAGATGCCATCTAAAAGTTTCTGCTCTAGGTTACTGTGTATGACATTCTGTTGGGGGAAGACAATGGTGGGCAGTCAACCAATTTATATTTCATGTTAATGAGAACCCATTCGCATATTTGGTCACAAGAAACCCATTAAACATAACATTTTAAAGGAACTGATTCAGGATGAAGGCAAGACATTATAAAGATTGTCGATATCAATTAAATATAAGTAACTTTAAGATAAAGTTCTTGTCTTAGATCTGTTCAACGTTTACAGCAAATACGAACAACAAAAGACATCTCGACCAGTAATATTTTTAACACACTCGTTCAGTTAGAATTTAATTTGTATAGCGTTCCGTTTCAACTCGTATATAGGGACCATCTGATCTAACGCCTAGACTTTAGTTTATAACAAACTACCCTTAACATAATCTTTCGAAAAGCAAATCTAGATAGGTAGTGAACTACATATCCATTTGTCAGAGAATCATTTTCTATTTAACGGACCTCTCTACGATAAATATTTGATGGGTAGATAACTATAATTCTCTAAAACTAAATGCCGTTACAGTCGGAATTGTCACTACCGTATCGCATGCCTTTTACTTTCAGGGTAATAAAACAAATTATGGATCGGCACTGTTTTCTCCGTTGTTTACTCGCTTACATAATATATATCTATATATATCTATCAAAAATAATAAACCAAACGTTGATAATATTCCATATCCATGAAGTGCGTTAAAAAGGGTTTGAGCCATGCCTACCAGTTTATTAGGTCATCAATTCACTCGCGTCAGCTTCGCTTCTCGTTGTTTTATCCAACATGAGAAACAATATATATTAGCCAAAACCCATGCAATGTTTCTTGCGATTTAAGAAAAGTTTCTTGTTTATTTGGGAGGGGAGGTGCCCTGCTCGTGTGGTATTTGATGATATCTATAGACGACTAAAGTTCTTGTTTCATCTATAGGGTTTATTGTGTCTTGAAACTTGTTACACAACGGTTTGGAACATCATTACACATACTCTTCAAACTTGTTGATGGACAATGATGAAACCTTCTTAACCCTTGAGGTTGATTGACTGTAAATTAAATGAAATGCCTATTAAAACTTGCAAAACAAAATATATCTGTCATTTTTTACTTTTGTTATGATTTACAAACAATAATAGTATGTAGTTTACTCTTAAACTTGTAGAAACTACGAATTAAACAATGATGAAGGTCAAGGTCATTCATAGATTAATCGAGCGTGACCAACTTACAATCACCAACTTTTGATATGTATACCAAAATTACCACGTTACAAAACTTAATATTTGGGAAAATATATACCTAAACTTCTAAACTTTACACTTTTGCTAATTATTATTAACAATAAAAGGCTATATTACCGAAGTTTTGGAAGATCCCGGGCAAGCGACTGTAGGACATATTTAAACACATGGCTTTAACGTAATGAAATGAGAGTTACTTCCCTTTGAACCCTTTACAACCACAAAGAAAATATATGGTAATAAAGAAAAGAAGTGTCGTAAAATCACTCTACAGGACCCATGAATATAACAAACTACAGATAAAATTAAGGTTTCATTTTTGGCGACTACACACCGCCCCCTTAATTGCACCTTTACAAGAGGCAATTATACAAACTACTATATACTATAGAGTGACAAAAAATGAAATGAAACTTTACCTTGTTAAAACAAATAATGCCTTTTAAGCAAATTGACTTACATTGTACAAAATGTACAAAACATAATATTATTAAACACATATTTCAGGAATTGTTACAACATACCCAATAGTTATTTCCACAGGCAATAAAAGGAAGTTGTTAAAAACATAAAAAAAAATTCTTTCATCAAGCAAACATATTCTTAATTGCTTATTGTTACAGTTCTCAGTAATTATCAAACATCTGTTTTTGAATGTTCATGGGTAATCCTCAGCACACAGGAGAAGTACAAGTTTTGATACTGGTCGTACCAATTCAGTTGTGTTCGTTTTCACGTGTACGCTTCGTACAAATCCCCTTTTGTCCTGAACCATTTGAGTTACCCGTCCTAGCGACCAAGAGTTTCTCGGCGAATTGTCTATCAATAACACCACATCACCGATTTGCATGTTTCTTTTGCCACTCAGCCACCTTTGCCTTGTCTGCAGCAGAGGTAAGTATTCTGCCTTCCACCTCCTCCAGAATATGTCGGCGAGGTATTGTATTTGACGCCACCTTCGACGACTGTACACATCCTCTTTAGTGAAGGTTCCCGGAGGAAAGCCTACATCACCTGCTCTCAACAACAGTAGGTGATTGGGTGTGAGCGGTGACAAATCCTTCTGACTGCTTTGTGCTTCTGTGATAGGTCTATTATTGATTATCATTTCAGCTTCACACATGAGGGTGCTCAGCCCTTCATCATCAAGTCTTATTGTTTGCTCCTTCAAAACTGAGAACAGAATCTTGCGCACTGTGCGTATCATACGCTCCCAGACACCGCCGTGGTGGGATGCTGCGGGAACATTGAAACGCCAATCTATACCCTTGTATAGAAGGGATGAATGCATTTTCTTTTCATTCACACCTTGCAGAGCTTCACGTAGTTCTTTAGCGCAACCAACTAGGTTAGTCCCATTATCAGAGCGAATCACTTGCGGCACTCCCCTCCTCGCAATGAATCGGCGCACAGCATTCACACATGAGTCCGTGTCCAATGAATGGGCTATTTCAAGATGGATGGCACGGATACTCATGCAAGTAAACACTACACCATAGCGCTTAACTGTGCTTCTTGCTCTTTTGATGTAGAATGGACCAAAGTAATCCATGCCAACAAAGGAGAAAGGAGGTTGGTCGGCCTTGAGTCTCTCCTCGGGTAGGTCTGACATCTTCTGCTGCACTGAAGTGGCCTTATACTTGAGGCAAGTCACACACTTTGAAATAATGCCTTTGATGAGCTTACCAGCTCCTAGAATCCAGAATTTCTGTCTGACATAAGAAAGCATGGCATTTTTTCCCATGTGCCCTACACAATTGTGAGCTTCCTGGAGAATAAGCATTGAGACTTGAGATTTGCAAGGCAAGATCACTTGGTGCTTTCTTTCAAATGCTAACTCAGCTCTAGTGAGACGTCCGCCAACCCGAATAACACCGTCTTTCAAGATAGGGTCCAGTTTGAACATGGCACTTGACGCTTTTACAGTCTTGCTACTGTCTGCATCAGATTGCTTAGATTTTAACACCTTTAGCTCTGACTTGAAATACTGGCCTTGCACATGTTTGATCAAGACATTTTCTCCATTCTTGATGATTTCAGGTGTCAACTGCTTGTCAATAGTCTCTTTAGACATGCTTGGGTTTGTCTTAAACTTCAAAACTTGCATCACTAACAGGATCCACCCCACAGCTCTTTTCAGTTTACTCCAGCTGGAGTAGTGATTTATCAGTGTGTCTATAGCACTTGAAGAGGTAAGAACTGTTGTGCTGCTCACAGTCTGTTTCACTTCAGGGTCTACACTCTCCACACACTGCTGAACTGAACTTGGGATCTGTGGCCAGTACCTTTCATCTTGACTTAGGAAATCTGGTCCGCGATACCAAATTGATGATGACTTCAGCTTGTGGATACTTAACCCTCTGGATGCTGCATCGGCTGGGTTATCACTTGTACTTACGTAACCCCACTGATTCAGTTCTGACAGAGACAAGATCTTTGAAATGCGGTTAGCTACGAAAGTCTTGAACCTTGTCTTCTCGTTCGCTAAGTATCGCAGTACGGAGGTACTATCAGTCCAGAACTTGAGCTTGAGATCTGGATACTCTAACTCCTTGAGAATTACCTTGCTGAGACGTGCAGCCACTGTAGCTGCTGTAAGCTCCATCCGAGGCATCGTAACCTTTCTTAAAGGAGCAACTCTAGACTTGGACAGCAGGAGGCTGCAATGAACATTGCCTAGTTCATTGGTGAGTCGAACGTATGAAGCGACTCCGTATCCAACTTCACTGGCATCACTGAATATGTGAACTTGATAGTCTGTTACATTGCCAAATTCAAAAGGTTTATGGCATCTTGGAACTTGGATGTTTTCAATGAATGGTAATTCAGCAGTCCATTGTTCCCACTTCTGTAATTCAGTGTTCTCTATCACTTGATCCCAAGAGTAATCTTGTCTACACAAGTCCTGCAGCAATATCTTGGCCTTCAAGACAAAGGGAGATACAAGTCCTAAGGGGTCAAACACTGAACTCACAACAGAGAGAATCCCTCTTCTTGTGGGAGAGCGGTTTTTCAAAACCACCTTGAATCCTAGGGTGTCATCCTCAACTTGCCAGTAAACACCCAGAGCCTTTTCTGTTGGCAGATTGTTAGTCTCTAGATCAAGATTCTGGAATCCCTTGGCTCTTTCATCTGGGGAAACTGTGTCCATCACTCTATGGCTGTTGCTCACCCATTTACTGATGTGGAATCCCCCTTTCTGGCATAGCTTGCTGACACCTTGGATCATGTCAATTGCCTTGTCTTCAGACTCTACGCTTTTCAAACAATCATCTACGTAGAATCCATTCTTGACAACATTTATTATTTCTTCCTTCGTTGTGTGCTTGTTGTCTTCAGCTGTCCGCAACAAGGCAGTGTTTGCACAAGCAGGAGACGACGTGGCCCCAAACAGATGTACTGTCATTCTGAACACAGCTGGCCTTTGGTCCATGTCAGATTCCGGCCACCAGTAAAAGCGTAGGAAATTTTGACTTTGTTCTGGTACTCTCACTTGCAGAAACATTGACTCAATGTCCCCCATGACAGCATACTGTTCCTGGCGAAAGCGCATGAGTACTCCAAGGAGTGAGTTAGTCAAGTCCGGTCCACTTAGAAGTTGACTGTTCAATGATGTGCCCTGATAAACTGCTGCACAGTCAAAAACAACTCTGATTTTCCCTGGTTTGAGTTCATTGTATACACCATGGTGTGGAATATACCAGTTCTTTCCACTTTCTCCAGCCAATTCTCCTTCGAATACTCTTTTAGCATAGCCCCTTTCTATGAGCTTATTCATAAAGTCCACATAGTCTCTGCTAAATGAAGGATTCTTCTTCATCTTAGTCTTCAAGCTTTGAAGTCTTTGAAGTGCTTGTGAATGGTTGTCCGGCATCTGGACATTCTCCCTCCGAAAGGGCAAATCAATGTAATAATGACCTTCCTTGTACTCTAAACTCTCTTCAACCTTTCTAACAAACATTTCATCTTCCCTTGAGAGAGATGCTAGTTCATCAACTGTAGTCTCAGGGAAATCAATACACTGAGACCTCTTGTACATATGCTCAAGTCTCTTGAGTCCTTCCGTATCCTCAACAGCAAGAATGTCAATTCTATTCATAGTAGCTATTGTTCCTTCTTCACATTTTCGAAGAACATTCCAAACGATCCAACCAAGCTGAGTTTGAGTGGCGTGTGGGCTACCACGTGGTCCTGTGATAACCTGAAGAGGTGCATATGCATCAGGGATATTGTTTCCTATAAGTAGACCAATTCCAGCCTTGATCTTAGGAATTTCAACAGTTTGTAGATGAGGCCACTTGGAAATATCCTCTTTGGTTGGAACATGGGTCTCAGATACAGGCAGATTTTCCTTTGTGTAACATGTTGGGATGATAACACCTTCATGACTCATCTCAATGTCAAACACTTCAATATTCTTAAGTTCACAAGTGCTCAATGTGTGTGTATTGCTCATAGTCTCAAGCGTTATCTTCTTCTTGCGACCAGGAGCTCCGAGTTTATTCATTAACTCTTCAGTACAGAATGACGCCGAACTACCTGGATCCATAAACGCATATGTTTCCACCACTGTCAAACTGTTCTTACATCTGACCTTTACAGGTACAATGGCCAAAGTACAATACTCAGCACCTGCCCTTGCTGCAAAACTAACACATCCATCTTTGTCAGTACACACACTTGCAACTTGTTTGGGAGAGGTTTGTCCACTACTTGGTTTGCCATTTCTTTTCAAAACAACTTCATCATCAGTATGAAGGAAAGTTTGATGTCTCTTCTTGCAAATGTCACATGTCACATTGAACAAACACCCCATGGCCATATGACCAGTTGACAAACATTTAAAACACAGTTCCTTTGACTTCAAGAATTGCAGTTTGTCCTTGACAGAAAGATCCTTGAACTTATAGCATCTTTGTGTGTCATGCCTTGGTGATTCACAATAGACACACCACCTTGAGTTTGAGTTTCCAGACACACTTCTTGGTTTGTCATTCAAGGGAACAGGTTCTTCTACTTGGACATCAGTTGCCACTGTAGTTGACTTGAAAGACCTCTCCTTTGGTTTAAATGGCTTTGTCTGAAACTGAGGTATCTTGAGTGCATCCTTGCCAAATATCGGATCTGATGCTTTCCTTGCTTCAAAGCGAACAAATTCAGCAAAATCCTTAAACTGTACAGCTATGCGTTGATCTCTCTTCCGAGCTACCACATTTCTCCATTTCTCTTGGTAAGAAAACGGTAACTTTCTTGCAAACTGCTGCATGTGGTCTAGATTTCCTAGAATCTGCAATGCAGGAATACTTCTCACTGCGTTCTCACATTCTGTCAAAAATATGGAATATTGATCAAGGGATACAGGATCATCTGACTTGATCGTTTTCCAGTTCTTGCCCTTTTCAATGAAAGCGTTCGCAACATGTTCATCATTACCGTAACGTTCTTCTAGAGCACGTAAAGCACTTGGGTAACCGACATCACCATCAAGAACACTATATCCTGACACAATATTATGGGCTGCTCCCACGGTATACTTCTCCAAATAGTTCATTAACTCATCATTGTCATCAGAGTTGACAACAATCTTGGAGTTAAACTGTCTGAGAAATCTTCTGTACTTGAGTGGGTCACCATCAAAGGGTTGAATATCTGGGGGTGGCTTCTTCATCTGTTTGACGACTGCCTCCAGACTGGTCTTCCACATGTCATGCTCAGCTGCTGACTCTCTTGGAATGCTTGACCTCTTATCTTCTTGCCCATATGTGAATGTGTCACCAAGTTCTGTATGTCCTGTCTTACATAGAGGCACATCACCTATCCTTGATTTCAGGTCTTGATAGTCAGATACAGAACCAAGCTCTTCTTCAATAATTCTCTCCTTTGCCTGAGCAATAGCAATCTTAGTCTTTAAATCTAACTCTTCTTCCTCCAACTGTAGTTTTAGCTTTGCCAACCTTATCTGATGCCTTTTCTGTAAGGCAACACTTTCTGTCTCAAATTCCACTTTCAACTGTCTCTCTTTAAGTCTTGCTGATGACAAGGCACTTGTCTTACTTCCATTACTTGAACCTTTAACACTATCTGTCTTCAATTGCATATTTTCTTGGTCAGTTTGTCCCTGCTTAAGTTGCTGTGTCTCTGTAGCATTAGTAACCCATTGTTCTACTTCATTCTTGAAAACCCTGCTATTAGTCATAACAGAATCCCAAAAGTCACTTTCAAATGTCCCTTTCTCAGAATCTGTGAGAAGCTTGATATATTCATCTCTTTTGTCAAACAAGATTTCATAATTCTTTAACCACGTGGAATGACAGGATCTTACTATCTTGATATCACTGCCGTCACTCAGAGAGTTTCTAACACTGTTCTGTAAAGTTTGTAATTTTCTGACATGTGCCTTTAATTCCCTACAATAAATGTCTTTCCAAAAGTTCTTGGCCTTTTCAGTAACTTGTCTACTCCTAACACTCTTTTTGACACCTGGTTCACTTCTTAATGACCTAATTTCATCACCTTCTTCAACTTCTTCTTTAAACTTGACTTCACTTTCACCTGATGTGCTCATTTTACTTGAACTTCAATCACTTCTTTTCTTCCAACTTCGTCAATGCAATATAGACGACTAAAGTTCTTGTTTCATCTATAGGGTTTATTGTGTCTTGAAACTTGTTACACAACGGTTTGGAACATCATTACACATACTCTTCAAACTTGTTGATGGACAATGATGAAACCTTCTTAACCCTTGAGGTTGATTGACTGTAAATTAAATGAAATGCCTATTAAAACTTGCAAAACAAAATATATCTGTCATTTTTTACTTTTGTTATGATTTACAAACAATAATAGTATGTAGTTTACTCTTAAACTTGTAGAAACTACGAATTAAACAATGATGAAGGTCAAGGTCATTCATAGATTAATCGAGCGTGACCAACTTACAATCACCAACTTTTGATATGTATACCAAAATTACCACGTTACAAAACTTAATATTTGGGAAAATATATACCTAAACTTCTAAACTTTACACTTTTGCTAATTATTATTAACAATAAAAGGCTATATTACCGAAGTTTTGGAAGATCCCGGGCAAGCGACTGTAGGACATATTTAAACACATGGCTTTAACGTAATGAAATGAGAGTTACTTCCCTTTGAACCCTTTACAACCACAAAGAAAATATATGGTAATAAAGAAAAGAAGTGTCGTAAAATCACTCTACAGGACCCATGAATATAACAAACTACAGATAAAATTAAGGTTTCATTTTTGGCGACTACAATATCAAATTGTACAAAGATGTAAATAAACAGTATGTAAATATGTACATAATCATTCAGTCACAGGTAATCGGGTATATAAAGTTAAATATTGACCAAGGTTTTTTGCCTGTACTTGTTATATCTCATACAGAAAGGGATCATAAAATATACAGTTTTTCGCTATGTTTTTCGAGACAAGATTTCCATCTTTCTAGTGCATTCAAGAATTTCATTGACAATTTCAAAGCTGATGATTAAAGGGGCAGTTTCACGTTTTTAGGGGGAATATAAGGTGATGTCAGGAAAATGAAAATAAATGGTTCCTATTGCAAGACAATGTATTTAAACTAAATGGAGCAGTAATATATCAAATATATAACGTAAAGTTTAGTCACACGATTGTTATTTCTTACACAAAATGAATTAAAGGTGTTCACACAAAATGGCCGCCAGTGGATTTTATGTGTATCTTCATACTTTGTCCTCTGACTATGGATGATTGGTTTGTGTAATAGGATTTTTGTCACTGTCAGAATAATACATTTAGCATTAACTAACAATTATCAGTGAAAAATTTAAAATATAAAATTATCAAAAAACGTGCTACTGCCCCTTTAAGGCACGTTGCACGTGCAGATCGATCACCTCCTGAATTGATTGAACTAACTGTTCTGTGGAGATAACGAACTTTCCGTCAAAATGTCATATGGAGGGATACATCAGAGCTCGGTGTTATAATTCTGATAAAGAATATCAATATAAGTTTAATATCAAAAGTACAGGAATTCTTAGGTTACAATGATTGTTCATAGAAATATCAAAGTTGTCATTTTTTACGTCAAACATAAAAAAGTTGAGATTGTGGAGATTATCTGCATCTTTTTCTTATTAGCATAGAATTATTGATTATCATCAATATTTCTTTCTTAACTTATATTGATCTTATCTTCGTACCCATTTTAACGCCGAACATCCTAAATTTGGAGCCGATTCCTTCACATTCATTCGATCACCCTACCCCTTCAGAACAGGAATCCTTGAGGTCAAATATGCATCTATCCGTGTCATCGGCTTCTGTTTCCAGTCTTTGTTGTTTGTGACCTAGGTCATCACATGTTATCCAAAGTTGCACATACATGTATTTAGCTGCTTTACCTGTAACAGGTATTTCATTGACAGTTTATTATTATTATTATATGAATATTTATATAGCGCGCATATCCATCCACTCGTAGTTGCTCAAGGCGCTTGTTGTTTCCCCTGGTCAATGGCATTCTTTCACCGCCCGATCATTTTTCCAATTCAACTCCCTAGGGAGTATTCAACCGGCATCCATATGTGGCGCTCAAGTTATGGACCATTCTATGCCTCACAGGGTACCCATTATTATATGTTAACAATGTCTTTTGAGCAGAATTTAGTTCATCAACTGCTTTTATGATTCCATATATTGATGGATAAACAAAAAACTCGTCAAAAGCAATTTCATTTCTATTTCCTTCAATAGCATAGCTGCCAATTGTCGAAAACCGGTCTACCTTAACGACATATCACTGCGAGTTGACCTACATATATTTCATTGATAACAAAGTCGGGCAAACTGCGAACGTATTTTATGCTATATATGTTGTTGTGTTGTGTCTGCATCCACCTCTTGGTGATGTCGCGGACTCTGGGCACAAAGTTGTCTTCAAAGATAAGGGACATACAATTTAGAACTGGTCATGGATACCATAACAAAATTAAGTGTCAGAAGTAATGCCAGAGGATAGGTAAAATAATTTTGAATATTGTTTTGTTTTGTTTTGGGTTTGTTTTGGGTTTGTTTGGTTTTGTTTGTTTTGTTTTTTTGTGGGGGTTTGTTTTGGGAGGGGGAGATATTTATTAACAAGTGATATCATATAGTATTATGACATTGATGAGAACTGACTTTGAAGAAATCCTCGATACGAAGAATATTTTCTCATGATGTAACATTGTTATGTCAGGCGTAAATCCAGGTAGGTACAAGATAATCCCTCTGCATGGTTGAAGCATTGTACGTGTATAGGTGATATGAATACTCTGTAAGTTTCTTAGACCAAATACACCCCTGTCCGAAACAACACGAATGAATAGATGTTGATACTTGTGATTATGAGTAAATGCATTCATTTAAGTTAAGTGTTTCACTAAGGTATTATAGATTATCCCTTAATGAATACATATTAAGGCTATTCGTGTTAAACCCTCATTTAATAAGAATTTAGAGTTAAGCCGTAGTACAAAATCCAAGAGAAGAAACATTATAAAACCTCTGCTGTTTAGCGCATTAGGCCGACATCAACCAATGGTGAAAGAAGACGTTAACCCTCAATCCAACAACAACGCATTAGGCCATTACGTCGACGACATCGCCCTATGGTAAAAGAAGACGTTAAACTCTAACCCAACAACAACAACAGTGTCTATATGTGGAAGGTATGTCCAAATAACAGTCCACTGATACACCTTGTATCTACTTAGCATCTAGTGAGGTTGCTGGCCGCTAAGGTCGGGCTTATCGGTCACTACCTCGTGGATGTTGGAGTGATTACGCAACAGGACTTGATTGCGAAGGTAGGTGATGACGGATCGGGATAAAGGGAGGATTGATAGTTTTTTCTATATGCAAAAAAACTCAATTTGAGTCAAATGACCAACCAAACCGGCCTATAAGACATAACACAAGGCTCAAGTACGATAAAATATCAATTCAACAGTAAGATATCAGCAATGTCATACAAAAAAGAGAAATAAGTTGAATATATGTAAAAGATAGAGAAATAACGTATTCTGCGGTAAGACATCCGTTGTGTCATACATACATACATACATACCATACACACATGCATACATACATACATACATACATACATACATACATACATACATACATACATACATACATACATACATACATACATACATACCTACCTACATACATACATACATACATACATACATACATACATACATACATACATACATACATACATACATACATACATACATACATACATCATCTTGTGAAACGAGAGAGTGTTGAACCTACGTATGTTAGAGAAATTGTTGATTCTGTTGTAGACCACTTTAATTATTTTCTATATAGTTTACAATTTATTTGTAGATCTCTAGCATCAATAAAAATGTGAACGTATTTTTCTTTGAAAGGCATTAGGAAGTTGGTTAAATGAAAATAGAAAGTGATATTTGTGGTGTTTTTATATTAGTTTTATGGATTTACAAATTCTTTATTGCAATGTTGCGACGTTTCGGTGTAGAGACTAACACAGTTATGATTAACAGTGATTAACAAGGCACTAGAGAAGTTGTTGTCCATAGAACTGATATAATATCACACTTTACAATTATCGTTAGTGTTGGACTATGGAGTATGGTATACATCAAATAAATCTGTGACAACACAATCGATATATAGGTCAACACTAATTTACTATATATGCATGACACATCATTATTCAGTTTACATACATTCATAGTACGGTCGCATACCTATTTCATTTCGATGTTGTATTTTGACTTTCATTTATTCTATTTTGATGACTAGAAGTTATGATGATTCGAACATGTCATCCTCATTTCGATGTTGTAGTCAATGAGTAAATATACAACATCGAACTTCTAGTGATCAAAATAGCATGAATGAAAGTCAAAACACCCCCTTTGTCTTATTTTGGAACGTCCCAACGTATGTAAGCCAATTAACAACTAAAACCACAATACCGATTCGTCAAATGGAATTTTCTATCCTAAAACTAGAAATTCGACGAATAGGTATGCGACTATCGAAATTATAAAGATCAACAGTTTTAGATATTATATAACATAATATTGGACTATCGGTCTGAAATCATTTAGATTGACTGTATATATCACAATTGGTATTCTCGCTTCGTATACTGTAAAATATTGCCGTGTTTTATACGGTATAGTGTCTGGCAGCTGTCATGAATTACGGTAACACGCGATAAAATAACACAACGGTACTAGACCGTAGAGATAAAACGGTTGAAAGAGTATTAATTCCACGGTAATTCTTTACAGTGTATGTACGTGTGAATGTCAGAGGAAATGCCTTTCAATTATATCATCTGACATTTACAAACAAAAAACCAGTAGGGTCACCTTCCCCATTTCTTTCATTCATCCGCCAATATTCCCAAAACAAAACAAAGCAAATCTCGAACTTTTCTGGTTCATTGCCCGGTCATCTCACCTTCACGGCCCAGTGACCGATGGACAAAATGATTAAACAAGCGTGTCGACCAACATGAGTCATTCCTCTATTTTTCCATCGATGTGTTTGTTCCAGTTGAGCGGACAGGTTTTCTTGACATCAGATTTGACCGTCGTAGGTGTACGGGATGATAAAACAGTGACCATTTAATCACAAACCTTGGATCATTGGCGACTTTATTGTTACAGATCAGGGCACCGACTCTAACCTTCACAGTTGGCCGACAAGTATGTTGTGGATTTCTGAACGTCATATCTCCATCTGATACCACGGCGTTGTTTACCTATCACAGTAAGTATATATATATATCAGCACTTATCGTAACATTGAGTGGTGATCTCTACTTTACATATGTCTCCACGTCTCCTTATATACCTGGAAAAAGGACGTAACCTGTCTAAGTATGCTTTTACTTATCACTATATGTAAATAGAGATGTAACCTGTCTATGTAAGTATGTTTTCACATATCGCTATATATACATAGAGATGTAGATGTCTAATCGTAAGTACGCTTTTTCTTATCGAAACATGTAAGAAGTCATCGCTTGATACGTAGTAATAATATGTCCTCGCGTCTGGTGATATTATACATATAGCTTTTATATTGTAAAGTGTCTCGTATATTGTAAAGTGTCTCGTAAGCCAAAAAAAGGCTGGTTGTTAAGTATCTTTTATGACTCTTACATATGTTTTTAACTCTGTATACTTAACTTGTGACACTATAATAAACTACATCTGTCTGTCTGTCTGTCTGTCTGTCGTGCATAGAGACCGTTTTACCTGTCACTGTAATGTCACTGCGACATTTGTGCACATATCGATTCTTGTCTGTTTAAATGAGTAATCGTTTGCATCAGTTGCGAAGTATATGTAATTCAATCCACTGAGGCGTGTAACAGCTTTATGAAAGAAAAAGAAAGGAAATAATAGTCATTGATGCATATCATACATCATCGACTGCAAATGTGTTTCAAGTTACAAACACGTGTGAAATGTACCGTTTAATCTAATCGCAGTTTTTGTTTGGAATTCCTAATTTCTTGTGATTAACGCTTTTGACGTCTGGGAATATCGACATTATACTACAAAATGACGGTTGACCATACTTTATAAGAAAGGGCAGGCAAGATAGAAAGACTTGCAAATAAGAGAATAAATGAGTTTTAATTCACTTTACGAAAAGCAAATATATACTTTTAGATAAAGCAGTGTTTAAAATATAGCCCGTCCGCCAGTCCTTGACTGGCTACTTTTTGCCAGGACTGGTTCCTTTTTGGTCAGGACTGGTAACTTTTCCATTTTTTTCTTTATTTTCCCCTTAGGAATTGACCAATTTATTTTCAGGACAGGCTAGGTTTCAAATCTATTTTATACACTGGATAAAGAGATGGGAGTTGTTTTTGCCTTGCTTGACACTCAAATAGCACAAAAACAAATTTCCGATGTACAATGTATTGGGACAATACAGATTTATTTAAGATAAATATAATTACGGTCAAATCCTGCAGGATTAATTCGGCCCGGAAATGTTCAAGAAATGTAACTATTGCAAATAGTGTTATCTAAAAATTAAATAAATGTTTGTTGTTTTTAACCATGAAACATATGTGTCTAACAGGAATTAAATAATGTTTCCCTTAAAGGGGCAGTAGCACGTTTTTAGGTGGAATATAAGGTGATGTCAGGAAAATGAAAATAAATGGTTTCAATTGAAAGACAATGTATTTGAACTAAATGAAGCAGTTATTATTTAAATATATAACTTAAAGTTCAGCCATGCGATTACTTTTTCTTACAAAAATGAATTAAAGGTGTTCACAAAAAAATGGCCGCCAATGGATTTTATGTGAATCCTCATACTTTGTCCTCTGACTATGGGTGATTGGCTTGTGTAATGAGATTGTTGACACTGTCAATATAATACATTTAACATTTACTTACAATTATAAGTGAAAGATTTGAAATATAAATTTATCAAAAAACGTGCTACTGCCCCTTTAAAGAGGGACTGAAATGCTATATGGCAACTTTCGGGATTCATGAAATAGTGATAACAATTTCACATGGACTCAACTTTAAATTTCTGAAATCGACCTAGAAACGGCTTAATTACGACTGTACAAAGAACACCGCCTAATTAGGCCGGCGAACAGAATAAAACGCACTGAAGCGTGACTGCCTCGTGACGTGTTAGTAGGCGATGTGATACCCCCTTGTGTGCCCTCGTTATGTAAAACAACACAAGCTAACAGTACAGCTCGATGTTTAACCGTCGATTAAACACCCAAAACAACATCCAAACATCTCAAACCTTCAATAAATCGGTAGTTTATTTATTCAACTGACAATTTGTATTGATGAAAACGTAAGACCCTGATTAAAAACGAAGTTGTGCGCATAATGCTACAGCATGTAGGCCTAGATGGTCTCGCTTTGCGCAAAGTTGTCATAAGACTGCACGTGAGAACCCGGATGTATATGTAAACAATTGCTCCCGTGTGAACTGCTTTATCTTCGTGCACAGTTGTTGGTTGTTATTGAATATTACTTTAGTAGCACAGCAGAAAGGATGTAATTATACAATACTATTTTATTTTTAAAATTCAAACCATTTTTTTAGAATTGCCTTTGACTTCATTTTGTAACAGGATAAAAAATATATACGTTTTTCTTAGTTATTTCATTTAGTGATGGACAAGTTACAATTCTCAATGAAAGACATGTATTGGATGATCACTGATGTCTTGTTTAAAACATTATTTTAATAGGGCATTTCACTGAAAATTTTAATGTTTTCACTCTTGTACATAGAGGTGAAATTTTCCACAACAATAGCCGATACATGGCCAAACATAATGAAGATTTATTAAATGAACCTTATCCAAAATAATTATCAGATAGAGCAAAAACGGTATTCCTAATTTCAAGTTAATAGGTTATAATTTACCAATCGGAGAAAAAGGGATGTTAAGGAATACAATTGCTATTTGATGTTACCTAATTAGCTGATGTCATAAAAAAGCCAGGTGTTGATGATTGTGCATTATATAACCTACCTGCTATAGTCATCATTTGATATCATCTAATTAGGAAACAGACAGGAAATACGATAGACAGTAAAATAATTGTGTAATAAGTGAGTATCTGATTTAAAGAAAGTAAGTAACACCTGCAGACCGATGTCATTGTTTATTCAACCTTTTTACACAACGTTCAAATCTAAATGTGAGCATTGTATATTCGGATTATTACCATAAATCAGCCCAATACTTTGTGCTATGTTTTATACTTTACTAATCTCCCTTTTCTCTGCATGCCAAACTGTTCATTCAGTGAAAATGCGAGCTCGAAGCAGAAAATCGGTGTAGTGATCGGAACACGTGAGTTCGATGTAGATTGTCACATTGCTCTGTTTGACCTAACACAGCGGGTCAATTTGGCGTGAAACCATCAATATGATGGGAATTTATCTACGGAGACTTCATCAGGAGATATTCTAGGACAGTTGACAGCAACACAATGATATAGCATACTGTTAATCGCTTTGAAAAGGCAGAACTGCGGATTTCGCCTATCATTTTCCATATAAGCAGACGAACGCTTCGCCTACTGCCACGTCACTTCCGGTATCCCCTGCCCGTGGCCTCTCAGCCTTGTTTTGGTTTGTCGCTGGACGGCGACAAGCAGACGCCTTGTTACGCAATGTTTACTTAGCTGTAGCTTCATTGAGAAACTGTGTATCGTTGCTGTTTTGGCCTAATATTTATGTTATATAGTTATTTGACCAATATCTTTTGAAAAATATATTTAAAAAAGGTTATGCAGCCCTTCTTTAAGGTGGCAGCTAGTAGCACGTCTTTTTGAAAAAAATTGTTTTCAATTTTCACTGATAATTACGTTAATGCTAAATGTATTGTTTTGATAGTGTCAAAAATTTCATATCACAAACCAATCATCCATAGTCAGAGAACAAATTATAAATATTCACATAAAGTCCATTGGCGACCATTTTTTGTGAACACCTTCACTACAGTTTATGTAAGTAAAAAATATCGCATGGCTGAACTTAACATTATATATTGGATTCATTACTGCTTCATTTAGTTTACATACATTGTCTTTCAATTTATTTTCATTTCCTTGACATCACTTGACCTTATACCCAGTGGGCACAACAACGTTGTTTCAACGTTGAAAATTGGTTGGTCGTCAACGTTGTAATGAAGTTGAAAATAGGTTGTTTCATTATTTATTCAATACATGGATGGCATGATTTCTTCATAGAAGATACATATCTATAGAAGTTATAATTATATTTTACATTAAATATTCGGGGTTTTTAAAATAAAAATAAAAATTGCAGGTAATGCACGTACCTTACTATATCAATAATTGCCAACGCAAGGATGTTCCAGTAGTACAAAATATTTTGTACTTGATAATAAGAATTAACTTATCTTTAACCTCCCAAACAAACAAATTTTGATTGAATATATATAAGCCTCAATCTAAATAAATTTAGATCACTGAGGTTTGATATTTGGTCATACTGTAATCTAAATAAATTTAGAACACTGAGGTTTGATATTTGGTCATACTACAGTATGACAAAATAAAAAATCTGTTGATCTAAATTTATTTAGATTGTATACATAAGCCTTGAAATGTAGATTTTTCGACGTCACTTATATCGTGTAATTCCGCCAAAATTTACGGAAAGAGCCGAAGAGTAATGCGGCGAAAGAGGTTACGCTTCAGAGTTACCTCCCTTTGTATGGAGTTGTACATATCCGTTGTCACGCATCATATGCAAAACTGTATTATTTAGGTTACAACCCAGATCTACATTTCATCATAATGTACTCACACAAGCAGTTGAGAATGATATGGTTTCTCTGAGGCAAACAGCTTTACGGGTAAGTCCTGTATCTTGAATCAAGAAAATATTGGCTCTCAGTCTATCCTGTAGAAGTTTTATGGGTTCGCCGGTGCCGTTGCAGGTGATCGTTGACGACTTTGTTTATTTGTTTATATTACACTGTAGATATGCAGTGCATGGCCTAATACGTCACAACCAATGATCCTATGGTCATGGACGAAAGCAGAACGATATTGAAAGGAGACCGACCTCACTTACTAGGCTAACTCTGCACCCAGTGTAGAAAATGCCTTCTTGGTCATGTGAAGATTGTTTGAATATTTCAGTCACTTCAGAACGTTTTAGGCCCATATCAATATTTCGTCAAATGGAATGCACAGATAATGCATAACGCTCGATAATACTCAAGAATCACAAGGTCCACGCCTACTTATGTCAAATGTCAACATCACGTACCATCTTCTTTGTCATTGATTTAGAAGACATAGATCTCTACTAGACTACGTCACTTTCCAAAGGTCTTGACGTATTGAATTTGAACATATAATTTCTAAGCTGAACTAGGACTGCCGAGGCAAAACTTAGGTCTTCAAGACTTCCTCTTTGACCTTCACTCAGTGTTGGACATTCACATGCACTTTTGTCTAAGAGGTAAAGAGTAACTCATATATTATTAAAATCACCAAATTTTACATATTCAATGTAAAAAGCCCCCCCCCCCCCCGAAAGCCCGCGACGGGTTAATTCTGTGCAGGGCTGGCAAAAAATAAACCTTACCAGCCCGATGGTCGGGCTAATTTCATGAAATGAAAACTGTCTCAAAATTAATTTCTGCTTTTGAAAATAATAGTTTGGAAGAACAAAATCTCGAATGTGATTATCATGACACAAGTTGATTCAATTTTGTAAACTTGAACAGTTGTCGGTCTACTCAGCTGCTAATTTTTGCTTGCTTTAAATATCTTTAAAATATTCTGTTTCTGTGAGCTTAGTCTGCTGGATGCTCATCCTGATAGATCCTCTCTAGTTTTATGATTAATTTCCAAAGATGTTTTGAAGCATTATTCAAAGTTTTTGGTTAGCTTTTTAGCTACGATAGAGGAAACAGAAAGTCTAAGTACCCGTATGTCAGTCACCGTGAAGCAAGGTTGATGAATCCATTTTAATGTAGGGAAAGCAAGTGACAAAAACATAAAAATAGTTTGATAATATGTTGTCAAAAAATGTTACCTAATGTTTATCACCATTGAATGGAAAACTGTGTGTTCTTACAATAATATCTTTTAATAGGTAAATTGACTTTTGACAAGGAAAAAATAGTTACAAAACCTGTCACCCTCGCACAATAATGGACCATTCTCCCAACAGCAAATTTGGAATTAGGTCAAGACTTCGACTCAGTTTCCTTTCTCTCAGAAGTGAGCTGTTACTGACATACACGGGGGTGATTTGTTTTGATTTATTTGTCATCAAATCTTTTGATTATCATATCTGCATGTATGTTTTAAGTAAGTCAAACAATTTACAGGTCTTTGATAACAAACTTTACTTGACCTAAATATCTTTGTCTTTTGTCAAAGCTGGCTTGCTCACGTTTTGGAACTTATGCAAAAATGAAAGCCATTAATAATTAATATTATTTAGCCCTTTTGAATTTTTTTACACTTGAAATAATTTCATGTAATATAATAACCTGTAACTGCATTTCAATAACGAGAATGTTATTTGAAACTGCAAAAAGTGAGGGCAAGTTATTAATCAAACAGGGCAGGTAATAATATGGTTAAACTTAAATAAACATTCACATTCTTGACCATGAAGAAGTTGGCAGAAGTATATATATTTTGGTGAGTTGTTAGTCTAAGTGACTGATGATAACAATAAAATTGTGAACTACAGTATTTTGACTATTTCAAGTGTACAATTAAACAAATTGCTAGTGTTGAAACTGATCTCTTTCTAATGCTGAGGAATATATGGATGACAACTTCTTTGTTCATTGTATGCGACGTTTCGACACAGATTCCTCTGCTTGAGAACGACACAAGAATCTGTGTCGAAACGTCGCATACAATGAACAAAGAAGTTGTCATCCATATATTCCTCAGCATTATTTTCATCCCATCTTCTAAAATGCCTCTCAAAGAAGTGATCTCTTTCTGTTTCGATGCACTGTTACTGTTTCTAAAAGTTAATATTGAACACGTTTTCATCAGCGTGGCGTTGAATGATTGCATTTTTTCCAAATGCTTGATCATTGAATTATTGCTGACCTCAAATTTGAAACTATCATTGGACTGGCAACTTTTGAGGGGGGCTGGTAAGTTTTCAAAGTAACCAGCCCTGGTGTCTGGTAGAATTTTCTGGTGAGTTTCCTACACTGCTTTACAGATAATTCACCATGGCGACCAACATAAAATATCCTTGGTTTTACATTCTTGAAACTGTCTGATGATAAATGAAAAAGGTGCCTAATACTTTTTTTGCCAATGAGCTATGATTTTTCGAAGATATATATCATAAACATTCAAAACGAAAGTAGGGTTGACCATATTTAAATGTCCGAATTTCAAAGTTAATGTTTAATCTGAATGTAATGAGATTCATCCAAGATTGTATTATCTTCTGGCTTTCTAATGATATATAGAACAATTATCTATCATGTGTTGTTGGTTGGTAAGGATTTTTCAAAATCCCAAAGACTTTGTCTTGAAGACCTAATTAATAATAAGAACTTGAAGAAATTGGATAAAAACAATAGGTCTTCCAGACTTTGTCTTGAAGACTTAACTAAAAAAAAGCTCTTAAGAACTAATCCTTTGCAGATACAAAAAAGCACAAAAGGGGGTAGTCTAAAAAAGAAATGATCTCTGATAGGCAATGCTGTTTTAGATTCTCATTATATAAGACAATCTCCATGTGACTCTAACAGGGTTAACTTGATTTGCTCTTAAAAAAACAAAATACTGCCGAGCAGCTTTTAAAATGATACATCTTTTGCAACAATTGGTACTTCACCAACAAATGATGACAGTGTTCATAAAGTTTGTCATATATGTGACTCCCAACAACTCAAGGAGTAACTCTTTAAGTAAACAGGAAGTTCATAGCATTGTGACGTCATTAGCTTCATGACAGTTGCAGAGAAATATTTATCTGCTTTTGTACAAGTTTTGCACATTTCATTAAAGGGACAGTCCTATCGGGGTATTTTTTGTGGAAACAAAATTCAAAAGTAGGCTACTTCCCTGTTTATTCAATCTAAATAAATTTAGCTCAACAGATTTTCACTACGTCCTACAGTCCTACGGTTTTCCAAAAAATCTTTTGCCTTCTCTCTATGTATTTGTGAGCCATGCTCGCTTTTGTTGTTCAAATTGGTATTAAATGAAACTAATTTTATGTCTGTATTCTTTATATGAATATGTCGACAGATGGATGTCATGTTCATGCAGATGTTGTATCTTGTTAATCTGTATCCAGACAAACCTTGTCCTATTAGAATGTTCATGACATTTGGATGCATGACTTGGATATCAAGTTTTCTGTAATATTAGGAATATAAGCGGTTCTTCTATGAGGTGACTGGTGTAAACATATTTTATCAACATATTTTGGTGGCGTTTTTAATTAGCTTTAGTGGTTACCAGTCTAAAAAGCTTTTTCTTCAATTTAGGCTTAATCGAAATAAAACTACAAAGGCAGAGCAAGTAGATATGTTAAGATATTGCAAGCCCAAAATTTACTCAACATGTTACTTAGGAAGATATGACTGATAATTGTTTTGGGAGAGAATGTAACAATTTTTGCATTCAGATAAAAAAAAAAAAAAATTTGAAACATAATTAATTTGTATAATATGAAAATGCAAATCATCAAAGGATCAAACCAAACTGCAGATCAGATCACACAAGTACTTTTTGTTGCAAGTAGAGAATGAATCCTAACCTCCACAAAGAAAAGGGCGGCCATTCTTCGTGGTGGATATTAAGTTGACAAAAACTGATTTGGTTTCAGGTAGAGCTGGCTGAGGATCCTAACAAAGATAATGGCGGGGACTCTCTTCAAGGTGGATGTTGCGACAGAGAAGGATGAGGTTGTGTGTGTGACGGGGAATATACCCCAGCTAGGAGACTGGCTGCCTGAGGGAGGGGTACAGCTGGAGAGGAACACAGATAATGAAGGAGAAAGGTGAGCTCCCGGTCTTACTCTCCTAACTTGTCAATCAACATGTGAAAGCAATTTTCTAGGTTTTTTTGGGTCAATTTTGATAACAAAAAGCCATTGATTTAATGTTTGTTAACACATTGATTATGAGCTGATTTATTATATGCCTAAGTCTGACCCCTGCCAGTTTTTTAGCAGCCCCGTCTAAGGACGGGGCTGCTATCAGTTTTTGTGAAGTTTCCATCGCCGCCGCCGCCGCCGCCGCCGCCGCGTCCGCCGCCGCCGCCACACTCGTACTACTAGCTATAACTTTTTTCCCCTAAGCTTTCCAGAACTCTTATTCATACCTTACTCCTCATACCTCGAGGGAACGATTTTGACACGTTCACTTTCAAGGTCAAAGGTCAAGGTCACGAGCTATGTATTCACACTAAGAATTCCTTGTAAACGCGATAACTTGAAAAGTTTTTGTGCTATGAAGCTCTAACTTGGTATATATCATCCTTGGAAAAGTAAAAAATTTTGAAAAGGTTTTGGCTACAATCCGTCAAAGGTCAAGGTCACAGCAAGGTCATGACGTAAGCATGTTTTAGCGAAAATGCTTTATTTTAACTATGAACACTTTTAATCAATACATGATTGTTATACTAAAAAAAAAGTGTTCAATGATTGTGTGACCTTGAAGGTCAAAGGTCAAGGTCATGAGATATGAGTTATTACAAAATGCACTAAATTGGGGTATAACTTTATCCCATTTAGCTTTTCAGAACTCATGAACATGTCTAAATGTTAATACTTCCAGGGAATCATTATGACATGTTCACTTTCAAGTTCAAAGGTCAAGGTCACGAGTTATAAAATCACCACAAAATTCTTTGTAAACACGGTAACTTGAAAAGTTTTTGTGCTATGAAGCTCTAACTTGGTATATATCATCCTTGGAAAAGTAAAAATTTTTGAAAAGGTTTCGGCTACAATCTGTCAAAGGTCAAGGTCACAGCAAGGTCATGACTTAAGCATGGTTTAGCGAAAATGCTTAATTTTAACTATGATCACTTTTAATCAATACATGATTGTTATACTCAATAAAAAGTGTTCAATTATTGTGTGACCTTGAAGGTCAAAGGTCAAGGTCATGAGATATGAGTTATTGCAATTCCTTCTAAACACAATAACTTGAAAAGTTTTTGTGCTATGAAGTTTAGATTTTGTATATATTATCTCTTGAGAAGTTCAACATTTTCAAAAAGTTTTGGGTACTAACTGTCGAAGGTCAAGGTCACAGCAAGGTCAACATATATGGAGAAAATGGATTAATTGTATTTTTAACACTTTATTTCATTACAATAATGTTATACTCAATGAAATGTGTTCATTGATTGTGTGACCTTGAGTGTCAAAGGTCAAGGTCACGAGAAAATTCCCAATTTGGTGAGGCCTGTAAAAGGCGGAACAGGGTAAGGCGAAACCCAAAGTTCCGGGGCTGCTCTGCTTTTGCGGTATCCCGCAAACGCTAATCTAGTTTAATACAGATATTGTTCTTTAGGTTTTATTCCTTTGGAAAGCTTTCAAAACATTAACTTGTACTTCTGCTAAGTTGAAATTACTCGAACAATGTGCCTGTAGGATTGCAATAATGTTGTAAGGCCTCTTTCAACATTTTAGTAAGAGTATATTTGTCAGTCATTATCATGATTGATAGATTATAGCATATGTAAAGAAATTAGCTGGAAAGTGCTATTCCTTACAAATCAACTTCAACAAACTCAAACAGTTTCATTTAAAGGATTTTCCAAAGCCTTGATAAAATTTTTTTTTTACAATGTCTTGATACAGAATAATATCCAGCTTTGACAACGTAATACACAACATTGACCATGAATAATCCACCAGTGATAGGAAACTATCCTCGAAATATTTTGAGTCTTTTACTGTAGCAGATGAACTTAAGGACATACCCCACCCAAAATCTTTTCTTTTTATCAATCAATATACAGTTTTATTTGTCGTAATTTGCGCAGATACCATGTTTTTGTGTGAAGGGTTTGTCCTAAAGTCCCCCCAAACCCCAAACAGCAACCACCCCTAAAAAACCTGAAAAATTGAAATTGTTTAATGTTTGCTTTATTACTGTTATGCAGACTTCATTTCATCCACTGTCGTTTTGTCAGATGCTTTTGAAGATTAATGAAGTGCCAACATCAGTTCTATTGGATTGATTGATCAAAGACTTCACAAACTATGATTGCATATGAATTTTAATCTAGACTAGTTATGATTCAATGCATGCATGTTATGAAATTGTCAAAATTGTCATGTGTGGCGCTGGGTATTCTTCCCACGTCATGCACAGATGAAGTTGAGAATTTTGTTTCCATAGTAACACTTGGAGCCGGGTTATTGACTTGCCGGCGTGCGCTGATGTCAAGTACAGATATTTCGTCTGTCGCTTTCTGGGAGATGGGAGCGGCCATCTTATGACTGTTGTTCTTCGCTGGGAATCCAACCGCTTGCCACGGAAACTTAGCACTAAAAGTATTAACATGCATTCCAATGTCTGTTAGACTTGTCAAACTTTTGTAAAAAGACTCAAATGTTATTTCTGCATGTAGTTTTTGTTTTCTTATTGACAATTTTGTTGTGTCTTTATCCCATTGTTACAATAACAAATTTGGATAAATCATTGAAGTCAAATACCACAATGTTTCTTTCATATCTAATTTTCTAGGTAATGAAAGTTGCAAAATATTAATGTAGAAAGATGTGAATTGTTCCCTAGATTCTTCTTGACAAAGCTCAGGGAAACTTGAATATTCTGATGCTAGATGAGTAAAAAAATATCAAGATATAATATGCTCCACAAGAATAAGTCAAAGAATATCAAGATGTGATGTACTCTACAAGAATAAGTCAAAGAATATCAAGATACGATATACTCTACAAGAATCAGTCAAAGAATATCAAGATTTAATCTACTCCACAAGCATAAGTCAAAGAATATCAAGATATAATATGCTCTACAAGGATAAGTCAAAGAATATCAAGATATAATCTACTCCACAAGCATAAGTCAAAGAATATCAAGAAATGATATGCTCTAAGAGAATAAGTCAAAGAATATATAGAGGATACTAAACGACCTTCCATTTAATACTATTTTTATTAAACGAGTTAATGATTTTGTATAAAACGAGCGAAAGCGTGTTTAATACCAAATCATTCACGAGTTTAATAAAAATAGTATTAAATGGAAGGAAGTTTAGTATTCTGTTTATTACTTGCCTTAAAAATCATGCAAACTTGCCGAAAATGTGCTGAAACTAACAGTTCCGCGACTCGACACCCATTGTGAAGAAGCGCTTTAATTGTGACGTCACAACAGCTCACTTCTGTGACGTCATACTTGCATTGTGATATTACACTAGTTTAAAATTGCCGTATAAATATTACACTGCGGTATCTTACACGGGCATGTAATAACAAGATATAATGTACTCTACAAGAATAAGTCAAAGAATATCAAGATACAATATACTCTACAAGGATAAGTCAAAGAATATCAAGATACAATATACTCTACAAGGATAAGTCAAAGAATATCAAGATACAATATTCTCTACAAGGATAAGTCAAAGAATATCAAGATACTATTTTCTCTACAAGAATAAGTCAAAGAATATCAAGATACGATATACTCTACAAGAATAAGTCAAAGAATATCAAGATATAATATACTCTACAAGAATAAGTCAAAGAATATCAAGATGTAATATACTCTACAAGAATAAGTCAAAGAATATCAAGATGTAATATACTCTACAAGAATAAGTCAAAGAATATCAAGATGTAATATACTCTACAAGAATAAGTCAAAGAATATCAAGATACATTATACTCTACAAGTACAAGTCAAAGATCACCCAAATACTCAAAATCAAACCATGGAACTGATCTTTGAGTTATTTGAGGTATATTTTATTTATAGCATTGAGAAGTTTAGAAGCAATATTTTGTAACTTTCATTACTCAGAAGAATTTATTTTATTTTGGCTGTTTTATATGTAATCAGTAGCTGTATTCCTTCAAATTATCATTGTATTTTTTTTTGGTCATCTTTAACTACCAATACCCAGTCATTAATTGAAGATGGCCTTCATATAAACCATCAAGTTCATCACTGCCCATTTCACCTTTATTAATCAAAAAGAAAAGAACTTTTGTCTATAAATTTTTATTTTGAACTTAAATTTTTTTCCTTTCCTGTTTTCATTGTTTTTTCAATTTTTCGTCATGAGATGTTAGTCTTCCTACAAACTTGTTTGAAAAATAAAAACATTATGACCCTGTATTCAAGTTTACCCAAATTTAAAGATTTTGTTTGTTTTTATGTGCAATATGTATTTATTTGGACATGAAATTTGTTCGAAATAAGTGTTACACATTCAATGTGATTATTTATCACAGAATAAATTCAATTTCATAATTTGTTGTTCTTTTAAACAGATGGCCAACCAGAGAATGAAGTGGCTGAATTCGGAAATTATGGTGAGAAAATATTGAGTAATGTATATAACTTTGTTGATAATTTATCTACCAAAGACATATGCATAGAGCCTGATTAGCAACTCAAATAAATAAGTAACAATAATGGAAGTCCAGGGAAATCAATACTTGTGACTTGTGTAACTTTAAGTTATAAAGAGCAAAATCACTCACAAGTATTGATTTCCCTGGACTTCCATTCTTTGCTAAGGTTGACCTTAACTCCCATTCAATAACATTGCACTAACGTTACCTTAGGTATTTACGGTCACCTTAGTGATTTGGACCCTGTTCTCTATATCATTGATATCATCAGTATTTATTATTACCAGCCGTGGTCATTCTCAATCACAAAGTTCTAATATTGATTTCTTAAATATTTGTTGATATTTAAGAATAGTGTATGTTTGATGGTGCATTATTTCTGATCTTGATTTCCGATTACCTCCCTTTCTAGGAGGCCGGAAGATCATCAGCCAGGGCTGGTTGAGCGGAACCACTCATGTTCAGCTTCGTCTACAAGCAAACCCGATATACATGTGGAAGTCTCGACATCGGCAGCAGACGTACAGAGTCAAGTGTGTTCCAAGGGATCACTATATTGGAGCTGTAAGTACACGCAAATGGTAGAAATCATTAAAATGTATTTGGTAAATGGAATAATCATGTGTAGTTGACCCTCAACTTTTACTTATCTTTATTTTTGGCTGTTTCCATGGACATCTAGTTTAGAGTGACTTAGTGAGTTAATGCTTAACGCCCCTTTGGCAATATTTCAACAACGGGCCTAGTTAAGAAATTTGTTTCTGGGCGACAACTCACAAACATCATACGGTCCAGTTCATTGAAACTTTTTGAACAATCGTCATGTTTAGTAATGGCCTCAGCAGAATGTTTGACTGTTTTCATTAAAACACAAGTTACAAAATCGTTTTCAAGACAATGAAACTAAAGATAATTAACAATTATCTTGTGTAATATGAAATAAAATTCTTCAAAGGCATTTAGAAGTTGGTGTTGTAATACAAGACAAATGTTGTGGATAACAACTTCTTTATTGATATCTCACGACATTTCTGTGCCAATTCTTCATGAAATAGTGATCACATTTTCAGACTTTTCCAACTAGGCGGAGGAAATAGGCAAGCAGACTGTCTACTTGTTGTTATTTGTTATTATTATGAATTATCATATTTTGACTTGTAGGCGTCCAACTCGAGCCTGACCGCGGTGGAGCAGCTTGGAGCAGACGAAGACGAGAGTAAGGATGGTCTGCCCTTCTGTACCAAGACCATCATCTCCTGCCATGTGAGTGGGCGTCGTAATCCCTTGGCTTAGACATGCACTAGAGTATTCGTTGGATAGATGATAATGATTTGTTGAGAAGAATTGCATTGCTTAGTATCCTGGACCCAGTTTCACAAAAAATCGTAACTTATGAGTAACTCTCACACGTAGATTTACGATTTTTTGTGAAACTGGGTCCTGTCCAAGGCACTGCTCAATAGCGGTTCATTATGACCTTGAATAAATCGTACTTTTGATGCAGCGACTGAGCACTTGTGCAACCTCATAGAGCTAAGGCCATTCTGTTTTCATGTTTTTTCTTTAAATACTTTATGTCACAAATGGCTGGAATCAGGGTTTTACATAGTCAATGAAAACTGAGAGTCATTGGGACTCAAGAGTATATATTTTTAGGAGTCCTTTTCCTATTTCAGGAGATCTTAAAGAAATAATAGGTGTTAAATACTTGATAAAAAGGTTGATTAAGAATTGCTTATAATGGGATGGTTATTGGTTGATGTTTTAATACCATCTTGATATGAAAATCATACTGAAATGGGTTTTCATTTAACGATTAGATATTTGAGTCAGAATAATAGTGAGTCACAGAGGACCCACATGATTATTTTTTGGGGTCCTCCTGACAAATACTCAGAAAAATTGAGTCCCGTTAAACCCTGGCTGGAATATTGCCCAAGCAGCACTAAACAAGACTAGTTTACAAGTGTATTTAGTGTCTTCACCTGGTTCTGAACCATGCTAACTACCTGTTCATAACTGTACTTCACAACAATGAATTAAGAGGGTTTATGCAACAGGATTTTACAGGACTCAACTTTGCTTTGTATTTAACACAGAATCTGTCTGGAGGACCCCCAAAAAATAATCATATGGGTCCTCTATTACTCAGTATTATTCTGATACAAATATCCAATCTCTAAATGAACACCACTTTTCAGTATGATTTTCATATCAAGATGGTATTAAAACATCAAATATTCAATCTCTAAATGACAACCACATTTCAGTATGATTTTTCTGTCAAGATGGTATCAAAACATCAACCAATCACCATCCCATTCATTATAGGCAAATATTTATCAACCTTCGATCAAGTATCAGCATCAATAACATTTAATGACTCCTGAAATAGGAAAAGGACTCCCCAAAAGCATATTCTCCGAGTCCCCAGGACTCTCAGTTTTGATTGACTATGTAAAACCCTGATCCAATATACAAATTTACAAATTTCAACATTAACCATAAGTAGTAATGTCTGTGTTTAAGCCATGAATGTAATTGCTTATAACTATAACCTCCTGTAACCTGTGTTATTACCTACGAGGGCAGTCATACCAAGGTTCATATTTTTCATATGTTGCCCTAGGGCAAAATATCACTTTTTCAATGTGACGTCACTTTGAAACAGTGCTTTGACGTCATGGTTCACCTATGTTTTGAGTATTTTCTTTAATTTTGGGACTATGGTAATAAACAGAATATTATATTTGTGCCCATGACATACTATGTTTACAACACTCGTGCCCAAATATTAGTATATCCCTCGCTCTCGCTCGGGAAATACAAATATTTAGGCACTCGTGTCGTAAACATAGTATGTCATGGACACTCATATATAATATCCTCTACTTATGTTGTACTGCAGTCCCTGAAGGACGAGGTGACGAGGCCGACTCCCCAGGACCAGTGTGGACATGTGTACAGAGACGACGACTACCTGGTGTTTGAGCTGCAGACCACAGCCCTGGAGCATCTGGTGAGCTGGTGATCTCAGTAGTGAAGGACAACAATCTCATTAAAATTAGATGAAACATAATTGTACCACAGCCTTAGAGCATCTGGTGAGCTAGGGAACTCAGGAGTTAAGGACAACAATCTCATTAAAATTAGATGAAACATAATTGTACCACAGCCTTAGAGCATCTGGTGAGCTAGGGAACTCAGGAGTTAAGGACAACAATCTCATTAAAATTAGATGAAACATACTTGTTGTACCACAGCCCTGGAGCATCTGGTGAGCTAGGGAACTCAGTAGTGAAGTACATCAATCTCATTAAAATTAGATGAAACATAATTGTAACACAGCCTTAGAGCATCTGGTGAGCTAGGGAACTCAGTAGTGAAGTACATCAATCTCATTAAAATAAGATGAAACATAATTGTTGTACCACAGCCCTGGAGCATCTGGTAAACTGGTGATCTCAGTAGCTAAGTACAACAATCTCATTAAGATTAGATGAAACATAATTGGTGTACCACAACCCTGGATCATCTGGTGAGCTGGGTAACTCAGTAGTGAAGTACAACAATCTCATTAGAATTAGATGAAACAGTTGTTGTATAGCAGATGAAGCACTTGTGGTGCTATAACCTTAGAGTATCTTGTGAGCTGGTGATCTCAGTACAACAATCTCATTACAAGCAGTTTAAACATACCTCTTGTGCCAAAGCCTTAAAAGCACTGGTTATCTCAGTAGGAAAATTTTAATGAGAACAAGTTATATGGATTTACAACTTCTTTATTGCAAGAGTGCGACGTTTCGGTGTAGGTACTAACACCGTTTTCAAGCAAATGATACAGAGCATGATATCTTCGCTGACAAGATCCCGGAGGTCTACAAGGAGCAGGCCGCAGTCACTCAGACGGAGGTTGCCTTCCGGACGTTGCAGCACGTCTCCAACATCTCGTTCAGACGGCAGAATAACAACAGCCAACGCCCTTACAAGCGCCAGCGTGTTAGGACGCAGCCCTCCAGGTCAGGTCCCTCCTCGCAGTACCAGCGCTCTGCCAACTCCTCCAGAGGAAGGCACCCCACAAGCCACGCGGAGGCAGGGGTGGCAAGCGACCCTACGCCAGACAGTGATGCCTGCGCCCCACGCGGCTGGGTCCTCCCGCCCCCAGTCGTGCCGGTGCACCCCACACCCGTAGGCGGGAGATTAGGGATCTTCTGGCGCAACTGGACAATACTAGAAGATCCTTACGTCACCAACACCCTGAGGACAGGTTACAAGTTGCCATTGACCTGCCCTCCCCCCGTGACCGCGACTCCCCTGGCACGGGATTACTCAGAAGCCCAGAGCGCTCTTCTAGCAGAGAAGATCAAGACGCTTACCGACAAGAACGCTCTGGAGTTGGTGCTACAACCCGATCACGCCCCAGGGTTTTACTCACCAATCTTCCTGGTCCCGAAGAAAAATTCCACCAAGTTTCGAATGATCCACAACATGGCGACATTCAACGAGCTTTACATGGAGCCGCCATCCCACTTTCGCATGACCTCCCTAGACGCTCTCCGAGCCCAGCTGTCTCCAGGCGATTGGATGGTCAGCCTCGACTTACAGGACGCCTATCTCCACGTGCCGATCTACCCGCCTCACAGGAGGTTCCTGCGGTTCATCTTCCAGGGCCTACATTACCAGTGGCGGGTCCTGCCGTTTGGAATTTCTTCGGCTCCGTGGTTATTCACGAGGATCACAGCTCCCATCTGCCGCTATCTCCATCTCAGAGGGATGCATTTCGACCCCTACATCGACGACTGTCTCATGTCCAATCCTCAACCACTCGTTCTACGCAGACAGGCGGCGTTGGCCCTCGACCTCCTCCGCCAGCTGGGATGGCTAGTCAACCGGGAGAAGTCTCAGCTTGTTCCCTCCCAAGACTTGACCTTCATAGGAGGGCGCTTCCGGACAGACCTGGGCCTCCTACTCGTTCCTCCAGACAGGTGGTCCAAGATCCAGGCCTTCATCCACCGAGCCTTGGTGTCCCCTCTCCGACTCAGAGATTGGCAATCTCTTCTGGGACTCCTCACGTCCGCCCAGGCCCTCACGCTCAGAGGTCGTCTCATGATCCGCCCCCTCCAGGTGTTTCTCAGCCCTTACATCCGGTTGGACGACACGTCAGTAAGGATCTCCCTGCCTGCGCACCTCAGCCAGTACCTCCGTTGGTGGACACAGCCATCGAACGTCTGCGAAGGCGTCTCTTTGCTAGAGTTTCAACACAACCAGGAACTATTCGTGGACGCTTCGCTCCAGGGCTGGGGAGCTCATCTCGGGGATCAGACTGCGTCAGGCATTTGGACGCATCCTCAGACCACCTGGCACTCAAACAATCTGGAGATGCAGGCAGTAATCTTAGCAGTGACGCATTGGCTTCAAGTTCTACGAGGCAGCCGCCTTCTCCTGGCCTCAGACAACTCCACGGTCGTTTGGACTATCAGGAACCAAGGAACGACAGGCTCTCCTCAGCTCCTAGAACAGGCCTTCGAGCTCTTCCATCTTCTGGACGAGAATCAGATCTTCGTCAGAGCTCGACACATTCCAGGCTGCAGGAACGTCCTCGCGGACGCCCTGTCCAGACCAGACAAGCCGTCACCAACAGAGTGGATGTTGAACCCGGAAGCCTTCGCCCTCATCGCCGCTCAGGTCCACCGTCCTCTCCTCGACCTGTTTGCCACGAAGCAGAACCATCAGCTTCCGGTGTACGTCTCGCCTCTCCCCGATCCAGCAGCTTGGGCCGTCGACGCCATGTCCTTGTCGTGGGAGAATCTGGACGCATACGCTTTTCCACCTCCGATTCTCCTGACCAAAGTCGTCGCCAAGATCAGGGACACACTTCACCTCAGACTGACTTTGGTCGCACCCTACTGGCCGGCGAGAGACTGGTTCCCCGATCTTCTTCTTCTCGCCGAAAAAGATCCGCTCCCCCTTCCAAAGTGGCCAAACCTGCTTCGTCACCCTCTCAGTCGTCAGCTTCACCCAGATCCCGAGAGGTACGCTCTGCACGTATGGACCATCTTCAGAGATCACTCCGGGCCAAGGGTTACTCAGGACGAGTAGCCAGTGCCATCTCCAGAGCCCATAGGCAATCCACGAGGTCGCTGTACGATGACAAGTGGCTGTCATTCGAGAACTTCTGCAAGGACGCAGGCCGGGATCCTTTGTCCGTGGACCCCCAGTTTGTGGCCAACTTCCTCCTTCACCTCCGCCAGAAACGTCACTTGAAGGGTGGGACTATATCTACGTACCTGTCGGCGCTCAACTCTGTCCTCGCCGTTAAATCAGACAGGAAGTTCTCCAAGGTTCCCGAGCTGGTCGCTCTCCTCAAGTCGTTCAAGCTGGAGGACCAGAAACTCCGGCTTGGGACCTCAACGTCGTCCTCAGATATCTGCGAGGAGCTCCCTTCGAACCCTTGTCAGAAGCCTCTTTCCAAGACCTCTCCAGGAAAACAGCCTTCCTCCTGTCCTTTGCTACGGCCGCTAGAGTGAGTGAGCTGCACGCACTGGACGTCACCAGAGTGCGGTTTGAGCAGTCTAGGAAAGGTTCAGTTCACCTCGGCCTCTTGTGGAACTTTGTTGCCAAGAACCAGCTCCCTGGACAACCGGGCAGGACGTTCACCATCCCTCCCCTCTCCAAGATCGTGTCGTCCTCTGATGCGGAAGAACTCGCTTTATGTCCTGTACGTGCCCTTCGGGAGTACATCGACCGCTCTGCGCCCAAGAGAGGCACCAGGAAAAGACTCTTCATTCCCTTTTCACCATCTGCCAAGGGAGAAGTCACCAGAAACACCCTCTCGCTGTGGCTCCGGACCGTCATCCTAGCAGCATATGACGCAGCCGGCTTGCCTCACCCTGTCGCCAGCAGCCCGCACGAGATCCGGGCACTTGCATCCACCATGGCTTTACATCGCAACTGCTCAGTTCCAGCCATCATGGAAGGATGTTTCTGGCGCTCTACGACGGTCTTCGCATCCCACTACCTCCGAGACCTCGCTGTGGAAGACGTGCAAGGCCTGCAGACCATTGACCGTTGGTGGTAGCCCAACAGCTAGCTGCCCCAACGTCTCTTTAGGGTAAGCTGAAAACTCATCTACTTCGTTACTTCTCACCCTGCACCTGTTGAGTTGTTTCTTTGTTGGCGACTTCGTGGGGTTCACCGCTTGCTTCTCTGTGCAGTTCGCTTCGGTCGTTCCCACTCCGGGAGGATGTTTGATGGATGCTTTTCTGCCTTGATGACTCGTCCTCCCTCCTCCCTACTGTCGGATCAGTGGCATATACTAAGTTAGGTAGGTTAAAAATTTATTAAAATCTAAATATTTTAGATATTTAAATACCTACCTAACTTAGTAGGAATTACTCCCGCCCGGACTTCATTGGACGTCTCTTACAAGACTTCGTTTCCAGAAAGTATGATACGAATTTTACCCAGGATTCCGGTTTCCCGCTCATGCGCAGTGGGCTGGGGGCAGCCCATCCGGTAAGCACGATGAATTTCGCGGTAAACCTCTGTCTCTCGTGAGAAGGTAAGTGGCATATACTAAGTTAGGTAGGTATTTAAATATCTAAAATATTTAGATTTTAATAATATCACAAAAGGGGTTGAACCAACTTGTACCATTAGGTTTAATCAAAACTATGTGCACTGGACCATGACATTTACTATAACTCTTTCTTCTAGATGAAGTCTGAGCAAATTTTAGTAAATTATTATATTAAGCTTTACCTTGATTATGCAATGTCATGAACTGGGTTTTTTATGCCCCCGAATCGGAGATTCCGGGGGTATATTGTTTTTCACCTGTCCGTCTGTCCGTCCGTCTGTCTGTCCGTCTGTCTGTCCGTCTGTCTGTCCGTCTGTCTGTCTGTCCGTTTGTCCACAAAAACTTTAACCTTGGTCATAACTTTTGATTGGTCAGAGCTAGGTCTTTGATACTTGACATATGGATCCCTTGTGATGAGACCTTTCAGATGACACCATGACATTTGACCTTGTGACCTTGACCTTGACACAGCGAGCCTTTTCCGAAAACTTTAACCTTGGCTATAGTTTCTATACTGTCAGTGCTAGGTCTTTGATACTTGACATGTGTATCCCTTGTGATGAGACCTTTCAGATGACACCATGATATTTGACCTTTTCCGTCCGTCCGTCCGTCCGTCTGTCCGTTTGTCCAAAAAAACTTTAACCTTGGTCATAACTTTTGATTGGTCAGAGCTAGCTCTTTGATACTTGACATATGGATCCCTTGTGATGAGACCTTTCAGATGACACCATGACATTTGACCTTGTGACCTTGACCTTGACACAGCGAGCATTTTAAACTTTAACCTTGGTCATAACTTTTGATTGGTCAGAGCTAGCTCTTTGATACTTGACATATGGATCCCTTGTGATGAGACCTTTCAGATGACACCATGACATTTGACCTTGTGACCTTGACCTTGACACAGCGAGCCTTTTCCGAAAACTTTAACCTTGGCTATAGTTTCTATACTGTCAGTGCTAGGTCTTTGATACTTGACATGTGTATCCCTTGTGATGAGACCTTTCAGATGACACCATGATATTTGACCTTTTCCGTCCGTCTGTCCGTTTGTCCAAAAAAACTTTAACCTTGGTCATAACTTTTGATTGGTGAGAGCTAGCTCTTTGATACTTGACATATGGATCCCTTGACATGAGACCTTTCAGATGACACCATGACATTTGACCTTGTGACCTTGACCTTGACACAGCGAGCAGGATGCATCCGGGGGCATTCGTGTTTCACAAACACATCTTGTTCTTACAAATAATACAATTTAAAAATGACCGTTGCAAAAATTTAACAATATGCATTGCTCTCTTTTCCAGGGGTATGAACTTAACTTCTACGTGGATGAACCGAATCACATCCCCCGATACATCGGCCACGCCTATCTTCTCCCCCTTGATGATCGGATGTCATTCGGTACACGCAAGATTCCAATCAGTGGGTTAAGTGGTAAACCTATAGGCGAGGTTTCAGGTACGTGTAAAACTTGAGGCAGATTGTAGATGATTTGATTAACAAGAATTCATCAAACCCAGATTTAGAAAACAAGGCTTAGATTTCCAAGCTTCTTTAGCACTTAAAGTGACACAGAGTATCTTTCTTAAAATTTTATTTGGTTTTGAAAAGCTACAAAATATCTTATATGCTGATTAAAGGTCATATCTCATCACTGGACTTGCAAATATATCCATTTATGCATTATATCTCTAAAATGCTTGAATTTATGGAAAATCAAGAAAACATCTCAAATATGTTTAATATTCGAAATTATGCATCCAATTAATCTACCTATTAGTAACAATACCTCATAAACACTATCTAATCGAATACATCTTTCAATGTTTAAAATGGATTTGGGTTCTTTATTTCAGTGGAATTCTTCATCACCAAACCATACGCTGGTCACAGAATGGACATGTCACTGTCTTATCGCAACTACTGGAAGAGAATTGGTCGCAGTTTAGATGTCGGCCATAGGGGCATGGGAGAATCTTACAAAAAGTTAGACTTTATCCTATGTTTTTCCTTTGATCCAATATGATGGTGGTTTTGACAACTTTATCAGTTCAAAAGTACTGTTAACGGAAAAAGTTCAATACAGTCATATCAAAGATTTCTAATTTGAAATACCTACACAAAAACTCTTGAAAGCTGTTTTCTTTCAATGTCAGCTCCTTTTTCATGTGAGAGTTTGTAAGAATGTTATTAAGACAGTCAAAACAAACCTATTTGGTATTGTTAATTACAGTGAATGATTTTTATCATACCCCGAAAGAAAGCAAACTTTTATGGCATGTAAAAACTTTGTTCATCATGTATTTTAGAGTAACAGATATTCCACTATTCAAAATAACTGGGTTGATGAATCTTTTTCTCAGGTTGGCGCTAGCGAGAGAGAATACAGTAGCGTCCCTCTCATCTGCAGGCACCCATGTGAGTATGATGTATAAGACAGACATTCAGTAATTCAGTAATTCAGGAATTCAGTAATTCAGTAATTAAAGGGGCAGTAGCACGTTTTTTGATAATTTTATATTTTTAATTTTGTACTGCTAATTCTAAGTTAATGTTAAATGTATAATGTTGACAGTGTCAAAAATCTCATTACTTTAGTCAATCATCCACAGTGAGAGGACAAAGTATGAAGATTCCCATAAAATCCATTGGCGGCCATTTTTGTGTGAACACCTTTAATTCATTTTCTGTAAGAAAAAGGAATCGCATGGCTAAACTTTACGTTATATATTTGAATTATTACTGCTCCATTTAGTTTAAATACATTGTCTTTCAATTGAAACCATTAATTTTCATTTTCCTGACATCACCTTATTTTCCCCCTAAAACGTGCTACTGCCCCTTTAAGGCCTCAGACCCACAATGCAAACAAAATATTTACAAACCCTGATTCACATCTATGCATGAACTCAACTCAGAACTCCAACATTTGGTGATCGTGCATTTCAAGTCGCCGGCCCTTCTCTATGGAATCACCTTCGTAAAAACCTTAGAGACATAGAGGAACTTCCGAGATTTAAATCCGGATTTAAGACACATTATTTCAGTATTGCATTTGATTGACTACCTGACATTTTCATGTGCTCATCACAGCGCATCAGGGCAGTTTTCTGGTTTTAGCGTTATATAAGTATTTTTATTTATTACATGGTTGAGGGTGAGATACTCTGTTCTATCAGTGAAATAAACCCTCTATCTGGCTACAGTGGTGATAACCTTTATCGTCACTCTACTGAGTGGTGATAAACTTTATCACCACTCGAGTGACGTCAAGTTCAAAAGTTTGACGTCATGTAAAAATGGCCTGACGTCATGAATTCTCATATGACGTCACACTGTTACCGCGGCCGCTCAACATGAAATTGGCCTTTTTGATTCATCATATAATAAATAGAATATCTGTCAATTCTTGACAAATACCATGTTTATATATCTCATCTCGTGAGGTAGAAAAGTTAAATATTTTCACTCGTGGCTGCGCAACTCGTGAAAATATAAATTTTCTACCTCACTCAATGAGATAAACATGGTATTAGTCAAGAAAAGACAGATATCCTCTATGTATGTATGTATGTAAATTGTAAAAACGTGACATGTACATGCAGGAATGTTGTATTAAGTAGCTTATATAGAGAATACTAAACGAATGGTAATGTGATAACATTTTTAAGCAACGAGTGTATAGAATTGGTATCAGACGAACGAAAGTGTTTAGTATTTGATTTATTACTCAACCCTCATATCAATATTTATGTAAACAAATCGTCAAAACAAGAATCAGCTGACTTGGAACAGTCGGGGAAACCAGCGTATGAATTTCCATGAGTCCAAATAAAATAGTTCGCTATTTTTTGGATGTTCACACATATCATACGCCTATAAACATGAAACAAAGTATATTGGTGAAAAATATTTCATTATCAAAAGATGCATTGATAAAATAAACACTAAGAAGCAACGAAAACTGTCAACACATCATGCACTGACAAAGTGATGTCATCAGATCGCCAAGTGACGCCATTGGACAATGTCATGTGACGTTCGAAAGTAGTTCCGTTTCTTTGCACGAGATGGTAACACACATGTGTGTTACCAACTCATTGTTATCTAATGAGTGATCTCACCACGGTTGAGTAATAAATTCTATTATCATATATATTATGATTTGAGAGGTGAACTGCAAGGGCCACTTTTTTCCAACATGAATACAATTCTGTGTTCCAATCAATGAAAAAAATTCAATATATTTTCTATCAGTATATGTACTTGAGCTGTGTGGGAGTTTCTCTGTACAACCATCTGAGAACAAACCTGCATGTTGCATGTTCTGGTATTAGCTTGGTAAGCAACCAGCAAAGACTTCCAGTATCAGAAGCTAGGGGCAAGTAGCTCATCTAACCATTCGTTTTTCATGATCGCTATCATCCTGGGCCTAGATTTTCGAAGCTCTCTTAGTGCTATGATAATCGTATGTCAATGTTAATGTATGATATTTACGACTATCTTAGCACTAAGAGAGCTTTGAAAATCCAGGACCTGCTTTCCAAGCATCATGTTGTGATCCGTCCACTTATGACTAGGTTCTGTCTGCACTAACTCGAACACATAGCTCCTGGAGTGGTTGCCAGACTGTGTAGATAGGAAACCAGCTAAATAGATAAATGTTTCTCAAGCAGAATTAGGTATTAAGGGTGACTATTGACCCCAAAAGGATCTATCGTTTAACCCCTAGTATATCTTTGGTCTTTGGAGATGGAAGGAATGGAATTTGAGTAACAACAGCGTTCTCTTCATAAGCACACATCCTTTATAGGTATACATGCAAACAGTTGTCATGTCATCGCAATTCTTTAAAGAGACACTGAGTATGTTGATAGGATCACATATGTCAAGTTTTGAAATTGATGTTATTACATCGGGAACCACTAACTGTTACTGAAAATAACAAGTTAAAGGTCAATCAGTACATTATAGCGAAAATACGGCCATTCAAAGTCGGGATTTTGATCGAAAACCGGACAATGTGGCTCGAGTGGCGCGCGCAAATTCGTCAAATGTAATTTTGAAACTTGTCATAAGCTGGCAGGAAGATATATTCGATTTGATAGTGTTTATTAGATATTGTAACTAATAGGTAGATAAATTGGATGCATAATTTCAAATATTTGAGATGTTTTCTTGATTTTTCCATAAAATCAAGCATATTAGAGATATTATGCATAAATGGATATATTTGCAAGTACAGTGATGAGATATGAACTTCAATCAGCTTATTAGATATTTTGTAGCTTATCAAAACGAAATAATATTTTAAGAAAGATACTCTGTGTCACTTTAAGATATCAGACTTTGTACTGTACAAAGTTAGACTTCATGATAGAGTGTTCAATAAAATAATACTGAAATCTTATAGTTATCAACATGACATTTAAAAATGTAAAATGAAAGAGTTAATCTCGTTGTTGTGTTGCAGGGAGCGGACATGGTTGAGTTTGATGTGATGTTGTCCAAGGATCTTCTACCAGTGGTCTACCACGACTACAGCGTCAGTCTCATGTACAGACAGGTTTGTCTCTTCTCTTTGTGGATTTGTACTTGTAAGATGTAATACCATATGCATTATCATGTGAATTATTTGCCTGTTTAGGCTGCAACAAATTTTGCATGACCCGGTCTTGCTTCATAGTTGTTTGATAACTACTGTTTATCCTCGTATTAAGCCCAGGGCATGTACAGACAGGTTCTCTCTTCTCTTTATGGATTTGTAAGATGTAAAACCATGTGCATTATTATGTGAATTTATTTGCCTGTTTAGGGTGCTATAAGATTTGCATGACTTGTGCTTTATAGTTATTGTTGGATAACTATCACCCTTCTATCGCTAATGCCCCTAACACTACGAGAGGAATTGTCACCAATCATCATGAAAGAGAAAATTTTCACATTCGTGAACATTCGTAGACAATATGTAATTGATTCTTTGAATTCTTAAATGATTTGTACTTTTTTCGGCACCATTTCTCCAATTCACGGCATATGTGCACAAATTTGGGGTCAAATTTTAGATTTGTAGTTGCTTAGTAAACCATTCGTAACTAATTCGTGTAGTTCGTAACCAGTTTTTGGAAATTCGTGGTTGATAATTTTGATGGTCTTGCCCTGAATGACTCATCTACGAATCATTTACGAATGTCCCGATTTAAGGACGAAAATGTGTAATGTATTCGCAACTGTTTCTTAATCGTTTTGTACAATTCGTACAAAATTTGTGAACAATTCGTAAATTCTTCATATCTGTTTTATAGGGTTTCAGCATGAGAAACAAGGAATTTTCATAAACATTTCGCAAAAGTGAAATTGCTGTTCACAAATTTTTAATTTATTCATTCACTTATTCGTGAGTATTCGTGACAATCCCTCTCGAAATAGGGGCATAATGGAGGATGAAGCTGAGAGTCTATTTGTTTGTTGACAGCGGTCGCATGAGAAGGAAGATCTGATGGAGATCCCGGTGAAAGATCTGACCTGTGAACAACTCCAGTCTCTTCGGGTATGTCTTGTACTGATTCGTTCAACGTCACAACTTACGAATCTAAATAGTCGTAAAGGTTTTTAGCAAATAATAATGACTACAGAACAATTCAAATCGAACTCTGCTGACATACATCTATATTTTTCTTATCATGAAACTTGAAAAATGTCTTATATAAAGATTGTTATGTCTCTCCAAGAAGGATGAAGTGTTTTGGTTGTTTCCTTTAGCGATGATGATGGCATTTGTCTTGGCATTTCTTTGTGTTTCCATGGTAATAGTTGGGCTTTGCTTTTTCAAGGATAATGTTCTATTCTACAACAATTCTAAAACTATTTGACAGATCATAACAAGATTATGTATTCTCCATCTGTATATCATGTAAATATGCAGATGATTGTGTTTTGTAATAGACTTGTTGAAGACTTTGAAATATGTTAGTTTTTCATGTTTATGTTACTAATTCCTGGTTTCTTGAAAAGTTTTATTACCAGACAGATAGTTACTATTGGTTACGAGAAGACGTGTTTTACTGCATGGGAGTGAACATTTAGTTTTATTACTGTATTCATTATATTGATAAGACAGTTGTTATGAATTCATTACGAGGATGATAAAATACTTGCAAACTTTATCTTTTCAGTTATACCATGCGTCATCGTCAGCTGAAGATCAAATACGTAAGTATCTCTCTATTGACTTTGTACACTGCTACAGCAATGTTAGTCACTTCGAGCAGAATATAGTATATTCAAGTATATTCAAGTATGCCTAAATAAAACCCCTTTGAAAACCTTGATGGCAATTTTAAACGACCTAATGAAAAATATGTTAAAACTCAGTGAAGAGAGTAAGATGCCTTGATATTCTAAATCCCCAAAATGAACAATTGACCAATCATTAAAATATGTTTGAAATACGTAATAAGTGGAACAACCATATCATGCTTGGTATGTTATGATATGTAGAACTAATCATATTTTCATGAGTTAAATATTTGGGGAGAGGGGGCTTAATGCATTACGGTAATAATATAAGTTGTATCTGCTTTTCCCTCGGGTAATACGGTCTCATGTACCATCTTTGTAAAAATGTCATCCCTCGCCATGCGGCTCGGGCAACATTTCATCAGAGATGTTAACATCAGACCGTATTACCCGAAGGAGAATACAACGTATTTATCTTACTGTCATTTTATTTTGACTGCCGTTAACGGATGAGCCATCTCTGTATGAACGGCCTTGAGCCTTAATGTAAACAAATTGCCGCCATCCAACCCGACTGAAATGTTATGAATCATGTTACGTAAAAGAACTAGGCTAAACATGCTTAAAACTATTTGATTTTAATTCTATAGCATGTGCAAGTAATGCAATGCGGAATTTGTTTCCAAATAAAACATAGAATGATGAGCAAACAAATCTAAAATTGATAATCACGAAAACAGCTAATCGAAATTATGTAAACTCTGCACACTGCATACGTCATTTGGTAACGTCATCTTAACACTATGCGACACCTCTTCTCGGAGAGGTGTTACTATTGCAGCGGGGTACATGAAATTTGTACACCATGAGAGGTTAGACTCATGGGGTACATAAGATAAAACAAGTCTATCATCAGCCAATCAAAAACGAGTATTTTACTGTAAGGTAAGATAATGGCAGTTACTTATTCCGTCCAGTTGTTACAATGTGAACTTTGATCTTCCAGATTTGACGGGCGACACGTCAGACAGTGAAGACCTGCAGCCTTTCCCAACCCTGCAGCAGTGTCTGGAGAGAGTTCCACCGGAGATCGGCTTCAATATCGAGATCAAATACCCACTGGAGACTGAGGTACAGCACAGTTGTCTCCCTTAGCATCAACTAGAAGATGTTGTTGAGCTCCTGATAGTTCCTATATCAACCCATCATCCGCACGCATCGGGCGAGATATGCATTTACAAGAAATTCATATTCACCCTTGCGACAACTCTACGGGAAAGTTGCGACTCTATCAGACTCTATAAGAATATTTATTTTGACCAAATATAGGTATCATTTTTGAGAAAAAAGGACTTTTCTCATCTTTAATTTACTATTACCTACGAACTTGCAGGAAGGATGGGAGATGGAGAACTACTTCGACCACAACCTGCAGGTGGACTGTATTCTCGACACCATCTTCAAGCACGCTGCTAACCGCAGGATCATCTTCGCAAGCTTCGACCCAGAGACCTGCCTCTTGTAAGTCTCTTGGATAATTGTTTTAACTTCAAGAATGAATCAATAATCAAGGAAGTTTTTTATTCCATTCTGCTCTCTAGTATAGACAGATTGTTTTTTTGTTGCTCACTTGTGTATGTACAACCAATCGCTCAGCGATTTATAAGAGATATATGAGCTCAAGCATTTTTGTTTATGAGCCATATTTACTTTATTTATCCGTCAATTCATGCCATTTTTATAACCATAGTTAAAGAAAATGTAACACCGAGGGGGTACACAATGCAGAAATGGATACAGAAATATATCTCGAGATAACATCGATATTTTGTTTGTTCAAAAACATGCGCAAAATAGTCATTTAATGACTTTGAAAACAAACATCAAAGTTTCAGTCTGTAAAACTTCTCTCAGCCAATCATAACCTGCCACATCACATCGCCCTTTCTCGCCAAACTGGTCAGGCTATTGCTATTGTTTACAGTATTGAGTCAAGCGGTCACTTACTTACTTGGCGTATAATTACTATACAAACAAAGAAAACAACTTTCCAGTATGACGGTTAGTTAGTGAGACATATAATGAAGACATTTACTAATTTTGGTTGAATCTTTTTGACTATTGATAGCTTATAATCACGGCTTCTACAGAGGGATTTAAAGTCAATTCATCAATGAGACTACATGGTATGTCATAGCCCTGTCATAGAACTATGTTTCGCATATCTATTTAAAAAAAAGAAACGGGGTATATGTTTATATTTATGCCGCTCCCTAACAAAATAGTGACGTAACGTAAACATGGACAGATCAGTACACATATCATATACAGTGACAGTATTGAAACAACGATTTTCGAAAACATACAACAACGCAATTAAATGCTAAGGTTATATCTTTATTAATGGTATAAACATAAGGATATTTCATCAAGGCAAAATCTTAATATTCAATCGTGTTTTGAAAATCTCTTAGATATTACTATATAGTTATGTTTTGAATTTAGTAGTTCTAAGTTTACATTTTGTGATGAGTGGCCAGATAAAATTGAAGACAAATTAAACAAGTTAGTGAAATGTTTTAAGGAACTTATGAATAATCCTGAAGTAATTTTATATAATCTGAATGAGGTTTTGCTATATACACACTACGAAATATTCGGAAAGAGAGTGTCATTGAGGCATCGTGTCATGAAATTGTATTAAGTTCGCAATACAATTTGATACACCTTTTGACACCATGTTTCATCATGTCTTGAGCGTTTCTCAATCAAATAAAGAAACAATGTTAGTTTACAAAGAGACAACTCATCAGCGTAAAATAAATACCATTCTATATCTTTGTTTGAGATAATGTTATTTTAAATTTTAAATATTTGTAAACTTCTTACGCAAACAACTGCCTGAAATAACAAATATGTATACATATAAGTTTGAATGCACAAAGTTTAGTTTACATATCATGTGACCAAAGCCTACCTTATTTAAGTCACTGTAAACGCAAAATACTCCATCTCATGTGTCTGTACTGAATGTGTTCATCTCAAGACAGATGCAATGCATATGATAAATTCTAAATGTTTAGTTTTTGATTGGATCTAGTTTGTCTTATTGTTGACCAATGGATGACTAGTGCTTTGACAACTGGGCGTGTAATAGATGGGCAGACATGCTTGATCTCTAAAACAACATCCCCTAATTCTTGTAACAACATTGTCAAAGAGTGTGCAATATCCCAAGCGCGACTCCCTAGGCCTGTAATTACACAATCAGTTACGATGTGCCATAACTGTTTAATTACTACTCTGTTTTATTGCCGGACAGATGAAGCTTCTAAATCGTGCTAAAACATGTTTATTCTGTTTATTTACAACCATTGTCTGTTATATTTACATTGATTAGGCCCATTTCCGTTCTGTATATGATGTAATAATACACTGTCTGTAAAACTTCTCTCAGCCAATCATAACCTGCCACATCACATCGCCCTTTCTCGCATGCGCAGTAAAGGCAATATCGTTCATCCGGTAGAATCCCTTTTCAGACTGTCAAATTGAGAAGCCTAAAATTTGCGCACTTTGAAGGGCGATATCTTTGTTATTAGAGGACCGGTGAAAACGTTTTTTGGTGTTTTTTGAAGTTGACAATGTTTTCTGTACATATTTACCAATTAACATGGGAAAAATAATGAGGTTTCTTGTTGTTTAAGGTTGACATCAGCCGAACAGTTGTTTGTTAGTGTTTTATGGAACAACACTGTGGAAATACTTGATGATGTTTACTCATTGTTATTATGTTGAGTTAAGAGCAACCTTTGCACCATAGGGGCTTTGTGAATATAGGGCTTTTCATGAGTTGCTATCGAATAAGAACCATTTTGAGCTTGTAAATATGTCATAAACATATATAACCTTAACATAGGTTACCCAAGATGAAGATATAATACAAGTAACATTTTGCTGATATGGGTCAGCAGAGTATAAAGAAATGAGGTATAATATAGTGTTCATCCTATACCAGGCTTCAGCTAAAACAGAACAAATATCCTGTATTGTTCCTGATCAACGGCCCTACGAAACGATACTCCCCCTACCTTGACTACAGGACCAGGGGGTTCGATACAGCCATCAACTTTGCACTGGCAACAGGTCTTCTGGTGAGTCCCAAGATATAACCTGCTTCGTATGGCATAAAGTTGTACAAGTTCAAACCTCAGAATCAGAGAGTGTATGAATGAATGTGTTTATTATCCCCCGCCACGAAGTGGAAGGGGGATATAGGTTTGGGCTCCGTCCGTCCGTTCGAGTTAAAGGGGACAGCTTTTCTCAGAAACTATTTAAGATAGGATAACCAAATTTGCTGTGTGTCTTCACTGTATCAATACCTTGATGCAGTTATTGCCCTTATTTCGTGTTTTTGGACTCTGTTCGAGGGTGTCGTCAAAGGGAACAATTTTTCTTAGAAACTATTTAAGATACTAAGATAAAATAACCAAATTTGCAGTTTGTTTTCAGGGTATCAATACCTTGATGGTATCTAAAAAATGAGGTAAATGCAATAACCTATTACAGAGTTACGGCCCATTTAGGAAAATATTGGGAGCTATAATGAAAACTTATTTGGCAGGGGATGTTGATGATCATGTCTTCTTCTGTATCGGGGCCACTTTCCATATTGAAGCATGATAATAATAACATGGAGCGCCACATGAAATGGAGAAATGCTCAATATACAACGGTAGAATAACAAATTCTAGAATCAGAGAATACCACTGCATGCTCTCAAAGGAGCAAGCTAAGTACCAGTTAGAGGGGACCAGAACTCTATCATCACAACCACTGCAATGTTTCAGGGAGTGGACTTCCAGTCTGAGGGTCTGCTGCAAGATCTCTCGGTGATCCAGAAGACCCGTGATGCAGGTCTTGTCCTCTTTGTGTGGGGGGCGGACAACAACAGCACCGAGAACCTGGAGATACTCCGCAAACATGGCGTCGACGGGCTCATCTATGACAGGTAAATAATGTAACGAGATACGACTTTACAGCAGTAGTTGTCTATTCTGAACATTGTAGAAATACAAGTTTCAAATGAAATCCAATGATATAGGTAGAAAGTTATTTTTACAAGTCTTTTTGGAATTGTCATGCGTTTAGAAATTAGTCTTCAAAACATAGCTCTACTTGTTCCATGTGTTCCTCTCAACATTGTTTGACATCATTTATGGGCCAATTTAGCACAGACAAAACAGTCATTAGCTGATCAATCAATCATTACAAATATTACCGTATTCAATGTAATAAGCGCCCTGTCCCTATAAGCGCCCCCTAACGGTGCTTTTAACTAAAAAAGAAATAAAGCCCCCCCTCTCCAGGCATACCTTACATGAAAAACCTATGAAATTTTACATAAATTTTTTTGGAAGACTTGATTTCAGTCCTCCTCTTTAATCACGGTAATTGGATTTGTAACTTTTCGCTAGCAACTATATGCAGATCGATAATATACAAACATTTTATTATTCGATTGAATGATTAAGGCGTTTTAATAAGCGCCCCCAAGCTTTCCATTTTTTTAACCGCCCAGGGCACTTAATAGGTTGAACACTGTATAATAGATGCATAACACCTATCATGAAGCAAAAACTGTTCACAGAAGTTAATTGCCAGTAACTTATGATACGGAATACTTACATTTAAGGCCTTGTGATTGGCTCAGTAAATTTATATCAACCTTGTGGGTATCTGGGTGGTTCTCAGAGAATTGTGCAGACACAGAGAGAGAAAGAAAGCAAATTCCAGCGGGGGAAAGCTTACCCCTTTGCCCTTAAAAACCCCTTGAACCATCGCTGTCCATAATTGTTAAGTTGAAGGCTCAATAAGTATATAACAAGTGTTACTTTCTTACAGAATTGACTTCTACAAGAAGGGCAAAGGGAAGCAGTTTGTGTTTGACGAGGACAGCAACTCAAACCTGTTTGATGATCTCGTCTCATGAAACTCACCCGTTGAGCAACATCCTGTCATGTGATCTTTATATGGAGAAGTCAAAATTACTTGTTTATTATCTAGATGATAGATTATATTCTAGCTTACACATGCCAACTGGTTCAATAATTTAAACTTAAGCAACATCCTGTCATTTGATCTTTATAGGGAGAAGTCAGAATGATTTGTTTATTTATCAAGATGATAGATTATATTTTATCTTACACATGCCAACTGGTTCAATAATTTAAACTTAAGCAACATCCTGTCATGTGATCTTTATAGGGAGAAGTCAGAATGATTTATTTATTCCTCAAGATGATAAATTATATTCTAGCTTACACATGCCAACTGGTTCAATAATTTAAACTTAAACAACATCCTGTCATGTGATCTTTATAGGGAGAAGTCAAAATTACTTGTTTATTTATCTAGATGATAGATTATATTCTAGCTTACACATGCCAACTGGTTCAATAATTTAAACTTAAGCAACATCCTGTCATTTGATCTTTATAGGGAGAAGTCAGAATGATTTGTTTATTTATCTAGATGATAGATTATATTCTAGCTTACACATGCCAACTGGTTCAATAATTTAAACTTAAGCAACATCCTGTCATTTGATCTTTATAGGGAGAAGTCAGAATGATTTGTTTATTTATCAAGATGATAGATTATATTTTATCTTACACATGCCAACTGGTTCAATAATTTAATCTTTCGTACTTTTTAGATTGTTGTTGTTCTAAATCTTCAGATAAAGATTTCTTTGAAATCATATGAAAAAGGCCATTTTTTATTTAAACAAAGTATTAACCGTCACAATGAAAATTTGTTGTCAACTTTTTGATGGAGTCACAGTGTTGATAATTCAGAACAAAACAGGATAGCAACCAGAAGTCATTTTAAGTTTTTACATTATATCATGTGTTGTTTTTTATGCTAAGTGTTTCATGGGTTATAATTTGTGCTCTATTTTGTATTAATATTATTGGTTATTATGTTACTTTGGATTTTAAAGCCTTTAAGAATTTAAAATGTTTAAGAATAATCACAAATTCAGGACTGTTGAAACAATACTTGGTATCAACCGTGCTCACGTGACATGAAGTGACACATTGATGTATCCACTGAACTTTATGTGTAAAAAGTAAATTTTTGAGAACGAAAAATATATTCAATTTTGATTTTCATGTTGTTCAAAACTGAATGCACCAAATTGACCTCAAACTTGACATAAGCAATATGCCTTGTAAAAAATTTGTGTTTTCATTGAAGTGCTATTCAGCTTTGTTGTTTAAATAAATTTATTCCTCAGGACTAAATTGATCATAGCCTGAAAACTTGTGAAAGGCCCACTTCAAGTTTGTTTCCTTTTTTAATGAATCGCATAATATCCTTGCATATTGTTCTTTTGACAGCTTGTGAAAGCAATGTTACAACAATTACTTTGAATTAAAATTCAAATCATTATCATCATAGAAATGGTTGTTAACCCATAAACAATAGTTATCAGACAAAAGTGATCTGTGCTCATATATATTATATATGTATGAAGAATTTGTAACTACTTAAAGAGTTATAGACCATGATACACTACATGTATATGTTTTGACAAATATTGATGTACTTCAAACAAAGATTGAAAATTTGAATGCAGTAATGATATGCAATTTCCTACTGTGGGGTTGACTTAGAACAAATCTTGACACACCATGGTTATGAAATAGAGTTAGTTTTAAAGGGACAGTAGCACGTTTTTTGGTAATTTTATATTTCAAAATTTTCACTGATAATTATTGTAAGTTTATGCTAAATGTATTATTTTGACAGTGTCAAAAATCTCATTACACTAGCCAATCATCCATAGTCAGAGGACAAAGTATGAAGATTCACATACAATCCACTGGCGGCCATTTTGTGTGAACACCTTTAATTCATTTTGTGTAAGAAAAAGGAATCGCATGGCTAAACTTTACATTATATATTTGAATTATTACTGCTCCATTTAGTTCAAATACATTGTCTTTCAATTGGGACCATTAATTTTAATTTTCCTGACATCACCTTATTTTGCCCCTAAAAACGTGCTACTGCCCCTTTAACGAGATTGTATGTACAGCTGATATGGATATACTGTAGTTAGTTCCCTTCGTGATACCAAAACCTTTCAATCTGACTGTGGTAACCTGCACACCCTTGAGTGATTGGTGAATCATTTTGCTTAACCCTCAAAGTATCGTAAAGAGTTTTCAAAGACCAAGATTTGATATGTTTAACGGAAAAGTGATTTGATGCCTTATTGTTTGCTTAATCAACCCTGTGAAAGAATTGAATATGTCTTTCGTCTTTGAGGGTTGGGCAATAAGTTTCATACTGCCTTGCTTCCTATGGATGCTTCGATAAATTATGATATATATAGTTTAGCCTCCATGAGATTTTTACTGTTTTAAATGTTAAGGGTTCATTGCGGAGCTGTTTAAGCATTTGTTGTGAAGGCATGGCTGTTGATGCCTTCTTCATTGATATACATACATTACATAATTACATATTGTTCTTTAGATTTAGTGTGTAAAAAATTGAATACATTTCTTGTCATTGTAATGGGAATATTTAAAAATTTGTTTTCAATGTCAAAGATGTTACAGGTTATTTTTGTTGTGTTATCATAATATTTTAAACAATGATGACTCTCATATTGTTGTAGTCTCATTGTTTATGTATTTCACAAATATGGCATCACAATAATTTGATTTTTAAGATGTTGTTGTAATTCTAATTTTAAGTGTTCATGATGTTCATTCATTTGTAACAGGAACTTTGTATCCCTTCACAATGAACATCCTCCTTGAGCAACTATATCGTATTGGATTGAATCTAATTCTGCTAATTTATTAAACATTGTTAGATATGTATTAAAGGTAATGAAATGAAAATTTGGATTTGAGAATTCAAAACAGACTCTTAAAAGACTTGTTCAAAGAGTGTCATGTTAGTTTATTGTATTTTATAGTTACCTTGCATTTTCGTATCGAGTAAGTTAAAAACCGAATGGATAATATGTTAGATAGTTTATTCCTGTTTATCACAGTTTTTATGAGCATGTTGAACAATGTATTATTTATCAAATTATTTAGCCACAATTCTATGTTCATTTTTCATTCAGTGTTTGATCCATGAAGGAGAGGGATTTCACCCATTGAAAAGAGTTCATCCTTGGCATTTGTCGATTTTGAGAAGTTGATAAAGGGGGGATGGGATGCAATAGAGTGATAGACAAATATAAATTTGTTCCACAATTTTTTTCTTGTTTTTGTTTCACAGTTCAAGATCTCACATTGATGCGGGGCGGGATAGGGCAATGGTTAGCACTCTCGTCTTCGGATTATGAGGTCTGGGGTTCCAATCCTGCCAGGGGCTCGGCAACCTTTGTCTTCAGTAGAGAACTGTTCTACAGTAATTTTCGGGTGTAATGCTACACTGAATTTCAATGCAGTACCACACATGGTTCGCTTGTTCCAGCCGATGCAGGTTTCACAACAATACATAGCCACCTTGGTGTTGCGGGCTCTCTCCGTGCAATAATACTATCAGCCGTGATATAAGTAAAATACTCTTGAAAGCGGCGATAAACTTGTATCACCTTACTTCACTTTGATGCACTCACCAGGAAAACAAAACATTCATATGATTGACAGAGAATGCAAATGCAAATGCAAATGAACCGCGATATGACTGCCTTCGTAGATTAATATATTTTAAATATATATCTTACTCTTACCATTTATTTGCAAGGTATCATTTTAAGATAAACATATTTCTCTTTCTTATCATAGCAAGAACAAACAGTTGTATGTGGGATTTTCGTCACTTTTTTCTCTCAGAGGGGCACCTTTGCTGTTTATTAACGAAAGGGTGGTATGGCATGATCTAAGTAATTTGATTGGTACGCCTGACGTCCCTGCGTTGACAGCTGATTGGATAAATGACAAGAAAGGGAGGTGATCAAGTTATTGTGTTCAAGGCTGAATCCAGGTTACAGTGGAACATTAAAATGTGTTTCATTCTAAGTAAACCTATACTCCAATATTGAGTCTAGCTAGGTGTAGTAAGAGCTTGTGTTATCCCTGACCAATCAGGGCTCGGCTTGCCATGCCTCAATAGTCTGCTTTCGCACATATAACGTTGAAGGGTCATAGGTCGCCGAAAGGTCGGCTGACGTGACCTCCTACTGTATCTCGCTAGACTCAATATGGGAGCATAGCGAGTATTATTGAGGCTAGGTTTGCTTAGATTGAATGGAATGTGTTTACTCTTGAAGATCGATTATGAAATAAATCCGACTGAGAAACTTTCCTTTACATCATATGTCCTTATTTATGACAGTTGGTTTCTATACTTTTGAAATGACGATTGCGACATAGTATTTTTGAAAAACATGCAGTTTCACCCGATTCACAACAACTGGTGTTTCCATTCAAATATCTACATAAAACTTATTTGTCGTCGGATTTTACCAATATAAGGTATATTAACATAACACTCTAGATATTATTTTTTTGCTAAAAAGCAGAAAGAAGTTTGAATCATAAGCCCCGTTTATATGTGCGGTTACCCCCGGGGGTAAAGGCAATTTTTTGCCCCAGGGGGGTAAATTTCGTCATGTAAACGCAATTTTTAAGAGGGGTATACTTACCCCCGGGGGCAAAGTGCGAAATATTTACCCCTGGTCTGGAGGTAGGGCAAATCAGATACCCTCGGAGGTATAAATACCCCTGGGGGCAAACCTGTCATGTAAACACTTTACTTTGTATACCCCAGGGGGCAAAACTGAATATCCTTATAAAAGTCAATATATGAAGAGAAAATAATGCCCCTTGGTATTGCAATTTCAATTCATATAAACGCAATGCAATATTTGACTTTTGCCCCTGGGGGCAAATTTACCCCCAGGGGTAAATGTGCGGCATGTAAACCCAGCTATATATTCATAATACAATATTATAAAAATGTATAAATTTAATATACATAGACAATGAATCTTTATATATTTTTACAATTCAAGCTACAAATCAAGTTGAGTTAATAGCTTTGTATATATAAATTTCACATTGAAAGCCAAATAGTATCATAAAGTGAACTTTTTTGTTAATTTAAGCAAAACAAAAATGCGTAAATTACATTTTTAATTGAAACAACCCAAAAAATAAATACAACGAAACAAATACCAAAGTAATGATTATTCGAATTCATTACCCTCTTTTATCAAACGTCAATATTTTTTTTAATTCGATGAATATTTTAGCACTTTCAACTGCATAAAATTGCCTGTCATAAAAAAAAATCAACTATGACTATTGATAGAATATTTATCATACTAATATTAAAACAAAACAACACCAGAAGCGTCATGTTTTTCCTGTAAAATGAATATATGAATATGAAAATGTGAATGCATGTATGAAAACATGCCAAAATGTACTGATAAGGAATACAGAAGACACTCATAATGCTTTTAAATCAAGTCTATAAAACAGCTTAGCATGGTGAAAGGGAATCGGATAACAATTAAATTTCACTACAGAAGTCTAGGTTAAATGTGAATGTGAATAAATTGCGAAGGGGATAAATTATTGAAAATCATATTACACTGATTTCCTTTCTTTGTCAGCACTATAGATAGATTAAATTTTGGTTCATTCATATTTTAAACGAGATGGATTTTCATGGTTTGACAATATTTTATTTGATTGGATGGTTGTGCCAATATGATGATGATTTTGTATGTTACGTTAGTTGCTATGAAAATATGATTCAAGAATTTCTGTAAGGAGAAACAAACATCCATTCATTAGTACAAAGTTGAATTTATCATATACTGATGGAAACGAATAAGGGAACGCTTAATTACTGTTAATTTATGTCTGGCATGTTCCGTTTGTTCGAGGCTGCGTGGGGCCATTATTTCTAAACTGAAAATGTTGAAGTTTACTTTCACTGAAAAAGGTACCGTGGACGTGAAAATTGATTTCCATGAACTTCATGCATGGCAACGTCCATTTAACCTTCAAGGAGTCAACGAATGTCAGTGTACCTTTACCTTCAGAACCATGCATATGCCAAGAGCATACCTTTCTGATAATGAGAAATGGCAGGCTATTGGGTGCATAAACAGCGGTCAATCAATATGCCAGACAGCCAGACAATTTAACAAGTCTAAAAGTGTGATTTCGCGACTGTGGAACCGGTACCGTCAGACAGGGAACGTAAAGATTAGACAAGGTCGTGGTCCAAAACGTACGAAGCTCCAGAAGGGACATGGTAAAAAAATATTTTTATTACGTACGTACGTATTACTATCACGTACGTGCGTGTTATTATTACGTACGTACGTAGTAAATTAATACGTACGTACGTGTTATTATTGCGTACGTACGTGATAAATTATTACGTACGTACGTAATAACTAATTTCGATTGTTTTAGCCTTTTGCGAGGAATTTTGATAAAGTATTGCAAAAATGAATAGTTTTTTATCTAAAAAATGTTGCAAATATGTTCAATGTATGTTGAGCATCTATAAATCGAAATAAAGCTAGTGTCGGAAGATTGTAATGGATCTGCATTCTTCTTTACGAAAAGAACTAATGATAAGAATAATGTTGAGGTGTCTGCGTTTCTATTCAACATAAACAATAAAGTCATAAACAACTTTATGTTTGTAATTATTGTACATAAATAAATACAGTACAATAAATTGAAAATGTAGGGTTGTCACTTGCGAACTGTGTCCGCGAGCAAATGGTTCTTGGTCTATTTATCTCTTAGTCCATTTCGCTTGTTACTATGGATACACATTTATACATGTCCTACTTTGGTACATATTCAATATGCCATAGTTTATCCGTATACATGTTTATACAATTTCAATTCCTAATGTAGGATGATAGCATATACGTATGAACAAGTGTTTATTTTAAAAGTCCACGGTTGCAAAAGACAATTAAAGAAAACACACATTTCATATTTCTTGTCAATATAACAATTCGACTCCAAATTTTGTACAACTGCAATCACAAATTAAACATTATCATAACATTGAAAAATACATATTTGAAAACAAAAGTGATTTTGTAAAGATATGGGCCCCATTGCAAATATCATGAAATCACTGATTCAAAACAAACCATTGTTAATAACATCGAAATATTCTTTCCGACTTCCCTCTCTATATCTGTAGTTCTACTGTCTTCTCTTCTTGTACATTTATTTTATTAAAATGTTATTTCCTTTGATGAATTGTGAATTTCATTTGTGACGATTTCAAATGCAATACCAATTTTCTGTCGTATTAAAAAAATCATATTTCTTTGAGCTAAACACGGTTTGTATATGATAAACGATTGCTTATGGTTAAAAGACTGGTCTATTGAACTGGTCTAATAATTTACTCATAACCTTTATACAAAGATGACGTTCATGTAGATTGTTCTTTTCTTTGTTGGTGTAAGTGCGGTCAGTATGTGATAAATATCAAAAATAGATTTATGAAATTTATACAAGAAGCTGTATCGAAACGTCGCATACTCAGAATAAAGAAGTTGTTATCCATAAAATACTCGTTCTTATTTAATACGTACTGGCGTTTTCCGAAAGCAAGATTTTTGAAGCCCATATGCTACTATTTTGAAAGTGTATCAGATTAAAGTATCCTCCCCATTCTAAAATATACTATAAGGAAATCGTTATCTGAAGTAGAGAACTGTTCTCTATTGGGTGCAATGCTACACTGAATTTTAGCCCAGTACCACCCATGGTTCGCTAGTTCCAGCCGATGCTCGCAGGTTTCACCGCTTAGCATAGCCACAATGGTGTTGCGAACTTTCTCCCTGCAATAATACTAGGAGCCGCGATATGAGTGAAGTAATCTTGAAAGCGGCGACAAACCCCACAGCACAACACCTCACCCCCTAACCGAATATGAACACGAGCTTCTAATTTTTGTCGAAGGTCACTAATCCAAACTCCCTATTTTCCGCATAGCAGGCTGGGCTTGCTTCCGGAAACCCGATGAGGTAGTTCATTCACATGTTTTTGTGAGTATAGTAAATTCAGCTTCATATATATACGATACATGTTTGATTTTATTGAATTATTATTTCGCCACGATCGATATCTTGCGTGTTTTTGTCACCTCGCCAAACGTGACTCAAAGGCAGTGAATAAATAATGTAATAAGTAATGTTATCACGTCAAGATTTCCAAGAAGCAATTCTACACCATTTTCCATCAATAATCTTTTTAAGAATCATTATATATGATATTTATTGTTTTATTTGTTTGTAAATATTAACACATTTAATTGTATGAACGGTCTTAAAATAAGCCCTTTGGGGCTTGTTGTTCAATCCTTTTATATATTATTTCATGAATATATATATATATATTAAGTTTAAAGCATATGATACTGACAGTCACAACACAAGGACCAGCACATTTCTTATTAATCATCTCAGACGATCATTCATCATCATCGCATAAATGTACATTGTATTGTAAAGGCATTACAATGTACCAGACCAGTTACTTAAAGATAGATGGTATAGATAGATTTAGTCGTATCCAGTTAAGTTATTTACCAATTTGAAATAGCGGGAATACTCGCATTCAAGCCCTGTCGTCATTAAGCCCCATGCGCTTATTAACGAGTTTTGATTTTCGTATTTTAGCCGATGGGCGTAAATTTGATATCATATTTTCTCCCCCCAAAATGTCCAAAACAATTATTTAGATGGAACCACTTTCCCTGTATTAGGCTACAATAGTAAATATATATATAGGGTTTCCAACGTAGCAAATGCATTGGGCTTCACAATGTAAGTGTCATTTTAGATACCAAACATAATTTTTTTAATACGTTTGATGATAAGCAATCAGGAACTTATAGGGTAAAAACGTTGTTGTTTATCATCGAGTTTTAAACGAAAAGTAAGTCTCTCTTTTTTCAATCGCCATTGCAGTATTACGTATTGGTGCCGGAATCGTTTAAATAGCAAACTTTTGTCAACATTTCTTACTTAACAAAATATAACATTTTCTCTGTCGGATACTGATACATTCATTTAGAACGGAACAAAATAAAAAAATAATGTGTCTCTTAACTTATAACGTCTTTATTAGGACGATTCTTTTATCAGTATGAACGTAGGCTAAATGTATTCACATTTTGTTTTTACGTACGTACGTAATAATTTATTACGTACGTACGCAATAATAATACGTACGTACGTAATAGATTTTCACGTACGTACGCAATAATAACACGTACGTACGCAATAATAACACGTACGTACGTAATAAAAATATTTTTTTACCATGTCCCTTCTGGAGCTTCGTAAAAACGTAAGACAACGCCCCGAAACGACCGCCAGCTGGTGCTGCTGTCCTTACGTAACCGATATAAACCAGCATCGACAATAAACTCTGAGTTCAGGGCAGTAACGAGACTAAGAATTAGTGACCGTACTGTCAGAAACAGACTTAAAGCAGCAGGCTTAAAGTCACGTCGTCCTGTTGTTGGGGTACGACTGACTGCGCAACACAGACGTCTCAGAAGAGCATGGGCTACACACCATCGAGTTAGACAATTTCGACATTGGCGCAATACCATGTTCAGTGATGAGTCTAGATTCAATTTGGACTTCGAAGATGGTCGGATCCGCGTTTGGCGACGCCTTCGTGAACGTCACCATCAGTGCACCATCAAACAACACGATTCCTACGGGGGGGGGGGGGGGGGGGGAGGGGGGGATCTGTGATGGTATGGGGCGGCATAACCTTCGACCATAGGACCAACCTTGTTCGACTTCATGGAAGGGTGACTGGTGTCAGTTACCGAGACGAAGTGTTGCAACCTGTTGTTCTTCCTTTCCGCCGTAGAGTGGGTGTATACTTTGAGTTTCAACATGACAATGCTCGACCCCACACGGCTCACGTCAGCAGGGATTTTCTCACGCAGAACAACGTCAGAGTGTTGCCATTGCCGTCCAAGAGCCCAGACATTAATCCCATTGCACACCTCTTGGACGTCGGGTGAGGGATCGTGATGTTCTACCCCAGACTCTTGATGCCATGTTCCAGGCTCACCAAGAAGAGTGGCGCGCAGTTCCTCGGGCAGTCATCCGGAAGTTGATCCAAAGTGTTCCACGACGATGTGAAGAAGTGATCAGGAAACAGAGAGGACACACCAGATACTGAAATTTCACCTGTTGTGTAATAATAGGTCCATTTGTATAGCGCTTAATTCCACACACATCGGTACGCTCAAAGCGTAAGACGTGTACATACTTAATGAAATAAACTTAATCAAAAACCCATGACAATAAAACAAATTTCACCATCAATACATGCGTTCCCTTATTCATTTCCATCAGTATATGTTCATTTTTCAATTGCAAATATAATGAGTTTTTGATGCAGTATTCTCTATAATCTATAAGCCGTATCTATAATTGATAAGAACAGGAGTTAAATCACCGTTCAAAGAATACTTCGAAGTTTTTTCAGTTTTTCTCCAAAGAATTCATGTAAAATGGATGTTTCAAAAAAATATTTTGATTTTACACAAAAGTCCATCAACAAAATAGAAATCAATAACCGTGGCTATTTTTCATATATTGACAATATCTCAAACATGACGGGGGTTAGGATAGTGTAAATTCTTTTTCCTACCCCTGTCTTCATTTAAGGAAGATATTTTAACAAAAAATGAACCAGAAATGACAGTATGAAGATTCACATAAAATCCATTGGCGGCCATTTTGTGTGAACACCTTTAATTCATTTTGTGTAAGAAAAAGGAACTGCATGGCTAAACTTTACGTTATACATTTGAATTATTACTGCTCCATTTAGCTTAAATACGTTGTTTTTCAATTTGAACCATTAATTTTCATTTTCCTGACATCACCTTATATTCCCCCTAAAAACGTGCTACTGCCCCTTTAATAGTTATTGCATAATTGATAAAGAAAGAGGAGTTACGTTTCTTTTGGCGTTTAGTGTATTTACAATGAGATTTTCCCACTCAGTATGTGTTAGTTTGAACACAGTCCATCTTTGTAGACATTAAACCGACGATTTTGAAGTGATCGTCAGAATAGAATGGCCAAATAATGAATCACTTGATGTGTTTTTCAAATGTATTCTCTTATCAACCATGAACGTTGAGCTGAATGTAACAGCTGATGGTAAATACCATATGAAAAAATTTTTTTACTTAACTACATTTTTGAATATTTAGTGGGAAATGCTGACAAAGATCGACATACCTTTGGCCAAACGATACGTTTTTGCACATCAGACAAAACAGCTAAACATATGTAAAAATGCATTTTGTGAATATTTTAGTAACTATTCAAAATGCTTGGTCATTATAAATTAAACTAACCCAGAGGCAAAACGTTATGACTGAGTGGACACTAGGCACTAGAATATCAACAATAATTAAATAATTCCTATATTCTTTTATTGCCTTCTGACCAAACGTATCAAGAGGTAATCTTTATCCAAAAATAAACCTACAATTAAGTTGTAACATTTGAACAAGAAATGATCATCAGCAACAAAGGGTACGTCCGGATTTCGGGCATAATCTTTCAAAGTTTTATCAGCTAACATCTAATCTATGAATGCAATCTAATCCCTAATTCCCTCAAGATATTCATGCAATTGCACTTTTCGCCAAACTTAGTTCCTAACGTGTTCAATAGACCGATCCAGTCTGTCAATCAAATCTCGCGCATGCGTTATATCAGCCAATCAGAGCGGCGATTTCGCTACGCGAATTTGTCAACTTTACTTCCGGGGACAAACAACGCGATAATGGCGGCTCGATTCTGTTGTTGAAAATAATATTTAAAATGGCGTTCTTTACGATATTTATGCATCGATGTCATGACAGAAGTATTCCTCATTGTGTAGGGTAACAAGGTTACCGTTATCCATCGCTAAAATTGTGGAAAAGGCTCACTACATGGTAAAAAAACAATCGCTGGTCGGACAAGTGTTCGAAGGTGAGAATTTGCACGAACTACGCACTTTTCAAGTCACTCCCATAAACTTTCCACAAGGTGACAGCTCTAAGTACCCTTTGATAATTTATCTTTGGTACTTTATGTTTCTGAATCAACAGTTCATTGAAGTTGATCGAGATCATTTATAACAATTCTACACGTTGACATTTCGGCAATTATCAAACTTTCGCCATATTGTAAACAAACTATGTTAAACGACTTGTTGTGCCAAATACGGTGAAATATCCCACTCAAATATAATTAAATATCAAAGAAACTGGCAGACATTGAATATTTGATAAATATAAGCTTTTTCTGCATTTCCATTTTACTCATTATGTTCCATAATTATGCCCAAACCCATACGATTAATGTATGTATACATAGCTTTCAAACAGTAGGCTATGTCCCATAACCTTTCAGGTATTTGATACTAACACAACTTGAAAATAAACTTGCCTGTAAGATAAAACATGGAATATCAATAATGTTCATTTCAAATATTTAAATTTTTCACTTCAATGGTTAGATTTATTTCCAAATATTTGATCAATGAAAACCTAGCTATTCAAAACAAACTACTTGATTGCCTCATTGATTAATTGCTGCAAGTCTCAGGGAACACCCTGGTTCAAAGTATGAAAGGGATAAAACAAATTCCCTAAGCCTGATATAATGGGATTTTTAGAGAATGCAATGGGATGTTTGAGAAGAAAATTAATAGTTTTGATTTTTGCAATGAGACTTTCTCCCCTCATTAGTATTGATAATGGGATATATTGATACATCAATTGGTAAATATCCCCAAATCCCAGTCCAAAGTAATCCCTGAAGTCTAGGTATATCAGCTATACAACAATTAACTTTTCTGTCAAAGCTATAATAATAAAATTTTGAATGAGTCAATAACCCAAACTGTTCAAAACTATCATTTTTAGATGGGGTAAGTTTTAATAGTGACCAAAGATCAGTTAACAAAAGTACATCTGATTTCTATTCTTTATCAATCAAATAAAACTTGGTGCATATATGTCCATGATTTTTAGGTGTACCAGGGAATACAATAAGACAAACCAAAATAATAAATCAAAAAATAATATTTCACATACATGTGAAATCTTAAAAAGACATTTTTTATTGCTGTTGACTCATATGTTACCTGACAATTGTTTTAAATCCAATCCTAATGCATGTTTTTACTTTGGAAACATGAAATGCAATATTTATGTAAAGCAAAGATTAATTTTTTATTTCCAAGATTGATTAATTCCAGGATCCCTGATATTGTGTTATTTTCACACAAAAATATTTTTTTAACAATTATATATTAAAAAACTTCATAGTCACTTAATTTATTTGGATATTTCAGTTTTGAATTCTCTAAAATAATTATGTATAGTGATATGTATGTATGGCTGTAAGCCTTTCTAATTGAATTTTTTTTATCATAACCATATTTTCCCAATCTAAATAAATTTGGATCAACAAGTTTTTTTAGAAGCAGGATAAGGTCCTACTGTTTATCAACTTGAATGAAAAAATATAAGATCTTTTGATATAAATTTACTTAGATTGATGTCTTCCAGATCCTGAATGAAGCCTGTCAAATATATATTTTTTAATGTCAAATAAAAATCATCCCTGTTACATTCCCATTACAGTAGATGTTTGTGGTTCTAATCTATGCCATAAAACATTCATATTTGGCTATAAAGACATTTTCTTCTGCTGTTGGCTCATATGTTCACTGATAATTGTTTCTCATCCCATTTTACTGTTTCTTCAAATCTATCTCATAGAACATTCATATTTGGCTATAAAGACAAAATATAAGATCTGTTGATCTAGATTAACCCAGATTGATATTTTCCAGATCCTGAATGAAATATGACTTTTAAAAAGCAAAACATAAATGAAAACTTTGATTGTATGTAGTGCAATGATATTTTCTAATGGTGTTTGTGATTCAAAATTCATCTTTAATGATTTATAGATACAATCAATTGATTTTTGAAGGTAGACTCATTAACATTTTGGTAGTTAAATTTATTCAAAAGGAATGTAGCATTTGAAGGAAACGTGAAAATTATTATCATTTTAAGAATATTATAAATTACATATACTGGAATAATATTTTGAGAATATTGACTTTTCATGATTATGATATCTGTGTCAATATAAAAAGATATATCAATAATTACCATTATAAATATTGTATGTCAAAAAAAATAAAATATGGCAACTAGTTTTAAATTTGGTTTCAAGGATTAAAATTCTCGATGTTTTTTTTTCAAAGTTAAGTTCACTGATCTAGATGTGTAATTTACACACTGTCAACAACTGGTGAACTGAGCATATGCGACCATGACCAGCTGATGACAATGACTACTCAACATATTTCAGTAAAAAAGGTTTCTCGACAAAATATGAAAAAATTAACTTGTGGATGATTTATGAAATCAAACATCTGGTGGTAAAATGTGTGAGCTATTAAATACCTGGATTGTACGAGTATAATTTTTTTTTTACAAAAGTGAAGGAAATATTCCGAGTTGAAATGCGTTTGTTTACAAAGTGGTCGACGACTTCTCTCGCTCTGGGCATTGATAAAGTGTCAAAATTACGCTTCATTTGTTGATAAAATGAGATTTATCTAAGCTATATGTCATATATTGAATGTATTTGTTAGGTAATGTGCGTTATGAACGACATTAGCATGAACGCAAGCCAAAAGCTTCGGCTAGTGACATTGCTGAGATACGCTGCTGGCTCGCCTGAGCTTGAAACTTGTCCCCTCAAATATTTCAACCAATCACGTCGCAGGGGGCGGGGCCTAACTGCTCTCGACTGGATCGGTCTATTGGATTAAGGTCAGGACTTATAGAAAGGCAGCTCTATAGCATTCTGGGCCTTCTTTCACAAAGCTCTAAGGTGACCATAAGTCCTTAAGGTAACCTTAGTGCAATGTTAAAGTATTGGAGTTAAGGTTAACCTTAGTAAAGGTTGCTTTGTGAAAGGGGGCCCTGGTGGATAAAGTTGTTCACTGCAATGGGACGGCGAAGACCCACCTCGAAGCATGCGCTGTTGTCAAAACAAGAAACGATAGGTTGAAGCTTAGGATTGATTTTCTGTCTATTGCCACAAAGGCCCATGTAAGGCTAAGACTTCTCATGCAATGGGGGCCTCAAATGTTGTGTCAATGACTGATAGTAATGATGGCCTCAAATGTTGCGTCACTGACTGGAAATGGGGCCTTAATTTTTATTTGGTAATTGGAATATCAAAATTCTAAATTTTAGACACTTTTGGGTAAGTTCTGTCCAAATATCATGAATAATGCATGCCTTTGCGTGTTTTTAATTGTATAACAATAATAATATGTCTAAGTTGATTCTAATTAATAGTTAGACCATGAAAGGCCGGTTTATCGTTTATATGGTTACTTAGACCACGAGCTGCTTAATTTATAAACCAATTTTATGTAATAAAATGCATATTTTTTTAAAGTTGTTTCTAATAAAAGTTTTTTGATTACGACATTGTCTTTCTCATAAAAATGTAGTTCCGCCCGTGATATAACTGAAATTGGTGTTAGTTATACCATGGAACAATATATACAAAGGGGCCATTGTCTAATGAAACTTAAGCCAGATTTTCAATTTTGACACAAAGCTACTTCATTATATTTAAAGAGAAGTGTTGAAGAGTTTCAAAACTATCTTATTTCATTTAGATAATGTACTTCCATTTCCATAAAACCACTGAACGTTCAGAGTCGCTGTCAAGTTGGGTTACCCGTGTTTTTAGAATGTTTTATAGTAACAGAGATACGAACCAATGAATATGTGAATAATAGATTCAGCCTATGATGACAGTCATTTGATTGAGAAGATCGTTTGGATCGATTCCCCAAATCCATAATGATCCCCCAAATCAATTATGATCCCCCAAATCAATTATGATCGTTTCGGATATCTGTTCAATAATTCACAATGTTTATGAATAATCTTTCCTACTCTGGCGACACATATTAGTATATATACTATTTAATCATTCGTGTTTACATTCATATACTATAAGTCACGTTGTAATATCAAATATCAATAGATATCAAAGAAAACACCATTTTTAAGATAACATGATATGTCAGATACCTAGATATAACAGATTACAGGATATGACATATTGCAGGAAATGTCAGATTACAGGAAATGTCAGATTACAGGATATGTCAGATTACAGGATATGCCAGATTACAAAAAATGTCAGATTACAGGACATGTCAGAACCTTAGATATGTCAGATTACAGGAAATGTCAAATTACAGGATTTGTCAGATTACTAGATATGACAGATTACAGGATATGACAGATTAGATGATATGTCAGATTACAGGATATGTCAGATTACTAGATATGACAGATTACAGGATATGACAGATTACTAGATATGTCAGATTACAGGATATGTCAGATTACTAGATATGACAGATTACAGGATATGACAGATTACTAGATATGTCAGATTACAGGATATGACAGATTAGATGATATGTCAGATTACAGGAAATGTCAAATTACAGGATATGTAAGACAACTAGATATGTCAGATTACAGGAAATGACAGATTAGATGATATGTCAGATTACAGGAAATGTCAAATTAGATATATCATATAACTAGATATGTAAGATTACAGGATATGTCAAATTAGATATATCATATAACTAGATATGTAAGATTACAGGATATGTCAAATTAGATATATCATATAACTAGATATGTAAGATTACAGGAAATGTCAGATGATTAGATATGACAGATTACAGGATATGACAGATTAGATGATATGTAAGATTACTAGATATGTCAGATAACTAGATATGTCAGATTACAGGATATGACAGATTACAGGATATGTCAGATTACTAGATATGACAGATTACTAGATATGTCAGATTACAGGAAATGACAGATTAGATGATATGTCAGATTACAGGAAATGTCAAATTAGATATATCATATAACTAGATATGTAAGATTACAGGATATGTCAAATTACAGGACATGTCAAACAACTAGATATATCATATAGCTAGATACATGTATGTAAGATTACAGGATATGTCAGATAACTATATATGTCAGATTACTAGATATGTCAGTTTACAGGAAATGTCGGATTGCCATATATTACAGATTACAGAATATGTCGGATCGTGGTCGCTCGTGGTCTAACTAACCATTTAAATGATTAGACAACAGGCCCTTATGGTCTAACTATTACATGTCAGATACTAGATATGTCAGATAACTAGATATGTCAAGTTACAAAATATGTAAAATAACTACATACGTATGTCAGATAGCTAGATATGTCAGAACACTGGATGTGACAGATAACTAGATGCGTCAGTGAATTTAAATGTCAGGTTACTAGATATGTCAGATTTGATATCGCCCTTACGTCTTACAACATGTCGTGATTGTTAACTCCAAAAGACAATAGTATTTATTACTGATTCTGGATAGTCAATCTTGAAGATACGAAGGCCGTGAAAGCCAGTCATAACGCCGAGATGATGAGTGAACTCGGTCATGCACGCGAGATAAACTTTTGTGGCCATTTAATTCCGAATCTGTGGAGTGGAGTTCGTGCGAATGAAGCGATTTGAGAGCAGGATTAGTAGGGATAACGTATGGACAGAACGAAGAAAAATTAAACATCTGTCGTACGTGCTCAACGATGATATCTACATGTTCTACTGAACAAGCTGTTTATTTAATTTATCATGTCTGCGATCATGTGTATAGCAATCACCTGAGCGTTGTTAATGGCACCTGTCACATAGCATAAAAACACCCGGTAGATCTCGAAGTGAATGTGCTACGTGTTACTGTCAGTGAAAACTAAGCTCAACTTAAGACTTTTTGAATTAGAGAAATGGAGAAAAATGCGAAATTAGCAACATTAGCTGAAACAAATACTCGTCAAGCTTTCGAAAAGAACATTTTTGAGACAATCACAAATTATAACAGTAAAACAGTAAGTATTACCAATTCCGTGTTTCGGTTTGTTAGTCATATTGCAAATTGCCGTTGGCGGGATAGATTAATTATATAGTTGTGTTATAATCAGATTCATATATCATTTTGCACCCTTTCCGAAGTTCGATGTAGTGAGTGACAAATTCAAATAAATAAATTATATGTAATGAAGTTATGATTATTTAGAAATAAAGTGGAATAATACTCATGATCATTTGACTCCTCTGAAAATCACAATACTCACAACAAGCTATTGCAAGTTACAAGACACTCGGTATTCGTGTTCTGTCAATACACCGACCGGTCTTATTCTAACACTGCGGTTTAATTTCAAAGAGGGTAAGAGTATGACTAGATTATATCTTAAACACAGATGATGCACAATTGAAACAATTAAAAAGCAAAGTAACAAAAGCAGGTTTGACAATGCTAAATCAGAATCCACATGTCCCCGAAGCTTATGTCTACTGCAGTATAGCTTCTGAATGCCATTCAACCATAAAGATTTGCCTTATCAAGGTAAGCCAATGACTTCAATGTGTCATTATCCTCATCTTTGTAACTGTGCTATTATTTCCTTTGAGGGATGTTCGCTCGACTCACCATTCTTGATTGGCGATCTTGAGAAGGCAGCCCACAACGTCCTTCGATGGAGGCGTTTGCTACCAAGGGTAGAAATGTTCTATGGTACGTCGTAATTTGTTCTATTTTATTCTAAATTTTCTGTCAAGTACTTTTAATACATTGCCGCATGAAAATCTACCCGGGGCCCTTATATCTCATGATACATGAACCTTATAATATGACATAGCTGACTCGTCTATGTACGGAATGCATGTTTTTACTGCTACCCGTTGACTGACTCGTCTATATAAATAGAGTGCATGCTCTTATCGCTTTAACTTCAACTTACACAGACTGCTTACTTTTGACGTGCCTCCTGTTTGCCATTCTCTCCCCACAGAGGCAGCTCAGTGCGAGCAAGCCTCTGTTCTATTACGCCAAGATCCTGGGGTTCCGGCAGATTGCCCTGGCGGCAAAAAGTTGTAACTTGATATATCGCCCTTATTTGCAGCAAATGAAAACACCTTTGGATATCCATGACTTAGGGCATTCTTAACGATCGTATAGTGACATGGAAAATATCATGTCTTTATGTTTATTTTCATTAACAGTGTGAGAGGGAATATATTTGAAAAATCAGATATGGATAGGGTAGATAGATAGAAACTGTTTATAATTGTGTAAAATATTATTTGTTTTATGATAGATTTTATTTTAATAATAAACCAAATAAAAACTTATCAGAAGGTAAAAAGTGATGTTTTGTAAAAGGAAGAGTTATCTCCCCTGGATGTTTAATCTCATCGATAGCTTTGCCGAACCACACGTAAATGGTCGAGATTTGGCGAATGACCATTTTGAAACGGCGTCGCTGATTGCACGACTAACTTCGATTGCCTCCAAACAGATTTCTACCTTTCTATCCCATGCATTAGCCGTAATAGAACAGAGGCTCACTTGGGTATGACTGAGCTGCCTCTGTGGGGAGAGAATGCCTGTTTGCCTACTCGGCTATAAACAGACAATATTTCTTTAAGCTTTCAGGTTCTACCAGCAGCCGCTATATGAATGGAATGCTTGATTTTCACGTGCGGTGCGGTTAACTGACACGATTATTCACGGACTCCACAAGTATTTCGTGCTTAGCCTTAGATGACTGACAATTTGAATCGGCAAGGACTCCATGCTTTTCACGTGTCAGTTTAAGCTTTATTATGATAATAAATTTGCATTTCTAATGCGCACAAGCCAAACAGATATACCTGCTCAAGGCGCTTCAAGGATACGTTAAAGTAAAAAACAAGGGAACTGTTCAGACTGTCTGTCTGACTCTCTGAGAACATAAAGATCTTCAGATTTGATTTGGAAAAGTCACAGGTACGACATGACCTCAATTCTGATGGAAGAGAGTTCCAGAGGACATGGACACTGCTGGAGAAGGATCTGGAGACAAAAATATTAGTCGCTATTTCTGAACTAGAAGAAGATTGAATCGGAGATGACGAACTGGAGTGTAAAGGATGAACAGTTCAGATAGATAGTTGGGTGGTATTGAGGCATCTGGTTCTCTGGTTGTGCAAAGGATATTTAACTATATTCTGGATTTTATTACCAACAAGTGAGGGTCTCTATGCACTAGTGTTATGTGATATCTGGTATTTTCGTGATGACCCGAGCAGAAGAGTTTTGCAGCACCTGTAGTCTGCAGAGTAGTCTTCCACTGATGTCATAAAAAGACTGTTACAATAGTCTACCCGCGCTGTTAGTAATCCATGGACAAGAGCCTTTTCAGCTTCTTTGCTTATCAATTGACGGATGTTGCTGATTGATCTAAGATGTTAATTACAGGTTCGAATGATGTGGGTAACTTGATTTTCCGTGGAGAGGTGTGAGTCAAAATAGACTCCAAGATTCTTCAGACAGATAGTTGGGGCGGATGGTATGGAGGCATCTGTAGGTTGTACAAAGGATCTTGAACTCAATTCTGGATTTTTTTGGCGACCAGTGAAGGTCACTAAACACTGTTGTAATATGGAGACGTCTTTCGTGATGACCCGAGCAGCGGAGTTTTGCAGCACCTGTAGTCTGCAGAGTAGTCTTCCACTGATGCAATAAAGTCTTTCCTCGATGTTTGTAATCCATGGACAAGAGCCTTTTCAGCTTCTTTGCTTATCAATTGACGGATGTTGCTGATAGATCTAAGATGTTAATTACAGGTTCGAATGATGTGGGTAACTTGATTTTCCGTGGACAGGTGGAGTCAAAATAGACTCCAAGATTCTTCAGATACATAATTGGGGCGGATGGTATGGACTCCGAGGCATCTGTGGGTTGTACAAAAGATCCTAAATGCTATTCTGGATTTTATTGGCAACAGGTGGAGGTCTCTAAGCACTGGTGTTTTGTGGAGACGTCTTGATGTTTTCATGATGACCCTCGTGGCGGAGTTTTGCAGCACCTGTAGCCTAGAGAGTAGTCTTCAAATGATGTCATAAAGAAGCTTGTTAGAACAGTCTAGACTCGCTGTTAAAAATCAATGGACAAGAACCTTTGCAGCGTCTTTGCTTATCAATTGACGGATGTTAATTACAGGTTCGAATGTGGGTAACTTGCTTTTCCATGGAGAGGTCTGAGTCAAAATAGACTCCAAGATTTTTCAGATAGATAATTGGGACGGATGGTACGGATGCATCTGTAGATTGTGCAAAGGATCTTGAAGTCTATTCAGGATTTTGATTTATTCGCGACCATTGAAGGTCAGTAAGCACTGGTGTTATGTGGAGACGTCTTTGTGTGATGACCCTTGCGGCGGAGTTTTGCAGCACCTGTAGTCTAGAGAGTAGTCTTCCACTGAAAAGAAGATTGTTAGAACAGTCTAGTCTCGGTGTCAGTAATCTATGGACAAGAACCTTTGCAGCTTCTGTAAATTACAGGTTCGAATGCTGTAAGCAACTTGCTCTTCCATGGAGAGATGCGAATCCAGATAGACTCCAAGATTCTCTACGTGGTCACTGAGATCTATTTCACAGTCTGCTATCGCGATAGACAGTTCTTCAGCTGTTGTCAGCTGTTGCTTGGTGCCAATCAGCATTACACCAGTCTTATCTCCATTTAGTTTAAGCTTATTTGCTGTCATCGTTCGTGATAGTTCCAGTGCATTCAGATATGCGCTGAAAGACTCCTGTGGCCGTATGCACATCTCAGGCGCAGGCTACGCCAGGCGTAAAGCGTTATGCTAGGCTTAGCAGCGCCTCCGTTTTACGCAGCATGCACAGCCGTGTCTTAGTCCCGGTGCCGCTAAGTCCGACGTAACAGCTTTACGCCTAGGCGTTAGCGTGCTATAATTAGATTTCGTACGTTTAAACTGCCGGGAAATCGTGCTAAAGAACTTCGCGGTATTTCTTGAGCGATCAATGATGGCGGAATCAAGAAAGCAGAGGAAACCAAATTTCACTGATGGGGAGATAATTTGCCTTTTAGAAATGTATGGTGAAAAAAAAAGCATTCTCCAATCAAGGCTGAAAAATTCTGTCACCAACAGACATAAACAGGAGGAATGGAGAAGGATAACAGCCGTGATCAACTCCCGATCGGCCGGTGTTAACCGTGATGTCGATGAAGTCAAGAAGAAATGGAAAATCGCTAGTAGGCCTACCTGTAATACACGGCATTGCATGTTGAGGCAGTACATATTAATGTATCATGTATCACTTAAGCTAACAGGTTTTTCTATGAGTGATTGTTAAAGTAAAGCAAACTCATAAGTAGTCACATCCAGCAATAGACAAGGGGAGGAAACTGAAAGCAAGTACTAAAATCACTGAGCAAAGAATGTCTGAATTATTCGATCTCGCTTCAACTTCGCATTCCGAGGTTCTGGTACGTTGTGGATGTTATCACCTCCATCGTCATCAACATCGTAGTCGTCTACAAGGGGCGTGCCAAACTCAACAGCCATGTTGTGCAGAACCAACACAGCACTGATAACAGAGCAACAACGTTTTGGCGGGTACCTTAGCTCCGAGTGGAGGCAGTGAAAGCGTTGTTTGATGACACCAAAACATCTCTCTATACAGTTCCTCGTTGAGGCGTGTGAGAAGTTGTAACGTTCTTCTTGCCTTGTCTGGGGGTTTCTCAAAGGTGTCATTAGCCATGTGCGGAGGGGATAGGCACTGTCGCCGAGAATGATACCATCGAGTACCCTGTTCTCAAAGTCAGCATACATCCGACTCTCGGTCAACATTCGTGCGTCATGGACGGACCCCGGCCATTTAACAACACAGTTAAGCAATCTCAATTTCGAGTCACACACCGCATGAACATTGATAGAGTGATACCCTTTCCGATTTTCGATTTACAAAACAAGTGAAGAAGCGAGCAAAGCTCACATACCCCCGCTCCCCACTTTGTTCAAAGAATTTCAAATAGTAAAACTGATTAATATTAGTTAAAGTATGATTGTTGAGTATACAGTTAGTCATTGTGTAAGTCTTCTTTCAACTGAAACCAAATTACCGAATTTATTAATAGGTTTTACAATTAAAAGGGTACATCTAGAGATAATGGTTGATCTTTGTTTCAAATTTGAGGTAGTTGAGATGCACTGAGGACAAAATTATTTTTGTTGAGTCACTTTGTAAGTTATGTTTTCCAAAGAAACCACAGAGAAGAAAATCCATATATATCGTTTAACTCTCACAAGGCATATCCAGCAATCACGATTGACATATGTAGCAAATTTGGTGAAGCTGAGATGTATATTTCAGGAAATATGTTCAGGACAAAGTAATTTATCATAGAATCCCTGTTTTAGTCATGTTTCCATGGAACACCGCCAACAATTTAAAAAATGTGATGGTCTAATCCTCAAGTGGCACATCTACGGAACATGGTTGATAAGTGTATGAAGTTTGGTGAAGCTAGCATGAATAGTTTGGGAGATATGCTCCGGAAAAAAGAACTTGGTCATAGAGTCACTGTTTTAGTCACGTTTCCATGGAAACCGCAAAAATGAAAATTCAGAAATAGTTCTAACCCTCAAAAGGCACAACTAGGGATCATGGTTGACATGTGTATGAAGTTTGATGAAGCTAGCATGCATAGTTTTGGAGATATGCTCTGCACAAAACGACTTCCTCAAAGAGTCACTTTTTAGTCATGTTTCCATTGAAACCGCAAAAATGAAAATTGAGAAATAGTTCTAACCCTCAAAAGGCACAACTAGGGATCATGGTTGACATGTGTATGAAGTTTGATGAAGCTAGCATGCATAGTTTTGGAGATATGCTCTGCACAAAGCGACTTCCTCAAAGAGTCACTTTTTAGTCACGTTTCCATGGAAACCGCAAAAATGAAAATTCAGAAATAGTTCTAACCCTCAAAAGGCACAACTAGGGATCATGGTTGACATGTGTATGAAGTTTGATGAAGCTAGCATGCATAGTTTTGGAGATATGCTCTGCACAAAACGACTTCCTCAAAGAGTCACTTATTAGTCACGTTTCCATGGAAACCGCAAAAATGAAAATTCAGAAATAGTTCTCACCCTCAAAAGGCACAACTAGGGATCATGGTTGACATGTGTATGAAGTTTGATGAAGCTAGCATGCATAGTTTTGGAGATATGCTCTGCACAAAACGACTTTCTCAAAGAGTCACTTTTTTGTCACGTTTCCATGGAAACCGCAAAAATGAAAATTCAGAAATAGTTCTAACCCTCAAAAGGCACAACTAGGGATTATGGTTGACATGTGTATGAAGTTTGATGAGGCTAGCATGCATAGTTTTGGAGATCTGCTCCGCACAAAGTTTTGGGACGGACGGACAGACGGACAGACGGACGGACGGACGGACGGACGGAAAGAATGAACGCTATATACCCCAGCTTACGCTGTAAGGCGGGGGTATAATTATACTCCTCTTCTCTTGGGGCTTGAATTCTTACATGAGTTCCATCTACACATCCGACAACTCCCGGAAATTCGGCCATATTATAAAAACTGTCCTTAATGTGTGTCATTTCATTTGCAAAATATCCAAGTGTTAAGTTTGCCCTGAAGTGAAAGGGACATTCTACGAATAGCTCTACTCACGGTACTGGTGTACATTGATTGTGTCACCGACAACGTTCTGAAAAGACCCAGTTGCATAAAATCTCAAGGCGGCAAGCACCTGCAACTCGGGTGACAGAGTAGATCTTCGGTAAACATCATACGTGATATCATCCCTGACTGCATGGACGATCCTGAATATGTCTATTCTACGAAACCTGAATCTTCTGTAGAGTTCAAGATCGTCAAACACTTCCAACGGGTTGGTTCTGTCTCTGAATATTCGGTTCCTGTTTAGGTGTCGTCTGCGGTGTCGGTACACTACGGCCGCCATTGCTAACCTACGCCCAGTTTACGCCTGCTAGGTAGGTGGCGTAAATGCAGGACGTAAACCATGACGTAACTTCTCTCACGTCGGGGATGTGCATACGGGCGTAAATTTGCGCTCAGGCGCAATTTATACTTACGCCTGGACTAAGACTTACGCCCGAGATGTGCATACGGCCACTGAATGTTCTCCAATTTGAAGCTACCATTGCTTGCGTATCGTCAGCATATCTATGGTGATGGAGGTTGTAGTTGTTAAGATATTATGCCCCTATTTCACTACGAGAGGAATTCTCACGAATCGCCACGATAGAGAAATATTTCACATTCGTGAATATTCGTAGACAAGTCGTGATTTATTCTTGTGATTCGTAATGAATTTGTGATTGATTCGGCAATATTCTTACAATTCGTGGCATTCGTGAAAAAATGTTTGTTTGTCAAAACATTTTCCCGAATCAACTAGGAATTTTGTTATCGTGGTTGTCTCGTAAACTATCCGTAATTAATTCGGGTCATTCGTAACAAATTCGTAACGAGTTCTTGGAAATTCGTGGTTGATATTTTTGATGGTCTCTCCCCGAATTATTTACGAATCATCTACGAAACAGTCACGAATTATCGTAATCTATTCCTACATCATTTGTGATATCGTATCATATTCGTGAAAATTCGTAGTATATTCGTAGTTGTTTCGTAGTTATATCGTACAATTCGTACATAATTCGTAAGCAATTCGTATTGGTTTCGTAGTGTTTTAGCATGAAAAGCTACGAATTTTCGTAAACGTTTCGTACAAGTGAAATTGCAATTCACGAATGTTGCCGAATATTCAAGAATATTCAAGAATTTTTACAATCACCTATTCGTGGCGATTCGTGAGAATTCCTCTCGTAGTGAAATAGGGGCATTAGCAGATTCGCAGTTACGAGCTTTCAGGTGTGCAACCTTGTTGACTCGAATTGCAAATTGAGTTTTCCAGTTTTGCAAAGGTTCCTTTTACTTTACTAATCACGGACTGCATTGTTTACATGTACTCATCGTTAGCAGACTCGACCGTGTACAACCTGCATGCTTTTTACGTGCTACACTTCAGCCGACTCGGACTTGCAAGGGCATGCTTTAACTCTTCTTCTTTGAGATGAATGATTTTGCAGAGACCGTACCCTTTTCACTTCCGACCAATGCTCTCATTCAACCTCGGACTGTAGATTGTTGCCAGGAATGTCATGTTCAAAAGTCTTAGTTTATTAATGACCCTATAGTTCCTTTCTGGAATATATAAATAAAATATGATAAATGTCCATCTACAATATGATATATATGTAAATATACCTACTTTCACGTTTTCCTCAAATGTACATGTTTGGAGATAGTTTTTGGATAAGTTCGAGGTGAAATGATGTGTTCAAAATGATGTTTGAACTTGCAGCTGTGAAGTGTAACAGCGAACTTCCCCTATTGAAGTACTTGGCAGATCTGGGGACATCCTTTGACTGTGCCAGTCAGGTGGGATTTTCTTTTTATTATATGATTGGTGGTGAAATACCGAGATCTATCAATGAAAAAAACGTGTTATCAGTCACTAGTGACAATAAGAATGGAACGTTCTAGTTCTTTATATTGTGACAAGTGAGTGACAAGTGACAAGTTTATTCTGTGAAAAGGCCTCATGGCCAAAAGCACATGAAAATACAGCTCAAAATCAACGCATGTCAAGTTTACATACATTATATTGGCAGTTTTCTTTTCAAATAAATAGCCAAATTCTTAATATGCTCAGGATTGCTGGATGATAATAACTGATACAATTTTTCTCTTGAAGGGAATATGAAATAGTATGGAGGAATAAGTTTTTCCCGTGAATGCCTATAATAGGAACAGACTAATAAAAAATGATACTCATAGTGCATAAAAGCTGATCTTTATCAATAAAACTGTCGTACCTTAATTTACTAATCTTAAGTTTGTGTGACTGGAATCTGAATTTACAAAATATTCGTAGGAGGTCCTTTTGACAAAATAATTCTACAACATATTTCTCTGTATCTAAAAGCGATTTGAAGCTAGAGTAGAATCTGAAATCATTCCTTCCAACAAGTCTGATATGCCAATCTTGAAACCTAATATCTTTACAGCGTACCAGGAAAGTGTGCATGAATATATCATAATTGCCAAAATCCTGCGATATCCAAACATATATCCATCCAGTTAACTTTACCATTACTCTCCTGTAACTTAAGCATTTCGTAGCATGCTTTAGGATTCCGACTTCTGTCCAAACACAGGAGCCTACACCAAAATCCAACACAGCGACTGAAATAATTCACACAAACCGGATGCCTTCCAACATCGCCTAGTATAACACGATTCGGAGTAAATTTAGAAATATTAAGACACCTCTTAAAGAACAAATATTGAACTTTCTCGATCTCACCTCTGAAAGTAAGTCCCCAAATTTCGGAACCATAAACCAATATTGGCATTATCTTTGTATCAAATATTTTCTGAACTACATCAAATGGAAGGGGGGGGGGGGGGGTAAGCCTTAATCATTTTGTGAATAGAAAATAAAGCTTTTCTAGCCTGAACTGAAAGAGTTTCGCAAGCCTTAGACCAAACTAATCTAGAAGAAAAGACAATACCAAGATATTTATAATACGTAACTATTTTAATCTCTTCTCCTGCATATAACCACTTCTCAACGCCTTTAACACAACCACCATTTCGAAATACAATAATATTAGATTTACCTAAATTTACCTCTAAACCCCATTTCAAACAATAATTATGTAAGAAATGCAATTTATGTTGCAAACCAACAACTGTATCGTCAACAAACACTACATCGTCAGCGAACAAAATCAAAAGAATATCTTCAATTTCTTCTGTGACAAAAATACCTCGCAAACCACTGTTTCTTAATTCTAAAGCTAGTTCATTAATAAAAAGGGAAAACAAAACAGGACTTAGCATACAACTTTGACGAACGCCACAGGATGTTGTGAAAGATTCAGATTGTAATCTATCATTTACTATACAAGCCTTAACTTTACTATACATATCTTGAAGAAGATTATACATTTTACCAACTAGTTCCTTATTATGCAATACATACAATAATTTCTGCCTATCCACAAAGTCAAAAGCCTTACGAAAATCGATGAAAGCTGCGTAGAAGCGATGTCTAGACTTTCGAAGATATTTCTGACATAAAGATTGTAACACAAAAATATTGTCAACTGTAGAATATTTCCTCCTGAAGCCCGCCTGACACTCGTGAATGATAAAGTTTACCTCTGTCCAATATCGTAAGCTTGAATCCAAAATAGATGTAAAGACCTTACCCAAAATGTTGAGGAGAGAAATACCCCGAGAATTATAAAGAGGTAAAATCATGCCGATATTCCAAGACTCTGGAAATTGTCCTTTATCTAAAATTGAATTGAATTACATTTCTAAATATGGAATAATAGAAAGACCCTTTTTAAAAAACTCGGCGGGTATTCCATCTGCACCCGGTGCTTTACCAGATTTCAAAAAATTGATTGCTTTCCTTGTTTCACCTTCTGTTATAGGATCTGACAAAATACATGAGTTATTACAATCCGTACATTCAACAGAGTCATGATTGGTTACAAAATCATTCACAAAGTCTGTAAATTCAGATGAAACATTTTGTTGTTGGGGATTTAACAAATCCTTAAAATAGGTAAACCAACATTCAACAGGTTCTTTATATTCAATCTTATTAAGATATTATCTAAGGGAGACAAGATTAAGATATGATCTATCTAAGGAAAACAAGAGTAAGGTGTGATTCATTAGTTACACTACACTGAGCTTGTAATATAGTGAAGAAAATTATTAGCTTATTGTAATGAGATTGTTATATATAAGTATATATGACATGGTTCTTGGTGCAGTTATATAGCCCTAAAATAAAACACTTATTATGATGTTGTGTTAAACTTGCACTGACGTGGGATGTCAACTTAAGGTTGATTATATTTTGTTGTGGATTAATTGATGTCATGACTCCAATTTTCCACAACGCGGTATACAGCTGCGTATCTTAAGTTTGTTCACTTGCTTGTGTATCTTAGTGCTAATATCATGTAAATTGTGTTTCATTTTGACGTCCATAAAAACCTCCAGGAAAACGGGAAAACCAATTATCCATTAGTAAGATAACCATTACCAAACCATATTTCGGGATCGTCTTGTCACTGGTACTGAATTTAGATATTTGGCATGATTAAATAGACAGATGGGGTCATATTTGTGAAATTCAGATTTTCTTAAATTTCGATTAAAATATTCCATATAAACATTGTAAGAAAGAAATCAGTACAATTACATTGCATTAAAGCAAAGGAACAAATATGACTTAGGTCTTGAGCTATTGATCGCTAATGAAGGATAGAAAATGTAGAGAAAAATACAAAATAGTGTTCTCGAAATTTTGACCCCTGGTCATTTCAATGTCCTGCCAAATTAGTTACGGTTATCTTTAAGGTATGACATACAATTATGTTAACGCAAACTGAATGTTAACTTATGTACTCAAATTTCAACATTTTCCGTTTCGTTTTGGCATTGCTAGGATGCCCCAAAGACATTCCAAATTACATGATATTTGCACTAAAAACGGAGGTAAGTGAACAAACTTAAGGTAATGCAATTTAGGGTTTTCAACACATGGAAAGATTGATTATGTATTATTTATGTATGAACGTCTGCAATTGGTATGGGCCTTCCAAGCGCATATTTTGAAGTTGTAAGTACTAAAGCGGAAGTCCTACTTTGAGTTTATGATTTTAATTTGATTCGATGCTAATGCTGCAAAATGTTACGCAATCTTTTTGGTCAGTTTTGAGAAAAGGTGAATTTTGGAAAAAGGACATTTTATCCAACGACTAGGAAATGTGATGCTTTTATTTTTCTATACGGGTTATATTCTTATCTCCAGAGAGAGATCGAGACAATCCTGGACCTAGGTGTGGACCCTTCACGCATCGTCTTCTCACACAGTATCAAACCAGTTTCTGATCTCAAGTACGCAGAGGTGAAGGGGGTGGATCTGATGGTATTTGACAATCAAGATGAACTGGACAAAATAAAAATGTCTTTTCCTTCGGCGAGGTATGATTTTATAAATTTTTATCATTTGATTTGTCATTGCTAGTAGTGTCACTTTCCAGATTTTTATTATATAATCTTCTAAAATACTGTATTTAAATACATGAAAATGCATTTTATATAGAATCGATGTTGTCATTTCACTATGATAAGTATTTTGTTGTTTCAATAACGAGGCCGTACTTGAGTTGTTATTAAAGTGCCTTGTTTTCCTCAAAGGAAAAGGATGATTTTTGATAATTAATTAATACCTCACACACAAGTGTTCTGATATGAACTATATCACTACTCGTTTACGTATTTGGAGGTTGCCGTTTTCCGTTACTATCTCTATCCAAGAATCGGTAGCAGAGAAATAATTACACTCCACCTGTGTCACTTAAAGGGACCCTTCGAGCGGGTTATTTTTTTGTGGAAACGAAATTCAGAGGACTTTCCAGTTTACAATAACATTTTACATCACATGATTTTTACATGATAATTTCACACTTAATTTCATTATGTTTGTGAGTTTTCATTTTAGTTGTTAAAGATTTGACAATTTGACAAAAAAATAAAGTGTATCGCTCAAAAAATCTTAACATCCTGAACTGAGGCGATCGTGGAATGCATTACTACGACAAAATGCTGTCGCAACTGATAACATTTATTATTAATTATTTGTAAATATGCTCCTCTTCTATCAATCAAGTAGTAATTACTTAATTTTTTTAATGAATAAGCATATTACAGCACATGCTAACTTTTCAAAATGGTGGACGAAAGCCGCTCGAGTGTTGCCTTTAACCCTCGGGCAGTAAAAGATTAACCCTCGTTACGCCATATGACCACCTTCCTTTGGTAATGATCTGTATGCATGATAACGTATGTTTAGATTGCTGATACGTTTGCAATGTGAGCCAACAGAGCACGCTCTCCATAACTTCGGGATGAAGTTTGGGTGTCCTCTCAATGACGTCGAAGAGCTCCTTGTTAAGGCAAAGAATGAAAATCTAAATGTGGTTGGAGTTCAGTGAGCTATCAAATTATTCCACTTGATCTTGATTAAATTATGATCACACTAAGTGTAAAAAGTGTTTTACAAAAGTTGAATTTTCATTCTTAGAATCTGACAATACGGCCATGTTGGGATCTTATAGCTTGTGTTGGACGCCTGTCTCTCAGAGTTTTTCTTTACTGAAAACAATGTACCGCCAAATTTTCAAGAATGTTCAAAGATATCGATGCCTTATTTGTTAACTTTATCTATATTTCATAAAAATGTAATTAAATTTTATCATTAAATAGTTTATGTGTCGAAAAACTTTTGCCAGGATACCTATCAAACAGGTTAGTGTGTGTCTTTTATTACATATAGTAAAGGAAAATGTGGATATTTCACAACTTAGGACAAAACATGGCCAAAAGCTTAGAATTAATTACAATCTTAACTATTATATACCTGTCTGTTTCAGCTTCCACGCAGGTAGTTATGTCACTAACACTTCTGTCTTCAACGAAGCCGTACGGACCGCAAAATCAGTTTTTGAAACAGCCCAGAAAGTTGGACTCAAGTTAGACATACTTGATATTGGTGGAGGATTCGTGTGCGACAACTTTGACAAGGTTTGTACAGAAATGCTCTACCCCTCCCATGTGTTATAAGCTCAAAATTTGATTTTTAAAGTTTTATTTAATGTATGTTATATATAACATAAGAAAAAAAACTTGCAAGAAGGAATAATGAAAATTTTATATATTGATCTCATTAATTTTATCTACTTTAAAGCCCCATCGTCATCGTCGGTTTGTGATGAAATTCAGCTATTGAGAAAAAGGTCAATCAGTACATTAGAGCGAAAATACGGCCATTCAAAGTCGGGATTTTTATCGAAAACCGGAAAATGTGGCTCGAGTGGCGCGCGCAAATGGCAAACGTAATTTTGAAACCTTGTCATAAGCTGACAGGAAGATATATTTGATTCGATAGTGTTTATTAGGTATTGTAACTAAGGAGTAAATTAATTGGATGCATAACTTCGAATATTAAACGTATTTGAGATGTTTTCTTGATTTTTCCATAAAATCTAGCATTTTAGAGATATTATGCATAAATGGATATATTTGCAAGTCCAGTGATGAGATATGAACTTCAATCAGCATATTAGATATTTTGTAGCTTATCAAAACCAAATGAAATTTTAAGAAAGATATTCTGTGTAACTATAGCAAAATCAAAACCTGCAACCCAAATGCTCAATGAGCACCGGATTCACAGTCAAGTGGCGCCATAGATTAAACACTCATCACCAGTTCAAGAATATTTTAGGATTAAAAACAACGTATTTGTTAGGAAAGAAGAATTATTGAAAGCACCTAACGCATCTCTCATTTAAGAGATCGCCACCTTGCATTGCAGGTAGCTGAGAGCCTGAACAAGATGTTTGATGAGTACTTTCCTGAAGATGAGCAAGTACGAGTGATTGGTGAACCAGGGCGATTCCTGGCTGCTCCTGTATACACGTGGGTTATCAAGGTCATTGGGAAGAGGTCAAATGAAAACTTACAAGAAGGTAGGTAAAGCCCTCGTATCATTCTTCCTTTCTGTCTTTAGATTTACAAACTTAATGTATTACCTACGAGGAAATAGTATGGGGTTCATTATTTTCATACGATGCAATTGGGCAAATGTTTCTTGGTAACATGACGTCAATATAGTGTTATGATGTCAGGTTTCCTTTCTGTCTTTAGATTTTCACATGTCTTACCTACAGTGATAGGGGGGTGATATTAGTCATACGATAGCCTTGGGAAAAGTCTCATAACATTTTCATGGTGAGGCGAAATCAATTGTTAGACATCAGGTATCGTGCATGAAATTGTCTTTTAAAGCATATACTTGTAAAGAAGGATGAAGATAAAATGTTTTTGTATTTCACCGATTGTGAGACTTCGTTGCATAGTAGAATATTAAAGTTGTGTCAATGTTTACAACGTTCATAGCTAATTTCAACAATTCTTGTAAAATAATGACACCTTGTCAATCTTAATCTAATATCCTGTATATAATAAATAAATGATACATGTATCAAAGCATAAATAAGAGAAGTGCCATAAAACATCACCAGACAGGATAAGTATACTTGTATAAAATGAATCTGAACTTATGTAGTGAAATATCAATATGATCAAGTTCGTTTTTGCAATGCTAGGATGCCTGAAAGACATCCCAAATTACATATTTGCACTAGAATACGAAGGTAAGTGAACAAACTTAAGGTACGCAGCTCAATACTTATAAACAAATCAATCAAAAGAATATCAGAAACACAGGAGAACAGGCGAGTTTTTCGAACGTACAGTGAATAACACAATAATCTTTTTTTATTTTTGAATGACTTTATATAGGTGTTGTGATTGAAGACGGCTTGGAGAAATTGGTGGCACCTCGGTTCATCTATTACGTGAATGATGGGTTATTTGGAATGAAACCCAATGGTTTTCAGAATACAACCACTCTTCGTCCTCTTATGGGGGAGGTAGGTGATGTGTTAGTGAAAGCTAGATTTTATCAAATGCAACATTTGCTAGGTAATATGATCTTTGTTTATGCTTTATCTATATCTCTTAAATGATCGGAGGGGTGGAAACAAGATTATGTTTGGGAGGGTTGCGCCCTATAGGTGTCACAGGTACAACAATTGAATTAATTGATATTCGTCACAAGCAGATTATTTATCCGAACGAAAATTAGCTTTTTGACTGAATTTAAGTTTCCTCCCCTGCACCATTGTAATACATGGATCGTAAATAAAAATACATCTCTTAACTAACTAGATATTATTATGTAAGATTGACCGGTAAGTCAGGCTGTGTCACTGAACTCTGACATAACGCCGCTCGGCAAATCATTAAAAATGTTCTCTCTCACTGGAGATTCAACGGCTTAACTGAACTCTTTTCGAAATATATACTGTATGGAGTTTATCTTCATTCAGAATACGCCGAGCAACCATCTCGACAAATTATCCGATTGTTTTGATGTATTTTCTAATTATGGTTATTTATTTTCAAATAGATTAGCATAGTTTGTAGTTGTCAATGATAAAAACTGATTGCACATCGCACATAATCTTATGTTGTTAATTCTAATCACAAAATTAGAGCATGCCTGATGTCAATGCTGACGAAAAACTGCATGTAAAGGGAGATAACTCTTTTTAAAATGTTTGTTCTATGTTTCTATATAAAGTATTAACGAAAGGAGTTAACGTTTTGGTATAAAATCAACCAAAATATAATAATCTTGATAGTTTCCTATAGACCCTTTTTCGCGCGCTCATTTACATACGACCTTGACCTCATTAACATAACAGCTGATCGAGACGGAGGCAAAACATGGCGGTGAGTGAAGTGGCGACTCGCTTGCATTTTTTCAATTATACTCGCTAATGAAACATTACCTGTCCAGGAAAGACGGCAAAATGGTATCCTTTGTAACTGTAAAAGCATAAACACTTTACATTGCACACTGTCAATCAGTATTATGTTTTGAAAGTAGTTTTTATGTCTGCAAAACAACGTAAACATTAAGGCGGCCATGCTTGTCATTTGGTTGTCTGTGATAGTCTTTTTGATACACATGACGAGATGTCCATTCCTGAAAATAAATGAACTTAAAATCGGCGTATCATTTAAATTTGAAAAAAAAATCTACAAACGGGGATATTTTCTTACCGGCTAGATTGCGTTACTTCCTGATTGACAATATTCACATGTAACCCTTTCCCATAGTCAAGTGAAAACAACATGGGATATTTTTGGCTCAAATTGTTTTGCAAAAAGAAAATTATTTGAATGTAATCGATCAGCCTTTGAGGGATTGGATTACCTACAATAAGCAGTGTGCAGTAAACTAAAACAGTATTCCATCCCTGTTAAAATGAATCTTTTTAATGAAGAAATGGTTTGCTGTACAAAATACAGGTTAATATGTCATGCAAAATTATTTTGAAATAATATTCCATCTGGGATTCAAATTACTGATTCGGGATCAGCATAGGCAGATCTATGTTTAGGTATATTTTATCTTAATATTGCATGAGCCAAAGAAATAGCTAGTACTATTTGGAGAAAGAACAATCTGCAGTGCTATATATCTTCATTTCTTAGCTTATAAATAATACATCCCACTACTTCCTGAAAAGTGATATTGTGATAGACAAATTAATTTGCTTTGTTTTTCATTTAATACAATTTAAATTGGGATCCTTATGACTGTAATAATTATTGATAAACATCATTAGATCTTAATGATGGATGTGAGAGAATATTATGATAATATTCATGATTTAGTTTGTTCATTTTGGAGAAGAGCCTTCAGATAAAACATCTTAATTTCAAACAAAATAAAAAAAACCTATATTTATGTATATTTATGCAAATTTGTCACTTAGGGCTTATATAATTAGCTTACTATCCCATGAACAGGATTTTGTTATTAAGGATATTACCAGAATGACAGATAAAATACCACTGAAGTCTGGACATCAAAAACATGTTTCAACATTACACATCAAGTAAAAAAACTATGATTAAATCCAAATATATAATATTATTTTTTGCCTTATGCATTAAACCATTTGCATGTTTGTATACAGAACTAAAAAAACTGAATTTCAGCAATGATTTATCACAGTATTGAAACATTCATCTATTTCTGAGGCACACAGTTTTCATCCTTACATTGTTTGTATATGTAGGAGGTAATATTTGAATATGTTGTTAAATTCAAGTCATCTAAAATTAGTCAAATTTAAGAGTTTCAGACTCAAGAGATTTTATTACATTATTTTATATCTTTTGATTGTAAAAACAATATTAGTGACAAGGGACAAAATTCAATCCCTTTACAGGGATTTGGAAAGACATTTCACATTGGGCCATTTTCAGGATTTTCAATATTTAGCCTTTACAGCAATAGTAAACTTCAATTTGTTAATGGGACATTTTTTATCCAATGTGCAAAATGGCCCATGACCCCTGTCTTTCCAAATCCCTGCCTTCACATTTCTAGAATAAACTTCAATATATTGTTTGATTATCCTAATTTATCACCCAAAGCAACCTTGTTGAATATTTCTTTTATGAAATAATATCATTGTAAGAACAGGATTTGTGCCTGAGGCCCTACACATGTGAGTTACTGGGTAGACATAAAAGATTTTTTAATTATTTTTTGTATAAATAATTTCACTTTAATAATTTAGCTTCCTTACCTTAAATCTATCATATTATATTATGAATTTTGTTTTTAAATAAATTAAATGTAAAATCTCCCCTATGCATGTTTTGAGTACACATGATTACTATAAATACAGTTTGTTTTTATCAGTCTCAACAACAAATCATCGAAAATTAAATTATTTTGCCATGATTACAGATCTGATATTAAATCTAAAACCATTGAATATTTTTTTTATTGGTTCCAAAGATTACATATACATATAGTTGTCATGGCATAACAAAACAGAATATAATGTTAAGTTGAAATTATAATGTATAGTCACATAACTAATTATTTAAAAAAATATGATGCATGTAAAAGTCATATTGGTCAAGTAAGTACTGGAATAAAAGGGTTCCATTGAGATTGAAATTTTCTAAATATTGTTTCTCTTTTGAATAGTTTTTAATAAAAAAGGTTGTTTCAGGTTTTTTTTAATTAACCCGAAGATTGAAAAATTTATTTCTTATGCTGCATAAATAATTGTGCCTCTTTGGAGATGATGATATGTTTCAGTAGTTTATTTTAATAAAGGGTACCAAACCCACACTATTGTATTTGGAAAATGTCGAATGAGGATATATATACAATGCCCATAGACTTACATGTTGAATGCCTGTTGCAAGAATAATTTTCATTCATAGTGATAATAGATTTAAATTACACAAAGCTAGGAAACCATCTCAGCTGAAGTCACATAATTTCCTCTTACTTTCCCATTGATCATTAATTCTTGAATGTCGACTGATTTAAGCAACAAATACACAACATTTTTGGCGACTGTTCCATTGATGTCCATGTTGAATCTTGAGTTTGCTGCTGTTTGCTGTATATAAATGATGTTTTGCTGCAATTGTCTAAAATAGTTAATATTAATTATCCGATTTTTAAATGAAAACTATGTACATGTATTTCTAGCTGAGATGATTTCTAATGTTATCAATACATATTGGCAACAATTTGGCCATAAATCAATTAATGAAAAATATTCTAACCACCTAATAACATGCAAGTAAATGGGAATTTCGAGAGTCTTGAGTCACTTTGATATTGGACTACCGAAGAACCTCTGTTAATGCTTAGTAGATCTATATTTTCAAAACATCAATCAGGGATCGATACAGGGTTAAATATAACATTTAATTCATATATTTCTATGGCAGAAGATCATCTACATGTCGGCATGCTTTGATGTTTGTTTGTAAACAAACATCGAAGGTGTCGTCACATGTCAACATAGACCCCGTCAAAAAAAAAATTCCAAACCAGTCACGTCAAATATTCCTTAAACATGACTTAACTACAATAAATACTAGCAAATAATTATATTTGTGTGGTTGAATTACTTTTAATATTTGAAAACTACGCGCTCGAAATGTTGAGGCAACTGGAGGAAAGCTATGGAGCTTCCGGTCTTTCTGCCTCCACTGAATATTCATGAGCTAGCCGTCGCGTGAAATTTCCCGCGAAAAAGGGTCTATTAATAACAAAAACGAGATTTGTTTTATTGGAAAGAATCAGTCGACACACTATTATTGACAACAGGACATGCGATATGATACATTTCTTCCCTTCACACGACGAATGTGCGATTTTGTAATTGTTTGTGATCCCGAATTTGATTGGTCGATTCGCGGTTTCCTTATTTGAACAGGATAGGTCATCAGGACGACCTCTCATATTGGTCAATGTTAGATCGACAGTATTAGCAAATATGGAACTGTTGATGTAATTTATTTAGATTGCTACGCACAAAATATGATTATGTGCAAACTGTCACTCATTTACTTCTTCATTTGTTTTCACAGTGGCTTCGTGACGTCATGTTTATGAACAGTTAGCCCTCCCTTTAACTATGTCATGTATATCCATTCCCTACTTCACTAACAATCGAAGCCACTTGAATAGTTGAACATGTACTGCAATAGTCCTACTTAATCTTAATCCAGTTTAATTATCACTGTGTATAACCGTACACCGGAACTAGCGAGGTGTACGGCGGAGAAATGTTGCTAGAGAGGAGCGTGATCGCAAACGGGATCACTTAAAAGGCAATCATCGCCGTTTCATCAACTTTTTCAATGTTATTATCATGTCAATAGCTTTCCGAGACATAACTATTTAATGTCAAATCATGTTCATAGTCAGAGATAGCAAATATGTTACTAACAACAGCATTACTCGCAACTGTCATTGTTTCTGTCCCTTAGATACAGAATGACAAGCACATATATTTTACTAAGTATGTGTGCTAAAATTACCAAATGATGTTGATTATTTGAAAGGTATGAAGTAAAATATTACCTAACTTTCGATTTCGGCTCCTCGCTAGCAACATTTCTCCGCCGTACACCTCGCTAGTTCCGGTGTACGGTTATACACAGTGATTACATACAAAATTAACATTTCACAATGTTTGACCGTTATTCAACTTATATATCACCTTTCAGGCAGCATATAAAGATAAAACCTATCCATCACTTGTGTTTGGTCCGACATGCGCCTCCCCGGACGTGGTACAACTAGATGTCGCCCTGCCAGAACTGTATATCGGGGACTGGTTGTATGCTACTAACTCAGGAGCATACAGCATATCAATGGCGACTGATTTCAACATGCTGTCTAAGCCAATCGTAGCCTACAACGTTGATGGAAAAACAAATATTTCCAAAGGAAAGATTGAAGTTTGAACTTTGTAGTGTTCCGACCAAGCTAATACTTTCTTGGCATGTGTGGTTGGTTATGTGCACGTGTATATTTTAGAACAAATCAATTAAGCGCCATATAATCCCTGAAACAATGGGAGATTTACTAAATAATTAACTTAAATAGAATATTTCGGTTTTAGTTAATGTTTTGTAAACAAACTGTGTATAGAAAAAGTGACCATAACTCACTTCAATGACAAAATTTCAAGACATCTGTCATAGAAATAAATAATCGCTAATCGCAAATCCACTTTCCTGTTCAGTTTTTTACATTACTCAGTGGTTCAATTAGTTTTTCAACCAACAAATAGATTATATTAATCCTTATTCTGCTTCGCGGTACAACCCGGTAACCCCTCTGTTTCTTACTGAAACAAATATCATTTGTACTACCGGTCAGTTCAGAGTTACATTTACTTTTCAACCCATGCTTACATCAAAGAGAAAATTCTTCACAAACCGTGTGGACAAATGTATTGAGATGAATTTTTTTTCCGCCAGGGGAAACTGCCCGAACCCACGGATTTCGGCGTAATAGAACAGAGGCTAAATCAACATGACTTGATCTGCCTCTGTGGGGAGAGAATGGGTTACATAATATAAAGACGGCAGGGATCTAAAACCTTGTACTAACTACCTCCATCGCCTTTTCCCCCGACTGCTACGCTTACGTGACATGCAACTACATTTTTCTATCAAAGAATAAATACACGTTCAAGGTTACGGCTTACACCATGGACGTTCTCTACATAGAGTTGTTCAGGTATGTCTGTTATTTTCTCTTTTAAAAGTATGACAATTTTGAGGACGTTTTGAATCTCTGATGGATAATTGAAAACACTTGTAAAAATTATGCGTTTAAAATGCTTACCAATGACCTACGATCATTGTTATCAGGTCTGTTCAACAAAACCTGAAAAATATTTGGGTATATTTTTTAGATTCATTTAAACTAATTCACATTATTTTCTTACAGTGTGAAATAAGGGCTATTTTGACGACCACAATAATGTGTTTGTTAACTGAAACAAGAATATGTTTACCATTCATAACATACACACTGTCCAACGGTTTCTATTCAAGAAAAACCAAAATGAGTACAATAAAGCAATATGTGAATTAATTATGAGTTAAACATTTGAAATGAATGGTTGGAGGGAGATATCTACATTTATAGTGTAAACGCTTGATAAGAATAAGAGTTTTTTTAGATATCAATCTAAATCAATTTAGCCAAATATTTTTTTATTAGGTTTCTGTTGAGTTAAATTTATTTAGAATATTAAGATATAGAGGATAATATATGAGTGTCCATGACATACTATGTTTACGACACGAGTGCCTAAATATTAGTATTTTCCGAGCGAGAGCGAGGGATTTACTGATATTTAGGCACGAGTGTCGTAAACATAGTATGTCATGGGCACGAATATAATATTCTGTTTATTACCGTACTCCCAAAATTGAAGAAAATACTCAAAAGGCGGACTGGCCGCTGCAGGCCCGTTTAGATTGTGACGTCATAGGTGAAGCGTGACGTCAAAGCATTGTTTTTAACGTGACGTCACAATGAAAAAGTGATATTTTGCCCAAGGGCAACATATGATAAATATGAACCTCGGTATGACTGCCCTCGTAGGTAATAAATATGGATACGGGTTGGGACAGCTTTCTTCTAAGCATGTCCATTTGAAAACACAATGCCTTAAAATCTAAATGTCTTGCATTTTGATATTGTCAACTGATCAAATAATCGGTTTTCATTTCACTTCAAAAGCAAGTTGGTTTACTTGCTGAAAGTAATGGGACCTAGTATACAACCCTGCTGAACACTCCGGATGAATCTAGATTTACAAAACCGAAGGCTTTGTTGAAGTCCGCAAAAAGCAGTGAAAAACTACCCTTTTTAGGAATTTTTTTGTCAACGTAAGCTTGTGAAGTAAAACCATTATAAAAAGCAGAATACCAAAAGCGGAAAACCAGCTTGGCACTATCGATTCAAATTTAAAGAAGAAGAAGAATAACAAATAATCTTAATAGATCTTAACCAGGGTATAAAATAGATTGGGAACCTAGCCTGTCCTGAAAATCAATTGGTCAATTCCTCAGGGAAAATAAAGAAATGTTTTGAAAAGTTTCCAGTCCTGACTTAAAAGTAATCAGTCCTGGCAAAAATTTGCTATTTTAATGACCGCCGGACGGACTACATTTCAAACTCTTTCTTAACATATAAGGTAAGTATATGTTAACCGAATATTTGATGAATTGCCTCTATTGTACGTAAGTTTATTGTCTATTTTAACTTTACCATTAGTCGCATCTATCGAATTGCAAATTTGAGATGTAATGCTATTAACAGTTTACGTTTGTAACACCACTTGATGAAGTGCTGTTCACTTTCATAACTATTTTGAAAAGAAAGTTCCAATATCTATCTTCTCAATTGTGCTGATAGTATAAATCAAATTTTAACACAACAAAATTAATTTATATGACATTTCATATAAGACCATTATTGTGAGTTAACTATGGAACTGACCAAGAGATAAATGAACAAAATCTGCAATTCATAATAAAAAACATAACCCCAGTGAATCAATAATATCAGTTGTCCCTACAAGTTACATAGGCAATATCAAACTAATGTGATACATAATAAGTGAAAATGAATATTTAGTGATTTGAAAAAAAATGTCTTCATATGTTTGAGCAAATGACAGGCATATCTATAACACATGAAATATGTTTTTTTAAATCAATGCATAAATATTCAATATGAATTAATGCTTCGTTGCCTTACGATCACATGCACTACACTATCCGTAAAGTTGACGTTTTGCTGAAAAAACCCACGGTAATAACCAGTTTTGATAATTCCTCCAATAAGAACAAAATCCCGATATCCTTTTTATTCTAGCAGACGACTTAACCTTAAAGGTTCAGTAGCACGTTGTTTGAAAAATGCATATTCTATTTTTTTAACTGAGGATGTAGGTTAATGCTAAATGTATTATTTTGATAGTGTCAAAAATATCATTACAAAACCAATCATCGACAGTCAGGGAAAAAATATAAAGGTTCACAAAAAGTCCATTGGCATCCATAAGAAATTGCATTTGTGTAAGAAAAAGGAATCACATGGCTGAACTTGACATTATATATTTGATCTGTTACTGCTTTATTTAGTTTAAGTACATTGTCTTTCATTTAGAATCATTTATTTTCATTTTTCTGACATCACCTTATATTACCCAAAAACGTGCTACTGCTCCTTTAAGTTGAAACATAAAAGTTAATATAAGCTGCACTAACGACAGTCGATTACTTGACAACTTGATTACATGAATGATTAGTATCTTATGCATCTACCTCAATTTATTCATATTTTCTTAGATGTAAACATTCCAATAAGGCTCAAATACTCAATGACATCAAGTTCGACACCCTGATGAAAAGGAATATTTTGATCTTAGCAAGTGAAATACGCAGTTCTTATAACATTATCAAGGATATATGTGTATTATTATTTTTAATATCTTTACGGCCTTTCTATTCATGGAATTGGCAATGGGACTTGAAGGTTCATATGACAATACTAATGTACGGTAATCATTCTCTTATCAAGGTAAAGATTATATGCAAATGATCTTATATGATACGGGTCTCGTTACTTAGAGGTTATAACATTAACCGAGACCCTCATATCAGCCCGAGGGCCGCAGAGCAGAGGGCTGATATATGGTATGATATGAAAAATGACATTTTGTTAACTTTTTATCATATAAAATATCTGGCTAAAAAGGTTATCTTAAGAATAATTATGGATAAACACTTGTGAAACAGAAATAAAACGTCATATAAATAACATAAAGATCATTCATTAAAAAGAGTTAAAAATACTGTAAGTAGCTCAACTTATTTACATTACTAGAAAATTTAGTCTTTTGATGTTTTTAAATAATATTTACAGTTAAAAGCTTCAACAACATCGTTTTGGGTGATGCAAACGCACTTCACTATGATCTATCTACGTTGCCAATGACGTTACTCTGCAAAGGGAGATAACTCTAACCAAAAGTCCCCCCGAGCTGATATTGACATGGATTTGCGGACCGGTCTGATATGGCTGATATGGATTTGCGGACCGGGCGGCAATATGGGTGATGTGTCCCTGCCTCTATCACACATGCAAAACACCCAATATTATTAATAGATATATGATAATCCTCATTACTTACTGTCTTCACATGATAGAAGCTTATCCATGACCAAGCTGTTTCTCTATCCCATGGATATAATTTGCCATTGACATTTTTCGCAAAGGTATAGAGTTTCATAGAATTATGAAACCTTATGAAAAGTATTGGGGTTTTCTCATTAGACTGTCACAAACATTGTGTTTGAAAGGACCTATGATTTGAACATAGTCGTTGTCATCAAGACAAAATTGAGCCTATTCTAACAGGATAGAAATATGTAAATAGGTAATATATATCTTTCATATACATGTACAATTATCACGAGGAAAGTATATTTGACCTCTACACTTTTTTGAGTAGTATATATGCTAGACATTTTATATGAAAATTTTCCTTTTTACTTTTTGCCATTTTATGATTAGAACTAATCTATAAACATAACCAAGCTGTCTATCTAGTTGTGGCATTCTCCAAAAAATACCTGTTCAAACGCTAAAAAAATATTAAAATGAAATGAGCGTCACATGACCGAACTAAACATTTGTATGGAAATGTTGATGTTAGTTCGATGATTACTCTGTCGTAGAAGGGTGTCCTGTTTTCTCTTCTTGGCATCAACTTGTGAAATGGAGAGAGTAAAAGAATCAATCTCTATAGCTGAAAGCAACACTCGTCAAGCGTTTGAAAGGATCATCATTGATACGATCACAGAATACGAAAGTAAAGCAGTAAGTATAACAATATACATTTGATCTATTCAAACTTTTAAAGAAGCAGTAGCACTTTTTAGGGGAAATATAAGGTGATGTCAGGAAAATGAAAATAAATTAGATAATGTATTTAAAATAAATGGAGCAGTAATAAATCAGATATAAAATGTAAGTTCAACCATGCGATTCCCATTTCTTACACAAAATGAATTAAAGGTGTTCACACAAAATGGCCGTCAATGGACTTTATACGGATCATTATAATTGGTTCTCTGACTATAGATGATTGGTTTGTGTAATGAGATTTTGACACAATCGAAATAGTACATTTACCATTAACGTAAACTTTTCAGTGAAAAACTGAAAATATGAATTTTTCAAAAAACGTGCTACTGCCCCTTTAAGACAAATATTGCACTGTTGGTCTGCAATAACTTAAAGGCACCACTCGACCGCATTTCATCCGCCATTTTGTAACGTAAGCATTGCGAGAAAACAAATGTGCTGTATTATTCCAATTTTTCAACAAAATAAAGAAATAAATACTTTATTGATAGAAGAGGAGCATATTTACAAATAATTCATAATAAAAGTTATCCGTAACGACAGCATTTTGTCGTAGTAATGCATTCCACGATCGTAGCTTCGATGATTGGCTTCATTTCACGATGTTTTATTTGAAATTAAGTGTGAAATTATCATGTTAAGATCAAATATTAATGTAAAGGTCTGTCGACTTGGCAGGGTTTGAGGGATAAAAAAAAATTTAAAAAAAAAAAAAAAATTATTGTAAAGAGGAAAATCCTCCTGAATTTCGTTTCCACAAAAAATACCCCGCTCAAATGGTCCCTTTAAAAGTATGTTTTTCATGTGAATGAACATTGGAGGATATTTCAAAGATAGTTTTTGTCCTGGCAATGAGATGCAAACTTACATATAATTTTATATAGTTTCGAGCGCCTTTGTTATGTTCTCCTTTCTTAATGCTTCAATTGCTATTTGTAATGCTACACAGTGACAATTCCATCAGTTGAACTACAGAAATACAAGTCCACAATTTTAAATTCATGGGCGTTTTTCAACTTGATAACACCAGAGTTACTGTAAATTATTTTCTTTATGAAATTGACATTTCCTGTACACGGTTTTCCAGTTAGAGTACTTGGTAACCTGCTAATCAATTACATCAATTTAGATCAAAATTCAGTTTGGAAGGAACTTTTCACATGATTTTTCACATTGCTGTTTTATTTAAGGGAAATATACTTGATGCCCCATTCATGATTGGCGATCTTGAGGAGGCAGGCTACAATGTTCAACAATGGAAACGTTTGCTGCCAAGAGTAGAAATATTTTATGGTATGTTAAATAATGTCGTATTGCACGTAATGTATCATATTATCAAACCAGAAAACGAAAAAATGATTTTCCAGTTGACATATTCTCATTATTTCTTATTATTGCTGTTATGAGAAGTTACTGGGGTTTTTTTACAAGTCGTGGTTGAAATATCATACAAGATCTGTTTAATGTAAATCTACTGTTACATGTTTACAAGCTTCTGTATATCATATCGGATTAGAGTCGGCACAAGATGGTTTCGGATTGAGGATGATGTTTGAACTTGAAGTCCTGAACTTGAAGTCTTAGTTTGAAGCAAAGCAAAGACTTATTCTATAGATGATCCTCATTCCTTTCTGGAACATATAAATAAAATATGATAAATGTCCATCTACAATATGATATATACGTAAATAAACCTACTTTCACGTTTGCCTCACATGTACATGTTTGGAGATAGTGTTTGGTTGAGTTCGAGGTGAAATGTGTTCCAAATGATGTTTGAACTTGCAGCTGTGAAGTGTAACAGCGAACTGCCCTTGTTGAAGTACCTGGCAGATCTGGGGACATCATTTGACTGTGCCAGTGAGGTGGGTGGTTCAGTGTATAACATATTGTCATGTTTCTTTGTGCAGTATTCATTGTTTAAATCCCCCCTTGTCATGATGAGGTTGTATATGATTTTGCTGACGTCGGATGCCAGTCTAAGATCGAATGTAGGTTTTTAAGCATTTTTCTGAATGTCATTACTTTGTTGAGGAATAAACATTAAACTTGAGTCCTTGTCATTTGAGGTTTATAACACGTGGATAATATAATGATGTTCGACACGCAGATCATTTAATGATGTTAGAAACTTGGATCCTTTAATGATATACCATTTTTGTTAGTGAACCCCTGCGAATGAAATGGTCATGACGAGCAGACAGTGAATTGATATGCCGCATCATTTATCTTGAAGACCTAAGGATAGCCGTAGTAGTCCTAGTTGGACTTTGTGATGTTGTGTGATTCTTTTGTCTATTTACTAACAAATGACATTTACTAACAAATGACGCAAAAGATTTACCAACCTCGTTGCAAAGTTGTGGAAATTTGGTGAAACTTCATGAATCATCTTGTTTGTCACTTAAACCGTTTTCCTTTTCATATCAGTTATATTTCAATCTCCAGAGAGAAATCGAGACAATTCTGGACCTAGGTGTGGACCCTTCACGTATCATCTTCTCCCACAGTATCAAACCAGTTTCTGCTCTCAAGTACGCAGAGGAGAAGAATGTAGATCTGATGGTATTTGACAACGAGGAGGAACTGGACAAGATTAAAACGAGTTTTCCTTTAGCTAGGTACGGATAATTGAATTTAGGGTTTTCATTTATCCTTGCATCATAGGTAATGTGCTGTGGTCAACAGTGATCTTATCTAATCTATTTAAGTACTGTTTTAAAGACAGAAAATATTTTGAACCGTTTTACATAAAAATGTTGATGTCACATTGCAATGAAAACACAATATTTACTTTAGTGGTTGTTCCGTATTCAGATATTTTCATCTCAAAGAAACGGCTGCATTAGGATGATTAGTCTTCTTAATGAAATATATCATCACTCGCTGACATCAGAAGAAACTTTGGTAACAAAAATCAATGTTGCATATGCATGTCAGTCGTAGATAATTGAAAGAAATATTGTTTTGCCTTTACTGGATAAGTTTGGTCTTCAAAGCGAATGTATGTGAAAAAACATGGTGATATTTGTGACTACCTTATATGCAAAAGTACAGATTCCTGTACGTTTAAGGTCGAGTTAATTGCGCCTCGACACAAGTTATCCAAAACAATATTACATCTTATTGCATATATCTCTAATCTCAATTTGTCAAGGATGCTGCATTACGGTCATTGCAATAACCAATTGAATGATACTGACGTATATATATTTAGATTGCTGATACGTTTGCAATGTGAGCCATCAGAGCACGCTCTCCACAACTTCGGGATGAAGTTTGGGTGTCCTCTCAATGACGTCGAACAGCTCCTTGTCAAGGCAAAGAATGAAAACCTAAACGTGGTTGGAGTTCAGTGAGTTGTTAAAGTCTTTTAATTTATGTTAAATCTTATAAGAATCACACTAACTGAATTCTTTTAGAGTTACAGAACTCGCACCTTCAGAAACAGACAACCCACAATGGTTGTTAGAACCTACAGAAAAGGGGAAACTTTCTGACAAGAGTCGGACCATCCTCGATAATCTAGCGCTTTAGTTCCGATAAATGTACACTACAAGCCCTGGAAAACTTTACCGGGGTTGGTAGGTAGGTAGGTAGGTAGGTGGAATTTAAGGGCGACGTTGGGCCAACAAATGACCTATATGCGCCCGGCATTAAAGAGGATTAAAAGATTAATAAATAACTATACAAGAGGTTGATAAAGATTCATATGCAGTCATATTTGCCCGTATTGCATACGTAATCTAAAAGGGCTCTTTGAATGTCACCATACAGCAGGTTTTCTCCAAGAATAGACCTAAGATCGAAGGTACTTGATCTTGATGACACCACCTCTATAAGTTCTTGACGATGGATAATATATCCCTCGCACTCAATTAAAAAATGAAAAACAGTTTCTGGGCAATTGCCAGTACAACCCTGACACATAGGAGATTTATCCTTGTCTAAAATGTGTTTGTATGCATTTAAGCCACAGTGGCCGAGTCTTAATCGAGTCAAAACGACTTCATCTCTTCTCTTTTGACGATAATCTAGCGCTTTAGTTCCGATAAATGTACACTACAAGCCCTGGAAAACTTTACCGGGGTTTATCTCAAACCCAATTACCTCCCTTTACGTACATGTTTTCCAATCAGAAACGAAACGCAGACACCAAGTGCGTAAACAACTCGACCGTTCAAGACATCAAGTGAGTGAATGAGTTGGGGGTTTAATGTGTTGGTAGCAATTTTTCAGCAATTTAACACGTGGATGATGCCAACCAAAAGATCAGGGAGAAAGGTATCGAAAGGATGAGGGAAAATACGGAACGAAAGGCATAGTGATAGATAGAAAACTGGTTTTTGTTTCCATTGTTTTCAAGGGCTAGCAGTGTAGATTTATCGAAACGAAAGCGCTGGGTTATCGGGATGGAGTCGGACCCAAGCTATGATAGGCAATCATGTCAAATATTGTATTCGATACCTGTCTCTTGCAGCTTCCACGCAGGTAGTTATGTCACCAACACAGCTGTCTTCAACGACGCCATCCTCGATAATCTAGCGCTTTAGTTCCGATAAATGTACACTACAAGCCCTGGAAAACTTTACCGGGGTTGGTAGGTAGGTAGGTAGGTAGGTGGAATTTAAGGGCGACGTTGGGCCAACAAATGACCTATATGCGCCCGGCATTAAAGAGGATTAAAAGATTAATAAATAACTATACAAGAGGTTGATAAAGATTCATATGCAGTCATATTTGCCCGTATTGCATACGTAATCTAAAAGGGCTCTTTGAATGTCACCATACAGCAGGTTTTCTCCAAGAATAGACCTAAGATCGAAGGTACTTGATCTTGATGACACCACCTCTATAAGTTCTTGACGATGGATAATATATCCCTCGCACTCAATTAAAAAATGAAAAACAGTTTCTGGGCAATTGCCAGTACAACCCTGACACATAGGAGATTTATCCTTGTCTAAAATGTGTTTGTATACATTTAAGCCACAGTGGCCGAGTCTTAATCGAGTCAAAACGACTTCATCTCTTCTCTTTTGACGATAATCTAGCGCTTTAGTTCCGATAAATGTACACTACAAGCCCTGGAAAACTTTACCGGGGTTTATCTCAAACCCAATTACCTCCCTTTACGTACATGTTTTCCAATCAGAAACGAAACGCAGACACCAAGTGCGTAAACAACTCGACCGTTCAAGACATCAAGTGAGTGAATGAGTTGGGGGTTTAATGTGTTGGTAGCAATTTTTCAGCAATTTAACACGTGGATGATGCCAACCAAAAGATCAGGGAGAAAGGTATCGAAAGGATGAGGGAAAATACGGAACGAAAGGCATAGTGATAGATAGAAAACTGGTTTTTGTTTCCATTGTTTTCAAGGGCTAGCAGTGTAGATTTATCGAAACGAAAGCGCTGGGTTATCGGGATGGAGTCGGACCCAAGCTATGATAGGCAATCATGTCAAATATTGTATTCGATACCTGTCTCTTGCAGCTTCCACGCAGGTAGTTATGTCACCAACACAGCTGTCTTCAACGACGCCATACGGAACGCAAAATCAGTTTTTGAAACAGCCCAGAAAGTTGGACTCAAGTTAGACATACTTGACATTGGTGGGGGATTCGTGTGCGGGAACGGCACTCAAGATTTTGAGAAGGTTTGCATCGAAAGTATCTTCATTTCTTATAACCGACGTTGTTTACTTTAAATTTTGATTTTAGAAGTTTTATTAAAAGTACAAGTGTTCACGATTCAACAAGTGTAAATTAATTAAAAAGATGATGACACATTTATATCATATGAACTATTACCGGATCTATTTGATTGGAGGTATTGTTTCTATCCGGTCAGCAACATTTTCCAAAAAAAGTCAGTGTCTTATATCTTTGACATCAACTATTGTCCGTATCTGAGAAAGCTTAAGGGGTATAGATGTGTTATAGTTTTAAGTCATTGCTCACGACTCTAAGACTCGGAATGCTAAATCTCACACTTAATCAATGTATATAATGCTGAGGAATATATGGATGACAACTTCTTTGTTCATTGTATGCGACGTTTCGACACAGATTCTTGTTCTCGAAACCTTCAATTCAATTCAATTCTTTTATTCGGTATAAAGGCCATAGGCCCATGTACAAATAACAATCTTATTGTGACAGATGTATACCATGTCTAACATTTCTCAAATATAATGCTTCCTTAATGAACTTAGCAATATTTAACAAAATAGTTTCCTTAGTACATGTTAAAAGTGTATAAAACTTATTCATATTTGTTGAAATACAATAATACTGTGGGATATATTTTAGTCTAAGATGAGAATATAATGGACATTTCAGAAGGAAGTGATACTCATCTTCTATACAACCGTACGCACAAAATTTACATATCCTATCACACCGTGCAATGCCACAACGTCTGCCAGTATTAATCATCAAGGGAAGTTCACTAATTCGTAATAAACATAAGAGTCTTCTATATTCCCTCACTGGGATTACATTTAGATAATATTCTACTGATAACAATGATTTATATTCTTTATAGCTAGATAACTTACTTGATTCACAAATTCTAGAGTACCAATCTTGAGTATTACAATCTTTAAGTCGTTGTACAAAGGTATTGATAAACAAAGTACTATTACCAACATCCTGGGTAATCCATACCAAACCAAATCCATATGAAAACAAAATACCTTTTACATGCGTAGCCCATGTTGTGCGATTGCACTCATCTAATGATTTACATAGAAGATAGCCCTGTTTTGGGTATCTATGTATGGGCATGAATAATAACTTTAACCAAAATTGAATACATTTTTTATGATAATCTACAAAAAGACCTTGTCGACCACATTCACCCAGTGCAGCATCATTTGAAACATAATACCCAACACCAAGAACGGATTTACAAAATTTAACATGAAAACGTTCGATGTATACATTTTTGGAATAGCCCCATATTTCACAGGAATAAAGTAAAATTGGTTTTATCTGGGTGTCAAAAATCGTCGCATACAATGAACAAAGAAGTTGTCATCCATATATTCCTCAGCATTATTGTCATCCCAACTTCTAAAATGCCTCTCAAAGAAATTAATCAATGTAAGTTTTCATTAATCTTTATAATGATGCACCTCGTTGATGCATGTGTATTGCCATTCTTCCACTCCACGTTATGCTTTTGTCAGCCAATACCCCGAAATACATGTGCATGGATCATGCTGACCAAGATCTGCATCTGCGCTCGACGCTTTACTTTAAGATTTAAGAAAACAAAAGGTTTTTATTAACAAACCAACTTTTCATGTATGCCATGCGATGCCGTAGTTAAACTACTGAGTTTACAATCAGAATCTTGACTCATGGATTTTCAGTTTATTTTCATGTTGGAGAAGCTTTGCATTGTATTTTAGAAGCATAGGATTAGACTAGGTATATCTAACAAAAACCAAACCTGTAACCAACGATATGATTGAGCAGTGGATTCAAGAATTATATCCACTCTAAACAAAACGGAGTGGCGTAGTACACTTGTAGAGCTTAGGAATGTTTAAATTTGTCCCACTATTCTTAAATATTAAAAAGATTGAAAACAACGACTGTCTTAAGATGAAACTAGAGAGAAAAATAAATCCCAAGGCACCCACCGTACCTCTCGCCACTTTGCATTGCAGGTAGCTGAGAACCTGAACAAGATGTTTGATGAGTACTTTCCTGAAGATGAGCAAGTACGAGTGATTGGTGAACCAGGGCGATTCCTGGCTGCTCCTGTATACACGTGGGTTATCAAGGTCATTGGGAAGAGGTCAAATGAACACTTACAAGAGGGTAGGTAAACTGATAAAAAGCCTTCATATCAATTCTTCCATTCTGACTTTGGATTTTCCAATATATATTACCAATGAGGGCAATCATAGGGGTTTCATGATAATCATACGATGCAATAGGGCAAATTTTTCGTGGTAACATATTTTTACATAACGTAAATATAATGTTATAATGTCAGGTTTATTGTATAATGCCCTGTTCTTAGGTTAGATTTTTGCGTATTTTCTTAAGGATTGTTTAACATGTTTATTCCTCTATCGATGTTAAACAGAATTTTTTTTATAAAATCGTGTAGTGTAACAAAACCATTTTGTAATTTATTTTTATTTAAAAACGTTGGAAGTTAATTCTGAAATTGTATTCGTGTCAATGCAAATGTCATACCTTTTTATTATTTTACTAATTTCTTTTGATTATACTCTTGACAAAATGGTGTAATGTAAGAATGATGTAATGTTGTAATGTCTGCGATTAAATCATTTTCTAATGACACACGGCAGCTATTGATTTTCAAATAGTTTGCAATCCATTGTTGCTGAAAAGTATTTGTCTAACGGTTAACAGGATGTAACGAGTTTTGGAGAAAACCGAAAAAATACCCATTCTAAACATTCAAATCGTATAAAACTAAATTATACTACGATTAAGAAATCGAAGAAGTTTGCCCTATGATTATATTATAACAGTCTATTGTAGCATGACTATAACAGGAATAAAGTACGATGATTCCCAAACTCATCAAATAGGTAAAAAACACAAACGATATTTCAATATTGATATTTGAAATAGGTGTTGTGTTTGAAGACGAGATTGAAACATTGGTGGCACCTCGGTTCATCTATTACGTGAATGATGGGCTTTACGGACTGAAACCTTATTATTTTCGGAATACATCCATTCTTCGTCCTCTTATGGGGAAGGTAGGTGATGTGTTTTTAAAAGCTAGATTTCGTAATAATCTAAGTAATCAATGCGTTTTCAATTTTTAACTATTTTCATATACCTGACAATTGATCAATTATATTGAATATTGAAAAACACCCAGAATATATGTAGTCTTTTGGCTATCTGTTTCATGAATAATTTCTTGTCTTATTTCCTGAAAATGTTTTGTTAAACAGGGGCCAACATTTAAAAGGAACCTTTGTTCTGTTTCGTTAACAAAAAAATAAGATATGTTCTTCTTTTGTTATTAACTGTACTCATATTAACTTCTTCAATCCTTGAGTTGCTCAATTGAAACAATTAACATATCATACCCTTTTTACTTAATCCAACTTAAATGTTTTCTTTCAGGAAGCAGGTAAAGACAAAACCTATTCATCGCTTGTATTTGGTCCGACATGTGCTTCCACGGACGTGGTATATCGAGATGTCGCCCTGCCAGAGCTGTATATCGGGGACTGGTTGTATGCTACTAACTCAGGAGCATACAGCATATCAAGGGCGACTGATTTCAACATGATGCCAAAGCCAATAGTAGCCTACACTGTTGAAGGAAGAGGAAATCCTTCCTAAGGGAAAACAGATTTTGTTCTGAAGAAGATTTTAAACTTTCTGATCGCCATCTATTCCTACGACTTTCATCTTTGCTGACCTCTTTTGTTTGAGAACATATTCATAAATCTGTTTCTAAAACATAGAAATTCCTTGATGTGTACCTTTTTTAATTAAAGAAGCTCAAGCCAAGAAAGGAAACAAAATCTTGGTGTTGGTTTGTCTAAATAAAATTGAAAAGTTTGTTCCAAAATAAGCGAATAAGGGATACCCTTTAATATATGAACAATTGTGAACTTAGTCCAGCTATCTCACTCAGTTTATGTTAAAACTTATGTATACTATTCGCAATTTGATAAGATTCACTTTTTTTTAGTATGAGTAACTCAATCTAAATAAATATAGATCGACAGTTTCAGTTGTGTTAATTCTTTCAATCCAAAAGTATGAAAGGTCGTCCCGATGACCTTTCGTCTACAAATATGGAAACGCGAATTAATCAATCAAATTTGTTGACACAAACAGTTAAGAAATCTCACAACCTTCTTGTGTGGATAAAACAGGAATCATGAAGTTTCTTGACCACGCCGAATTGTGTTAATCACCACGAGGTGACAAGCTTCCCAGTTTACAATAATGACACCATTGTCTATCAACGTTTAATGATACAACTTGATTTAACCACGGGACGGGCATAAGCATGGCATTGAATATTATTGACCCGATCCAACCCAGTGAACAGCCGATAAAGAGACCGATTAAGGTGTGCAATAACGCGTGAGAAACAGAACAATAAGCACATTAATACTTGGTGTGCCACCATGTGCTCCAATAACGGATTGATATCTTCGTTTGTTGTTCCATTCTTGTGTGAGTTCCTTTTAATGGCAATGAAGAGTCTCTGGTTGGTTAAGAAGCTGTGAAAGCCGGCGCTGTAGTTGGTCCCAGACATGCTTAAATTGGATTAATATCAGGAGACAGGCGAGGCCACTCCATACGATAAATGAACTCTCTTTCAAAAAAGTAATTCATCACTCTGACATGGTAAGGACGAGCATTATCATCCATTAGACCGATTCTAGACCAACAACTCCTTCTAATATTCTGACAATTGGATGAAAATCTCATGACGGTAGGGCAGACATGAAGCATTCAGTGCTTTTTGTCTTCTGGCAACCATCTAGAGAAAGAGAAATTCCTACCCAAACCATGACCGTTCCTACACAAAATTGATCATGTTCAGCAGCATGATTCTGGCATAAAGCTCTTACCTCTCTCAAACTCGTCTACGACCGTCATGAATTCCAGACATTTCCTGAACTCATATGTGAAAAGATCTTGCTCCCAAAGACGAGCTTGTCGATAATATTGAAGGAGTATTGGCCTCAGGCTGGTCTGTGCACAAAGAATTGCTTCATGAAGTCTTGTTTCTCACAATCTCGAGTATAATTTGCGTCCCTATGGCAGCGTTGAAATTTCTACCCAATGTTGGATCAGGTGCACGGCGTTGTCTTCTGGTCATCATAACGATGTAGCAGTCCTGACGTTGTATCGCGGGTCATGGTCTTCTACTTCTTGGCCTTTCATTAACTGTTCCCCTTCTTTGGAACCTTGTCCACAGTTTGCAGGTGATACTCTGGGACACAACGAATGCTGCAGCAACATCTCGTTGCGTTCGTCCGTCGTTCACCGCTCATGAAATTGCTATAGATTGCCTCTTATGGATGGTGTTATTGTTTGGAACAAAGGTTAATCAATCGCTACTCTTTACAGTGTCACACTGTTGCTCACCAGTCAGACGTATCAGCTCATCTGGATCATTGATATGGACCATGTGTTGTGCATGTCGCTCTCGTGCACGTGCTAATCGTAAAGAGGCAATGCCGTGTTACATGCAGTACCCACTCAACTCGTTTTTCTACATCACTTCACATAACGTTTTGTTCCCAACCATGGTAAAACAATGGACTCCATGATTCCTAAAAACATTTGTCAAGTATATGAAAGATTTTGTCCAGTTCTCAATGACAGTATGCTGAATGGTGCATTCCGAAAAAACAAATCTCGTTTTTGTTACTGATAAGGAAAATAATATCAAGGTTTTGTTTTAATTTTTTATTTATAAAAGGGTTGAAGTGTTATGATTAAAAAAATTTACTTTATAGTTGATTGTTTGAATAGAAATGGAATAAATGAGTACAAACAGTTTTAGATACACGTTATCACTCCTTAAGTGCAGTTTTTCGTAAATATTTACATTGAGTATACCTTACTTTGTGATTATTATTCGCCATGTAGGATGTGTAGACAGTATTTGTCATTGACAACTAAAACCGAGTCTGCTTAAAATCGATCGTGCTCCAAGGAATAAATTTAATAAAATATTGTCTCTATCTTGATCCAGCCGGGATATCCTCTGCGCAACGGTCTGAATGCAGCCAGCCTAATCACATGTTGCTGTACCCAGTTTAGCACAGACAAAATCCAGTAATTTCCTATCCATTTACATCCTCGTTAAATAGTATTTAGTGGCGATCATGTAACACGAATGGTACACTGGAGTTACCTTCCCTTAGCATGGTATCGAAAGCTTTTGCCGCCTTCCTTGTGATTGGTTAGATGAGCTTTCGTCAGGAACATGTGTCAAAGGTGGCTACATTCAGACCAAGGCCTACTTCTGCAGGATACCTTAACTTGCATATATATTTGCTTTATTCGATTAAACAAGTGAAGAAGCGAGCAAAGCTCACACACCCCCGCTCCCCACTTTGTTCAAAGAATTTCAAATAGTTTGACTGATTAATATTGGTTAAAGTTGTATGATAGTTGAGTATACAGTAAGTCATTGTATAAGTCTTCTTTCCACTGAAACCCTAATACCAAATTCATTAATAGGTTTTACAATTAAAAGGGTACATCTAGGGATAATGGTTGATCTTTGTTTCAAATTTGAGGTAGTTATCATAAATATTCTACAAGATGCACTGAGGACAAAATTATTTTTGTTGAGTCACTTTGTAAGTTATGTTTTCCAAAGAAACCACAGAAAAGAAAATCAATATATCGTTTAACTCTCACAAGGCATTTCCAGCAAACACGATTGCCATGTGTAGCAAATTTGGTGAAGCTGAGATGTATATTTTAGGAAATATGTTCGGGACAAACTCCTTTTAGTCTGGAAACTGCAAAAAGTGAAAATATTTGTTGGTCTAACCTTCAAAAAGCACATCTAGGGATCATGGTTGATAAGTGTATGAAGTTTGGTGAAGCTGGCATGTATAGTTTAGGAAATATGCTCCGGACAAAAGACTTGGTCATAGAGTCACTGTTTTAGTCATGTTTCCATGGAAACCACAACAAAATAAAAATAATTTGTTGATCTAACCCTCAAAAGGCACATCTAGGGATCATGGTTGATCAGTGTATGAAGTTTGGTGAAGCTAGCATAAATATTTTAGGAGATAATGAAATTATCACTGACACGAGTTCCATTTTAAAGGAATTAAAAGATTTTTATAAAACACTTTACTCGGCAAACAAAGAGCTTGAAGAAAATGTAAATTTAAATAATGTTGAAACTCCAAATTTAAGTTATGAATTAAAAGAAGAACTTGAAAAAGACATAGATATGAATGAAATAAACTTTGCTGTGAGAAATATGAAGAATAATAAGAGTCCAGGAATTGACGGTTTTCCAATTGACTTTTTTAAATTTTTCTGGAAGGATCTCAAAGAATGGATTTATAAAGTGGTGAAAGAAGTTACTACAAAAAATGATCTGTCTCTAACTATGAAGAGAGGAGTTATAACTTGCATACCAAAGGCAAACAAAGATAGAACTAGGTTAAAAAATTGGAGACCAATTACTCTTCTGAACGCAGTTTATAAAATAATAAGTACTTGTATAGCAAATCGTTTAAAAAAAACTTTGGACACACTTATTAATGGGAATCAAACCGGTTTCATCCCAGGTAGAACTATTAGTGAAAACACAAGACTATTATATGATATCATGTTTGAAACAAAGGCTCGGAAAATCCCTGGATTACTTATTTTAATTGACTTTGAAAAAGCCTTTGATACAGTCTCAAAAGATTTTATTAATATAGTTCTTAAAAAATTTGGTTTTGGTCCACAAATGATACAATGGATTAACTCTCTTACATATCAAACAACCTCTTGTGTGATACAAAATGGTTATTTATCTGAATTTTTTAATAATGAAAGGGGCTGTAGACAAGGTGACCCTTTGTCACCCTACCTTTTCCTCTTTGTAGCTGAAATCCTAGGTTGTATGATAAGAAAGAATGATAAGATTAAAGGTATAGTTATTGATGACGAAGAATATATATTAGGTCAATATGCAGATGATACAGAATTATTTCTAGATGGTACTGAAGACAGTTTATATGCAGCTATTGAAACTCTCAATTTATTCTATAAGATGTCAGGTCTAAAAATGAATGTAGATAAGACTAAAGCAATTTGGATTGGCTCAATGGCAGGCAATGTAAACAAGCTATGTTCTGATTTGAAAATTGAATGGTACAATGGAGAATTTGAGGTTTTAGGAATTAAATTCACTCCAACCCTTGAGGATTTATGGGTAATCAATACAAGAAAGAGAATAGAAGAAATAAATAGATTATTAGCAGTATGGAGAAAAAGAAATCTAACTTTAATTGGAAAGATCACTGTCATTAAGACCCTAGCCCTTTCTAAACTTGTACATATTTTCAGTTCATTACCTAATCCCCCAGATGACTTTATCAAAACTCTTGAACAATCCTTTTTTAAGTTTATTTGGAATGATAAAAAGGACAAAATAAAAAGAAGTACTCTTAAAAGATTAAAGACAGAAGGGGGTTTAGATATGGTTGATATAAAAACATTTATTGAAGCTCTAAAATTATCTTGTTTAAGACTCTATATTAAAAGATCATCTAATAGTAACCCCGGTAATATACCATATCATGATATTTTCAATTATGGGGCAAATATTGATAAAACATTTATTTCTGAAAACCCATTTTGGAAAGATGTTATGAAAGCATGGAATAGCTATTGTAGAAAATTCAGTGTTGACCGGGACAATATTGATGATATTCTTGCAGAGCCGCTATGGCTTAATCATAATTATAAAAACTCTTCCCACATTATCAGAAATTGGGCTAAAAATGATATTTTGATAATAAAAGACTTATGTGATGAAAATGGAATCATGACATTTGAGAAACTCAAATCAAAATATAAGATTAGAGGGACAATATTGGACTATCATTATTTACTTCATATTATCCCCAACGGCTGGAAAGATATTATTAATAATACAAGAAGCATTCCGATTTATAATTTATACACCAGTATTTACCAAAGAAATATTATTAAATGTACAAAAGGTTCAAAAATCTATTATAATAGGTTGATTAACAACGATGAAAACATTGAAATTTGTAAAAAATGGGAATCTGTTTTTGATGATTATCAATTAGATTGGAAAAATATTTTCAGCTCATATAGATATAGATTGAAGGATGTGAAACTGATAGATTTTCAATATAGATTCCTGCAAAGAGTTGTTTACACTAAAAGAGAACTGTTAAGAATGAATCTTGCTGATAAGAATATTTGTAGTTTTTGTAACGTTGAACCTGAAAGCCTCTGTCATGTCTATTGGGAATGCTGTATAACAAAACAATTCTGGAACGATCTGGAGCTATGGTTAAATGACAATTTACATCATAAAATAAAATTTTCAAAGTATTCAATCTGGTTTGTTACTTTCGATAACAATATTTTGATCAATCAAATTGTTTTAACGGCGAAGAAATATATAAATTTATGTAATATTAAGAATCTGCTATTAAATTTCAGCAACTATTTGAATATCTTAAAGGACATCTATCATGTTGAAAAATTTATTTTCAAAAGAAATGATGAAATGTATAAATTTGACAACAAATGGAAAACTCTAGTGAATAAATTGGATAAATAACCGCCTCCATAGCTCCATGTTCGTGATTTAAATATTAGTTATATTATCTATACCATTTTGTATATTTGTATTTTATTGTATTGTAACTAATTTCATGTATACCTGTACGATGTTACCAATGGGAACAAATAAAAAAAAAAAAAAAAAAAAAAAAAAAAAAAAAAAATATTTTAGGAGATATGCTCCGGACAAAAGACTTGGTCATAGAGTCACCGTTTTAGTCATGTTTCCATGGAAACCGCAAACAATAAAAATAATTTGTCTAACCCTCAAAAGGCACATCTAGGGATCTAGGTTGATCAGTGTATGAAGTTTGGTGAAACTAGCATGAATAGTTTGGGAGATATGCTCCGGACACACTTTTGTGACGGAGGGACGGACAGACAGACGGACGGACAGAATGAACACTATTTACCCCCGCTTACGCTGTAAGGCGGGGGTAAAAAAATAGAAAATGCAAGTAAATACAGCTAAACATGTACGTTTACATTGCATCTCAATCTACCCAATAGTTTCCCACGCAGGGGTGCGTTTGAGCGATACCCACAGCGGTTCTCAACCCCAAAACACTCAAGCTCCAATAGATGAAAGTGCAATTGTTTAAAGTGTCATATGGTCTTCAAGGTCTCCTTTGGTATGGCACGAGGGACTGGTTCAAGATCTAACGACCTACGACGAGTCCCTCGTGCCAAACTAATGGAGACTTTGAGGACCATTTCCTATACCTACATTATTAAACTTTATTTTGAAATGTATTTTATTTATTTAGTTTTTTTATAGCAGAACCTATTCATAAAAACATCAAACGATCATCTTGATTTACTCAATATATATTTACTCTACAATTTATTGGCTTCTAGCATTTTTTAGATAAAACTCAGCGAGTGAAATCCTTCAATTTTGTTCAAGTTTTCACGTAAGCTTCTAATCTCCAGTGATAACAAGGATATTATATAGATTATTTGGCCTTATGTTATTGCCCTTTGAAAACAACGTATTCCGTAATTTATTACAGCATATTGTTGTAACATTTGATATTTAAGAACATCAAAATACAAGTTTACTTACAATTATCTCTAGAAATTCCAATCGAGCATTAATGATGTATTTGTAATATCTCATTTAGGGTCTACGTACTCGTTCAACATATAGCTCAGATTGATTTCATTTATATTGCAAGCTAGTAAAAATTCTTTTCTTCCAAGCAGTGCTACCCAAATCTTATATCATAACCTCAACTCAGGGAAGTTATAAGCAAAATACCATTTATCAACTTGATCCATTTGGAATATCGTCCAATGCCACCTAGGATAGTTCACATTCTTGCTTTTTGAAGTGGACGTGTATAAGAATGATAAGAACTTCACTTATAATATTTGCTTAACTGTTTTGTTCAGACATTTTGTAAATCGGTTATCTCTTATTTTCTGTGTCAATTATCCAAAACACAAGGTTAAGTGGGGCGTGTAAACGTCTTTATTCAAAGCACAGAATGTGACACGAAGGCGTCTGAATAATGCGTTCAACCAACCGGAGATGAATCTCTGTAAAATTCAAAGAAAAGGACTGAGTTACCGATTTAATCGTTCAAATACGGAAGCCTTTTAGGGCCACAATTTTTTTTTGAATTTTCAACATAGTATCTTGAATTTTCAAGATAATAAAAAAAATTGTGTGGCCCTAAAAGGCTTCCGTATTCAAAAGAGTAAGAGAATCGAGTAGTTTTAATCCAAACATTCAATGAGGAATCCGGTAGGACTCCTATGTCATCTTCAATCAAAGGTATAAGTGATCATAGCTCATTACTATATTCTTTGCTTTACATAGTTGTGTGGTTGAAATAATGACAGAGTTAATAACAATCGAGAGAACAGATATTCACGAGGTCGAGGTCATTATTTCACATACAACACATAGTTAAGGTTAAAACTACTTTTCACTTACAAATACAAAGTAAGCCGAATATGAACTTTAAACAAATCAAAAGTCTTGAAATGGGTTTTCAGCTTGAGTAACCTCCACTCTTGAACAATGGTCAAATTAATTTTCACACTTCGCGCATTTCACGTTTTGATTCTTTTCTCCAGCTTTTATCCTACACATGCCACATTGAACTGAAATATAATTAATGATTTCTATACAATTTTTAAAAGATTGGCCACGGAATTTTGTTTGGTTGCAAATGATTCAAAATGTACAAATTCCGCCACTACCCGACACTAGTTAGGGAAAACTTGTGGCTGCACGAAGGTTGTATATTTCATCTTGTGATGCACGGACTTCATGTTCGCCATGTTGCGCAACAACTTTTAAAACTGAACGTGCAGCACATAATCAAAACCACACGATTTCAAGGTCGTTGGGAAAATGGAGTGCTCTCCGGGGTCAACTGATATATTTGCCGGTACGGTGTTTCGGGGTCTGTTCCGGGGAATTAAGGTAGGATGGATCGTAAAGTTTACTTTATTTGCGGTTTCGTGTAATGGATTTGTTTTTTTTTACCTAATTCCTTTCAAGGATTTGGAACATTGCTTGAAGAGAAGACCAGCATGGATACTATCTCCTCAATAATCCAGCGCTTTAGTTCCGATAAATCTACACCACTAGCGGATCCAGGGGGGGGGTCCAGGGGGTCCTGACCCCCCCCTTTCAACACCCGCTCCCTTTCAAATCCATGTATAACGGGTCGTGGACCCCCCCCCCCCCCACTGAGTGGAGAAAAATTATTTTGGGACCCCCCCCCTTTCAAAAATCCTGGATCCGCCCTTGTACACTATCTGCCCTGGAAAACTTAACGTTTTCGACAGCAGCTGGTGACAATCTTTGGTTCACATCAGGTGTTTAATCTCTTCGTTATGATGGCCGAAACGGGCCATCGCTCTTTCGCCCTTTGATATAGACACGATAAAGCGATTCGTCATTTAAAACGTTTATTCTAATTGTTCATGTAATGAAGTGGGTCACGTTTATTGTAGCTCTGTCAGTTGTTTCAGGTAATATTCATTTTCTTCAAGAAATATGAAGGTCGGTGCGAGGTAAAAGCATTAACATTTGTTTTGTTCTCGGTTTCCTGCACAGGTTAATGTCTACTATATTATAGTCACAACGCTCTTAAATATTGCAAACCTTTTAACACATTCTGTTAACCACACATCCCAAAAGGCTGCAGTAGACAATATTACAATTAGAAAATATTGATGCCTACAGTTTCTCGGTATTGATCAAATTAATCAACTATTGAAAACTATATCCGTGATTTAAAGTAATCATTTTGCGTCCATGAATTTTGACAATATAGCTAATAGCTCAAATTCTTGAGAGGCATATAGAAGTTGGTAGTTAATATTAAGTTGGTATTCATTGTCACTTACCTGATGAAGGGGCACAGAGTTGCCTTGAAACGTCGTATGCAAATACAATAAAGAAGTTGTAATCCATCCTACTCTTTGTCATATTAGCTATAAATAGCTTATGTGTAAAGGAAGGCCATGGGACTATTCTCTGTACCTTATATACCTTAAAATATTGATTACTTTTGGTTTTTCTCTGCTTCCAGGCGAGTGTCCAGACAACTGGTCGAGGTTTCAGCAGTCATGTTTGGCTTTGTTTAAAGAGGCTTTAACCTGGTCACAAGCTGAGGTGAGCTTGGTTTCTGAGGCTCCAAGAAATTGGCGCTATGACTCGAAAAGTTGAAGTCACTGATAATTGTTTGTCATTTTAATCTATTTGTCTGTTACTAAAGAAGACAGGAGATCAACGTGACCTGTTCAAGACATAGATGTCATTGACCATTTCAAGCATTCTCTCCCCACAGAGGCAGATCAAGTCATGTTGATTTAGCCTATGTTTTATTACGCCGAAATCCGTGGGTTCCGGCAGTTTCCCCTGGCGGAACAAACTTTCATCTCAATACATTTGAATTTCTTTATCAAATGACAAGGCTTCTCGCATGGAAAGGGTGGTTCAAATCACAATGCCTTTGCCTTGTTTCAGTAGCCAAAATGATGATTTAAGAACAGCGTCGCTGATTGCACAACTAATTTTGATTGCCTCAAATCAGGCATCTCCTTTTCTATCCCACAAACTCGTCGTAATATAACAGAGGCTAAATCAACATGACTTGATCTGCCTCTGTGGGGAGAGAATGATTTTCAAGTTGAAATATATGTTTACAATATCGAAGCTGAAAAAGAGAAGATAAAATTTAGGGTACTCGTGTCCGAGTCGAGTCTAACCTCTTGACATTCTCATTTGAATTAAACACCAAGCACATTCTGGTATTTTTTGCCATTAAGTGGAAAAGGGGCTAAATGTTTCGAAAATCCTCAGTTAAGGATAAAGCAGGAGCAATCCAGTTGAAACAAACTGTAATATTACATGTTCTGCATTCTCCTCCCACAGAGGCACATCGAGTCAAGAAATGTTGTAGAGCCTCTGTTTCATTATGCCGAGTTTGTGGAATAGAATGGGAGACGCCTGATTGGAGGCAATCAAAGTTAGTTGTGCAATCAGCGACGCACTTGGCTACTTCATGATGGCAAAGTAATTGTGATATGAACCACCCTTTCCATGCGAGAAGCGTTGTAATTTGATAAAGAGATTCAAATGCAATTTTTTTCCGCCAGAGGAAACTGCCGGAACCCACGGATTACGGCGGTATATAACAGAGGCTGTATCAACATTTCATGACTTGATCTGCCTCTGTGGGGAGAGAATGCATGTTCTGATATCCGTCATTACATCCAGCGAATCAAAACGTAATTCTTGTCAGGCAACCGCATTATTCAGCCAATCATATGACGTTACGCTAACTCCACTAATCTGTAATACTGTCTCAGGGTACGAACGTTACGCTAACTTCACTAATCTGTAATACAGATTAGTGGAGTTAGCTTAATGCCACGTCTTATCCGTCTATGGGGAATTACTCGTTATTGACTTAGATGTCAGTTCCTGACGACTCTGATGTTTGACCCCAGGTGTGGTTGTGCACTTATCACGGAAAATCTGTTTCACCGGCAATTCTAGCTCAAGGAATTGAAAACATATTTGCACGTTGCCTAATTTTCTATTTATCTTTTGGTTCATTCTCGACTTTATTACTTGCATTTTATGAATCTTGAAAATCAATTAGTTTACAGAAAATACTAAAACAATTGTTGACATGATTAAAATTGTCCAATTGACAACTGGTGAACTTTGACATCGACAACGTTGATGACTGTGATAACCTTTGATCATCCAGGTTAATACATCACCAGTACGATTACGCATATTAATACTTTGTTCACCCAGTGGACATTCAACTATTTTGTTAAGGGGAGGTGGGGCGAGGCAAGAAAAAAAACTAATGTAAAGAATTAATAACATCATAAGACGAAATATTAAAGCATCATTAACATATGCCTACAATCTCAAATCCGCTGATATTCTTAAGTCAATATACACATTCTGAAACACCTTTACGCTGAACACCTGTAATTGATCAAGAATATTTTAATGACAACCCTTATCAGGAAGTTTATTCCTTGAACGAAAAGGTCTATAACACAAACGACCACACGAGAGTTGTTTTACCCCTAATTTGAACCAAGTTCAATTACATGTATCTCCGACAAAAATGGTATTTCCGTCATGTACGTATACGCGAATCCATCTTAGATTCGAGACCATAAAATAATATTTCGGAAATGTCTTTTGATATTCATGGTATGCTTGGTAGCGAGCCATAACTGGGTTGTGTAATAATAATCTACTAAACACATATAAACTCATCGGCAAAAGAAATTTATCACTTTTGAACTGAAAACATAGAAAAATACTTTTAGATATTGACAGTCACCATTGCAATAAAAGCAAATTAACCCTATATTTGTGTATTTTAACTTGTAAAGAATAAATGTTGATGCATTATGGGGGAAAATGAAAAAAGGTGAAAATCACGTGATTTTGCCATTGGTGCCAAGTCACGTGACACAAATGTCAAACAAGAGCTCATTATGGATCACGATCATCACCCCTGTAGAAAGAACACCTACACCCCATCAAAAGTCGGATCACAAAACTGTGAGAAGCATTTGAAAGTTGACAAATACTGTGCACGGATACCAACTTTTGTAATTTTGTATTTTGTATAAATTGTATTTTTACCATATGAAAACTTATACCCGTTTGCATTTGACCATCGTCAACACTTTCTTTAAGTGACGTCATGAACGTCAAATACTATAAGTGTGTATTGCGTTTTGGACGTACGTACTAAGAGACCAAGGACAAGTGAAGTCAGAGCTCTTCGATTCCTCAGTGGTCCTACATTAACCACTAAACTTTGATTTCTTGCAAATGCTAAATGGTAAAAATAGACTTAATTTGTAAAGATGTACAGCTATTTAAATGTCATATGCCCTGTCACTGATTGAAGAACACTCAGTCTTTCACAAAACATGCTTCAGTCAAATCTGACTCACCAATCTATGAAGAAGCCACGATTAAGGGTAAACAGGAATACTGAAAGAGCCTTTAGGTGACGTCACACAATCCATCTATTTTTATGCGCCCCCGAATCGGAGATTCCGGGGGTATATTGTTTTTCACCTGTCCGTCTGTCCGTCTGTCTGTCCGTCTGTCTGTCCGTCTGTCTGTCTGTCCGTTTGTCCACAAAAACTTTAACCTTGGTCATAACTTTTTATTGGTCAGAGCTAGGTCTTTGATACTTGACATATGGATCCCTTGTGATGAGACCTTTCAGATGACACCATGACATTTGACCTTGTGACCTTGACCTTGACACAGCGAGCCTTTTCCGAAAACTTTAATCTTGGCTATAGTTTCTATACTGTCAGTGCTAGGTCTTTGATACTTGACATGTGTATCCCTTGTGATGAGACCTTTCAGATGACACCATGATATTTGACCTTTTCCGTCCGTCCGTCCGTCTGTCCGTTTGTCCACAAAAACTTTAACCTTGGTCATAACTTTTGATTGGTCAGAGCTAGCTCTTTGATACTTGACATATGGATCCCTTGTGCTGAGACCTTTCAGATGACACCATGACATTTGACCTTGTGACCTTGACCTTGACACAGCGAGCATTTTAAACTTTAACCTTGGTCATAACTTTTGATTGGTCAGAGCTAACTCTTTGATACTTGACATATGGATCCCTTGTGATGAGACCTTTCAGATGACACCATGACATTTGACCTTGTGACCTTGACCTTGACACAGCGAGCCTTTTCCGAAAACTTTAATCTTGGCTATAGTTTCTATACTGTCAGTGCTAGGTCTTTGATACTTGACATGTGTATCCCTTGTGATGGACCTTTCAGATGACACCATGATATTTGACCTTTTCCGTCCGTCCGTCCGTCTGTCCGTTTGTCCACAAAAACTTTAACCTTGGTCATAACTTTTGATTGGTCAGAGCTAGCTCTTTGATACTTGACATATGGATCTCTTGTGATGAGACCTTTCAGATGACACCATGACATTTGACCTTGACACAGCGAGCAGGGTGCATCCGGGGGCATTCGTGTTTCACAAACACATCTTGTTTGTTAATTATTGTTTTTGTTGTGTGCTTACACTTGTCTTGAGCATATTTAAGTCTGATCCGATGTTTTCTTTCCGATATTCATATTTTAAAGTGAAAAAAATATCAAAATGATGGTCTGTAATTTTTGTTTTTGACCCCTTCTCATTTAAAATGTTTTGAACGCACTACGGATTATGTCAAATACTATTTTCTGTGTTTCAATGTTTTTGGGACTGGTTGATATACTATACTGACTTTATTTCAACCTTTTAGCACTTTTCGTTATTTAATGAGAGTAATTTTAATTGAGTGATAAGTTTCTTTTGCCGATTAGTTTATGTATAAATGGGAATATCACCTTGCATTTCGTTTCAACAAAACTCCCATGAGAGTGTCCTTTTAAGAATTCTTTCCCTGTTGTATTATATCTGTCCCAATTCTTCTCTAACGGTTTCAGTATGTTCTTGTGTCACTCTGCTGGTCAGAGCAAATTGGTTGAATGACAATGTCGTAGTCTTAAAGGGGCAGTAGCACGTTTTTAGGGGGAATATAAGGTGATGTCAGGAAAATGAAAATTTATGGTCCCAATTGAAAGACAACGTATTTAAACTAAATGAAGCAGTAATAATTCAAATACATAATGTAAAGTTTATCCATGCGATTCCTTTTTCTTACACAAAATGAATTAAAGTTGTTCACACAAAATGGCCGCCAAGGGATTTTATGTGAATCTTCATACTTTGTCCTCTGACTATGGATGATTGGCTAGTGTAATGAGATTTTTTAAACTGTCAAAATAATACATTTAGCATTAACTTACAATTATCAGTGAAAATTTTAAAATATAAAATTTTCAAAAAACGTGCTACTGCCCCTTTAAGATTTTGTTAATTCCCTTAAAAGTGTTACTTATAGCCCTTTGACTAGTATCTTGACAACTAGTGTTCATTGATTTTCGTTTGTGGGCATATGATTATTTAGTTTGTTTTTACATATAGGCAATTTGTAGATCTTACGATGCACGTCTTGCAACGCTGGAAAACAAAGTCAAGGACATGAATATGAAGATGTTTCTACATATTATAAAACACGGTAGGTACATACATTTGAGTAAAAGCGACATGGTGTAATATCGGCAGAAAAAATCAAATTAAATAGTTTTACTTTAAAAAATTAAAAAGAAATTCATTTAAATTAGATTGAAGAAATCCATGATAAGCTCCTTTCAATTTTTGATTGATGACAAAATCTAAGATGATCAGAATTCATTTAAACGATAATCATGCCTTTGTTTTCGCAAGAATAATGACAGATAAAACCCATGAATCACAGCACCAGGTAAATGGCAAAGGTTATAATATGCCATCACATCTATCGCCGCTCTATGAGATAAGTTTAACATAATTTGAAAGTTTCATTAAATACCATCAGTATCTAAAATGTGATGAAAGAGGTGACCAACGAACGAAAAAACGAACTCGTGTCAGCAGGCATCTTCACAACGTCATGGGCGAAACGAGAAAGTTTCGAAACCTTTCCATTCCTCCCTTGACACCATTGGTGCTAGCATTTCAACCCGCTGCACGGAAGTAAAATAGTCCAATCAGAAGACAGCTTGTTAAATCAACCGATTTGAAAAAAATACTTTTGTATGCGTTTTACAAGAGAGAGAAACACGTTATTTGAGTGATACATATAATGTTTATCTTCTCTGCATTCTCGGTGCTCATCAAAAACATGAAAACAACGATGCGGACTGAAGTTTCACTAGGATAGTTTTCAAAAAGATCGTCTTTTTTATTTTGAATTTGTTCCGAATGTAAACGGCAATTTCATTGGCTTTTGTTGAAAGAGCTGGTAAGGGGCGTAACTCGTGATCACGATATGTGTCGCTGCTCCGGATCACCGGTTTTTTATCTTGTGATGGCAAGGTCTAAACGAGGAGTTGCTCGATACGTTTTCACCTTGCCGTGGGAAGATGGTCAGCAGGTAGTTATGATTTTGCCAATCACAATCCGGCTTTCAAATATCTGATCGTAAGTTATCTGACGATTGCTTTAAAGAGAATACCTTACCGGTAAGTACCGATGTTTCCCGAATCTTTACAATGCGACAGCGCCAAAATGTGCCGAATATATTCAGTAATTCAGAAACGGACATGGAAATGAACTACAAAGTTTGACAAGTAAATTATTAAATCGAAAGAAATTGGAAGAATCTTTTTACATTGAATCGACTTCCACTCTCCGGTTCCTATCTCGACATAAAATTTTCGAATCGGATTATTAATCAATACTGACTGCAAAAGCATGTTTACAACATTTGGGCCGATCTGCTAGCACAGAAAGTGGCTGATGATGTGAAGAGGGGAAAGTTGTAAATATTCTTCATTCGGCCGTGACGTTGTGATAATGGTGGATGTTGCGTTGTTCGAAATTTGACAATTATACGCAAGAAAGGGGAATGAGAGTGGAACCATGAAACATCTCTCTATTTTCACTTATACTCACGTTCTGGTATTGACAAAACTTGCCTATCATGCCTGGAAAGCTTTTGTAAGTGTCAGTTTTTGAAAACATTATTTAGTTATGTATTGTGGAGGACAAAGAACCGTGCACTTAATGCAATCTAAATAAAATATTTTTTATTAAGTCACGCTGTTGACCTTACATTTACCCATAAGTCAGGCTGTCCCGCGACATTTCGCCGAAAGGTTATTAGAAAAGATGTCCAATCTAACTTTGTTTCGAAGTTTGATGGTGTATGGAGTTTAGCTTCATTCGGAAAACGCGGAGCGATCATCTCGATGAATAATCCGATTGCCTAAATCTGTTTGTATGTTTTGATTTTTATTCTCAAATGTCACCGTGAAGTTGCTAATTGTAAATAACAGTAATAACTTCACATCGAACGGAAAATGTTGCGAATAATTTACAGTATGCAAAACGTCGATGCTTACGAAACTACGCATGTAAGGGAAGATAACTCTGTATTTAAAAAACTTGATATTGATATTTTTATAATGTGTGACGTATAATTCTATTATTTGTTTAGATAATGATTACATATGGATCGGTGGTACGGATCTGGTAAAAGAGTCAAATTGGGTGTGGCATGAAAAAAATCTCGGAAACTTCAACTACACGAACTGGCTCCATGGTGAACCAAACAACCTACACAACGAAGACCCCTTCGGAGAGAACTGCCTGATAGTTCAGCCACTTCCAAAACAATATGGGTGGATGGATTCACCATGCGAGTCACGGCAACGTCCATTTGTCTGTGAGAAAGATTTAAGGCGAGTTTTTGCTTCCGCCCAGCGCAAACAATACCTTTATATCAATCAAAACAAATGCTTTGTTTTTGTGTCTTCCTAAATTGATCTGAATAAAAACAATTGGAATTAATTAACATTGTCGTGTACATACTATCAGTAAAATGCCCTACACAACGTTCCTTTGTGTCAATAGAGAAGTCACATGCTGTGAAATATTTGTACTTACTAGATTTTCGAATTTCAGGTCCAGCTGCTGTTATCGTAATGTTGATGTCATCTCATAATATTTCATGTACATGTAATATCTCCCAGTTTTGCCTTGATATGCCTTTTTCCAGACCATCGCTTCTTGTTGGTTACAGACCATCGCTCCTGGTTGGTAAAAGACTATCGCCCTGGTTGGTAAGACTATCGCCCCTGGTTGGTTGAAAAATGTTTATCAAACCATTTCGTCGCATTATTGTATTTATTAAAATGATTGTTGACTTCTCTTAATATTATGTTTTTACTGCATGGAAACAAAGTAAGTGCACTTCTTAAGATATCTGATCGAATGACATCCTTCAGATATCATTTTCTGCCAATAAGATAGGTATTTTATGAACTTATGCTGTCGAACTGATGTTTACCAAAATGATGAAAAATATCGGCCTTGAATTGAAGGGTCTTTATGGGGTGTCAAAAAGGACTGTTGAATACAAACTAGCTCTTCAAAAAGACTCAACTTGAAATTTTCTGAAAGCTGAGATAATTATCTATATAAGATAAGGAATGACCGCATTGAATTTGGTTGCAGAAAGATTAAATCACCGTGAAATCGCATAATTTTCGATTCCCTTATAGGCAACTGCAACCAAATTATTTTTCAAGACATTATACGGTTTTCTTCAAACAGAAGGGCCTTGGCTTGACGGAATGTGGTTGCAGATGTATGATGATTTGACAAATGTTGAACACTTACCTGGCTTTTTATTTACATTTCAATGACACATTAGCCACTTACCGATCGCTAACGAGTACGGTTTTCGGCCATGTCACGTCATAACAATCTCTATCATAAAGCATGTCATGGTAGGTACTTTTGACATTCTTTATGAATCCCTAAATTTCATTTCTTTGTACAACGTGCTCCCGAATCGAATTGGAATTGTTGTCATATCTCAAACAGATTCTCGTTGGCTGTCACAAATCCCTTTAATTGCAAAACGATTTTAATATAGATTAAATATCAATAAGTAAGTTTAACAAATAGTTTCTATTCCAATACAGAACAAAATCAATTATAAATCAATAAATAGGAAATTTGAAAAATTGTTGGAAATGTTTAAGCCTGAATCAACCAATTGTAGGACACGTTACATACCGCATGACATTACGTCACACACAGTGCGAGAGGTAACCTGGCAAAATGGAACTGTTGGTTTGTCAAATAAGGTTAATTATAAAACTCCTGAAACTTGTCTCTTTGCTATTCAACAAGCAACTGATATCTCTGCAGCCAAATAAGTGATTGTCAAGACACGAAAAATGATGGATATTTGCTAAAAAATTATTTGGTTACAGTAATGAGTAATTTGACAAAATAGTTGAACTCGAGTGGTCTGCGTTTTGACTCAATATTTGTGTTTTCAATATGCAGACCACCTCTCGAGTCAATACGCAGATCACTTTTGTCAAATTACTAATTTCTTTTTCATAATCACACGATCACGGGGTATCAAGAAAGTGCAAATTGTTATAGAATTTCTTTTTAACATAGATTTGACCTTCTAAAATAACATAAAATATTGAAATTGGTCAAATACTGTTCCCTTTCATTCTTTCTGTAGCGACCACGCTGCCGATTTTCGATAATAGTAACACAAGAAAGACCTGTCAGTAAGTAATTCAAATTTCTATGTGAACTAATATCCACATCAAACATTTATCTGTAGTCTATTGAATTTAAAAAACCTTAGAAAGACTTCAAATTGATTGTGAATCTTACCTGGTCCCTTGCCTCTGCCATCTTTCCTAACTTCGGGGAACGTTACCACCCAGTGTTGAAAGACTCGTATAAACTTGCAAGGACTCATAAGACATTGTGCCTGGGAGTCCCCATTCTCTCCCAACAGAGGCAGCTCTTTCATACCCGAATTAGCCTCTGTTCTATTACGCCAAGATCCTGGGGTTCCGGCAGATTGCCCTAGCGGCAAAAAGTTGTAACTCGTATAGTGACTTGCAAAAGCATCATGCCTTTAGGTTTATTTTTCATTTACAGTGTGAGAGGGAAAATATTTGAAAATCAGATATGGATAGGGTTTTTCATTAGAAACATACTGTTTTATAATTGTGTAAATTGTTCTTTGTTTTATGATAAATTTTATTTTAATAATTTTACCAAATAAAAACTAATGAGAAGGTAAAAAGCGATGTTTTGTAGAAGGAAGAGTTATCTCCCCTGGATGCCGAACCACACTGGAATAGGCGAGCTTTTGCGAATGACCATTTTTGAAACGGCGTCGCTGATTGCACAACTAACTTCGATTGCCTCCAATCAGATTTCTACCTTTCTATCCCATGTATTAGCCGTAATAGAACAGAGGCTCACTCGGGTATGACTGAGCTGCCTCTGTGGGGAGAGAATGGGGAGTCCCTAAACTAAGCAGCTCATATAAGTAGTTTGTTCACTGAATGACCATTCTCTCCACACAGAGGCAGATCAAGTCATGTTGATTTAGCCTCTGTTATATCAAGCCGAGTTTGTGGGATAGAATGGGAGATGCCTGATTGGAGGCAATCAAAATTAGTTGTGCAATCAGCGACGCTGTTCTTAAATGATCATTATGGCTACTGAAACAAGGCAAAGGCATTGTGATATGAACCACCATTTCCATGCGAGAAGCCTTGTCATTTGATAAAGAAATTCAAATGTATTGTGATGAAAAATTTTTCCGCCAGGGGAAACTGCCAGAACCCACGGATTTCGGCGTAATAGAACAGAGGCTAAATCAACATGGCTTAATCTGCGTCTGTGGGGAGAGGATGCTGACTGACATGCAAGAAATAAATTGTTTGAAATTCTGCAGTTAGTTTGTGTTATAAATATTTGCCTCAACAGGAATCTGCCGGATACCATAGACTCGTAATAGTCGCCAGCCTGAAGGATTTCTTTTCAAATCAATAGAAGTTTGAGTTCGAGCCCCTTGATCAATATTTTAGCAATATAGATAATTTAAAAACTATTTATAACGTATTCTCGGAATATTCAGACATCAATAGGTAGAACTAAAAAAGAAATTAGATCATTATTCGTGAAATCAGAATTAAAAAATTGAGTCTTTCGTAGAAGTTCTTTTGGTCCTGACATATCCATCAGAGTACATTGAAAATATACATTTATCTCAAAAGCTCCTGTAGCTCTCTATTCACGTTTGAAAATTAGCGTTTCTAGGCAACATGTAAACAATACGGGAAACAAATTTCAAAAATCTTCATTATTTTAATGCAACAATTTTACAGAAAACATGTAACTATTATTTGACAGGCTCAGATATCGCCAAAAATGTTGTTGAAGAACTTCGTATCACAACTATTAGTTGGGATTCATATACGGCGAGTCTCAGAGGATTCAGTCTAAGTAAACCTAGCCTCAATAATACTCGCTATACTCCCATATTGAGTCTAGCTAGGTGTAGTAAGACCTACCTCCCCATATAAATATCATTATGTCAATATTGAAATTAATTTAATGTTTTGATTTAACTTGTATCTCCAAATATGGGGGAATTAAATAAACCTACCTACCTACCATTGTCATTGATTAAAAGAACTATATATTTCTTTGAAAGATCAACCTAAATGATTGAGTTTCAGTAAATGACAATAAGGTAAAAATGCTATTCTTAAGAAATTGTCATTTTGAAATCGTCCTAAAAAATTATCTTGCTTTATTACTTTTACTAGATGATAATAGTGTGCAGTCATACCTAACGAAGCAAAAGAAGAAGGTAATAACTCGCTGTCAACATAGAACCAAATACTCCCCATCAAATGTTATGTTATACTGCCTGGAGAGAAAGGTTAATGCCTGGTTCTACTTTTTACCGCCAACATGTAGACGTCATGACATGCCCGAATGTTCGACCAATCGCAGCGATCTTTGACTGCTTCCGGCAATGAGGTGCAGTGATCGAGTCCCTCTTCCCGTGTTTAATAAACCCTTCTTTCTGGTTTTGTTGCAGTTACCAAAGTTAACGAGTCAATAATTTTTTGTACGTCGCATCAATTTCCCATCACCGACCATTTGGGGTAATGAGAAATGCTACCTGCCCAAAAGCTTATTGTCACATATAACCTTCAACTGTTATGTGTTGAATGTATACCTGAGATCGACAATTTAATCATTTTACTTGTGTCAATCTTGTGAAAAAAATAAGAAGAATGCTAGATAATTAGAAACATTAATCAGGAGTAATTTATATGATATATGTTGCGTTTACTGTCAAGCTTGCGGGGAGGAAATACATTATTATATGATATGAGTTTACTCATTATATACTACATAACATTTATCAAAATGCCAAAGGTGCACAGTCTTTAACCACAAGAGGTGAGAAAATAAGAACACGTGACAATTATTTTCAAATAGTGTGTGACATATACGGGAGTTTGATTGACACATTACTAACCTGACTCGTCACGCGGAATAATGAGTCGGTGAATAGCCCACCCTGTCACCTCCCTGTTCGTCAAACTAACAATAAGCAGTGCCTTGTTTGATATATGTGAAAAGTCGCTGGTCAAAAGTTTGTTTCAATGTTCACATGTTTCCTCGCAAAACCTGGCATTATCCGAATGAGGCATGGGGTGAAACAATATAAGTTCGTATTTCTATATTTATTCAATAACATATTAATCGAAAAATGAATAATTGTAAAAAAAATTCACAAATAATGTTTCTTGGTTAACATTATAAAAAAAGATGTTATATAACAAAAAATCTTTAAATGACTTTGAAAACGAAAATGAAAACAGCCTGTTTCCAAGTCGTTGCCAAATGTGTTTTATTGAGAATATGAACATTTTCAGCACGTGATACTTTTTCCTTATCTCTTTGAAAACATCATGAATTTTTATCAAAAGCTGCTTCAACATGTCAAAAGTAATTGAATACCTACTTGCATGATATTTGCGCTAGTTTTGAAAGTAATTACATCAATTGTAGAAAGAAAGTTGTAGAGAGAAGAAGAAAGTTCAGAATTTATAAAGAAAACACAAAAAACAATACAATGAAATATATGTCAGTTGACAAAAGTTATTTTTCATTGGAACTTGGACTACATTATCACTTATGATGAATAAACCTAATGAATGTAAAGTTGGTGTTGGTTGAAAACTAGTCATAATTAACACTCTCAATAATATATCTTATTCATTTTAACAGAATAATTTTATACATGTGTTAACATTGTAAACTTTAGCAGATTTCAACCTAAATAAATTTAGATAAACAGGTTTCTATATTAGGTCATAATGTTAACAACAATGGAATTGTCGATATTAATTTATTTAGATTCAGCAGGTTTCAGAAATGTGTTCAGGATTGTTCACAAATTTAGATTCATCGTTTGAATTTTTTTTATCATAATATGACTATGAAAACATTTTTGAAAGTTTCACAGATTGATTGTTATTCATTTATTTAAATATATTCAATATTCTTCAAAGTGATGTGATCTCGCACAAAGAAAATGTGACAAAATGTTCCTGTGACTTAAAGAGCCTAGCCTGTTGGCATCAAGGCCGCCATCTTGATCCTTGCGGGAATAATTTGAGTATAGCTCCGTGCTGTCGATGACTTATGACAACTACCGGACAAAAGAAACTATAGGTCAGAAAAGTTGATTTTTTTCACATCCCTATACATGTGTAGTTAAAATTACAATGCTTACAATGTTTCCCCAAGTACAAAGAAGGGAAACACAACGCACAAACGCAACACGTACCTACACCGACGTTGCTGACGTCACAATTGAGAAAAACACGTTTTCACAGCTCGCACGGAATTCACGTGCACGAATTCGCTATAAGAGACATGTACCTATTCAGTTGGATCACAGCTTCCAGAAAAACATAAAAAGTATAACACGACTGACGAGAGAACAGAAAGAGACGGCGATACGCATGTCTGAAATGGGAGCAACCAACGTCAGAATTGCGAGGACGTTTCGATGCACGCCATTGACTATCGCAAATTTGTTCAGACGATACAGGCAGACAGGACGAACTCAGGACAGGCTTAGGAGTGGACGCCCACGCGTAACTACCGCACAGGAAGATCGGTACATACGTACTATACACCTACGAAATAGATTCATAACGTCAACGTCAAAGGCCTAAACAGATGCCACCGGAAATGAATCTGATAGAGCATCTGTGGGATCATCTTGGAAGACAAATCCGTCGTCGACATCAACCTCCACAGACGAGACGACAGTTGGAAGTAGCATTTTGACTTTTGACCCCATGCAAATTAAAGCTTATCCTGTTGTGATTTTGTCATTTTATGTACACCGTTAGATTCGCAATTGAATTTCCTACGAATTACATGTAATTCATAAAAGATCTCATGTGATGTGTATTTTGTACAGGTCAGTAAAACGATCTATGGTTTCTTTTGCCCGGTAGTTTACATGTATGTGTATAAACGGAATTGACCCCTTGCAATAACCCCGATAACACTGTCCTTTAAAAGAGACATAAAATATGAATCATAGCATTCCATTTGTGCTGGTTCATCATCTCATTCGATTTCCATTTTATCCCGAATTGCCAATATATGTCAGTTTTTAGTTTCCAAATTAAAACAATCAGTCAAACCTCTTTTCTATGTGCCAAACCAAAATCTACATGTGAATTTTATCATATAGAAATTATCAAGGCAAATCTGTCTTATGCTTATCTACCGAAAAGTTTCCAAAATAACGTTTGTCATATTGTCGAGGGCATGTCGCTGTACGGGTTCGGGTTTTGAATAAAGCCAGAGGGGTTCTGGTTTAGCGGTGGTTAAAAAGGTATTTCTTCTTATTACTTATAACAGAGAAAAACTGCTGAGTAAAGCAGAAAAACAAATGAGAAAATACATGTTGATCTCCGTCTGCCAGAACCCCTAATATTACCTCTCAACCTCTGTATAGAAGAAAACTTTTCAGCGCCAATGTAGTAATTTCAACACAGCTCAAACTTACTCGAGAAAATTACCATGTGCAACTTTTAGCCATATTAGGATCCAACAACATTGCCCTACTCTTTCGTTAAACGTCCCTCTGAAACCAAGAGTTAAATGAGGAGATAAACCTACTGTTTTTTTATTTTCGTGATCGAACGTAGATTCTACCATGACATTTCGAAATCCTCGAATTTCATTGGTTTATTTCTATGGTCGATTATTGGATCAACCCTGAAAGACTATGTCCTTCATGTACATTATTTATAAATATGTTAGTTGAATACTTTATCGACTAATCGCTAAGATAACATGTACTGTGACGGCGAATCGATAACCCCTGTAATGGTCGCCGCGCAAAGGATCATGGGAAATCTAATAAGGTCTATAAGCGCAAGGAAATTTGGGATCGAAAATGAGCCTCACGATGCTGAAAAGGAATTTCCCCTTTGGTTACCTCAGCAATTGTGCAATTGACAAGCATAGAGGCGTGTAAAATAGTATATGATAGCAAATGATATGGACTGAAACATTGATGTCGAAATGTATCGAGTTAACTGGCTGCCGTTTTCTCCAGATTGGGATTTATTCAAATTTTACTTTGCCTTTTCGCTCAGGATTTGAGTGCTTTTCCTTCTGACTTCTTCTAATTGCAATCCCAAACGGATCACCGGACACAATTGTGATAAACAAGGGTGTAAGGGAAATCCCAATGCACAAGAAAGTGGGCGTCAATGATTGAAGGTTCGTTTATGACTACAGAACAGAACTTATTACGCTCAGGCCGATATCCTCAGCATATGAGGTACAACATGACAGTAAATGCATCATACAGGCAGATAAGTGATTAGCCGGAAGATTTTACAGTTTGCATTATGATTTTAAAAAATTTGCTAAGTTTTTTTTTTTATAGACACCCTTTTACACATGAACAGATTTTGAAGTTTAAGCATATTTGGTCTCTTTGAGAAATGTAAAGGTATGTACAAGGTTCTTTCTAAAGTAAAATATTGACATCTTAAAATATAATGGAACTAATCTCCAGCATCATTCATACAACACAATTTACATCTTCTTTCAGACTTAGGTATCTTTTTCCATCTTCCTTTTTCAATCGGTAAATGGTGGCAAGAGGTTCGAAACAGTAGTAATGGGATAGCTTTATTTTGGGGAAGGGACATTAGGTATGTTTCAAATTCAAGTTGCTGTTTCAGAACAGAATATAAACCTTTTTTCGAGTTTTCCACCTGAGACCTCCTACGGCAACTTTAAAATGGCGGTGTAGTTAAAAAATAAGGTACCTTGTCGTTGATAAGAAAAATCTGGTGACAAAATGTTGTTAAATGATTTTACTTTACGAACTACTGAGTTGGATAAGAAACATTTGATAAGGACCTTAATATGACTTCAACTCTGAAAATGCAAAAACATTCACGAGTTTGTTACAATGGCATTTTTACACACCAATTGCAAAAACATTTCGATTTTAACCTTGGCTACATATATGTTGCTTACATTATAAATTATAGATATCATTCGGAAGTACGTAGCCTATTACACGGATCTAATATAATTTGAGATGCTATTTTTTCTGATATAAGTTTCTTTAAACAACAGCTTAAAGGGGCAGTAGCACGTTTTTTTGATAATTTTATATTTCAATTTTTTCACGGATAATTGAACGTTAATGCTTAATGTATTATTTTGATCGTGTCAAAAATCTCATAACACATACCAATCATCTATGGTCAGAAGATAAAGTATAAAGATTCACCTAAAATCCATTGGCGGCCATTTTGTGTGAACACCTTTAATTCATTTTGTGTAAGAAAAATAAATCGCATGGCTAAACTTTACATTATATATTTGAATTATTACTGCTCCATTTAGTTTATATACATTGTCTTTCAATTGGGACCATTAATTTTCATTTTCCTGACATCACCTTATACTCCCCCTAAAAACGTGCTACTGTCCCTTTAAAGCCTATTTAAATGTTCACGGAGCATCAAGAAAAGGGGCAGTAACACGTTTTGTTTTAAAAAATTATTTCAAAGTTTTCACTGATAATTGTACGTAATTGCCAAATGTATTCTTTTTATAAAAAAAACTTTTTACACAAGCCATGCAATCTTACATAGTCATAGAACAAATCATAAAGATCCACATAAAGTCCATACATGGTCTTTGAAAAGGAATCATTTATTTTCAATTTCCTGACACCTTATATTCCCCAATAAAACGTGCTACTGCCCCTTTAACAGACCAGCTGCAAATTCTAGTTTCATGGCAGCGACATGTACATAATGTATTTTAATCAGATGTCATGAATTCGCTTTCATCTTTTCTTAAAGGTATATCATGTCAAATGTCCCGGCCTTAAAATATGGGTTAAAATATGGAATAGACATGTGCCACAAACAAGAACTCAAATAGAAGTTTTTTGGGTTTTTTTAAAAATGGACAGAGTTTTATAATTTTAGCAATTTAAATTTTCTTCATTTCGGTACAATTATGGATATCTGGAGATTGGCCCAAAGTACAACATGGATCATATACACCATACATAGATTTTAAAAGGTAGTGACTATTTCAGGAGTTTCTTATGGCTGAAATTAGACACATGGTAGCCTAAATGTAACAAGCCTCATTTCTTTTAATAGATTATTGATGGGAGGACAGACATAAGTATATCAAACATGGACAAATATATATACAAACCATTTGTTATATAATAAGCAATGAAATACAGGGTCATACAGTGTAAATATAATCCATATTTTAAGAAAAGCAGCAGAAAGTCATATTTTCACTGCAGTGAGAAAATAATCCATATTTTCACTGTCACAGTGAGAAAAGTAGGACCGAACCTATAACCTCCCTTTGAAACACGATTATCTCCCTTTGAGGAAATCGAACGCATGCCTCGCGTCACGTGCGCCTGCGGCGTTGGTTTGGATTGCAGAAAAACGACTCTTTACGATGTTTTCGGTATGTAGCTGTTAACAGTTTCAGTGCCAATGTATCCTTCGATATCGAAACGCCACCCGAAGTTCATATCTTGTTGCTGTAGTTAGTAATTGTTCATTTTATCGCAAAACAAAGTTACCAAGCGAGAGATCTGTCACAACGCCACATACTGTATCAGTTCGCGCCAAAACTGATTTTCTAAAACACATAAGGAAACTTTCTTTCACCTACTGTCAAGGGCGGATCCAGGATTTTTGAAAGGGGGGGGTCCCAAAATAATTTTTCTCCACTCAGTGGGGGGGGGGGGGTCCACGACCCGTTATACATGGATTTGAAAGGGAGCGGGTGTTGAAAGGGGGGGGTCAGGACCCCCTGGACCCCCCCCCTGGATCCGCTAGTGTACTGTTATAAACAAAACATATCTTGGATCTGATATGAATAGACATTCTCAAATTATATGTTTATCGAGTGCCACTCGTGAAATATCAACTTTACCCATGTCACGAAATGAAAAACACCTGGTATTTGGAAAACTACATTAAGTATTCTATTAATTATATGATTTATAATGAAATATCATCCTGCTACATCAGCGTATATGTCTCCGCTAATGCTACAACCTATCCCCTGATATCCTCCTATAGTATTCTGCCGTATCGTTATATATAACAAGCCAATTAAATAATGCCCTTTCAGCGATAGCGGCAAACTAGTTTCTTGGCGCCGTTCCGCGTGCTCACCTCGTGATTCAAATTAACCAATAGGAGTGCTATTAGATAATAAATCTGATTCTCATTGCAGTCTCCCGCTAAGCTCCAAATCGCACGCTCTTAGACTTCCACGTGCGACATCACAAGACAACAGTGTATGGAGTTCGAAATAGTTTGACTGAAAACAGACAAGCTATAAATAGCGCTGAGCAACCACCCGTCAGCGATACGACAGAAGACTATAGGAGGATATCAGGGGATAGGTTGTAGCATTAGCGGAGCCATATACCATGTATACGCTGATGTAGCAGGATGATGAAATATGTGATTAAGATGACTTTTAAATTGGAAAGCTACTCCCATTTGAACACATGGCTGAAAGTAGTTCCGGCACTTGACAAGCGACGATATAATATAAAATCCCAGTATTTCATTGCTGATCATATAATAAATATTACTCATATATATTGTCGGCCATATGTACTTGTCTGTTGAAATATTGCCCAATCTTATTAAAATATGACCTTTTTGCTACACTATGCTACTCATGTATCTGTGTAACATAGAAAAGAAAGTTAGAATCTTATTTAATTGACATTGAATTATTGCTGAACGACGCTAGATAATAACTCACTTACTCACAACTCGCTGACGCGAGTTTAGATCGAAACGTCATAACGAAACGTGACGGCATACGTGAAAGAACAACATCACGCTACGTTGATAAACGTTATTAATACGCTATTACGTTTAAGTTGAAGACAAATCAAGATAAGACAAAACAGTAAATAATTAAGCGTTGTTCATCATCATCATCATCATCATCGTCGTCGTCGTCGCCATCGTCATAATCATCATCACCACCGTGCATCACCATCATCAACATCATCATCATCATCATCATCATCATCAACATCGTCGTCATCATCATCAACATCAATATCATTGTCGTCGTCGTCGTCGTCTTCTCCATCATGTTATCTCTAGTTATCGTCTTGCGCGAAATGGATGTGATTGTTACTTTGTAATTATTTTTTTCTTTTCAATATTTAGACAACGCCTTGTCATAAATCCCTGTTTAAAAGGCATAACTGAAAAGAGGGTAAACAGGTCATTTTGATATGTACTTTAAGTATGAGTCACTGTCGGTTAACTACATAACTTACTTTTGATAGATTAAAACTACCAGCACTGTCGTAAAGTGGAAGAATTTTTATGTCTTAAGTTTGGAAGCTATATGTAACACTTTCAATTGGATTTGGGTCTGTATTGTCACCTGAGATCAAGAAAGGTTCGTTATATATACAAGATATGATGATTTACCTTCTTAGATATGTAGATCTTTGAAAACTTATTTTTTTACATGGAAACTGAAGTCTCTGTTCGTGAAATGCAAAAATAGTTAAATACATTTTTACTCTAACTTAATCATGAAAAATGTGTAAAACGTATTTCAAAGGCATCAACTGTAGCAAAGTTTTAAATTCAATGTAATATAACATAACTTCAAAGTCTTTGAAAAGAACAGTGACGTCAAAATGCAAATGTATTTCTGGGGTATATTCTATAGTAAACATAGTATAGACTTATACGTTATTTTGTGTTCAAATTTAAAAACCCGAAATAAGAATCTATTGACATTTTTTTACAAAAAAACATCCACAACGTTAGGATACTTCGTGTTTATTATTCTTACCCAAGCATAAATACTTATTTACTTACGTAATAGAAATTTCAGTTAGTGATTTATATAAATCCCCCAAATGACCACTAATTGATAAAACCAATAGTAAACAAATAGGAAAATTACCATCCGTATCATACGTGCATTAGTATAGTGTATATGATCAAAATATACTCACATTCGTAAACGAAAAAATCACATACAATTATTGGCAGATATTTGAAAATCAAGGTTCGAATTAATGTGTGTTTGGCAAGTGAATTAACACGAAGATGAAAACACGTAATTTGGGTTAAACAAAGAAATGCATATCAAGAAATAGGATGTTATTCATATTTCCTATATCAATATGTCATATCTATTTCTATACACGCATTTAAGACTAATCATTGAAAGTTGACTCTTTCCGGTCAAAAGTGAATGAGCTGTGTGGGGAATTTTGTGAGTTATCTTTCAACCCTATAAAACTATCTCATTTGTCAAATTGTGAAAATAAGAGGATTGATTGTATTTATGTAGACAGCAAAAGAAACGAAAAATAATTGTTGTTTGCTAATTTGTAAATCTCTTATGTCACTATTGTACATCACTCAAGTATAAAGCAAGGTATCAATCTCAGAACGAAGTAGAAAAATGACAGAAGAAGAAGAAGAAGAAGAAGAAGAAGAAGAAGAAGAAGAAGAAGAAGAAGAAAAAGAAGAAAAAGAAGAAGAAGAAAACTGAAAAAAAAAACTGAAGAAGAAGAAGAAAAAGGAGGAGGAGGAGGAGGAGAAGAAGAAGAACGTGGAGGATACCAAAGAAGTTAAAAAGAACAAATTTACAGAAAAATAACGTTATGATAAAATAATTTCGCACATCGCATACAGTTATAGATTAAAGCATATGTGACCTTTAAATACAAGGGTGATCCGGGATCAGAGTCATGAATTGTATTTCATCTATATTTCAAAGGAATTACATTGTTATGCATTAAGTGCGTTTAGGTGACATTATTCTACTCCTAAGGAAAACATCACGTGTAGATTTGGCGAATGGTGTCACCAGAACACAGAGACTGAGACTGTGTGAATTAGCGTAGGGTCTATGAGTATTTATTACCCATATGGTTGAAAATAAGTTGTGACATATTTTCAATATGAGCACTAGTGCACATATCACTTTTGCCTAGCAACGATTGTTGTTCGAGTTCCCGCATTATTTCTCCTGTGACGTCATAACGACATTGTTCGTGACGTCACTGTAGCTGACCGTTGCAAGGGAGGCGGTTCGTTTCTTGCATAATTCTGAGATGGTAAAATGGAATAGAATCGGTAATAAAGAAATTATTACTCTCGGAAGTATGTCATATGACTTTTACGAAACTCGTGCAAATTTGTGTATAACCCTCGTTCTCGCTCGGGTAATACAAAATATCACACTCGTTTCGTAAAAGTCATGTGACACACTTCCTCGGGTAATAATCTCTATTTATTACCTACGAGGGCAGTCATATCGAGGTTCATATTTTTCATGTGTTGCCCTAGGGCAAAATATCACTTTGCATTGTGACGTCACGTAATAAACAATGCTTTGACGTCACGCTTCACCTATGACGTCATAATCTATATGGGCCGGCGGCGGCTAGTCCGCCTATGCTGAGAAGTAATTTTTGAGTATTTCGTGCCCATGACATCCTATGTTTACGACACTCGTGCCTAAATATCAGTATATCCCTCGCTCTCGCTCGGGAAATACTAGTATTTAGCCACTCGTGTCGTAAACATAGTATGTCATGAACACTCATATAATATCCTCTATATATGAGTATATATGTCTTTCTAACACTGTTTAAGCGATACATGTCCCTGTCGTGAATGCAGCAACCGAAGTCCCTTCATAGGGACGGTAACATATTTTAAGGAAATTTCATTTTTCACAATTGATATTTGTTTGTTCCATGTATCTTCAGAGGATCGCGCATCTCATTACCTATCTCTATTATCCGTAAATATCCAGTATCAAGAACAAAAGTGTCGGCGGCCATTTTAGTGTAAACACCGTTCGTATAAATAGGTCGAAGGCGTATATTTGTGAGAGTCTTAACTGTATTAGTTAATGAAATATAGTGACTGTATTATAATTGTGCAAATTAACGTAAACGCTCTTTGTTTTAGCTTCCTCTGCAAAACGGCTAAAAACAATCAGTCTCATGTTCAAAAGCAAGTCAATCACACCGCCTCCGAGGGTTGCTGTGCCAAGAGCTTTAACTATAGAAGTAAAGAACTAACAGTTTAAACACAATTATTTGATTTGTCCGCAAATAGGTCGGCTTTGTATGCAGTAACCTAGTAACAGAACATGCGCCTATACGGGTTGTAGTGCGACCGTGTGGTGTATACCAACGAGTGGATTTTTATCTTGTGGTAGACTAAATATTTCTATATTATATTCCTCCGTTACTGTTTAATTTTGATCAGACTGTGCAGTGTATTTCACCGAATCATATGAAGCTTAAAAGGACCTTATCAAACGCCCTATCCAATTTCTACATGGTTCAATGAATCTGTTTTCGAAACCAACAACGACTTATAATCTGCACGAATGAGACTTTGCTAAGTGTTTAACTAAAATGCTGAAGCTGGTTTATTTCAATGTAAACAACAGGGGGTTGTATCTCTTAGAAATAGAAAATAACGTGGGCGTAAAGCCAACCCCAAATTATTAAATTTATCGTCATATAAAAATAATTTCAGTTTACGTAACACAAGAATATAACTGGATATGTGATGTATAGGCATATACACTCAATCTATATGAGCCAGGTCAAAGAGATAAATTTCTATACAAGCTGGTATAAGTGACGCTGGTCCGTGCAGAAAAACTTATTCATAATCTTTCAGTCTGATTAAAATCAGACTACTTCCGAGGCATAAAATATTCAAATATTAACTCAACGGAGATATGAAATCCTCTACACTAGCTTGATATCCAATGCTTTTGTCTGCGGCTTCTGATTGGAGAGCTAAGTTAACGTTTGGACATGTGACCTACGGGGATGCGGTCGGACCTCGGACCTAACGAAATATAGAGTTCGATTCTCGATACAGTTAATATTTGAAGTTTTTTATTCTTAGACCGATTTGAATCAGACTGATCATTTTTAAAATGGTTAAATTGTAAATGCACTAAACGTTTAACGAAAGTTTATGTATAACCTCTAATGCATTTCACACTTGTTTGTATTATATTAATTTTATCAGTTTTTTCAAACGTACGCTTTTATATTTTGATACTTGATAATGAGTTTGTTAGAGTGTTATTGAACAAGTTGATTCGTAATCTTAAGTTACTTTTGTGAATCAAAACGTTTATTGCTTATCTATACATATGAAATTAATCAACGAATTCAATTTCTATTTAATTTCTAAACAAATAACCTTCGGTAAATGCTACGGCATCGTACAAATTTTGGACATCTTAGGACAAATTGTGATGCCGGTTCTAAGGGTGACCCATGATGCACGTGCTGCATGCACAACGCACGTGAAATAAACCATCCTCTTGGCACAAGCCGAATCTTCATAAATGACAATGCTAGAGCCTGTGTCGTTATCCAACTTTTGCAACAAAATGTGGTTGAAACGATTCCATTACCCGCAATGTACCCGGATATTATTCCAATTGAACATGTCTAGGACATTAACGGCAACGTTTTCCTTTTATTTGTAATGACTGCCGTGTTGCATGAGGAATGGAACAGAATTCCTCAGAATCAAACCCGGAGATTGATACGAGGAATGAGGAGGCATCTGGATACAGTTGTTCGTGCACAGGGAGGCAAAACTATATACATGATATTGATGGAAGTCTATACTCGGACTTGCAGAACATTATCATCCGTTCCCTTGAACGATCTGTTTGAATGATACGCCTCTGCGAAAAAAAGTAAAGTTAATCATTTTTTGTATCAAGTCATGTCATTTTTCACAGTCAAAGTAAACCTAGCCTCAATAATACTCGCTATACTCCCATACTGAGTCTAGCGAGATACAGTAAGAGGTCGCGTCAGCCGACCTTTCGGCGACCTATGACCCATATGTGCGAAAGCAGACTATTGCGGTATGGTAAGCCGAGCCCTGATTGGTCAATTCGATTAGTCGGCTGACGCGAGCCCTTACTACACCTAGCTAGACTCAGCATGTGAGTATAGCGAGTATTAATGAGGCTAGGTTTACTTTGACTGCATTTTCCACATCTAGCTATGCTATCTTGCAATAAACAAAAAAAGATAATGGAATTTATGGGTAGGTGTCTTCTAAAATATGCACGTTTAACGATGGGATTATGAAAACGGGGAAGATAATGATATTCCCAATGTCATTGGTGACTAAAGTTACTTCGTCAGAAAAAATAGGGGTGTTGCTTGAATAATTTCCGTATGTATATGTTGCGATTTCTAACATCCAGAATTGAAAGGCATAAGGATATAACACAAAATGTTCACATGACGTGGAATCGTAATGTAAAATTCACTCGATATGAGCTGACTTACACACTTATCCTGTTATGATGGCCACGTAAGGATGCAGGGCGGATGCATGATTTTCGTTCGGGACGGGTTGGCCCTGTTGTTTAGTCAAACTATTGACATGATCCCCTTTGGATTAAAGAACACGTATCAGCAGAAAAAAAAATAAATAACAAGATTGAGAAAAATTTTTTTTTTTTTTTTTGCATTTATGTAAACTTCGAGTCTTAACATTTTTCTAAAGTTGGAACTCTTGTTCTGGATCAGCCAGTGGAACTTGTCGTAGATTCTAGTAACAAATATATTTCAAACTCTTACGTTGAACCTCGGGCCATAATATTTCTACTCATTTCCGTCGGAAACCCATGACCTGGCCCTATTCGAACACAGTTTGGGCTCTTATACTTTGGGTTACCTATGTGGAGACAGAGTGTCGACTCAAGCGGTCTTCCAGACTGTTTTCTGCAAGTCTCTGTGTTCAGTAGTTAAGTAGGTTATTTGACAAGGAAGTAGGTCTGCACCTTCTTATATTACATATATACACTGATATAAGCACTACCTACCGAGCTTACTGAGTGAGAATTGGACAACCTTTGTCATTTTATTTATAAATTTCATTGTCAAGTAGTTGATAAAGGATCCAGCAAATAATTTTATGTTTTAAGATGAAAATATATTCATATTTCAAATTAATTATATATATAATTATATTAATTACTTACTGCATTAAACGGCCTGAAGAAGCAAAACGTTTGCCAAACTTAATTCAACTTGATCTTCTATTTTTTAATATGTACTGCTATAGAGTTTGAACATTTTTTGTGATATTTCTATATATATATACCTTCATTCTCCCTGAAGATTAAAAATGAAACCGGTTGGAGAAAAATCCAGCAGTATGTTTTTATTTAATATTCATTAGACGAAGTTGGACAATACACCTGGACAATTAACTTTTTGTGAATTTGCTGATAGAAATCCATTCAGTTGCGCTTTAATAGTGCATGTCGCTGAGCTGGCAACTACTTAAAGGGGCAGTAGACGTTTTTTGATAATTTTATATTTTGAATTTCTCACTGATAATTGTGTGAATGCTAAATGTATTATTTTGACAGTGTCAAAAATCTCATTACATCCATAGTAAGAGGACAAATTATAAAGATTCACATAAAATCCATTGGCGGCCATGTTTGTGTGAACACCTTTAATTCATTTTTTGTAAGAAAAGGAATCGCATGGCTAAACTTTACGTTATGTATCTGAATTATTACTGCTTCATTTGGTTTAAGGACATTGTCTTTCACTTGGAACCATTAATTTTCATTTTCCTGACATCACCTTATATTCCCCTAAAAACGTGCTACACCCCCTTTAAGCAGCTGGGGTTATAGAAGTTTCTGTCATGAAACATCCTGACATAGATCATCAGGCTCATCATACACACAGAGATAACTATGAAATTAAGTGGTGCTGTACAAATTAACTTCAAACCTGTACATGTCTATCAAGAACATTGAGTACTAGTAATAAATTGTTCTTAAATGCATCATTGATACGGAAAATGGTAAAACAAATCACGCAGTCAAAAACATTTACATCATTACGTACATGTACATAAAATTACACAATGTTGAAGATAAGAACCGAATACATAATTATAAAATTAGTTAAAACAGTAAGGAGTTGGTGACATTAAATATAATCGAATATCTACACATGTTTCTTAATGTTAACATTTTAATTTCTTTAAAATAGAAAAAATTAATTTGATAGTATTGACTACTCAAAGATGGACTATGAAAAAAAGCATTAGAGCTGCAAACCTTTCACTTTTCGATTAATGAAATATTATGGTGATAAAACTATCAATAATAATATATACATATCCTAAACAGTAAAATAGACTGGTGGCTTTTTATTTGTTACGTAGTATTTAAAATAATATTTACTAGAAATCCCGTTCCTATCATAAACATCTTCCTACGCAAAACCTAAAACCCAGTTTCCGAACTGTCATTTTATGAACTACAGTTCAAAAACTGGCGTTTTAGGCTTCGCGTAGGAAGATGTTTATGATAGGAACGGGATTTCTAGTAAAGATGATCATTAATAATAGTTACAGGCTTCAAACTTGTAAAAGCGGGTATCATTTATAAGTAGAAATATGTCCGGGTGTCTAAAAAATACAAATTCTGGCAAAATATGCTGCTTCCTGAAGAAATGGAAATGACGCGGTTCTATATATATCCAAATCTCATCATTTTAGCCGAATCCTGTTCGTAAACTTTCGCCTTGTCGTCATTCTTGCGAATAGTCACGTTATAGTGAGGTTTGTCAACAAAATTTCCCTGCACTGGGAAATAAGCTCCTATGGTTCTTACGGAAATAGAAGGGATTTTTATGGTGATTATGTCTTAATTTTGAACGAAGTTGAATTTTGAATTCTAAATATTCATACAGAATGGTTTTCGTTACTTTTATTTCTGACAGTTTTTGTAAATTCCACATATATGAGTTTACAGGAGTGAAAATCGTTTCATTTCTACACCCTGAAAGTATTACGTCGAATGTAGGTTTACGATGCAAGCTATAGCATATAAATGAGCTGCAATGTCATTCAGTACAGTAATTATATGTATATTAATATGTTATGTTCTCTACCAATTATATCTTATATTGTGAAACTGAAATTCATAAAGTAATTGAAAAAAATCTTGTTTTCCTTGATGTTTAAAAGCCTATCCGCATGTAACAAAATACTGCCCTTGCTATTTCACTCATGACTTGTATTGTCAATTTAACAGTTTCTTTGGTAACGCATGTGCAACTACAAATTCCTGAGTAAATTTGTTTATTTGTCAAGCATTGCTGATAGTGACGTTAGCGCTACCATTTTGTCAAACGTGATGCAAATATGCATTTTGCATGTAAAACGGCAATATTCATGATTTTCATGTAATGTATTCATAAGGCCTTATTTAAACATATGTGACAATTACATTTCAAAACTTGAACTTTCGGATTTGTATGGACACATATTTTCATTTTAACAATAAGGACCTCATAATACATGTTCGCTATTACCAAGAACACTGACATACCATTTTCAACTACAAACTGACGTCACCGAAATCTCTATCACCATTCAGATGAAGTTTGGATTGGAGTGACCCACAACGCTAATGAACACCATCACCATATCAAAAAGTCGCTGATAAAACATAAAGAAGTTGACGATTCATGTTTTATAACAAATACAGAACTGATGTCTCCTTTATTTTACAAAGCTTTACAACGTTCCCAGACCTGGCAGCTATAACGTAGAATATGTAGATACTGCTCGAACGAAGTAGAAGACGAGTTTCATGTATTATTGATATGTCCTACTTTCAATAACGTCAGGAATATTTATATACCTAGCTACTACCATAGACGTCCTAGTTTGTTTACATTCCAAGATCTTCTAAATAGTGATTGTAAAAGTGTTAATTTTAATTTAGCGAAATATGTGTATCTTGTACTGAATTCATTCAAATAATATGTTAAACCATAGCATTTCTTGGGCTTTGCTATATATACTAACTATCATTAAAAATATGTATTCTGTTCACCATGCTGAGAAATTGTTGATTTACCAAATTGTATTTTTTGACCGATTGGTCTAATAAAGAATCTGTCTGTCTGTCTGTCTATAACGAGCTCACTTACCACCGATCAGTGCACATTTCATCTAGTTCTCTAGCTGTTGACATATCACACAATGTCAACTGACGTTAGTAACTTCAAAGGGTGGATGGAGCGAGGCGTGCAACAAGCGTACAGCTAAAAAAATGGAGTCTCACTTCTAACCCTGGGTTTGATATTTTCATGAAATGTGGAATAATTTACATCAGACTTTTACGTTATAATTCGTTTAAAGGATTTTTTTTAAAGATCATAACAATATCATATATCAGTTTTAACCCTGCTTTTGAATTTTATTTTGGAAATATTTATATGGAAGATAATAAGATTATTAATTTTTATTCGTTTAAAGGTAATGTTATATAATTACATTAATATCATACTTTAGACCAATTTCAGTAATGTAATGAGGGTTAGAACTCAGACCCTTCGATTACTAGCGAACTCTCGACCACTGTGCTGCGCCTATAGCATATCTTGAGTTCATTCGATCTTTTAATGAAGGTTTCTTGTTCCTATGGCTAAACATATGAGCTCATTTCAAATGAATAATGTTGAAAGAAACTTTTAATGAGGGCACTTATAATTTATACAACATAATAAGTTACTGTTGGTAGGAAATATAAAATACAGTGTCGGTTTTTATATAGAGCAATGTGTTGAAAGTTCTATCCTACATATATGTTTTGGTAGCGATTTAATTTATATTGTACATTTTACATTCTAATAATGTTGTTCGTATTTGAAAGTAAAATACAGCTTTAATATTTGTTTATATTATCTCTAAGCATAGTAATACTTTTAACTAAATATATTGAAATAATAAGAAAACAAGTCTTTAATAAAAAAAAAATGATCAAGTATTTTCCATTTGCCACACAAGGAAAGTGACACATGCATATGGTCCCACTTTCATTAATGACATTTCTCACATAGTGACAATGAATCCAGATGACAGCTCATGAAAGTAGGCCACGCCCTCTGCACGCTGATTGGCTACAGATTTCAGTACTATTACATTGCGAGCTTTATATATCACACCGGCTGTTGCCGATCATTTTACGTGTTTACAAACCTAAAGGTCGATCACGTTTTGAGCTATGGCGGACCATGCAGTTTTACACAGCGGCTATCACCATCCCGTGTTGAGATCATGGAACTCCGTCAATACTTCTATAACGCCCGACAACCTCATATATCCTCTCTTCATCGTGTAAGTATTCATGTACTGTTCTTTCTGTCCTACACGTGCATTTTCCCACGTGCACATGATACACTGTCAGATATCCTATTTCCATTTAAGGTGAGTTCTTTTTCAAAGTTTTTATATCAAACCTATTCATTCACTGAAGACATTGTTGCAATCGGTGCTAAAATGTTCCCTGTTCACGATTTGACATGCGATATGTCGCTGTATTACATGCCACTGCAGTAAAGCTGCCAGTGAATAAATCGGTGTAAACCAAGATTTTGACCCGTGATATTCGTTCCTCTCCTGTTGTTCTAATATTTGAACTCGATTCTCTAAAGTAAGTCGTGTTAAAGGTAAATAGCGAATCGAGTTTATGCGTCAGATCATAATAAAATCAAAACGCTTGACATTAACAATTTCACTTACATTTGGATAGCAATTACATCTATCTTTCTCCATGTTAATATTTATCATATGTTTATACAAACAAAGGTATATAAAAATGAAAGTATAATATTCAGAAACCCCCTGTCTCTGGGTCAGTACATGCTCACACATATGGTTAACTCATGTCTATCTCCAGCCTCACCCTTTTGGTATCTCTTAAAGGCTCAGTACCACATTTTGTTAGGAAAATAAAGTGATCACACAAAAAGGGCAACAAATGTAAAGAACTGCAAGAACATATTTTTGATGAATTCACCATATCATTTAATCAAAGTTCAAGACTGATAAGACATTTGAAACTTTAAAATGAATTGGGTATACTGTAAATGAATTTTGCATCTACATAATGTTTTTCACATATTAACATTCTGAACATAATTTTTGCTAATATATGATAGGAAAATTGAATTAAATATAACATGAGAACTGCATGATACAGTGACTGTAAGGCTTATATATAAGTCATTATTGTTTACTTTTTTTTAAAAGGAAAAAAAATCATACAATCAATTTATCAACCAAGGGTACAAACATAAAATTGGGTAGTCACTACTGTTAGACATTGTCTAGTTAACAAGCACTGTATGTTATTAGTTTTGAGAATATATCTAATCATTGTAAAGGATCCTATACCATTTTTATCCCACTGGTATGTAATACCATGGGATATAGTCATCGCCCTGTCCGTCTGTCCGTCCTTCCGTAATCATTTCGTCTCCGGAGCAGAACTCAAAAACCGGTCCACATATCTTTCTGAAACTTTACATGTGTATTGCCCACCTACTGAAGTGGTGCCTTTTGATATTTTAACATTTCTGAAAATTTTATTTCTTATTATTTCCATGGAAACGGTTCTTATTTGGACTCTGTTCATGAAAGGTTTCGTTTCCGGAGAAGAACTCAAAAACCGATCCACATATCTTTCTGAAACTTTACATGTGTATTGCCCACCTACCGAAGTGGTGCCTTTTGATATTTTCACATTTCTGAAAATTTTATTTTTTATTATCTCCATGGAAACGGCTCTTATTTGGACTCTGTTCATGAAAGGTTTCGTTTCATATATATTTGCTTATACTATTATGAACCTTGCTTGAAAAATTTACAATTATCTTTCAAAAGTTTACATCGTACGATCATGTGGAACCGATGGGATATGTCATCTTCTGATGACTCTTGTTTCAAGAACTACATAACCCTGTCTAGCAGACCTCTGGTGAAATTGATTCACATAGAATTATGAATAAATGTTTATTCAAGTCAAAGGCCACAAACCCAAAGGACTTACATTTGCAATACAAACACATTTCTGAACCTAAAAGAATAAATACTAATTTACACAAAATTGAAATAGAAACATAGAAATGTTTAAATATTGAGTAAGCTAAACTAAAAATAAAATTGGGTACAAACTAATTTTTGAGAGTTAAAAACGCACTGAAAAAATGACTTACCAGTATAACCAGAAGTCAAAATTGTAAAATTTGACGATTAAGACTACAGAAGTGTTATTTGATATGAATAATATTATATCATTATCATTACTTTCATTAGACGAAAAAAAATTTTTACAAGTTGAATGGAGTCACCTTGAATGATTCTGCCAAATTTTGAAAAAATATGCTACCCAGATAAAATGTTGCTAAATATTACCCAACTACAAAATTATTAGGAAAATCATTATGTCTCTAACCATTTATGTAATTATCTTGCTAACCAGAAGACTCTCCCGTCTAATTTCACTAACACTTGGCCAAATTAGATTATTTTCGGTTTTTTTTACTTTTGCCTTTAGTTATTTTGGTAGAATTACTGAGTAAATCAGTTAGCTAATTTAGTCTACTTATCTGACAGAGACGAGGAGGATGCAGTACAAGAAATAGCCAGCATGCCCGGCCAGAACAGGTACGGAGTTAAACGTCTCCGTGAAGCTATCGCACCCCTTGTTGAGAAAGGGCTCAAGACAGTACTGCTCTTCGGTGTTCCAGGGAAAATATACAAGGTTGGTAACAAATATATAATTTTTTTGTCAGTTTAAGTAAACCTAGCCTCAATATTATCCTATACTGAGTCTAGAAAGGCCTAGTAGAGGGTCGCATCAGCCGACCTTTCTGCGACCTATGGCCCTCCAACGTTATACTGCGAAGGCAGACTATTGTGGCTTGGTAAGATGAGTTCTGATCAATTCTGACGCAACCCTCTACTAGGCCTTTCTAGACTCAGTATAGGAGTGAAACGGATAATATTGAGGCTAGGTTTGCGTAGACTGAATTTTTTCTGTAACTGCATTCTCTCCCTACAGAGGGAGCTGAAGTCATAAGATCCGTTGCTATTATGTGAGGGAATCTGATTGGATGCAATCCAAGTAAGTTATCCAATCAGCTATGCTTTTTAAAAAAGTTATCATTTCAAAAGTCTCAGTCATTTCCATATGCTTTAGAAATTTTTTGTATCTAAAAAACTTTGGGTCTCTCTGACAGAACACAGTAGTCAAGTAACTTAATTATGTCAACGGCCATAGCAACAACAAGCTATCTTTCTATTTTCTAAGAAGTTATTTAATTGGTCGTACATTTTGCAGGTAGCATACTAGCAACTTTTTCAATAGTCACTGCTAGGTGAACATATCTGAAGACTGAAAATGTTCATATTAAAGCAGAGGTTAGACCAGAATGTTATCACAAGAGCTCCTCTGTTAAAGGCACCACTCGAGCGGCTTTCATCCGCCATTTTGAAAAGTTAGCATTGCGAGAAAACAAATGTGCTGTAATATGCTTATTCATAAACAAAATTAAGTAAAAACTACTTGATTGATAGGAGAGAAGCATATTTACAAATAATTCATAATAAAAGGTACCAGTTACGACAGCATTTTGTCGTAGTAATGCATTCCACGATCGTAGCTTCGATGATGGCTTCATTTCACGATGTTTTTATTTTTCGAGCGATACACTTTATAGTTTGTCAAATTGTCAAATCCTTAACAACTAAAATGCGTATCTCATAAACATATATGAAATTAGGTGTGAAATTATCATGTAAAAAATCATATATAATTGTAAACAGGAAAGTCCTCTTGAATTTCGTTTCCACAAAAAATACCCCGCTCGAATGGTCCCTTTAGGTGAATGCAATAAATAGTGGGAGATTTTTTCTGTAATGGCTCCTTTAAATCTGGAGACCTGTTTACCCATAACAAAAGGTCAGATAGACAATTCCTGAACAATTTGAATTAAAAAGCCCAGTAAATCTTAAATCTAGATTCACCATTATCCTTGCAATTTCTTATAAAATATTTGTTGATGGTCCATCCTTTTATAGAAGAGTCAATGCCTTTGTGATTTTTAGCTCACCTTTACAAAGTAAATGTGAGCTTATGTCATGGCGCTTCGTCCGTCGTCCGTCTGTCTGTCCGTCCGTCTGTCCGTCCGTCCGTCCGTCCGTAAACTTTCACGAAAAAGACTACTCCTCCTAAACGAATTCAGATATCATTCTGAAATTGTAGTATGTTATACCCATGGTGATTCCTCACAGAAAGGTAGACGTTTCAGTTTTGAGAATCCAAGATGGCCGCCATGACAGCCATATTGAATTTTCAATTAGATTTCATGAAAAAGACTACTCCTTCTAAACGAATACAGATATCATTCTGAAATTGTATTATGTTATACCCATGGTGATTCCTCACAGAAAGGTAGACGTTTCAGTTTTGAGAATCCAAGATGGCCGCCATGACAGCCATATTGAATTTTCAATTAGATTTCATGAAAAAGACTACTCCTTCTAAACGAATACAGATATAATTCTGAAATTGTATTATGTTATACCCATGGTGATTCCTCACAGAAAGGTAGACATTTCAGTTTTGAGAATCCAAGATGGCCGCCATGACAGCCATATTGAATTTTCAATTAGATTTCATGACAGACTACTCCTTCTAAACGAATACAGATATCATTCTGAAATTGTAGTATGTTATACCCATGGTGATTCCTCACAGAAAGGTAGACGTTTCAGTTTTGAGAATCCAAGATGGCCGCCATGACAGCCATATTGAATTTTCAATTAGATTTCATGAAAAAGACTACTCCTTCTAAACGAATACAGATATCATTCTGAAATTGTATTATGTTATACTCATGGTGATTCCTCACAGAAAGGTAGACGTTTCAGTTTTGAGAATCCAAGATGGCCGCCATGACAGCCATATTGAATTTTCAATTAGATTTCATGAAAAAGACTACTCCTTCTAAACGAATACAGATATCATTCTGAAATTGTATTATGTATTGTAGTATGTTATACCTATAGTGATTCCGCACAGAAAGGTAGACGTTTCAGTTTTGAGAATCCAAGATGGCCGCAATAGCAGCCATATTGACTTTTCAGCTGCAGATGACACATCATTATTATTAAATTTTAAGCTTTCATCAAGTGATCACTGGCACCATATAAATTCTCTTATTTGAACTTACTAATCATAAAATTATCTTAATTATGGAATATTTAAGATTGTCGTGCAAGTTGTTCTATATTTTTAAGTGTTTCTAACAAAAATTCAGATGAAAGACAAACATAATTGATTAATTTGTTTAAAATCTTTATGGCATGGTGATTCCTCACAGAAAGGTAGACGTTTCAGTTTTGAGAATCCAAGATGGCCGCCATGACAGCCATATTGAATTTTCAATTAGATTTCATGAAAAAGACTATTTTTCCTAAACCAATCTAGATATCATTTTTGTATTGTAGTATGTTATACCTATAGTGATTCCGCACAGAAAGGTAGACGTTTCAGTTTTGAGAATCCAAGATGGCCGCAATAGCAGCCATATTGACTTTTCAGCTGCAGATGACACATCATTATTATTAAATTTTAAGCTTTCATCAAGTGATCACTGGCACCATATAAATTCTCTTATTTGAACTTACTAATCATAAAATTATCTTAATTATGGAATATTTAAGATTGTCGTGCAAGTTGTTCTATATTTTTAAGTGTTTCTAACAAAAATTCAGATGAAAGACAAACATAATTGATTAATTTGTTTAAAATCTTTATGGCAACTAGCTGCAAAAACCAAATCACATTAAACATGTTAAATTTTAAACAATGGTATCTCCCTTATATTCCTTTAAATACCACACATAAGGGGTCAACCAGAGTTCAGATATTCCACTATGCTGTCTAATACACATCCCAAGGCAGGCTGCTAGCATCACAGTGTCAGCTGCTAGTCTGTTGCATAATCAACCTGACCCAATTGATATGGTAGAGCATTATGCTATATGGCCATGGCCCATGTGTATGCAATAAAAGTTATGGACTTGTATTCTCATGACAGTGATATGTTCTTTCTAAGAATAACAACTTACACAAAACTTGTCTACAATAAGCTTTGTGTTTAGCAATCTACATGATAAGTTGATGTGGAATAAATATGCAGATGAAAATCGAAAAGGGTTTAGTAAGAAAAGTAAGGAAATTTGATTTGTCATATATCTCTCTGTTGATTTGACAATGCAAAAATGTTTTATATAGTACTGTATGAGTGTTAAATAAATTGATACTTTAATGAAAGACATCTCATGGTCACTTGACATGTAAATATTATGTGAACAAAATAAACGTGTCTTATGCATTGCTGTGTTTATGACTTTCCTCTCAATCAGTCATTCATTTTCCTTGAAAAATCTGTACTTTTGGGATTCTCAACATCCCATGCAGCATAACCATCAGTGAAATAATCTTGAAATCATATTAATGATTCACTACAAAACAAATGTAAGTGCCAACCATCCTGTAAGTAACGAATGACATTTAAATGGATACACCTAAACCAATCAAGATATCATAATGAAATTAATACGGATGCCCACATAAAAGTAGCATTTTGAAGATTAAAAAGTACAAGATGGTCACCAATTCAGCCATAGATATACAAAAAAGTTATACAAAAACCTACTGCTTGTTAACTGATCATGATTATATCATTTGTGTATTAATGTTTGTTCAAGCTCTAGTCGTTTCCAAAAGAAGACTAGTATTTTAAAAGATAAAAAAATCATGATGGCAGCCATAATCAATTATATAAAAGATGGTTACATGTATAATTAAACCATTTTACCACATCATTCATTTTAAGGTGAGCTTCTGTACCCTCGGTACTTTTATTTATCTTAATCTTACGGCTAGACTAATAATCCATTCAAGCCTGATGAACTTCAAAATAAATAGCTTTGTTTTCAACTAGCCTAGTTAATGTTATGTACATAAGCACTGACAGTGATGTCAAATTTTCACTGTATCATAATAAACTGCTGTTATTTGTACCAATTCAACTGTAGCTTTTAGCTCTCCTGTGAAAATGTTCTCTTGATAATTTTTTACTCAAATTTGGATGCATGGTGTATTCTTCTGTTTTTATTATTATGTCCCACACAAACAAAAATCTGGTTTCCATGGAAACAGTTTGAACTTAATAGTGCATATAGGGTCCGTTTCTGAGTTATATCTAAAAAACCGTTCAATATTTTTTTAAACGAAACTTGGCATGTGGTAAGATCTAAAAGAGGAGTAGTACCTTCTGCAACTTTGGTTATTCAGAATTTTTTTTCTGGTTTCCATGGAAACAATTTTAACTTAGAACATACGGGGGTAGGGTCATGCATATATTTCTAGTTTTTTTAGACTTTCCTTTTCTTTGATTCAAATTGACTGTTTGAGAGTCATTTTAGTTCCAGTTACAGCAGTTACTAATTGTTCAAATATTATGAAACTTGAAATATGTATTCTATGATCACTAGATGTGCTTTTTGTATCTTTTAGTCAGCAGGGATCACTTTGGACAGGGATTTTGGGATTTTTACTCATTGATGTACAAGATATCCCATTATCAATACTAATGAGGGGAGAAAGTCTCATTGCAAAAATCAAAACTATTATTTTTCTTCTGAAACATCCCATTGCTTTCTCTGAAAACCTCATTTTATTAGGCCAAGGGAAGATTTTTCTCCCTTTCATACTTTGAACAAAGGTGATCCCTGAGTCAGGTACCCAAAATAATGTTTTGAAATTCGACTTCTTACTTATAGACACAAATGACTGTACAAGGATATCATTTGTTTCCCTTTGGTCATAACTCCAAAAATATATAGAAACTAGATGAATATATATCTATGTGCCTTTTGCATGTCATGTTCTCTCATACATTTGTAGATGTATAACTAGTTTCTTATACCTTACATGGTAAGGACATTGAAGTTATTTTTAATACATTAGTGACTTTATAAGAATCATTAATTTCCCCAAAAAGACATAGTTTAATAAGAGCGGACATAGCTTACAATCAGGAAGTCTTCATCTACATTTTCATTTACTTCTATATGAATGAAACAGTTTTGCAATCCCAACTAAATGTAGTATCTTAGTTTCTGTTATCACTTAGGGGAGCGGGTATTTTTACTCACTAATTCTCTTGTAGACATAGGTCCTAGTGAAATAGATAGGACATGGTCCTCTCATGTTGATAAGTGAAGGGTCTGAGATTTCTTTCAATCTCATTCAAATCAGATCAAACTTTCACTTGTAGCGACGTAGGACTGAAAGTTTTGATCTGATTTGAATGAGATTGAGATTTCTTTAATTATTGTCATTATCATCAAATTTATACAGGGGCTTATTTCAGAAAAAAAAGTTATTATATTCAGGGTTTATTACTTATGAATATAACAAAACCATTTGGCCTAGATTTTGGGTTAGGGAACAAGTACAACAAATTGTCAACCATAGTGCATATGGTTTTAATGATATATATGTCAAGTTTAAAGAAAAGGAAATTGCTGTAGTGCTATTATGCCTGGATATGTAATGGGGTCAAACATTGCGGGAGTCCACTCACAAATTGAGAAGAAAATAAATTTATTATACACTGATAAATTTGCCTTCTCATGCCCCTCTATGGGTCACATTTCAACACACAATATCAGTTCAGAAACTGTATTCGACGTAATAAGCACCCTGCTCCAATAAGCGCCCCCAAAGGGTTTTGTTATAACAGGTCTAATAACCGCCCATGTACCATCGGTACTAAAATAATAAATTCAGCGTATTCACTTTGTTTCATGAGGAATTAAAAAATACCTTAGCGGCAATGTTTGTTATTTTCTACTCAATAATGTGTAAGTATGTTTTGAATGTCTGTATCAGTTATCAAAGACAATCTAAAAACAGTTCCACTTCAGTAGTCTTTATTTTTCGATCGTCATACACACCAACCAAGTCAATTTTTGAAGTGCCCTGGGCGCTTATTAGGTCGAATACGGTAGTAAAATTGTTCTTTTCGATTGAATATTTTTTATTCAAATTGCCAATAGAACTTTAGATTCCAGGAGTTTGCCATCTGTTTGAATAGGCTTGTAAATAATCACATTTATGAAAGGTAGCAATAATAGGATTGTCTCTTTACATATCATTTTCACATAAACTTTTCTGTTAGAACTGTTCCTATAAAGGTACTCTATGATTGTGCGATCTCATGAAAAGGAAAAGAACTGCAAAGCATTCAATTAAAACAAAGTTCTAGAAAGAAAGGTTACACAAAGTCTGGTTAAGCTTTGCAAATAGATGTCCCCAACTAGAATGATTGATATACATGATGACACATAAAGAGCTGCATGAAGTTTATGATTTAAATTGTATACCTTTTTCTATGTGTTAATCACTCCAAGTTGTGGATGAAGATAAATATTTTGCATTATCTTATATTTAATTAGGAACATTTTAATACATTATACAGTGTCTTTAAAGGGGCAGTAGCACGTTTTTTGACAATTTTATATTTTCAATTTTTCACTGATAACTATAAGTTAATGCTAAACGTATTACTTTGATAGTATCATAAATCTCATAACACAAACCAATCATCCGTAGTCAGAGAACAAAGTATGAGGATTCACTTAAAATCCATTGGCAGCCATTTTTGTGTGAACACCTTTAATTCATTTTGTGTAAGAAAAGGAATCGCATGGCTTAACTTTACTTTGTATATTTGATTTATTACTGCTTGTCTAAAGATTGGAACCATTTATTTTCATTTTCCTGACATCGCCTTATATCCCCCCTAAAAACGTGCTACTGCCCCTTTAAAGGGGTAGTAGCACGTTTTTAGGGGGAATATAAGGTGATGTCAGGAAATTTAAAATTAATGGTTCCATTTGAAAGACAATGTATTTAAACTAAATGGAGCAGTAATAATTCAAATATATAGCATAAAGTTAAGCCATGCGATTCCTTTTTCTTACACAAAATGATTTAAAGGTGTTCACACAAAATGGCTGCCAATGGATATTCAGTGAATCTTCATACTTTGTCCTCTGACTATGGATGATTGGTTTGTGTAATGAGATTTTTGACACTGTCAAAAAAAATACATTTAGCATTTACTTACAATTATCAGTGAAAAATTTAAAATATAGAATTATCAAAAAATGTGCAACTGCCCCTTTAAAGGGTTGTAGCAATGATTATTCAAGGATGTTTTGTAAAGCTTAATGAAAGATACGCCATGTGGCTTTTTAAGTCAAAAACCAAGAATAGACTGCTGATTAAAGCTGAAGACTGAGGTATACATTATGCCTCTCATGAAGTGTAAACATCCCCTTATGTAAACTCCCTCCGACTGGAATGCTGGAGAGATCTGAAGAATTCAACTCTTGTGCAACTGCTCACCTTACATAAGTTTTGACAAAAAAACATTTAAATGTTTAAAACTGAATTTCCGGAATTTTAGTCAGAATGTTATATAATGATATAAGCTTATAATACACAAAGGATGATTTACTAATAACATGCTCAAATTTTCTTAATTTCAACTGTGACTTTTGGAGGTTAAGTCAGATGCCTTGTGTATAAGGCGAACTTTGCGCATATGCAATATTGCTTTTTATAGTAAATATACATATGTGAGTTAAAGTAAATTAAATATGCGTTCATTTGTGTTTATTTTCTGCCTCAGCAAAGGGGTTTCCAATCCGTTAATAAGTAAATAGATAAGTTCTTCTCTTATATATATTTCCTCAAACTGTGTGAGGTCATTATGTCTGTACACAAAGAACTTTTACTAGAAAAGCAAAACTACTCTTTGTAGTAAACATTTGTGACTGTCCATTATTGACTAGGTGCAAATTTGCTAATGGTAATGAAAAATCTGCTTAAAGTGACACAGAGTATCTTTCTTAAAATTGTATTTGGTTTTGATAAGCTAATATGTTGATTGATGTTCATATCTCATCACTGGACTTGCAAATATATCCATTTAAGCATAATATCGCTAAAATGCTTGATTTTATGGAAAATTCAAGAAAACATCTCAAATACGTTTAATATTCGAAATTATGCATCCAATTAATCTACCTATTAGTTACAATACCTAATAAACACTATCGAATCGAATATATCTTCCTGTTTGCTTATGACAAGGTTTCAAAATTACGTTTGGCGAATTTGCGCGCGCCACTCGAGCCACATTGTCCGGTTTTCGATCAAAATCCCGACTTTGAATGGCCGTATTTTCGCTCTAATGTACTGATTGACCTTTAACTTGTTATTTTCTGAAACAGTTAGTGTTTCCCAATTTAATAACATCGATTTCAAAATTTGACATATGTGATCCTATCAACATACTCTGTGTCTCTTTAAGGTAGTAAAATTTGCATTACCCAGATTAGCAAATTTGCATATAGGCAATCATATTCTTGTATTCAAACACTTGCTGGTAAACAGAATATTAGATTAAAGTATTGTTTATATGGGCTATAGATACATGAATCTCTTTAATAAAATGCTTCAACAAGGTTGAAAGTTAAAAATTATGCATGTGATTTTGTCCTTACATAAAACCTCTTGGTGAATGTTAAGAATTTTGAAATAATGTTACATAACAAATGTCTTTTATATACAGTTGATGTAGAATGTACACTTAAAATAGAGTAACATAATTATATTATATAATCCTTATTTCTTGACAAATATGTTGTGAAAGAATGTCTAATAGATTACTATTTGTTCTTTATATAAGAAACTGCTTTGGATTTCAAGTGCTGTCTATATTATATAATTTGATCTTAAAGTACCTGATATTTCAAAGAAAAACCTTTATAGTATATTCATGCTTATATAACATTCAAGGTAAATATTTGGTTTGTTTATGACACTTATGTAACAACTCAGGTTACATTTTAACATTTATAAAGCAATTCAAAGAGGGTTTTCTTATATAAGTTTTTTATATAAAATAGGTCTAGTCAAATCATGACATGTTACGAATTTACTATTGTCATTGTATCATAATTTTGTGAATGAATGTTGCTCAGTATATATTTGTGGGTTCAACCGTTGCCACATTTCAATTTTGAAGTTTGACTTATCATACTTGCAGGTGTTTTTTTTGTTGAAGTCTTTGCAAAGTATTGCAAAATATCATCTTAATTGTTTTGGAGTAGTAAGCAACATTCTACCATAAATGTGCAAAATACTCGTTTCTGATTGGCTGCTTTGAAAAATCAGAGGGCGTATAATTTGGTTATACGGTGCTCTGTTTACTTCGTCTAATGCGCAGGAATTCATTTGTTGCATAGCAACAAGTAGTTCTGAAATATTGCTGTTGTGTCGAAAAACTTTCCACAAACTTAACGCTTGCTGTCTCTCAAAACCGGTAAAATACACGACACTGACAACAGTTCAAATTTCCTGTTCGCACGGTCCATCATTCTGTAGCTTTAGACCAAAACGGGCTCGACAAAGTTTAACCGACCAGAATTTCATACGAATATGAATCGAAATGCGGCATACACTTACCTTAAATTTATTTACAACACCAATGCAATTATACCGACATCAAGTTTGTGAATATATGGCATGCAGAACTTATCATATTCAAGACGGTAACAACCGTCACGAGATAATAAAACGTCTACTGAATAGAGTGAGCTCCCTTTGCAGCATTCGGATATCTGTCGGTAATCTCGAGACCTTCTACATGTAACGTCATTCCAGATAACCGAATCTGCAAAACTGTGTGAATGTCGCTCTGTGGAAATCGTGCACAGGCATCATGACACAGCACACCTGATTCATTGCTAAAAGAATATAGTTCGATTTTAAATCGTTTTTATGGTGGAATGGAGATAAACATACTGTGTTTGTAAATCAGCGGCATATAACGGAATTATTATAGCTCTAAATTACGCGTTCGACTTTAAATTAAATTTAGAGCTATAATAATCCTGTTATATGCCTCTGAGTATTGTTTCAGAAAATACCTGGGGGTATGTTAAGTGATGTAGACATAGGGTGGGGGGAGGTCTTACATTGTTTGGACTTATATAAACAAATTCAGATTCAATTTCAGGATTCAATTTTTCACAAATATTGATGGATATAAAAATATATTTTATCTCAAGGCTATTTTGCTATATTTGTTGCATATCAATATCAATAAGTTGTGGATGTACTGGTATATATTATTTATATATTCAATAGCAGCTCTGTTTTTTATAACAGCTGTTGCAGTGTTTATACTGATAAAGATCTATAATGATGTAGCATACAATGCTCTATAAGAATATGGTAAACAATAAGTGAGGTAATATTTCTGTTAGTGCACATGTCACTATTGACCGGTAACAGTTGTTTTTAGCACAATCCTTTATTGTGTCATTTGACAATTTTTCTAAGCACAAATGTAGGCCATTTTCACAAGGCTACTTTTTGAATGCAACATATATGGCATTAATTAGTGATAGAGTGTTCGCTTGACACCATGGAGATTGGTGTTCAATTCCCGGTCGCGTCATACCAAAAGACGTTAAAAGGTGGGAGTTGTTGCTGTCTTGCTTGACACTCAGCATTGTAAATGCAGAACAACGCATTAACTGGCGCTGCACGGTGGCTGCCGGGTGACACGGGCACTAAAAGAATTTCCCATGTACTTGTACTCAGGATAACAAAGTGTTGTTATTATTATTATTATTTTAATGACTAAATTAGGATAATACCCTCAAAGCCTATGATCATCTTCTTCAAAAAGAGGGTTAGATTTTGTATACAGTTAGCCACTAACCAATGGGGATTATGAATACTACATTTTGTATTCTGTGGCCTCAAATGAGTGCAACCTAAAACTATTTTTCATATTCAAAATAAAAAGTCAGAAATCTTTGGTAATGCTTTTGCTCTTGTTCAACTGAGAGTTTAAGCCTTCTGTACACTGTAAACCCATTTTGATTTTCTTTTCCAGAAACAAAATGCCCAAATAGCTGAAAGCTTGTTTACAGACTACATAGCTGATACTGTAATTTATAGATTTGGTGAACTTATTATTCATCATGTGGTACTCTCTGACCTATAGTATCATAAGTTATATATGGCCTAATGAGCTTAGAGAGCCAAAGGCTATTAATTCATAAAGATGCTTGACAATGGCATAGGTATCTATAGTTCACACATACCTCACTACTGTCAAATATAGAAAAATTGTTCATCCAAAGAATTACTCTTGTCTTCCTTAGGTTGAATTGGAAATAAAAGTAAATGAAGAAGTCTTGTCAGTCATGGAATAAGTAATAGATATACCCACACTTCCCGAGGTGTATCGCTCAATATACCTCCTGTTTGAATCGTGAGTCTCCGAGGTGTAGCGTAGCGGAGCCGAGGATCACGATTCAAACAGGAGGTATATTGAGTGATGCACAGAGGGAAGTGTGGGTATATCTGACTTATACCCCACTCCGGTCGAGTTATATTTGACGAAAAAGAGCTATCCCCCCTTCTCTATGTATAGATGTCTTTACCTAACTAGATCAAAAAAATATAAACAATTCTCTTCTTATTACGTTATAAAAAACAAACTGACTTCATACATTAAAATTTGGTACAAACTAGTACCTATACATAGGCTTATATAGGAAAATACATCAACCTAGACATGACACAACAAAAAGTACCGCTACTTGTATCAAGCCTCAGTAGCTCAGTCGATAAAAGCGCTGCGTCGCAACATTAAGGCTTAAGGCCCCTGGTTTGATTCCCACTTTGGTCATTAACATTTCTCAAATATTCTAAATTTTACAACTGCGTTGATTTGCCACAGTTGAAACTCTCTACACCTGACTTGATTTGGGTGTGCAAAAAAGAATAGGTGTATTTGAAAAGTTGTGGTGTATCGGTCAATATACCTACAGTTAGAACAAAGGAAACCATAGCAATGAGACCGGAAGTGGGGTATAAGAATATTACATCTTTGCAGGACAATGAAGGAAGTGGAGCCGATATGCCTACCACTCCGGTGATTCAAGCAATCAGTCTGATCCGCAAGTGGTTCCCTGATCTCCTAGTGGCCTGTGATGTGTGTCTCTGTCCGTACACCTGTCATGGACATTGTGGTGAGTGAAGTGCAGTGATCAGAATGAGAATTTGTTTAAATCAGCAACACTGAAAATAATTACGAGCTTTGAATTGTAAAGAGTCATAGAGGCCAATATCACATCGAGCTCTCCCGCAAAAGTTAAGGATAGCGTTCCGGCCAGTCTGATTTAAATGAGCCTAGTTTATGAGGAATAAACTATTCAAAACTCTACAAAGATATGAAATTCTCTAAACTAGTTGTTTTTATGTAAAATATTGCTAAATTATATAATAAAATCTGATTATTAAGAGCACACAGCCTGTCTAAAAAATATAATAAAAAATAAATTTCAGGCATTTTTAATTCTACAATTTTTTTTATGTAACTGGACCTGTTGTATAAAGGATCCTACCTTTTACCCTGCCTCTACCTCATAAAGTTCTGTTTTACGATCCTTTGGTAACAGAACACTCACTCACAAAAAATAAGTGGCAATCAAGTTATTTGGAACTGGGATAGGGTTCACATAATTATTTAGGGATTTTTTTTTCTGCTACTGCTTATATATCAAAACTGAGTGTGTTTCTGTATCATTATTATCATATAATAGGAATAAAAATGTTATCATCAGCAATTAAAAAAAAAAATATATATATATAGCAAACGTTACTCTCTATGTAAATGAATAATAAAATTATCTTTTATAAGTTAAAATCATAAGTTAAAAGAATTTTGAATTTAGAGAATAAAGTGAAGCCAAAATCTTTGCATTCTCTGTTTATTTATCTGAAGGAATTTTACGGGAGGACGGATCTCTTGACAACGAAGCAAGCATCGCTAGACTGGCCAAGATAGCTGTCAACTATGCAAAAGCAGGTAACTACTCTTGTGTGAACTTAGCTAACAGAATAACAAAAATGTTTTTTGTTTTTTTTATTTTTAGCAATGGGCTTATGGCATGTCCATCCGTCAAACCATATGTCCATCCATCCGTAAACTTTGTGCATTTTCGTCTCCTTCTCCAGAAGCATAAGGCCAAGAAAGCAAAATAATTGTATACAGATTTCTGGACTACTAGATTCATATCTTTGATGGCCCTGTGGCCTCTAATACGTTACAAGAATGATATTTGACTTGACCTGAAGGAAGACATGTAGTATCGTTAATGTACATTTTCACGACACCCATATTCACTTCTAGATGATTTAAGACGAAAACAAGAAATTAAACCACAGTTGGAAGAAAAATGCTTAAGTGCAAACTCGACTAAATTTGAAAAAAAAGCACCTCTTCTTGGTAAATATAATAATGTGTTATATGGCACCTTTCAACGTCCTTAGACACTTAGCACTACATTATTACCCAGAAGGAGTGTACTTTCACAGCTGCTACAAAGCGCTAATCACGACGTAGGTCAGTACATCCAGTTTTCGGGTGCCCATTTTAACAGCTGGGTGGACTGAGTGCAATGTGGATGAAGTGCCTTGCCCAGGGACACAACACAGGATGAGACCCAAGTCACAAATTTTTGGTGTTTCAACCGGGATTTGAACCCAGGTCTCTGGCGTGAGAGGTCAGCATGCTAACCACTACACCACTTGTACCAATGACAGATTGATAAGTGGTGAGGTTGGATTTATCTGTCCCTGATGCCATGGCAACCGCTAAGAATAGGGCTCAATACTGAGTGGTCGAACAGATGGAAGCATGTTTTTATTATCCCCCGCCAGGAAGTGGAAGGGGGATATAGGTTTGGGCTCCGTCCATCCGTCCGTGCGTGCGTGCGTCCGGCACAGTTAAAGGGGACAGCTTTTCTCAGAAACTATTTAAGATAGGCTAACCAAATTTGCTGTTTGTCTTCAGGGTATCAATATCTTGATGGAGTTAAAAAATTAGGTAAATGCAATTACTTAAAAAGTTTTGTATTTTATGTTTTCAAGCTTAACTACCAACAAGTACCTTTTCCTCAATAAAACTGATATGTTTTCTACGACTTTTTTCCAGGTTGTCAGGTAATTGCCCCATCCGACATGATGGACGGAAGAATCGGTGCGATCAAGAAGGGTCTGCATGCAGCTGGGCTGGGTAACAGGGTAACAGTCATGAGTTACAGCGCCAAGTTCGCCTCCAGTTTCTATGGACCATTCAGGTACGGTTACATACTGAATAAAATTGTGTAAATTTTAGTTGTTCCATGTATGATACCACATTTAGAGATGAGTATATTCATTTCTAAACTTAAACAAGGCTGACATTGGGTCCCTTTCTAAGGTGGGAAACCAATTTCTAGTTATTTATTTATAGAATTTTACAAAATGCAGGATCAAACCACAACATTCTATCCTGCCAAATCATTTGATCTTTTATTAATATCAATGTTCATCATTTTGTCTTTATTTACAGCAGCAAACAAACACTTTCTTGACATTGTTTGTGTAGCAGGAAAGAAAATACAATGTTTTCATATCCACGATGGATTCGAACCCGGGACCTCCGGGTTGAGAGTCCTACTCTCTACCTGTTCGGCCAAAGAGATATCCCTCCAGCCGAAGCCAGTAGAAAGTAGTAGACCTCACCCTGTCACATTTGGTTGAAGTGTTCCAAAATAAACTTCATAGCTCACATTTATTTTATTTCTTTGATGATTTCTCGGCAGGGATGCAGCTAAAAGTGCGCCATCGTTCGGTGACAGGAAGTGTTATCAGCTCCCACCAGGCTCCATCGGTCTCGCAGAAAGGGCGGTGGTACGTGACTTTTTCAAATTTTCATTTTATCATGAAATAGAATATTTCTTTAATTTCAGAAAACAAACGACTCATCGTTGTGAAGCCTCATTGATACAAACTATACTAAAAATAAAATGTTATTTGATAAAATTTAATTGCCATGCTAACATTTTAGTGAACATTTCACTGAGGTATTGCATTTGTTTGCCAAACATTTCAGTGTGATCAACAAGCATAACTGTTTTATCATTCATGCCAGCCAGGTAAGGGATAAATTACATTAGGAAAATCTTAACTTTATCCAGCCTTGAGTTTTTGAGGAAAATAAAAGCGATAAAAATATATGAGCGATGAAAAGACTTGAAGTAAATGGTGAATTTCATGTCTAATTATCCTAGTGATTAGAACCAACCTTTTCAGAATTTAAGAAACATTTGTTTTAAAAGGGTGTTTCCCCCTTTCCCCCCTTTAATATTTGTGATCCAGACTACAGATTTGTCACTTTGACTTACAAAGGTAAAGTTCAACCTTTGTTGGTTAATGAAAATAAACAATCCTAAGTTGCTGAAGTCGCAAGCAAGATTCATCAAGGAAATCCAATAGCAGGGGCTTCATTCCAAGGGGCCAGAACTAAACTATACTCAGGCTTTGAGCCGAGGTTGATATATAGAGGATATCTGTCTTTTCTTGACTAATACCATGTTTATCTCATCGAGTGAGGTAGGATTTTTATAATTTAACGAGTGGTGCAGCCACGAGTGAAAATATTTAACTTTTCTACTTCACGAGAGGTGTGACGTCATATGAGAATTCATGACTTTAGACCATTGTTAAATGACGTCAAACTCTTGAACTTGACGTCACTCGAGTGGTGATAAACTTTATCACCACTCAGTAGAGTGATAATAAAGGTTATTGCCACTGTAGCCAGATAGCGGGTTTATTTAAATGAGTGAACAGTATCTCACCCTCAATCATATAATATAAGATTATCTTGTGAAGAAAAGAAATTGACCATGTGCAAGTATTGTTGTTATCAATGCAGGATCGTGATGTAGCTGAAGGGGCGGACATGTTGATGGTCAAACCTGGTCTCGCTTATCTCGACGTTGTGAGAATGACGAAACAGAAGGTAAGATTATTACATGTTTAGTTATTGGTCAGAGGGTGATGATCAAGTGTCAGTGTCTGTTGTTAACATTTTCCAATTAAGGGTCTCAAAATTATGTGTCTATTTGACTTTTAATTCATTTGCCATTAATCAAATGAAATGGTAATTGCAAACAGGTGAGGTTAGGTGAGGTGATGTGGGTTTTTTTGCCGCTTTCAAGAGTATTTCACTCATATCGCGGCTGCTAGTATTATTGCAGGGAGAAAGCACGTAATACTATTGGGGCTATGTATTGTGGTGATCAAAACCTGCGATCATCGGCTGGAACTAGCGAACCAAGGGTGGTACTGCGCTGAAATTCAGTGAAGCATTGCACCCAAAACTGACTGTGTGTAGAACAATTCTTTACTGCAGACAAAGTTCCCTGGTGGGATTCGAACCACGGACCTCCCGATCCGAAGCCGAACGCACTAACCACTGCGCTATCACGCCCCCAATTGCAAATAGAAAGGAATTCATAACAATAACAATAAAGTCAGATATAGATAATATTTGCCTGAATAATTTATGCTACAGTCCTGATTATGTTACGTTTCAAGTATCTTTAATTCATTACTTAAAATGAACTAATTAAACCATGGTTGCAGTACCCCACACATCCGCTGGCTATATACCACGTGTCTGGAGAGTACGCCATGTTGTATCACGGCGCCAAGCAGGGGGCATTTGAACTGAAGGGGGTTGTCTTGGAATGTCTACAGAGTATGAGGAGAGCAGGTACCCTATTTTTTCTTACTTATTCTTTTTTTCTTTTATATGCTTAATAGAAAAAGTTATGGACGATGTTTACTAACGTTCATCATTTTAGCATCATATGAGCTAAGGATTGTCCTTATATTGAAAGTCAGGGTTGTTCTCGACTTTTAAGTTTTTAACCAATTAATTGAAAGGCATTGATCTCTTCTTGGCTTTTATATTTTTAGATATTTCTTGATTTAAAAAGTCAAAACAGCAGCAACAATAGTTAAAGCAAAAGCCATGATTATGTTGATTATAATTAATCATTTAAGTTACAGATGTACCTGGATGATGAATAATAAATAATTTATTCTCAGTAAGAGATTAAATCATATTCATAAGCTTCACACATTTCTTTTTCAGCCATTTTAAACAAGCAATGCTTCTATTTTGTGCACAACCCTAGTTTAAGATTCTTTAAGTGCTCTTACTTATTAAGGCTATATTAATTCTCAAATAATGATTGCCTTTGTAAATAATGATAAATTATTTCATATATCAATACAAAGCTACAGTAAGATTATGTGACTTTATGTCCAATGATAGCCAATTCGAATATACATGCAGAGATGCCTTTGATAAAGATTATCTTGGAATAAATTAGGAACAGCAAACATAGCAACTGAACACAAGCTCTATGAAACCGGTAGTGAGGAAACAAATCTATCTCATGGGTTTTTAGCCTAGAATGATAAATTAAATTTTGTTTTACAATCTCTACAAGTCTACGTTTATGATAAATCCTATTTTTCTCTTATTTCAGGTGCAGATATCATCATAACCTACTTTGTGCCTGATCTGCTTGACTGGCTGAAGTCTTGAGGGTGAAGCATTAACTACCGGTTGTGTCTTAGGCCGTCTACATACTTTTATATGTTCTTCATCAACTCAAACCTCAAATATACTCTAAACTCATCTCTAGATATTTTACAGTCTAAGTAAACCTAGCCTCAATATTACCCGTTTCGCTCTGTAATGAGACTAGAAAGGTCTAGTAGAGGGTCTCGTCAGCCCACATATCGAATTGACCAATCAGAACTCATCTTACCAAGCCACAATAGTCTGCGTTCCAACGTATAGCGTTGGAGGGTCATAGGTCGCAGAAAGGTCAGTTGACTCGACCCTCTACTAGACCTTTCTAGACTCAATATCGGAGGGAAATGGATAATATTGGGGCTAGGTTTACTTAGACTGAGATATTTTAGTACATTTTATGGTTAAAAATTTTCTTTAAGGCAAGAAAATTCAACATAGAGGCCAATCCTGTCGTGCTTATATTTCTTTAAGGCAATTTAAATTGATTTTTCTTCAAAAGCCATTTTCAAATGAAATGTAAATTAAAATTTTTATCATTAATTTACATCAATGCATCTGATCAGAAAATTAAGATAATCTTTAAAAGATTAAATTGTATTTTTACAAAATTCCTGACGCTCCACCTTTTTATGGCTATGTGGTATCAGGTATCGCATAAGAAAACGTTGAAGGTGTTTTACATCCACATGCTTGTGTATATTGTCTGAATCAAATTCAAAATCAAAGAGTGTGTAATCACACTGCCTGCCTCAGTTTATAAAGGAGGTCACTAGATGAAGATGCTGATATTTCGTGAGTCCATTCATCCTGCTACATCAGCGGATATGTCTCCGCGTTAGGCTACAACCAATCCCCTGATATCCTCCTATAGTATTCTGCCGTATTGCTGACAGATGGTTACTCAGTGCTATTTATAGCCTGTCTGTTTTCAGTCAAACTATTTCGAACTCCATACACTGTTGTCTAGTGATGTCGCTCGTGAAAATCTAGGAGAGCGCAGCTTAGACCTTAGCGGAGCCTGCAATGAGACTTATTATCTTATAGCACTCCCATTGGTTGATTTGAATCACGCAGTGAGTAGCGGAACAAAGCCAAAAAAAACCAGTTAAATATTGCCGCTATCGCTGAAAGGGCATCATTTGATCGGCTTGCTATATATAGCGATACGGCAAAATACCATAGCAGGATATCAGGGGATAGGTTGTAGCCTAACGCGGAGACATATCCACTGATGTAGCAGGATGGAGTCCATTGTTGTTGATCTCTTGTTTATATACCCAGAGAAGTTGTGAGATTCATACCAACTCGAGACTTCCCCTCAAAGCCCAATCCCCATACCCAAATATACCTCTTACCCTCTTCCAACTTATTCAATGTAAATTTCCGTGACCGCCTTCATATCAGTTCTACATATCATTGATAATATATATATTGTTTATGAGTTGTTGTTCATATACAGAGAATATGACTTACCATCTATGATAAGGATGGGTATTGTTTTCCTTTTTATATTGCAATATATTGGTACTTCTTTAGTTCAAGAATTATCTTGTATAAATATGAGCGTTGAAAACGATCATCATTGCTCAGCTATGAGCCGTTTTGGAAAGGATATTTTTTAAATTACTGTTTATGAGCTCTATACATATTTGAGCTATATTCACAACACAACTTTGTGTAAATCTTGTTACATTTGTTTGTGTTTGTTAGTAATTTTAGATGGGAATGGCTCGTTTTAAAACATTCGATATATTTGATAATTTCAAAAGTGTGTACCGATTCATATGTTTGTCCCTGTATTGCAATATACCGATATATCGATACTACAGCGCATCCTTTCTATAATGGCGCATTTGCATCTTTCTATGATATATTGCTCTGAATAAAACGTCAATATTTTTGTTTGAATCTCTATTCTATTGTTGTTTTAAAATATGAATTTTAATAAAATTGTTGATATTAAATACTTATTTTGATCTATGCATAGGCTGTTTTTTTGCAACAGAGAATCTAAATAATGATTTTTAATAGACATTATTACATTTCTTTAAAGGTTAAGAACCAATTTTGTGAGTGCCTATATATTTTGGAGAGGCAGTGATAGCGTAGAATCCTAGCAAAGTTACAATGATCTCATAATTTAGCCAATGTGTTATAAAAAATTCTCATTTTTCATCCTGCTTAATCATGTATTTCCCTCCGATAACATTTTTTGGCACTAACTTGTAGAGTTGCTTTTGATACTGTATCTTGTAAATTTTATATGGTTAACATACATATTATACAGTATTTATCATAATGATCTCTACTTTTATGAGAATTTATTTTTTATGACATAGTCTGATTTTAATTAAGGTAAATCACTATTGAATATTTCACTATTTATTTAATAAAGCTTTGATATAATCAAGTATATTATATACATATATATATATACATGTATGTACTGCTTACATATATCATTGAGCGAAGGAGTTATGTTTTCACAGCCACTGAAGTATATTAATTTTTACTGCTAGAGATGAGATATACATGGTATTTAAAGAGATATGTCAAATTTTCTATTTATTATGTTTTCCATAACAATTACAGATTTACAAGTAATGATAATTTTATGAATGGAGTATGCAGCAAGCCAATATTTCCTGTGGACATTATGTCAACAATGGTTTTGTGTATGTGATTGACTCATATCACTCAGTGAAATTAAAAACATTATTTTCACTGATAACTTGCATATTTCACCAATAAATCTTAATAAGTTCCATTAAAATTTCTTGAACAACTATTTGTTAGCATGAAAATGTGATTATGATAGTTTTTTGCTTCAATTATTGAGCATAGTATGAGGGAGGTGGTTGTTTTACTGTTAAACAGAATATTTTATGTTTCATGTTACGATGTACATCATTATATATTTCATACTAATATATTTATCATAATAGTCAAGTGTTGAATAAAAGTATTTTTAAATTTATAATTTGTCCTTTTTTAAATGACCGATATCGCACCATTCTCTTAAAAGGGGCAGTAAGTTTTATATTTTCAAATTTTCACTGATAATTGTATGTTAATGCTAAATGTATTATTTTGACATTGTCAAAAATCTCATTACACAAGCCAGTCATCCATAGTCAGATGACAAAGTATGAAGATTTACATAAAATCCATTGGCGGCCATTTTGTGTGAACACCTTTAATTCATTTTGTGCAAGAAAAAGCCATTGCATGGCTAAACTTTGTTAAATTTTGAATTATCACTACTCCATTTACTTAAAGTACATTGTCTTTCAATTGGAACCATTAATATTCATTTTCCTGACATCACCTTTTATCCCCCCTAAAAACGTGCTACTGCCCCTACGAGTGTTCTGTTTTCGGACTGGCCGAGGCAGATGGTCATTGACATTGACCAAACCTTATGTTGATCGAGGAAAATGTCATGCAACGTCAACATAACAATTCAGTGACCTGAAGCTAAAAATAGAACACACACTGCGAGTAACACTGTTTTTAACCTTCATAAATCTTCATCAAACCGTAATAAAATTTTAAACATTACAACATCATATTACATGAAAAAGTTCTTGACTTCAGTTATCGGTGAATCAAATGGTTTATTGACCTCGGAAAGTTATATTCACCTCGACTTTCGCCTCAGCAAACATTACTGTTCTGTGATCGATAAATTATTTGATTTACCTGTAACTGAAGTTAATAATTCTATAATAATCCATGATTTTTCTGCACTATTTAAGTTGTTTTGTCATGTACTTGTCGTTAAGACTTCAGATAATACTGATAGTTGTTGGAGTCACATATGCCAAACCCAATTGACTCTGACGCGACCTTGTACTAGGCCTTTCTAGACTCAGTATAGGAGTGAAACGGATAATATTTAGGCTAGGATTACTTAGACTGGTATAAATGTGTTTGCCACTTTCTATGTACTATACAAAAGTCTAAAGTGAGTGAATGATGTAAACGGAAGTTGTGGAGCCAGAGATACACCGAAATTCAGGCTCAAGCGTGGGTATATACTGAGCATGACAAACATTATGTGACCGGTCACAGCGTTACAATGAAAACAATAATATGAATATATATTACAATGTACAGGGCGACCTCGTACATAAGGCGACCCCCTTTCCCAGCCCCCCAAATTGCTGTCAAAATCATATACCTCGTACATAAGGCGATCCCCCAATTAGCCGCGAGTGACCCCAACCAAGAAAATCCTTCATGGGAGTTGCATTGAAAATTGACATCGATACTTTTGACTGTTGTTCAGGTCTTCATAAACATCAAATGACACTTTTTCCAGACGTATATTATTAAAAGGAATGATAAAAGAAATTGCAAATGCTAACTTACATTGTTTGTTGTTTGTTTTAATCAGATTACATAATATTATTCTCATGAAAAACGAATGTGAATAATCAGTCGACAGCTTTTGCTGCATGTGTTTACTGGTAGAGAGATATTTGTTACAAGCATTTTCATTGGCCCAGAAATGTAGGTCAACCAATCAGCAAGTCGATTTGAAAACGATGTATGAAACTGAAACGTGGTTGTAATAAATTCACGACAACATATTGTCGATACAATATAAAATGTCCAAATATTCAAATATTTGTTAAACATTTTCGATATATTACATTTTCCAAAACATGCAGTTAATTGAAAAATTTATGTACTCAACACAAGCTATGGGTAATTTTTTTCTTTTGCTTGACATGTTTCTATGCATAGAAAGAAAATTCAAATTTCTAAGCAGAACTCAAGTTGAAAGGGGTTCAGTTTATCCTGACGGCAGACATTTTGTACAAAGCAAAAATAATATGCCATACTCAAAATAAACAAGTATGCAAGTCTCCTGAAAATTCACCATTTCATGCTCAACACAAAAATAAAATTAAAATGATTCCAATTCTCATGTATACAATGTGATAGGACCGTTATGATTTGGTTATGTCTTTACAACATTCCTCTGTGTCGTTCCACCCTGCAGCCATGCAATGGTTCCTCATATTGGAAGATTTCATGAAGAAATATAGCTTTTAACTTCTTTTGAGTAGTATAATTTTCTTGAAATCAGGCAAATATGCTGTTATCTACTCTCCAACATGTGTCTTCTTCAAGCCGGTCATAGAAGAAATGTGAAGTCATGGCATTGTCCATGATAGTCGTAACTTTATTGTAATGTCATGATCATTGTCATGATCACCTAGGTAAGGCTATATTGACACCCGAGAAATGTTTTCTGTTCTTTTTGATATATCAAATGAAACCCTGTATTCAATGTTTCCTTCAAATTTTACCGTAAATAGATAATTTTGTTGACACCAGTTGAGTTTGGGGATGTTTCTTTAACACATCACATCACATGACTACTTTCCAATCTCATCTTAACAAAAATGGCTTAAATCAATGCATTCCATTGTCTGTGAAGACATTCAGACATCAGAGCTCAGTGACCTTGGGCTTTTGTTCAACCAGATGATGGCCCATTTATCAAGCTAAAAACATCACAAAATAGAACAAGAAAATCAGTTGGCTTTTTAGATGTTTTATAGTACATTTTTCTGTACACTTTTTTTCATGATTGTACAATGTAAGAAGTAACAAAAAGAAAACATGTTTCTTTCAATATTAAAAACTACAAAAAATGAAATGACTTATAGTTATAGTATCATGCTAGATTCAAACTGAATTATCAAGATGTGATCAAATGGGGATATTTACATAGATATTTACACACAATATCAGTATATCAATATCAATATCAGTACCGCATCTAGCACTCAACACATCGGGGGCTATACACAACTATACATAACAGTGTATAGCTATCAAGAATGTCTACACACAGTTTTTATGTACAAGTCTTCAATGAGAAATTCAGTATAAACATAATCAACATAAATGTTTTACAATTTAACATAATGATTCAAAAATACAAGATTGCTTTAATAATCAATTCATCAAATGATTTAAAGTTACCTTAGAATGAGACAGATGTAACCTAAATTTGTAATGAAAAAACAAAGCTGGAAGGTGATGGATGAAATAAATTTTAAATGATAAACTTTCCCTGCAAGGCATAACTTACGACATCCAATCCGGGCCTCTTCAAACCTTTTGGCATTTCTTAATCATTTCTGTGCAAGCATTTCATACCAGGGTTTTCCAAGCAAGCCCACTTGTTTAGAAGCCCATGGTTTACTATTAAAAAATAATGACTTGTAGAAGATCATGAGCTTCTTTGTTGAAAATTGTGACAAATCAAAGTAGCCTTCCCTTTCTACAACACCAACAGTAATTATACTTGAAGCAAAATTCTTCCTTATATGACATGAGAAAATTCTTCCTTTATATGACATGAGAAAAATTATGTGTGCACTGTGGAAAATTTTTGACAATTAAAGAGGATGCCTCATTCTTTCAATTCTAAAAATGAAAAGGTTATTTTTAGTGAGTTGTCAGAAATCCCATGATCTCCATTTTCCAAAGTCGTTGCAAAAGTCATATTCCTGAAATCATATCAAGAATATGATTTGAATTCATCTTGATTCAAATAGAATACAAGCTCTTAATTCCAAATTTATTTGGTCTCAAAGTTCTACGTCAAAACCCCCTTTCAAGTCCTGAGCTCGCTTCAGAAAACCCCATACTTCACATGAACTTAGTCCAATAGGAAATCTCTTGGAAGTTGCTGCAGATCAATGATGAAGGAGCCGTCCTCAAACCACAAATGCACAATGCAGCTTGAATCAGCCGGTGAAGGAGACTACTAAGAGCAATGCTGTACAGAGGGTACTAATACTCAGCATACTGTGGCTGAATTGAAGAGTGGACAAAAAATGAAGGTAGAGATCACTGCCGTCCTCCAATCATGAATGTTGGTGAACTGCAGCAAGTCTTTGATCAGCCTATGACGAAGACTTGCCAATGTGGCTCTATCTTTTCTGAAGCTTACAGCAGTTTAATTTTTGAGTAGAATGAAAAATATCATGAAGAACAAGATCGTTGTAGTTCTCTAATCATGAATACTGGAACAATGCAGCTTAAGTTAGGCTGTGATGGAGAATGGTGTGAGTTACGCCTTGCAGTGGAAGTTGGAAATTGAACAGAAACTTCAAGATTTGAATAACACTAACAGACTTAACAGGGTTAAAGGCTACAGTTTAAGCAAGAACTTATTTAGAACATGTGTTTGGAAGAAATTAAATTTCTCATAAAAAAAACCCATTATGACTTAAATGAATAGCAGTTGGCCAATTAAATATCCATATAGTCTTTACTTTGTTTAAAAAATATCTTTATTATTGTCCTGTCTCATTGACTTGTTAATTTCAACAATCAATCGGATAGACTTTACAGACTTTCCTATCATAAAAGTTAAGTCTCATCACTTCAAATACAGTTGCAAGAAAACAATTTATGATTACCTTGCAAACACAGGTTTATAAATCATAGGATAAATCTAAAGAAAATATTACACAATAAACACATTTCTGATGCTCCATCCAAGGACTGGTTTCTCTCTCCATGTCAAGGTATATAATCAATCACGATCAGGGTGTAAACAAACATGGATCTTATGTATACAATTAGAGTCCTCCTTCATTAGGAAACTAGGAGCAAACATCTTGAAACCAACTTCAAAACATGCACTGTCTGTTCATTGTTATTACAACAATCTTGCCTCTGTCTTTTTCCCATGAAACATATTTTCCCTTTTTAGTGTCGCAGGTGTGGCTTGCTCTTCACAAGGTATCTGAAACAGAATAATAGAGATTAATACGGTGATAGTGAGTACTGCATCTAATACACACAAATTTGGGAAGGACCCATAGAAATTCAAGCTTTGAGTTTTTTAGGGTGGTTCGACTGCTTACTTATTGAAGAGTCATCTAAATCTGTTGGAACTCACAAGACATTGTTGAAGCAAATCTCTGAAATCAGTCTGTCAAATTTTAGATTGATCACTGTTAGACTGATATTTAGAGGGTATTACATTCCACTTTTAATTTCCTGCCAAAGGGCTTCAGATCTACCGAGAGTTTGAGTTGGAGGCAGTTATAAATATGCTTCAACCTCTAGAATCAGACACTGGTATCAGCTGAATCATCAATTTGAAGTTAGTCAACTGACAAGTGGTGATTGTTGGCAGACAAGGCTTATACTAGTCTTATGGTTGTGGGGGTATATTTTGGCATCTTTGATCTAATGACTTCATATGTGTAATTTTATAGAAAAGGAACCGCAGTTTTTGTTCCATGATTATTTACTGTTTAAGTTTCTTTTATCTAGTGAACATGCTTGACAATAGCAAGAAGAGGTAACAGTGGTGTGTTTTACTGCAGGGAAGAATTCTTCCACTGCAGAGACTGAATATTGAAGCAAAGGTTTTCTGCATGAAATAGATCAATACATCAAAATAATCAAAAAATCGCATGGATTTAAATCATCCCTCTGCATCTTCAGTCACACACACAAGCTACATTGCAATCACCTAGCCTACTGGATGAAGTTTTACATCATATCTAATCATATCATCATAACATTATACAATTATAGACTGGTGATGAGGTCAATACCTGTTTTTATTACCTACGAGGGCAGTCATACCGAGGTTCATATTTTTCATATGTTGCCCTAGGGCAAAATATCACTTTTTCATTGTGACGTCACGTCAAAAACAGTACTTTGACGTCACGGTTCACCTATGACGTCACAATCTATACGGGTCAGCGGCGGCTAGTCCGCCTATGCTGAGAAGTTGGTTTTGAGTATTTTCTTTAATTTTGGGAAGTACGGTAATAAACAGAATATTATATTCGTGCCCATGACATACTATGTTTACGACACTCGTGCCTAAATATCAGTATATCCCTCGCTCTCGCTCGGGAAATACTAATATTTAGGCACTCGTGTCGTAAACATAGTATGTCATGGACACTCATATAATATCCTTTATTTATAGACCCGATGAAAACAATATTGACCGAGGACAAAGTCCGAGGTCGATATTGTTTTCATCGGGTCTATAAAAACAGGTATTGACCGAATTCACCAGTCTATAAATGTTTTATAATGTCTCGGTTAAAACACGAAAAAGACATAGAAAACTACAGGTATGAGCGGCATTTCGGCTCGATTGTTTGCGAGGACCGGTCGATGACGTCATGATAACAATAGCATGACGTCATGAAACAACGGTTTGACGTCATCGGCTCTATTTTTAGTAACTCAAGTCAATATCACTTTTGGTCGGACTCGGGGTCATGGGGGTCAAGTCAATATCACTTTCTGTCGACTGTCACGTGGCCGGTTCTCGACCAATCGGATTGCCGGAAAATTACGCTCACATAATAATACAAAATAACAATGTTTTAGCCAGGTTTTGTCCTCTCTGAATTTATTACTTACTTGTCAAGTCTCTCCCAGAACTGCTGAAGGTTTGCTCTGTCCAGATGGCGCTTGTTGCGATCCAGCCCAATCACGTGCACATTCCACTTAGCCACGTTGTGATCTAGCGGCAGTTCAGACCACTTCAGGTGATATGCTTTTACTGAAGCAGAGCAAGAGAATAATGTAAATTGAGAAAAGACATAACTTGTTCAGATATTGAGACTTGATTTAGAGAAAATGGAGGGGTAAGGAAATTATCAATTTTCAAGGACATTTAGTCGAAATAAATCCATTGAAATACATGTCTCGAAATAAATCCATTTAATGCTTACTTTTTGAGAAGATTTCAACTGGGTTTCCATTCCAAGGCCAGCCCTTGAACTGCCATGCTGGTCCTTGGACAAATACTGCAACAACTCTGTCCCTGAAAAGATTGAAACAAATATTGAAACTGATGCTGCAAAATCAATAACAAAGCTTCTGAAGATTTCAAGCATAACTGGAGTTTTGCTACCTTGCAATTATAATGAGACAAGCATGATGCTTAAAGAGGCAGAAGCCAGTTTTTCGAAATTCATATTATTTATGATTTTCCCAATAAATATCAATTATGCCAAATCATGAAATGTATTAGATACAAAGGATCAAACATCTTATTTGATGATCATTAATTATTCAGTGGAAAATGTTGGCTGCCATTTTTGTGTCACCTCATGTTATTTGTTGGAAGTTGGGAATGGATTTTGGTAGCTTAATCAAACATGGCAAAACATTTGAAACAAGATGTGTTTGTGAAACACGAATGCCCCCGGATGCATCCTGTTCGCTGTATCACAAGGTCAAGGTCACAAGGTCAAATGTCATGGTGTCACCTGAAAGGTATCATCACAAGGGATCCATATGTCAAGTATCAAAGACCTAGCTCTAACCAATCAAAAGTTATGACCAAGGTTAAAGTTTTTGTGGACAAACGGACAGACGGACAGGTGAAAAACAATATACCCCCGGAATCTCTGATTCGGGGGCATAAAAATTGGACATTTATTTTGTTATTATTGAGGTCGCTTGATTTTCTCTTGCTTCTCTCCCTTTAAAGGGTCCACTAAGTATAACAATTGTGAAACTGCTGCACTTCGTAAGATACTAGACAGCCTTGATAGCACTGCTTCTACTGCTAGCTAAACTCCTGCAAACAAATAATTGCAAAGAGCACCCACAAATTTTACTTTCATAACAAAATAGTTAAAGATCTTACTCAACAACGTAACTTCACCAATACCATTACATATCAAACCTTATTTAAATTTACTGACATTGCTTGGTTTTTTTTTTCAAATGATACAATCAGCATTTATCTTACTGGTTGAAAGTTAATAAAAAACACATATGAAGTGTAAAAATCCATATCAATCTAAGAGTTCTTGTACTTCACCAATGCTTCACTTGGCAATGTAATGTCCCCTTGATGCAGGTTTCCAACTTTTTCAAAGCTAGAAACTTTTGAGTAACATTGGTCTTGAATTTATGGTACCCGATTTGGAAAATTCTTTAAATTTTGACAAACTTCTGTCTTCTCCAAATTTCAGTCTAAAAAGTTACGAGCACGGACCAAATGTAACCAGGTGCCAGACAGGCCTTATTTCATACACTGGTTACAGTCTTCAATATAAGGCAAATGTTGCTCACCAGTCATCGGGGGCCAGTTTGAGAGGGTTGTCAATGATCCTGTAGGGGACGGTAAGACCGCCGTCTTTCCTTCTTTGAATAAGCACCTCGTTGTCTCGCTTAGCTCCCTGCGCCTTCTTCTGTTCAGTACTCACAAATCTGTAGCAGAGGACAAGAATGAAGATTATTATCTAAACAATTCCAATATATTAAAAACAATTTATTCATAAGTACATTGCAATTTTGAAAATTTGTTTTGTGCTGGCAACTTCCAGCCACAAAGCAGCACAAGTAATACTTGCTGTTCTCATAAAATTGTTTTAATCCATGTTGAAGAGCTCTTCTGTGTCATTACTTTCCTTCTGTTTATGTATAAGAGATGGGTCTTTAGCGAAGATTTGAAAGAGTCAAGACAGGTTTCAGTTTTGATATTTATGGGGAAACCATTCCATACTGAGGGAGCAGCAAAGTTAAACGATCTATAGCCATAGTTTTTCAGTTGAACAGCTGGGGGTTGTCAGAAGGAACTGCTGGTGGGACCTCAACTGTCGAGATGGTGAATACACAGAGATCAGATAAGTTAAAGATGTATAAGATGTTTGAAGTAGACTGCTACTCACCGCAGGTCTTGTAAGATGTCTTTCGAGTTAAGCATTGTGATGATAGACGTGGCTGCTGCTGGTATGATGATGATGGGGGTTCGAGATCCTGCAAAAGATAACATTTGCATCAATGGATGAACAAGTTACTACCACAAACAGATTAACCTAAATTAACTGCCTGCATACCCCAAATCAATTGCTGAATAATTTGAGTATTGGGTGGTAATGTTGTAAATAGGTCAAACTATCTGTCAGGGTTGTGTCATTTTAGATAAACTTCGTCTTCGTGCAGGGCTTGTTGTATTTGATTTTAGGACAAACCCTTCTTGCTATTTAGGCCTAAATGTATATTTCAAACACTGAGTAATTAAAACAGTTTTTAAAACCAAAAATTAAATGTGGTAAGGAAAATTTGCAAGTAAACTTCTTGAACCTACTTAAATTGCGTTACTGAAATCGCCTGATTGTTATTATTACACAAATCTCTTATTCTCTCTGCGCAATCAATAATATCGAATCATGCTGACCTTTCTTCTGATTGGGCGGTGGTCTTGCCTGTGAAATGGGGCGAGATATTGGTTGGGGTTGCGGTGTTGGTGCCGGCTGTTGGGTCTTTCTAGCTGATGCTCCTTCCGTCACGGACTTGAGAGTCATACCGTGGTAGGTACCCATAGTGTCAATCTTGAATCCCTCCGTTTCTGTAACACATTGAACAAGATGCATCATCAAGATCAAGTAACATCTACAGTCAAGTTACAGGTTTATCAACAATATGATTTTGATTTATACAATGAATAAAACAATAAAATTTGATAATAGATATGAGTGTAGAGGTGTGACGATATATAGTGGTATTTGTGAATCGTGATACTTAATCTGATGATACACGTATCGTGATACATTCTCTGTATCGTAATACGTATGGTTGACTTTTAAATGGATTATTTCGCCTAAAAATCTGAATTCATGAAAAATTAATGTTTTATTTTGTCAAAAACCTTGAAATAGCTTATCATGTGTATCGTATCAAATCGCTATGAGATATCATGATACTTATCATATCGTGGAAAATCTGTATTGTCACACCTCTAGATATGAGCTTACCATCTTTTGATCTGAATCTTTCCTGATCGTATCTGCTGTATCCACTTGTAGGCTGTGGTTTGGGTGCCTGCTGAAAAAACATTTACAATTATGTCAAATGCCACATAGATACATTTTTGCTTGATATGTTTATCATGTTAAGCTGATCAGAGATTATTTAACTCGTACATGAATTGTCATTCTACCACTATTTCAAACACTTATCTCAACCCGAGGAACCTAAGAAAAACCATGCATCATACATAAAAGCATCCAGCTGTAAGATTAGGCATTTAGGGCTTTCATGCTTTCAAGGCTATTTAACTCTTGCCATGACAATGAATAATATTTCAGATGAAAGATATGACACGCCATATTAGATTTTTGACAATAAATCTTACAAGCCTACAAAATGACAGATGAAGACTGCTAGTCTTTGTTGCTTTTAACGCAAGCGCTGAACACTGAACTCAAAAGGTAAGATGAACTAACCACAGAGGGTGTGTGTTGGACCACGTTACTGCTCGATTGTCTCTGTGAACCTTCCTCCCTTGCCTTGATTGACTGCAGGATACTGAAGATGTTCTTGGCAAAATGCTGAAAACAAACATCACATGGATCAATCTCTGGTCTTCATGTACAATATTAGGACAAAAATGTGGAGAAAAAATGATCAATGCAAAAACCAATCAAAAATGCCATAATGATTTCTTCAAATCTGTTGTGAACTTAACCGATTACTGGATTTGAGGATGCATACTTAACAAAACATGTTCAGGAATTTAGGGCCATCACAATTTTCAATATCTAGAAATGCTTTCTTCAACATGCCCACATAATGTTCGTATATCAAACAATCTGGGGGAATTCAAAATTTATTGTTGAGTATAGATGTTTTTTTCTTGGCACATCAGGGATGTACACTAAACAGATATGTTCACGATAATCCCGATTTCAATATTTTATATTCAATAATTCATAAAATGATTCATCATGCTTTGCCACTTAATTTTTAACTTCAAAGGGGGTAACCATCCAACGGATAACACAACTCTGACGGCACATTAGGCAACTTATTTTGTGACGTTTCGCCACCCGCGAGGGCACCTTCCTCAGACGAGTAAAAGATGTTTTCACTTCACCCCACGTAGCTTACCTTGCCAGCACTCTGCAGAATAGTTGTTCTGGTTCTCCAGAGACGTTCCCGATTGACGATATCTCGTGTCACGTCCACCTCAGCATCTACGAAGCTCCTCTGTTCCAGCCCGCCCACCTGAATGTCGTCATCTCCCTTGATCTTTGTTCTCTTGATAGCCAGACGCTTAGCTTTGATAGCGGCAATCTTTTCCAGGGGCAAAGCTTCATGCAGGGAGGAAGGGCTGTAATGTTCAAAATTATACCACATGAAATCTGCAATGTACATGACATTAAAAACATTTAAAAGTATGTGCGTGAAAATGCACTAGAACTTTACTTTTCACAATAATTCCTATAAAGAACAGAAGGTATTTAGAGAGTAACAGTATTCGACACAATCCCTCTCCCCCTCTTTTGACTCCTTTGAAAATATATTTAGAATTTAGTCTTTCACAGTCAGGGATTCCTCTTGGATGTACAGCAATATAAAAAAAAATATTTAAAATTACATATCGTGGTAAGCACAGGGTATAAAAGATAGAAAAGAATATCTTACCCAAGTCTGGCATAGACAACTGAAGTATCCCTTGGTCCATCGATCTTTGTAATCCAGTTTTTCTTGGCCTGTTGCACTTGTTCTTCCTACAAAAATCAATACAATGCATTACAGACATTCATAATATTTAACGTACAAAAAAAAAAAACTACAATCCATCAAGTAAGATTATATTAAGTCAACTTATATTCTATTCGCTGTTAAATTAATTCCTAAGTGTTTTCTCAAATAGCACACATCAAAAAAGATGATATGGATTCTTTGTAACTTGTTACCAGTTTCATAATGGCATTGCAATCTTCATGTGACTTACCTCAAGCCGAGCCTTCTTACGTTTTTCTGGGTCTTCTCCGGCGTCTTCTGCTGTGCGTTTTACTGTCAAACAATACAGAATTCAATGATTATTCAGTCATGATAAAGCATCCAAAATCTGTTCATTGAATTGAGTGATATAAATGCCTGACGGTTCAACAACCTATTTTAATCTTATGGCAAGTATTGTTATAATTTTTTTGATTATAATTACTATTATATAAGTATCTCAGACTGAAATCCATGTCTCTTTACACTAGAGTAATTGTGAGGACACTTTTCTAAATCAAAATTCAATCATAGATGATTGAAGAGTTGTAAAAGTTAACTTTATTAAGAAAATTACAACAAAATTTCTATATACCTTGTGTTGGTCTTTGTGATATTTCCAAGGGTGCACTTTTGTCAATACTAGCTGAAGTAGATGTTTCCCCGTTTAGATAGGACAAAAGATCCTTTCTGTCTGGTCGTCTAACAACATGCACACTGTGAGCCTGGAGAGAACAAAATGCTAAAGATTCACAATCCCTCACATTTGACAGTCATCATAGACTCCTTTATCAATTTCTTTTTAAGAGGGAAACCATAAGAGAAAAACATTTAACATAAATGAAAACATTGTATCATACATACTGAATCGTTTAACTCATTGGATGACCAGCATCTTTGAAAGTAAAGCAGGGTTTTACGGGGCGCAACTTTCCTGAGTATTTGACGCAGAAAATGTCAGGAGGACCTCAAAAAAATAATCATGTGGGTCCTCTGTGACTCAGTATTATTCTGATACAAATATCTAATCTTTCTATGAAAACACTTTCAGTATGATTTTCATGTCAAGTTGGTATTAAAACATCAACCAATAACCATCCCATTAAAGGCAATCTTTATCAACCTTTCCAATAAGTATGAAACTTCTATAATGTTTTTAAGGACTCCTGAAATAGGAATAGGACTCCTAAAAATATATGCTCTGAGTCCCCAGGACTCTCGCTTTTGATTGACTGTGTAAAACCCTGGTAAAGTACAGAAAGATAAGATAACTGCAGTAATTTAAGATTGTGTTATGGACTTCTGGTCAAGAAAGAAAACCAACTACATTAATAACAACCAAAACTGTATAGTGTTTGTTATTACAACACCTTTCACACTATACAGTTTTCAATAGTATACAATTATAAACTAGTGAAAGCTTAATATTAATTTTATGTATCAAATTTATGTATCTACTTACCACAGCTTCCCTGACATAAAGTGGATGCTGTAGATGAATATTCTTTAGAAGAAAGAGGATAGAATCAAGTGTGTAATACTCTTTGGCAATGCCGTCTTTTCCCGTTCTGGAATGATAAAAGAGTGAAAAAATTTCAATAACTGTATAAGGTCTACTATGTATAAAAACTAGGTTGAGAAGCAAGCATCTACGTGCTGACAATGAAATCAAAACAAACATAGCTATCATGAAAACAAACTTGGAGTTTTGGTATAACTATAGAATTGGTTTGCCAACCTTTTTCATAAAAATTGTTTTACTAAACTGTTCTTTAGGTTAGGGTTAGGTTTTGTTTTAGGTTTAGAGTTAGGGTAAGTGTACGTGTTAGTGTAAGGGACTTACTTAGGGTTAGTGTGCTGGAAAGGGTTAGGGTTAGTTTTAGGGTAAGTATTTGGGTGGCAAACCAATTCTATAGTTGCTCCTGAGGTTTTGGTGGTTTCTATGTACTACCAATGCCATGTTTAATAATGGATATGAATAGATTTATTAATTCAATTATCAAATGGAGAGGATAATTAAAATCATTTAATGACATTATAGAGAGGTGGCTCATACGTAGTTTGAAATTGCCAAGCGATGACATGAGAAACTAAAAGATTCATCAATAACATGACCAATTATCAAAAGTGAGAGAAAATAATATAATTACAAAAGAATCAATAATGAATTACAAATAAAAATAGAAATTAAGGATTTTAGCATGTTTATGTAACCCTTTTAAAATTTGTAATACTTGGGGAGAAATAATCTTTGGAAAAGAGAGGTATTGCCCAATGGTTTGCGAAAAAGTAAACAGATGCTTTTGGGGGTTGATTTATATCTGCAATGTTAGATTGATGAAAACCTTTAACTCACCCCCATACTGTATAATTTGTCTTCACATCTTTCGCCCATGCGAATTCACCGAAGATGATTTGATCATCTTTCTCGATAATCTCCTTTTTCTGTATATTATACTGACGCAAAAGTGTGAGAACATCCGCCATTTTGATCAATTGTAGACCGGAAGTTACCAATTACTCTTAAGCCAAACTAGAATTTCCAATTCACGCGAGAACGACTTGATAAGTTTGTAATTGAATCATGTTTTGGTCTTTCGAATTATACTTTGAGGAAAATCTGAGTACTTTTGCCATTAGTCGAAACTTGCTGGTTTTATCCCTTCATTCGAAATTGTAAGTTTAGAGAGTATCAAATATGGCTGCCCCCACTGTGCTCCAATTTGACACTGACGCTGAAGTGTCAGATAATTTGTGCAAATTCGTCGTCGATAAGGCCAACAAAGCTATTGAAGCCAGAAATCGTTTTACTGTGGGAGTGTCTGGTATGTGATAACGGAATAAAAAGCTGACAGTGACACTGCAATATGCAAATTGATTCTTTAAATAATTCCGGCAAAGGGAGATAATTCTGCAAATCATTACAAAATAGTAACAAGGAAGATCTTTATATTTTGGGTATATTTATTAACAATAAACATGATAAAGACAGGATAGAATGCATTTTACCGGGCGCACATAATTCGTGACTATTTCGTTCCATCTTTTTTAACCCTTGGATTCACATTAGACTGACTTATCTAACCCTTAGATACTTAATTGTTGACTTTCTTTTTTAACCCTTGGATCCGTATCGACGATCTTTTAGGGTTAGTTTGTATAATGTAAGGGTTGGGTACGTATTGTACATAAAATCACTAGCACCCGGTAAAGTGCAGTACTCCCTAAAGACATATTTGTATCCTTATAATTGATTTACTTTATGGATTATTTAACAGAGTTAATGTTCCTTGGGAAGTCTCAACTTTTACTATGAAAAAAACTACTTATAATGTTTTAGGGGTAAAGTCAAGCACACTTGAACTAGGGTCTGATAAAGCAGAACAGTAGCCACACTTTGATACCTTTTCAGTTCGATGAAAAATCAAGAATGCAACAAACTCAATTGACAACAGTACTTTTTCCCCGTTAAAAACAACATATATACACAGGGATTTTGATTGCTCTAGGCCATAGGCCATTGGCCTATTACATTTTCAAATGACCTATTAACTTCTATTGACTTAGGACATTGAGGCTGATCAATGATCGTAATATTATTTCTACATTTTGGCTTATGAATCATGAATATTGATGTTCATTTGTTAAATGTTATAAATCTTTAAAAAATGAAAGGTTAACCAAACCATGAATTCAAATTGCACCATAAGATAAACAAACAATTTTAGTTGAATAATTCCAAAAGTTATTAATACTTGTTTTAAAGCGCTGTAAGAGCTTCAGGTCAATGGCCTATTACTAGACATACACTTAGGACATTTGTCCTATTCACATTTCTAGGCTTCAGAATCACTGATACATGTAGTAATGGTTGTACCGATGACAAATTTCAAAGCCCTCGGGCATGAAAGGTCCCCACTGGGCACTGGGATGATGGGCACTGTCACCCCTGGAGTATTTGTTGATTCTGCTTTCCAAGAGCCGCAGCGCTCAGCCAGCCTCGGTGTGTGGTTTTGGGGATGAGCTACAAGTGCTAGATAGCTGTATCTCCTCTACCCCATCAGAAAAGCTCCCTTTATTGACACTTTCAAGAATCAAAGAGAATAATACACTACCATATATGTAAGACTTGAATGGCAGGCCTGAAATCCATGACAGATTTTCAAATGCATGAAAAAATACCATAGGTCTATCAAAATCTGTGGCAGATTTAAAATTGATTGTGATAAGTGATTTTCACATGGGTAGAATTGAGTTAACAACGTTCAATTTATGTGGTTTCCTTCTTGTACTTTACTGTATTATAACTCTGCAATTGGTCAATTAGTAATTCAATCTACACTTTGAATTCCCTTTCATACCAATCCTTCAAATAAATATGAGAGTGAACAGGTTTGCAACATTTATTCCACGTATATTTTATAGTCTTGTTCACTATTTATCATTGATATAAATCAACGAAATATGTAACATATGATTCCTTTCCCTAATGCCTAGGGCCATCGAAGACAGATGAATATCCTAGAGTAAACGACAATAACTATAACCCTAACCCTAACCCTAACCCAAACCATTACCCCTAACCCTAACCTAACGGCTAAGAAATTATTTGATATGAATCCAAGGACTAACGTAGACATTTACTACGAATCCAAGGGCTAAAGAAGATAGTTGCAAGGAATTTTGGTCTAAAGAAGTGGGTTGCAATGAATTCAAGGGCTACAGAAGAGAGCTGATATAAAGAAAATCCAAGGCTTGAAAAAAACATATTGCAACTGGTATTACGTTTTTAGCTCACCTTTACAAAGTAAATGTGAGCTTATGTCATGGCGCTTCTTCCGTCGTCCGTCTGTCTGTCTGTCCGTCTGTCCGTCCGTCCGTCCATCTGTCCGTCAGTCCGTAAACTTTCACAAAAAATACTACTCCTCCTAAACGAATTCAGATATCATTCTGAAATTGTATTATGTTATACCCATGCTGATTCCTCACAGAAAGGTAGACGTTTCAGTTTTGAAAATCCAAGATGGCCGCCATGGCAGCCATATTGAATTTTCAATTAGATTTCATGAAAAAGACTACTCCTCTTAAACGAAATCAGATATCATTCTGAAATTGGAGTATGTTCTACCCATGGTGATTTCTCACAGAAAGGTAGACATTTCAGTTATGAGAATCCAAGATGGCTGCCATGGCAGCCATATTTGATTTTCAAATAGATTTCATGAAAAAGACTACTCCTCCTAAACAAATCCAGATATCATTCTGAAATTGTAGTGTGTTATACTTATGGTGATTCTGCACATAGAGGTAGACGTTTCAGTTTTGAGAAACCAATATGGCCGCCATGGCAGCCATATTGAATTTTCAACTAGATTTCATGAAAAAGACTACTCCTCTTTAACGAATCCAGATATCATTCTGAAATTGTAGTATGTTATACCCATGGTGATTTCTCACAGAAAGGTAGACATTTCAGTTATGAGAATCCAAGATGGCTGCCATGGCAGCCATATTTTATTTTCAAATAGATTTCATGAAAAAGACTACTCCTCCTAAACGAATCCAGATATCATTCTGAAATTGTAGTATGTTATACCTATGGTGATTCTGCACATAAAGGTAGACGTTTCAGTTTTGAGAATCCAATATGGCCGCCATGACATCCATATTGAATTTTCAATTAGATTTCATGAAAAAAGACTAATCCTCCTAAACCAATATAGATATCATTTTTAAATTGTAGTATGTTATACCTATGGTGATTCCGCACAGAAAGTTAGACGTTTCAGTTTTGAGAATCCAAGATGGCAATGATAGCAGCTATATTGACTTTTCAGCTGCATATGACACATCATTATAATTAAATTTTAAGGTTTCATCAAGTCATCACTCGCACCATATAAATTCTCTAATTTGAATTTACTAATCTTACTATTATCTTGAATATGGAATATTTAAGATTGTCATTCAAGTTGTTCTATATTTTTAAGTGTTTCTAAAAAAATTAAGATGAAAGACAAACATAATTAATTAATTTGTTTAAAATCTTTATGGCAATTAGCCGCAAAAACCAAATCACATTAACCATGTTAAATTTTAAACAATGGTATATCCCTACCAGAGTTCAGATATCCACTATGCTGTCTAATACACAACCCAATACCGGCTGCTAGCATCACAGCGTCAGCTGCTAGCCTGTTGCATAATCAACCTGACCCAATTGATATGGTAGAGCATTATGCTATATGGCCATGGCCCATGTGTATGAAATAAAAGTTATGGACTTGTATTCTCATGACAGTGATATGTTCTTTCTAAGAATAACAACTTACACAAAACTTGTCTACAATAAGCTTTGTGTTTAGCAATCTACATGATAAGTTGATGTGGAATAAATATGCAGATGAAAATCGAAAAGGGTTTAGTAAGAAAAGTAAGAAAATTTGATGTGTCGTATCTCTCTGTTGATTTGACAATGCAAAAATGTTTACCATTATAGTACTATATGAGTATTAAATAAATTGATACTTTAATGAAAGACATCTCATGGTCATTTGACTTGTAAATATTATGTGAACAAAATAAACATGTCTTATGCATTGCTGTGTTTATGACTTTCCTCTCAATCAGTCATTCATTTTCCTTGAAAAATCTGTACTTTTGGGATTCTCAATATCCCATGCAGCATAACCATCAGTGAAATAATCTTGAAACCATATCAATGATTCACTACAAAACAACTGTAAGTGGCCACCATCCTGTAATTACTGATTGAAATCATATTAATGATTCACTACAGAACAAATGTAAGTGGCCACCATCCTCTAAGTATTGAATGACATTTAAATGGATACACCTAAACCAATCAAGATATCATAATGAAATTAATATGGATGCCCACATAAAAGTAGCATTTTGAAGATTAAAAAGTACAAGATGGTCACCAATTCAGCCATAGATAATTAGATATACAAAAAAGTTATGCAAAAACCTACTGCTTGTTAACTAATCATGATTATATCATTTGTGTATTATGTTTGTTCAAGCTCTCGTTTCCAACAGAAGACTAGTATTTTAAAATATATAAGAATCATGATGGCAGCCATAATCAATTATGTAGAAGATGGTTATACATGTATAATACTATAATTAAACCATTTTACCACATCATTAATTTTAAGGTGAGCTTCTGTACCCTCGGTACTTTTATTTTGGACTGCAATACCGGCTGAATTTTTCAAGAGTTAGGGGCTGTTACACTTAGCGCTTTTGACGTCATCATGAGTCACGACATCATGATACAATCTAGCAATCAAACTCGCCATAGATTTGGAAATCGGCCACGTATTAGAGACCCGCCACAGAGGCAGATCTGGGCCTACATATATATACCTAGACGATAAGCAAATTATGTTGTTTATCATCCTGTCTCAAGTCGGGCTGCGCCAGCGAATCTAGCTTCTGATCCCAGGATACATATTAGTGGAGTTAGCGTAACGTTCGTTCCCTGAAACAGGATGGTTGTGTATACTCCGAGCAATCCTGAATACCCTTGAGCTCATTATGTTCTATCATGTCCTGCATCCCTACTCTTACAATATTCCACATTTCGTGGCATTTTCAACATTTCATGTTGTTTGCTGAATCCTAGAGTAATACCGGCACCCATATCAACAGACTCAAAATCAACATTTAAAGAATCTTTCCAAATAAAATAGTAAAGTAATAGTGTCTGTTGTTACTTAGATGAACATAGAGGGTGCCATCTTTGATAGAGGAGGTTGGCGGGTTGTTGATCATGATGGTTACACTTTCTGTTTCCTGATGTTGACTCCCAAGTGTTTACACTTACAAAAAAGGGAGGAAACTCTATAAGGCTTACCAAACAAAAGGGTGCATGCGAGGTTACTCTGTAATTACTTTTCACAGGTGCAAAGCCAATTTTAGAACAATATTATCCTGAAGTCTAAGGAGGTAAAACTGAACAAAATAAAATGATAAATGAAAATTTTTAATGTTGATGACATAAGGTATGGTATGCTATCGATATAAATTACATTATGTATAAAATGCCCCAAAAGCGAAATCCTGTGGTTTGATTATTAAACTTGTGAACTTTCTTTGGCTAATGACCTAACAAAATTCAAATTTAGGGGAATAAAGGGATAACATTGAAAGTATTTCAGTTAACAGTAGATCACTGTTTTTTTTTTCAGGGGGTAGTTTTGCCAAGTTTTTATATGATAACCTCCCTCAGCACAGTTCAGACTGGGAGAAATGGCTGATCTTCTTCTGTGATGAGCGCTACGTACCCATTGATGATAAGGAATGCACATACACAGTCTATAAGAATGGTCTGATTTCTAAAGTTCCAATAAAAGATGATCAAATCTTTCCAGCATACAAAAGTGACGATGCATCAGGTAAGATTGTCTGCATATTATCCACTTTAAGTGATAAATCTACCCCCAAGTCCTGCTTCAAATACTCATAAAATTTAGAAATGACCTAGTGTGTTGCAACATTTTAGGGTGGTACTTACTCATTAAAGGACTCATTTAAATCTTCTGGAACTCTGATATTGAGTCTAGCAAGATGTAGAAGCAGGTCGCATCTGCCGACCTTTCGCTGACCTATGACCCTCTTAGTTATATGTCTGAATGTCGGGCTTGGTAAGATGATCCCTGATTGGTCAATTCTTGCTAGACTTAATATTGGAGTTTAGCGAGTATAATTGAGGCTAGATCTACTTAGACTGAAGGATTTCAGTCAGTTAGAAATGAATCAATGGATTTGGCAGGTTTAATGGATTAAATGATTTTGTATCCAAGTGGAGGAGGCCGCTAGACGATACGAGAAGACAGTTCGGAGCAAGTTCCCCGGAGAAGGCTTGCCTCGGTTTGATCTGCTCCTGCTTGGGATGGGACCAGATGGCCACACTTGCTCCCTGTTCCCGGGTCACGCTCTGCTTCAGGTTTGTACCTTTCTTGAAGTCACTGTCACATGGATGAAAAATTTTTCACATTTAATGTTTGTTTATGCAAAATATGTTTCCTTTGGAGGGTTAAACATATTACATATTAACATTACTCAACCTAATTATAGTTGGAGAAAATGGTTTTGCATATAATGCAGAAACTTTAGACCAGGAAGGACAAGTAATGGAGATCCTTTTCTTTGATAAAAAATGAAAAAAAAGATATATAGGCGAGGAGATACCGGAACTTTTTTGTGCACATGGAATGACATTTACAAAAATGTATCCTTTAATCGTAAGCATGTTAGCATTCATGTCATCTGCTTTTATCAAACGATAATTCTTCAAAATCTGATAGAAACAATTTGGTACCAAGTCAATTATTTATTGAATATAAAACTTTTTTCAGGAGAGTGAGAAAATAATATCGGCTATCTCTGATTCCCCTAAACCACCACCAGAGCGAGTGACCATGACCTTCCCTTTGCTCAACAATGCAGCCTGTGCTGTCTTCGCATCCTGTGGGGCGTCAAAAGCAGACATATTGGAGGTAAATAATAATGTGGATATTTATGTTGCACCTTTTCCACCTCCAAAGACATGCTCAAGGGGCTACACACATCATTACCCTGAAGGATTGTACTTTCACAGCTGCTACTTGGCGCTAGTCGCAACAAAGTAGGCCAGTACATGCTGTTTTCAGGTAACCATTTTAACAGCTGGGTGGACTGAGTGCAATGTGGATGAAGTGCCTTGCCCAGAAACACAACCGAAGATTAGGGCCTGGTCACAATTTTTAAGTGTCTCCACCGGGATTTGAACCCAGGTCTTTGGCTTGAGAGGCCAGCATGCTAACCACTACACCACCTGTTGTTGATCGTTCTCTCCCCACAGGGTAGATCAGATCAAGTCAGAATACTTTGATCCAACCTCTGTCCAAATAAGACCAGTCCACGGGCTAGAAAGGGAAAAGCCTGATTGAATCGAATTAAAGTTAGTTGTGCAATTTGCGTCACCGTTCATCATATTTTCTACCCTTTCCACATAAGAAGTGATTTCATTGTGTGTAATTTTTCCAATGATTTGTTATGCAACTCTTTGTCACAAGGGGGGCTTTCCAGGAAACTGGTCTTATTCAATCAGGATTTATTTGATCAGGATTTTCTTAACTTGAGCTGTCCCTGTAGGGTGAGAATTGATTTGAATTGAACTGATATGTTTTCAGCATTCTCAACAGTTTGAAAAAAAGCTGCTAAATAGCTTTGATTCTTTCTCAGAAGTTGCCAATGAATAAGTACATTTGTAGAAATACAACAATTGGCTCTGTAGCTTGTCAACTTTTGGTGTATATATACACAGGATTTGTACAAGCCTGAAAAAAAGCCTTAAAGCCCCAAGAAACTTACTTTTTTACTGGGGGACACTGGGGGAGGGGGTCTCAAAGAACTAAAAGAACCCACTTTGAATTTCCTGTGTGCAATGTATTTACTCCCCAAACTATAGCTTTGGGGAAACTCCAAAGTAGACTTACTAGAGTAGTCGAAAATATATTATATTTACAAATGGTGCCACAATCCTAACTAATATATGAAGTCCCATTTCATTTCAATTTGTCCTTGAGCTTAGGTAATAGAATAAAATAAAGAAACAATTTAGTTAACAATGGTTTTGTATTGACAAAATAATCTTACTGGACTTGAAACTTTTTCATGTAGATCTGAGCATGCTCTTGGCTTGTAACTTTCTAGATAAATGGGCAACTATTTACTGTTGCTGACATTTGCATGAATGCACATATCAAAAATATGACACAGGATATGTTTAAGCATATGAATAATAGCAGTGGTATGTCCTTTTCTGCAGAGGGTGTTGAAGGCTAAAGAAGACCTGCCTGCAGCCCGGGTGAAACTGACCGATGGACAAGTCGTTTGGTTCCTTGATAAAGCTGCTGCCGCAAAACTCTGATCTTGAAAATGGTTAAAACACATTTTCGTACCAAAGCAATTCTAGCACTGTGCTTCCAAGTATTGTCCCTTGATCTGAGATTTTAGCATGGATTTACTGCCTATGCATTCTACAAAAGATAGATGTCCCCTGTATCAAAAATATTATTACCGGTATACTACTCAAGAAAACAGAATAAAACTTCTTGGGTTTAAGATGGTACATGGTATGAATTTGAAATTTGACTGTTAAATATTTATTTAAAATCGATCTTCCCAACTCTTGTTTTTGAAAGATTTTTTTGCATTCCTTTGAAAAATATGATTGCACAGGTGAGAAAAAGGTGAAATTTTTGCACCTTGAAATAATTTGAATTACAAAATAGAAATTTCTGCTGCAAGCTTTAGTGTGAAAATGATATGTATTCGAAATATTTTAAATATCGTATTTCATATACATTGTTTATCTATCCATTAGAAGTTAAACCTAAGGAGATTATGAAATTCATAAAATGATGAAATATTCATGTGGTCTTTCAGGCAATGGAAATTTTATGTTTGGGGTGCATTATCCAGGCCTTGTTTTCAGCAATTTCACTTCATGTAAAGATGTATCTTTTTAGTTGGGTATTACAAAAATTATTGCCAAAAAGCATTTTATTTTGAGGGGGTCTGGCCTGGACCACCCCCTTTTGAAAATCAGTCATAGATTTAAGTCTATAAACATAAGAATCTCCATCCCCGACACCGACAGTTATTCACAAGGGCCTACACTTTTCAATATCTTTAGGTCCTTACAAGCTCAGTTTTTTATGAGACTGTTCCTTTCTAACACTGCTTGCTGTAAGACATTTTTCCCTGTCAAACCCTCAAAACTATCACTCTAAACTGATAACTGATAAGTGTTGTGTATTTATAACATACTGATACCAAGAATATTGTTATTTTAGAATATGTCAAATCAGTACTGATAATGAATGCCGACAGTTTCGGAGTTGGGCCCACAGTTTTCCCTATCTGCAGGTCCTTATTGACAAGCAGTTATTAGATGCTTATTTCAAACACTGCCTACTTGGTCACATGACAGCTTTGACGTCAAGCAATGTCAACAACCTGTGTAAGTTGCTCGCCATTTTGAAACGTTAGCATTGTGAGAAAACAAATGTGCTGTATTATGCTTATTTATCAACAAAATAGAGAAATAAATACTTGATTGATAGGAAGAGGAGCATATTTACAAATAATTCAGAATTAAAGTTATCAGTTACGACAGCATTTTGTCGTAGTAATGCATTCCAAGATCGTAGCTTCGATGATTGGCTTCATTTCACAATGTTTTTATTTTTTGAGCGATACACTTTATTCTTTGGCAAATTGTTTAATCTTGAACAACTGAAATGCTAACCTCACAAACATATTTGAAATTAAGTGTGAAATTATCATGTAAATATCATTTATGATTGTAAACAGGAAAGTCCTGCTGAATTTTGTTTCCACAAAAAATAACCCGCTCGAATGGCCCCTTTAACAATCCAAGCACCCGTTGCTAACTCCCAACATCAAGTGTAATACTGTAAATGGACTGATAGGCATAACTTTGTCGATGTCACTGTCCTGAATGGGAGTTATGTCCCTTATAAATATTTCAAGACAGTCGAGTGATGCTCCTTTTATACTAAAGTGATTCAAGACCTTTTCCATGATATTTAAAGATTGTTGACTTCAGACTTCAGTTATGCAATGAATGTTGACCTTGGGCATGAGGTATGCACCTGGGCTTTGCCTCACTGAATATATCACTTGCCCAAGGTCGACAAATCATCGGATTAACCTCACTTGAAGTCAGTAATTGTTTAATGTGACGTACAAAACAGGAATTTATTTGTTACAGCTTGTTTCAGCGTATGATTTAAAAGAAATGAAAGTAAAGATACTTAAATGAATAGGTGACATACTAATATTTATAATGGTAATAATCCTTTGGCAAAAAGTCAACTTTGTTTTTATATAGTGTCAAAGAACAGACAATGATTATCATTTTATGTATTTAGGAGTTTATCCATTGCTACAAGTACACCAATTGATAGTTGCACTTTGTTGTTTTTACACACAATGTTTTCTGCTTTGTTATTTATTTATTTTGCTGCGGGAAATTGATAGTGAAGAAAAGAACAATGCTCTCTCATTTTATCCACCAGTTTGTGAAACCGAGGCTTTTAGTCATCACCTTGTTTCTCTATTTCATTTCATAACTCATGGTTCATACAGGCCTTGAAAAGTAATTGAATTTTGTTTTGATACTGGAAAAGTACTTGAATTTACAATGCTCACTAAATGTCCTCAAAAAGTACTGGGATTTCGCGGTAATGTCCTTGAAATTTTCAAAAATGTACTGGAATTCCCCATGACATGGATCACAATCGAAAACAAAGGAGTATCGTCATTCTGCTAACTGCGCAAATTGAGAGAATGGAATGAAACAAAACCAGTCTGTGAGCTTCCAATCATTCCAACGAAATCGGTAATTTCCGCTTCTCACGATCAACTTTTTGGGGGAAATTCCAATGTTGCAATGCAGCACTTTGGAAAATGGCGACATTGAAACTGAAAGTTTTGCGAATATATGTACTTGAAAAGTGGTAAAATGTTATTGAAAAGTCCTTGAAAAGTACTGGAATTTTATTCTGTTTTGGCTGTATTAACCATATAACTCCAAAACTATTTTAGACTGAACTCTTTGAAACTTTTTATGTGAATCAGTCAGCATGAATAGATGTGCCTTTTTGGCTTTCTCAACTTCTTTTGAATTTTATTTGGTAGTTTTCATGAAAAGTGAACTTCTGTTTCCAGATTCCAACTACAAAACTTTTATAATGAGCTCATTTGTATCTGAACCAGATGAAGTATGTATATTGGGTTTTCACCTTTATGAATTTTCATTTTGGTTGTATCCATGGAAACAGAATTTCTTTTCTTTGAGCAAAACTACTGATTCATGTCCTTTACAGGGTCAAAATTTCTTGAGGCTTGCAGATTTTACTTTTTCTGGTGTGCCTGATGTTATATGATAAATATTTCAGGTAGAAATTATAAGCAGCAACCCACTTCCTCCAGTAACCCACTTTTATTAAATGCTCTTAATGGTTTTCATCTCATTGAGAAAATGGTCTCCCATCTTGAAAGCTGTTGCATTGGACAGGGTATGATAAAGCTTTTTGAATACACTAAAACCTCCCTTATCCTGACAGTTTGGTTACACATGAAGATCAAGTAGATACAGCAAGTCCGCTGGTTATCTGAATCTAAACAAAGACCCCCAGTTATCTGGATGAGATATCAATACCAAAAAGCAGACGTGGTTTGACTAATCAGCCCCGGACTCTAGGAGCACTAGGTCCGGTTAAAAGTATACATTTATCATATTTCCTCGAATAGACGCCCCCGGCGTGTATTTTTTCAGATCCCTTTACCCCTGGCTTCTAATCTTTTTTTAATAGGAAACAAATATTATAGATGGTGTAAAGGGGGAATTCTTTATTTCAATTCAACAACGGGAGCATTAATTAATCAACTCATCACCCTGTGTTTATTCGAGACCCGGTGTGTATTCGAGCCCCGCGTCAATTCGAGGAAATACGGTAATTGGGGAAGTATTTGTTTCACAACAAAATTGTCCGGAAAGGGATGTTTCCAGTTAACTGAGATCCGAGTTGGAAGTTGGACTGAAATAACTGTTTTTACTCATCTGAACTGTTGTATTTTCAAGAAAATTGCACTGTCTGTTGTCATGTCTAACTTAATAATCTTTAAGGGAATAATAAACTACATCTTTTTATTATTTTGTGTTATCTTTCAACAGTACTGGTGTAATGCTCCGTTTACACTACGTCCACGGTCTCCACGTTCGCCACGTTTGTATCAAAACGGGAAGTACGTAACGGAGCGCAAGGGAACGTGAAGGGGTACCGTGACATAACTTGATAAACGGGGCTACCGTGGCGGTACTTGAAAAATGCTTTTTCTGCAAAACATTTTCCCACGTTCGTCCTGTTTGAGGACAGAAACGGAACAGAACGTGTTAGAACGGGGGTATTGTAATAGAACGTAACACAACCTTACACAACTTGGAGGCTTCCGTAATGGAACTTGTAATAATTATAATCTAGGTCAGTATCACGTTTTGTTACGTTTTGACACGATTCCAACGGTACCATTGGATTGATTGATTTATTTTAACCTGTTTTGTCAAGGCGTCACAGGGCATCACACGACCCGACCCGGCTTGATAGGACGCACTTCAAGGACAGTCACATGCTATTATGTCATGAGACGTTTCCCCCGGTCCAATAGGATGCATTTATTATAAACTTTCATGCCATACAATTTCAAGTCATTCGAAGTCCAACAAGAAAAGGAAGAGGTCGAAAGCGGACTGCCCCAAAGGACTCCTTGAGAGAAAATAATGAAATCTCTACTTCACCAGCTGTCGCAGAAGCAGAGACGTCTGCTATATTGCAAGACTCCCCAAGATCACTAACCACGGGATGACGGAGTGGAGGAAGAAGCAGCATCAAAATCTGCTTTTGATGCAGTAGAAAAACAAAAGAAAACAAAGAAGGCAGTGCCAAGGACGCTGACAATTTTTTCTGAGACAGAAAAGGATGACATAATTGAATTTCTAAAGCGTAACCCTTGCATCTACCAGAAGAGACTCACAGATTACAAAAATAGTCTTTTGAAGGAAAAACTATTGGCTGACCAAGCCATTGCTATGAATCGGACTGCCAAAGAGCTTCAAACTTGGTATGATCCTATGCGGACAAAACTTGGGAAGTTGAAGAAAGAAGTTAGAAAATCTGGACAGGCTGCAGACCAATTTACACCAACAGAAAGATGGGTGTGGGAGAGATTAATTTTTTTGGCCACGCACATTCAGGAATGTGTCAGGAGAAATGTTGCTAGCTTTAACGACAAACTCCAACCAGTGGCTGAATCACTCTCCGAGACTGAAGAGGCCAGAACACCATCATGCACAGTCAGCACATCACCATACATTGACCCATCCCCATCTCAAACAACATCAGCATCAGCATCTCTGCTGCCCCCAACTAGTGCAAGATCAGATGCCCTAGCCTCGCTCCTTGAAAAGTTTATTGGACAGCGTCAATCAACATCCAATTCGTCCACATGCTTTGGATCTTACGTAGACAGTTCAATCAGAGGATTCCCACCTTACCTCCGCAGAGAAGCATAGATGAGAATAATGCAAGTCCTTCACGACTGTCAATCAAAGGCCGACCAGAACAACATTCAGGCACCACCTCAGACGTCAAACCAGGCACCAAGTCAGACGTCAAATCAAGCACCACCTGATGCATCATATCAGCCTCCACCTCAACAGTTTAGGCAACAACTACAGCCACAGTTCAACATGTTCCCATTAAAACAGCAGAGGTCAGTCGACTGGCAACCACCCCCAGAACAGTGGCCAACTGCAGTTCAAGGTCCAACCAGTGTCTGGGGATCTCAGGACCGTAGATGGATGAGTCAACAGTTCCCACAACAGCGATTCCTCGGTCCCTCGTCCTTGCCGGCATCATGTAACACAGATCAAACAAAGCCAACCACATCATCTGGCATTGGTACATACACAGGATTACTCAACAGTCAAAGTGAAGCCAATCTCAGCCCCTTCAGCATCTCTTCTTTCTTTGAGACGGTAAACAGCGGTGACAGGTCTATCAGTACACCACCACAGATGAAACAACTGTGAACGTCGATGACATTGAAGTTGCTGATACTCAAGAGGATGACCGGCAGTGAAAAGGCTATTCCCGTTTACCAGTTTCTGTGAACGAACATGCTTTGAATTGATAAATTTAAACCCATAAACCCATAAAGGACCCATTTTTTATTTAGTTTCCATTTAATTTAAGTTATCAAAAGGACACATTTTGTATGAAGTTTCTACTTTCTGTTACATAGGCTTTACATAATAGTGAAATGCTCATGTTATGTATGTATTTCTTGGCTAGGAAATCGGGTGTTTCGTATTTTAAGAATATTTCTAATTGAGACCAGAAGGTTTTTTATATGTTTACAATAATAATACACTTTTTCTACATCTTCTTTTTCTCCTTTACAGAACATATACCATCTTTAACAATTTGTATGTACACCAACTAACGCTTGGTGTAACTTATCTTATGAATGAATCTGTAGGTGGAAAAGTCTTCTCTTAAGTTTAAGATATCATTACAACAAAAAAGCTCTTATCTCCTTCAGTTTTGCACAAAATGCCTTTTATGTAAAGTTTATAAACTTGGTGGTTTTACTTGCGAAATAAAACTTTTGACTATCTCTTGAAGTTTTTATATTTTAATAATCAACGATTCGAAACAGATCTTGTTTGGTTGATGGCCTTTATTAAAGGTATATGTAATATATGTAACTATTACACATTGTAAACAACATAATCTTCATCAACAGTATATTGACAGTATTGTTTGAACTTTAAAAACAAGTTGGCAATAACATTTACAGAAAACCTCTTTGACTTGTGTTTCTACTTCAATGTCTTTAACTTCTCAAGCAAGGATAAACCGCATCTTCTAATAATCTAGATCATGTAATATTACACAATTCAGATAGTGATGCTAGGCGCAATCATCCTGTCCTGCCATTCAACAGCACCTGCAGGCGGAATTGAAATAGTTCTTCAAGTATTCTCTCTGTTGCTTGGAATCTAGAGTCTACCTGTTGGTGTTCCTTTCATGTGGTGTATCCACATCCATCCAGACGACATTATCCCTCCAATTCCCAGGTATGAGGTTGTGTTGCTCATCCTCATGGTCAACATCTTGAGCAGGGATGACAGGAATCCTTGTCCTCAGTAAGTTGTGCAGTACTACAGAAGCCTCAATAACCTCTCGCACAGTATCAGGTCCTTGTTCCATTGTCCCCAGGAAACATCTGAATCGTTTGGCCAGGATTCCGAACGCATTTTCTACAACTCGTCTTCCTCTGGAGATTCTGTAGTTGTAAATAAGATCTTCCTTGGGCATGGCTCTCCTTGCATAGGGCTTCATCAAGTAGCTTCTCAAAGCGAATGCGTCATCAGCGAGAATAAAGAAAGGGATGTTCTGGTTCCGGTCATCGTTAGACAAAGGACATGATGGTGGTAAACCTATCTTGTCATCATCCAGCAATTCACACAATTCAGACTCATTGAAGTTTTGTGCGTCTGACATGTGTCCCGCGCCCCCTAACTGCATCTAGCCGGACCTGGTCCATTTGATACTGTTCTTCTTCTTGCGTGGCTTGCATGTAAGCATACAACATACACGCAAATGCCACGTCCTCCTCATCTTGCGTGAACATCTTTCTCTCTGAATACATTAGAGAATAGTGAATAATACTCGTTGTGCCTCAAGTATGTACCAACCGGGACAAGAAACGTGCTCCAAGAGAGCACGTTCCCTCACGTTTATGCGTAACAGACTTTGGCAACGTAGGATAACGTGCATAGAACGTAATGAACGTGAAGGAACCTAATGAGACGCAAGGGAACGCAATACAACGTGATGACATTTGTGGCAAAACGTGACAGACCCTGCTCTTTCCGTAGTGAGCCTTTGCTTGACTTTGAGATATTAAACCCCCGTATCTCCCGTAACAACACGTTCACCGTGATAGGCCGTCACACACCGTATTAGAACGTATCACAACGTGGCAGAACATGATCAGAATGACAAAACAAACTGAAATGTCACGTTTCATTACGTTTCAGACAAACGTGGCGAACGTGGAGTCCGTGAACGTAGTGTAAACGTAGCATTAGTTAGCCTCTGTTATGATTTGTTATTCTCTCTGGCTGGCTATACTCATGGGAACCAGTGGATTCGTAGAGATCGATTTTTCGTAGAGACAACAGGTTCGTAGATAACAATTACGTAGAGACCTTCAAGATTTTATTAAAAGGACTTATTTTCTATATATAATGTATGTATTACGAATATATATTATGTAATTCGATATTTTATATTATCAATTATCGAGTGACAGTGACTCTTAAATAGAGTGAAGTTTTCGTTCCTACACTGCAAGATGATCGTTTTAAAACCCTCATTGTACTCATCATGCCCTGGTTATACGGCGATCTTGGCACTTGCAATTTTTCCTATTGGATAAACATACAAACATGATTCATAGGTGTAGGAACCAGGGGTGGGCTGGAATTTTGTTGAGGGAGGAAAACCTGAATTGTTACACATATTGGGGTGAAAATCAAGTGAAGTTTTAGTATCTGCACTGCTAAATGATCGTTCTATCTTAAATCCCTAATCATTTGCCTGAAAATTTGTATTGTTTATTGTCAACACAGTTATAACCAGTTTGAAACTTGAAAGTTAAACTTGTGTAACTGGCGAAGCTTGCAGAAGTTTAACTTACGAGTTTCAAACAGGTTGAAACTGAAAAAGTTGACATTGCATTTAAAGCCGTTATTCAAATACAGTGAATACTTTTTTCGTAACGACACTGCTAGATAATAGTTCTAGCTAATATTGATAATTGTTTTGCTGAAAACTTGTCTTTCTTCTTCATAGAACAATTTGCCCTTACAAAACCTGGGTTGTTTTATTAAGTTCTCCATGTATATATGTATCAACATTGTATATGGGATGTGTTAATCGTCGTCTGATACATATGAACTAAAGGTCACTGTGCCTCTGACGAACTTTGGAAAAGTGACCATAGATTTACTCAGGGTGATAAACATGTCCATTTGTCAGAGTCTGCAGATGGTAGTTAGATATTGCGGACGGGGCCAGGAAAAACTCAAATCATGTGTGTGGTTAAAGCGAAATGTCTGAAATCACACTAAGATCGGCCATTTGTTTGTTTGTGTTAACTAAACTTCTGAAGTTCATAAACATATTTCGAAAAAAAATTAACATCATACAGAAAACGTGAAAATCTTGACAATTATAATTTTGTAATATGATTACATTAGCATATGAAATTGATTCATTATTTTGGTAACACTGGGATTTATTGAAAGGGACATCTTTCTGATTCATATGTCTAACCAGGAGTATAGAAAGGAGGTTGATCTGCGCATGGATTCAGGATGCTTAGCATAGGTGGCCCGAGGTCACTAAAGCTTTAAAAGATCACCCCAGTTGCCTAATGAGTGTCGAAACAATGTTTCAGTTTTAAGGCCTTCCTGTTTAGACGCTGAAAAAGATTGACCTTAATAGCAGCAACAAAGTCACCAAATCTCCATTGCCTATAAGGAGTCTGTACAAGACATGCTTCTTTCTTAAAACAGGGATTGTGTAAAAGGGGATGAAAAGAGAGCAGTTCAATGCAAGACCTCCTTGGACCAAAGAGTCACTAAATATGCAAGCATGATCCTCATTCTCTTAAATATGTTTAAAAGGGTGTGTCCCCATGCACGAGTTCTTATAATAATCGCCAGACAAATGAATCCCGTACTATGATGGCAAGTTCCTGGACATCACGTTCTGCCCAGGCTCGGCACCGCATGAGATAATCATAATGTGTCGTCGTGTAAATTTCACACAGCTGATAGGTCTTACCTTCAACTATGAACACGTTTCCTGACGGCTGAAATGTAAACCAATCAAGAAGTTTATTGTAAGGTCTCCGGAAGACATGATTGAAATAAAGGCAGTCTGTGAGTATTCCAGTTCTCCCTGAGTTCATGGCACTAGAAAGGAGAAGGTGCCTTCCGTTCTGAATTAGCGCTCTGTCCTCATGTACAGATGTCCACAGGGACATGTATCGTTTAAAACAGCGGTAGAAACCATATATACTCTTAGACCCTACCCTACTTCTATATATAGGGTCTATGACTATAATGTCTTGCTAACTCTGTTTTGAGCGGTACATGTCCCTATGCTATGGTGGCTGATTTTTGCCATTCGCACCTTCGCTATTTTGCGTTTCCACCATAGTTAGACCAACAAATGATTTTTATTTTTTGCGGTTTCCATGTAAACATGACTAAAACAGTGACTATGACCAAGTCCTTTGTTGAGAGCATATATCCCAAACTATACATGCTAGCTTCACCAAACTTGACTAGTGAGAATTTATAGCCTGTGGCCCCCTAATAAGGGCTTCACCCTTAAACCTATTCTCGTTTTTTTTCCAGAAGCTTAAGGCCTAGAATGCTGAAACCTTGGCTATAGATGTGTACTTATGCCTTTTCCCCCTTAATGCTAGTTCGTCTATACAATTCTTCATTTTAAACGTGGATGAAAATATAATACCAAGATATCTGTATGAATTTACAACATCAATTTCTAATTAGCTGATAAGCTACCACCCCTTCTGAAAACCACAATATTTGTTTTTTTCAAGGTTCACTTACAGTCCCCATTTATTCGAATACGTCTAAGATATACAATTGTTTTTGTAGACCTGACAAAACATCAGATATTAAAATGACATCGTCAGCAGAAAGTAAAAGTAATATCTCCAAGAAATCAGGGAACAACAGTTACTGTACACACATTTTACCATTAATAACAATGTCTGTAAACAAATCATCATTAAAAAATGAAACTGAAGCGGACTTAAAATACATCCCTGTCTCAAGCCGACAGGACAATCAAAATAGTTAGTGTGATCATTACCGTTATATCTTACACACGCTTTAACAGATACATATATGTTTTGGCGTGCAGCTAACATTTTGCCATTTAATATTTAATCCTGAATTTTGTAGACAATACCAAAGTTTATGTCTTGAGACAGAATCGAAAGCTTTTCTAAAATCTACGAAAGCAACATATAGATTTTTCTTGTTCCTGGATAATTGCATTTAGAGTCAAAATGTGATCCGTTGTAGAATAATATTTTCTAAAACCGGATAGAAATTCTGGTGTTTTTTTTGTCTTTGCCCAATTTGTAAGTCTGGATTGGAACATCCGTGTTACGGAATGCGCTTACAAGTGAAAGCCCTCTATAATTATCTGGATTATCTCTTTCACCTTTTTTATGTATCGGAATTATTATTGCTTCAGTCCAGCTTTTAGGGAAAAAATCCTTTTTGGAACACTGTATTAAAGAGATTTCTTAGAGAGGGGGGACATGATATCTCTGGAACACGTGAGCATTTCAACAATTATACAATCGTTACCTGGGGATTTCCCTTTTTTTCAAGTGATCTAAGGCTGATATAATTTCTGAATCAGTAAAGCCACCTTCAAGAATCGATATCATCAACATAATCATCTACATCTTGAGATTCAAAACCCTTTGTATTGTCTGCTCAACTTTTATCAAAAACTGAGTTAAAATGCTTATATATTTTATCTTTATCAATAATGGGTTGTTATTCACTTCAACCAGAGATGGCGCGGAGCTCTTCAAGAATGTTTTAGAAACAGATAGACTTGCATTTAATCTCATAAATCTGTTTGCTTCAATGATATCTTTATTTCCTCATATTTTTAAATTTTCATTTCGTAGTTGTAAAACGTGATTCTTGCTTCATTTGATTTTTGTTTTCTGAATCGTCTTCAAGAAAATCTAGCCTCTCTCTTAGTCGTTCTACACTGCTTGTTTTAGAAAGACTTCAAGGGGCAGTGGCACGTTTTTTGATGATTTTATATTTCAAAATTTTCGCTGATAAATGTACGTTTATGCTAAATGTATTATTTTGATAGTATCAAAAATCTCATTACACAAGCCAATCAGCCATAGCCAGAGGACAAAGTATGAAGATTCACATAAAATCCATTGGCGGCCATTTTGTGTGAACACCTTTAATTCATTTTGTGTAAGAAATCGCATGGCTAAACTTTACATTATATATTTGAATTATTACTGCTTCATTTAGTTTAAATACATTGTATGTCAATTGGAACCATTAATTTTCATTTTCCTGACATCACCTTATATTCCCCCTAAAAACGTGCTACTGCCCCTTTAAAGTTATCAGTTTTCACTAACAGCTTTTTCAGACAGCCTATAGTAGATAGCATTACAGAAGTAAATTGAAACACTATAGTACTCACGGAAATAGAAATAAAATGCTTTTTGTCGATTATTTCTTTGTTTTGAACTAACTAGATATTTATATTCTAAACATTCATTCACAATGTTTTTTCCCAACTCTTGTTTCAGATTTTTACAATTTAGAGGAGAGAAAACCATGTCATTTGCACGCCTCGAAATTATTTCGAAGCCGAAATGTATGTTTCTGATGCAAGTATCCACGGGTGTATTTAGGTACCCGGTGTGTGAGATGTTAGGCAGCGAGATGGTACGTATTTAATTAAAGGGATGTTCGCTTGTTGACCACACCGGACACTCGAGTGGACTTCAAGTACTTCACATGCAACACGGCACCGCACAGCACACAAGAAGGAGAGACTCAATTCAACCTCAGGACAGCCCGCACCAGACTGACTAACTTTATTCAAGAATACAAATATATTCTATCAAGTGGTCACTAACATTGGACGGTATTGGACGGCATGACCATTTATAGTCAAACCATCCCGGGCATTCTTATCTCAACACTGTGTCCAACCTTCCTACCCTTTTTGTCTCAATTAGAGACCTATTGGTATCATTAATAACAAACAAGTCTTTCCTTTTGTTTGCTATAGACTCGCCTAACCGTACATACCCCTTTAGGCAACTATTACTATTTGGACATTCGGCCGAAATCGTCCATCTACTGCTGATTCCTACTAATGCTATTGACTTTGCGGCCACGAGTTGTCCCTTATAGCTGATTCTACAGATTTCAGTCTTGTAAACTAACAGCGAATATTTTGATTAGCCAGACCAACATGATACATTACTGCAGTGTAGTGACCGACTTAACTTATTTGTCTGAATGTTTCTTTTCCAATTTATTCATATTTTCCCTTAAATTATACCTTAAATTATCCTCTGATATCTCACGGTTGCTCGATTGAGCACGACCCGTGCTCCGAAATAACCCATTGTCCTTCCCTACTCCTAAATCCCCGTGGTTGAAGCGTGGACACAGTCGAGAGATAGTGTTGTCTAAATGGTTTTATGTGGATGGACAATATCAGAAATTTTGTATGCCCGTCGGTTTCTTTTTTTCATATACACTTCACATGAACAACAAAATTATACTTGGTATATCTTTGGTACACAATTTGGCTACATTAGGCTACATCCTATAAACAATAACTGGCACTCTATAAATTGTACAATTGCAGATAACAATATTATAAAAATTATGCTTGATCCCTTCTCGTCCTGTTGTCAGGTTTGTCAGCCACTCAGATGTTTAAGCAAAATACATATTTTATAGATTTGAATTTGTTTATATGAAAACTGGTTTTGAAAAACTGATGATATTAACATTAATTGCTAGTGTCCCTGGTTCTCAAGAAGAGCTGTCCTCAGCTCTAAATCGTGTTGACGATTATATTCATAGGGGTGGTATGATGAGGTAGGACTAGGAATAGGTGACTGGTGAGGCTGAAGGTATTAGCGAGTCCGTCAGTCAGAGGGATAGTCCGTGTCGGATGCCGTATGTCGGGTTGGGAACCTGCGATGAGACGGTGGGCTGGCAGGTCCCTGGGGACGGTCCATTGTTGTGTCCGAGTCAGTTGAGGGGGAGGCGGAGCGAAGGTCAAAGACGGAGCATGACCCTGATTGGGAACAGTGCTGACGTTGTAATAGTCGGGGAAGGGTGTGTAGGACCCAGGAGGAATAGGTGCGAACAGATGTCGATGTCGTTGTGTTGTGCGTCGATATCTGGTCATGTAAGAGAGAGTCTAGTTGTGGAGCATGTGGGGAGGGGGGCGTTGTGTCGATAAACGTGGAGGGGCGAGGGATAGCGGAGAGCATAACCCTTGCAAGATTGCACTGCCAGCGTGGTCTAACGTTAGGGCGCCTAAGGTCTTCAATGTATTGGTCATGGGCATGGAGGAAGAGGGGGTCGAGGGAACCATTTATGTAAGGGGAGTTACAGCCTGGGCAAGCGAAATAGTTTGTCGATTTCACACTTTCCTGCAGTCTACATGCCAAATGGACAGTGGTAAAGCAGCAGGGGAGGGGCACAGGCTGTTCATAATCCCAGTTGTCCCTATCCGTAAAAGTTCGTCTGCACCAAGCACATGATTGCGAGGTTGCCCATCGACGAAGTTCGATGACATATGGACGGAGGGCAGTTGTCCAGTATGCCAGGGTATCAACCCGGTGGTCACAAGACATTACTTTGAGAGCCGCAACCGGAATGCCGATGCGGGCCTCGATACTGGCAAAACAGGTACTAAATGTATCTGACACATTGGTGCCCGCAGAGTGTAGGGTGCACAGTAGTTCGTCAAGGGCCGGGCTGACACGGAAAGGGTTATCTAAAAGTGCAGAGCACACCGTCGTTGTCAATTGAGAGTTATTAAAAAGGAGGGACAGGGCAAATACGGTGCTACATTCAACCTCACCATACTCCATCATTGTCCTGACGAAGGTGACGTTGAGACCGGCCAGGTATAAAATAATGGCCCAAAAGATATTGCGCGTGACCCCTCTACTTCTGGGGCCATTGATGACAGGACCCTCGTTCAGGGCATACATGTCCCTGATTGTCGGTGAAGCGGCAGCCAGGACATGTGCAATTCGGGGGCTCTGGATCCGTGCTGACACGCCCCGCGGCAGTAAAGCAAATATTTGGAGAAAGTCCAAAATAGGATTCATCGCTGAAACCAAAGGTCTATAAAAGTTTTTTTTTTTTTTTTTTTTTTTCTGTTTTGTGATTTGAGAAACATTTCCTGATTATTAATTCTTATTTTATCGATTTAATCAAAATATATATTTTTTTTTTACCTTGTAAAAATGTGATGTAATCATTAACAGTATGAGTGGTTAGTTATCAGACAATCATGCAACAGTGACGTTCCAGGGTACATTTTTACACCAGTCATCCATAGTTAAAACAATTTGTCAGGCTGATCCAAGGGTCCATGTTGGCGATATGCCTGTAGCAGTTGGAGTCCCTTATACGGCTTTAGTGGAGCCGGTTGTCAACATTGATCAACATTCCAGTGGGTGCCTGACAGGATGTGGATGAGTGGTGAGAGGCGCAAGTCGGATCTGCAAGACAGGAGTTAACACACAGTATGCTGGTCTATATATACTATAATGCATGCAAACATTCAACTCATATAGTATCATTAAAGATGGGTTATATCATAACGCTACACGAAACAAGTTACGTCATATTCATCAGGTTATATCATTACGCTACAGGAAACAAGTTACGTCATATCCATCATGCCTCTTATTAGAGCTATAACACAGAATAATTAGAAAGGGTGAATTTATCACCGTTTATCTTAAATGTAGGAAAAAGATAAATACGTATCAGTAAAGGATTGGTGGTACTTCGGCGTTCAGTGGTCCTGTCTCCTCGTCTAGGGAGCCGTGAGGAAGGAGGGAAGCCTCGTAGTTGCAGGGGACGAGAATTGGCGTGGGTTCCATCAGTTGGTGGGGTCCAGCATGGATAGGGTAGATGGTGCCCTGGTACACAAGATAGAGGTGAAGTAGATAGTTTGTTCGGAGGATGGTTGTCAATTGACGGCCAGTCCATGGGGAGACAACAAGCGATCGGGGAAGTGAGATGCGATGTCCCGTCAGTCCGTTCTCAATGGCAATACCCTTTGACTTCCAACTAAGTGTAACCACAGCACGGCAACAACTCTGGTTGACAGATACGGCTGCAGGGGAGATCTGGGAGTGAGTGAGCGTCACAGTGGCTGGGGGAGCAGAGAATGATACGAGGGGCAGACGGACCGTAGTGTGGAGAGCCGAGAAAGACAAATACAGTGTTGACCTAGTGGAGAAGAACCGTTTTGCTATATAGAAGAGCAGGACAGCGGCGAGAGCAGAAATAACTACAAGTACGATCACCTCTAGATCCCATAGTGGCATCAGGTAGCGGTCTATCAGTGTCAGTTCTGTGGTGGTCGGAGCCGTAGGGGAGGGCGTCCAAACCCATGGTGGAGTAGTTGCAGCATAGGCCACTGCAGCGTGAGCATGAGCTATCAGTTGCATCCGCATGAGCTGCACTCGGCGATGAAGGAACACAATGCTAATGGCTAGGAGTACCATGAAAGCAAGCGCAAGATAGACAATATACTGGGTTACACTTTGATCAGGGATATCAGCTAAGTTGTTTAAGTAAATGGGGTCAGCCGGGTTAGTGTAAATGATCTGGTTGGCCTTAGCCCTGTCGACAGCATGCCGTAGCTTGATTCGGATCTGTTTGTCTATTCCCATTGCATTCTTATATTTGTGTTCGGCTAACTTGAATTCAGCTGTCTTGGAAGCAAGTGGTTCGTCCGCTAAAAGATTAGGCAATCGGTCCAGGATGTCATCAGACGAGAAGAAGTGGCTCAGCACTGCAACGTTGACAGTATAGCGAAACTGTGACACTGATCCCAAGTCAGTGCAGGAATCCAGTCTCGGTGGAAGGAACAAGGGTCCGACTTCTACTGTGCAGTCACACGGGATTGGGGCGAGGCAGAAGTGACAGCCGGAACGTGGTTCTGCTTTGTTTTGGCAGGAGAACGTCAGTTCAGGGATTCTTGATAGCAGTAGTTGGCCTGTTGACAACTCCAAAGCATTTATCATGGTGCCGTTTGGAACAAGGTGAAAATCGCAGAGCTGATGGGCTAAGTCTATGCGGTTTGCAAAGATGGCAGCTGTACAGGTTGGGCGAATGATTGATATCTCAACCGGCATGGCAATGCAGGGTTTATGGGAATGGTCGTGGCACTGTCTATACTGTTTCTCTGTAAACTCCATAAAGCGTTGTGCCGCTGCTGAATAGGCAAAAACTTCACTAATTCCCTGTACAACTGTGGCGTCCGATGAGTTGACTCGTGCTGGGACGGGAAAGGTCAAGGTGCGGTAGAGCTGGAAGTCACTCTGTTTCGAGGTCACGGGTAGGAATAGGGAGATAAAGATTTTGTTCCCACGACGACTAGTCAGAAATCTTGAGTGTTCATAGTAATATTGCAATCCAGTGTATAGTAGTTTAAAGCGTGGGTGGTTCTCTTCCAAACTTCTAGACACCTGTCTTATTGTGGTACGGAGAGCCCGAGGGGGTAGTAGGTCCACTGACAATCGCGAATGTAGCAGTGAGTTGGTCGTGCGTTGTATTCTTGCAACGTCAGCCATGGTTAGGATAGCCCAATGTACTTCTTTTGTCGCCAGTTGTAGCAGCGTACCAATCACTTGTTCCACCCATAACGTCTCATGTGCAAGACTAGACTCGATCTCTAAAACACGTGCATGTTCGGCCTTAAATGCTGACAGCAGATTATTCATCCTCTTGTTCGTGCGTCCCATAACGGAGGCCATGATGTGATTTGAAACGTTGTAAGCACCATCCCGGAGATGAAGTTGTCTAGCGAGCAATTGGAGGTGATGTTCCACTCTTTGTACCTCTTCATCTGTGGCAACACCCGTGAGACTGTGAGCTATATCACCTAGGAAGGACAGGAAAGCTCTCTTACTTCGTGACCGACTTCTTGGTGGCTGAGAATGAGGAACCACATCGGCGATCGCCCGAAGTGATTCATTCAGTGCGGTGTGAGCAATTCGCCTCATTGCATCAGTGTAAGCAAGAATTTTCTTCGATAGCCGTATAGCCACTGCACATCGTGGGTTCTGTGTGGAAGTGTTAGTCCGGTGATGAGTAACACATTTATTGTGCCACGGATATGTCACGGGAACGTCAGACAGACTTGGCATATCCAATTGATAAGTATGAACCCATGTCTGGTCAAACAGCTGCAGGCGTCCCATGTGTTGAAACATGACCCCATAGTGCAGTCGTAGTCTGTCACTCGTAGGTTTTGAGGACAGTGCCATCGTTGTCGATGATAGAACTAGTACACCAAAAAGCAGCACTGTCGCCAGACGCATCGTGCTGCAACAAACTTCCTTATATAAAAATATATGTCTTACAATATATGGTTGACTCTGTTTCAATATTTGGGATGGTAATTACCTGGCTTGAACAATAATAACCGTATAACTGGCTGTCGGAAATACACTATATTCCATCAATAATCCTAACATGCTAAATGTTAAATCTTTTTTTGTAGTACGCCCATATCCAGTTAGTGAATGCCTTGACGTCTAATTTGATGCCATATCATTTATTTCTGTCCATAAGTTACATTAAGCTTCCATATCAAATCATGTTAATCTTCATTCTAAAGTTTTAGTATCCTTTCCGCTTTACTGATTATTGCATTATATCGTCATTACTCATATTCGCAATGCCATGTTCAGTTTTATCACATATCAAGTCATAGACCATATCAATATTATCACAAGACTATATTCATTGTCCCTGATATTCAAGTGATCACGTTAACCACGTAACCTCTGTTTCATGTGAGCTCCGTATGAATTCATCTAGGAACATATGCACAGGTGTCTACCTTGTAAAACCGTAACCTTGTATAAAGATTCTTCAGAATTATGCTCTGCCTTGCAGAACGCCGCATTCTGGTATTCGTCCATCGGAACCTGCCCGGCAGAATTTCCGGAATAAATCCTCGTTAACCTGAGTATACAGGCAACCCGCACCTCTAAACCCAGTTTAGAGGGCAAACATCATGTTAGCACACCCAAACATGGTCGACGTTGGAAATCTATGCTGTTCCCAATTTTAACTATACAGGACTAGCTATTATGTCGCTGCAATTGAGAAAAGGGTTGGCCATACCCTTTTTCTCTGACAAACTCCTCGTTTGTCCCTTATCCACATGTGGTTGTGCTCCAAGCACACGCGCGCAGACTTACAATGGTAAGTCCCCCAGTGATTCCCAGAATCACTGCAATCCAGGTTACTGCAGACGCCCTATGCATTATCTCAGTTCCTACATGAAGTCACATTGACAGTGCGTCGCCAATACACTCACATATACTTTTACATCACATCTCATTAACAGAACACTGTTACCATTTTCCGGCATATCGACATCGTCAGCAATGTATTTCTATATGATAATGTCCGTCCGATAATTTGCTTATGTTGTTTTATTTAGACTTGATATGGTACTGAATGCTGCGTTGCGATATGTTTCAATGTTTCTTCCCTGAATTACAAGAACAATATTACAATCATTTGTAATCTAAAATAGTACTCCTTATTATGTCAAATCACCAAACTTTGAAACATTGTAATCAGTCACAGATCTATATTTCAATAACACTATAAGAATTATTTCAATATTATTGTTTTAGTTGTTATATGGCCCTGTCTTTTTTTTTTTTTTTTTACTGTAATTTGTATTCTATACCTAAAAAATGTAAAATTCAATATTACCAATGATAAATTCGGCAATAATTAGCTAAATATCAATTTGATCGGCGTTCAAGCATTTGTAGTATAATGAAATATGACTCCCTTTTGCCAAGTATAGGCAAAATATAGTATTCTTATAATAAACTGATTTATTGCCTTTATAGGTCAATGTTGATACTAAATGTATTTTAGTTCGAATACTATTCCAATCAGGTGTCAATTTTATAAGCGTACGTTACATATATTATCTTTCCAAAAAAATACAATTAAGGCTCCTAGTATTTCCTGTACTAATGTTGCCTTTTTTTCCTAAGTAAGTTACTTTAACAAATTATTTACCTAAGAAAGCAACAAGAGTTATTTAATGTAATCAAATTATTTTGTTGTCAATATTCAAGATGGGGGAAGGGGCTGAGTTCGACCAACAATGATTGTGGTCACTGGCAGTCTGGTCTGTTTGTTGTTTCTGTATTCCATTTTGGTGTGGACTGCCTCAGGCACTGCATGGTATCAGTGGCTCCCTGGCCTTTGATCTCGCCTCGTTATAAGGTGTGGACTGGCACTACCGCTCGCCTCACAGGGTGTCTCGTCTCTCTGCAGTGGTGTGGGATGTTCATCGGCGGGCCTTCTCGCATCACGGTGTATGCTTTTAATGTTGTGGGGTCAGGCGGGATATAACGAGGTACCTTTGCTGTGGTCAGTGACGTAGTCTGTTTACAATACTGGGGCTATCGAGGCATGAATGGGGAAGCTGAATAGTGGAGTAGCAATTCTAGACTATTTATTTACAATCGGACTGGGTCATCTAAGTCCATTTATTCGTTCTGTTTGTCTGTCTCTCCCTTGCGTTCTTCAGCCAAACGTTCCATTCTGGCCACTGCAGCCCGTGTCTTCCCTACCCATGTTCGTCGTGCATGGAAATCTTCTATCAGTGGCGCCGGTAGAGCTGCTTGTGCTATCCACTGTGGTTCTGATTGATCCTTGAAGGCAACTAGGTAATGTTTGAGACCACCGATACGCTTCGCCTTTCTGATCTCCACTGTCTCTGGGCTGAATCCCGGTTTGTGTTCTTGGTGTCTGTCTCTCGCTTGTGTGAGTTTTCGTCTTAGTACTGACAGGGGAAGCTCGTCTTCTGGGGACCAGGTAGACTCTGTCTCGTGCTCAGTCTCGTGGTTGACGATGGGCTCGTTAGTGTCCTCATTGCTGTGAGTGTCCTGACCTGCATCCGTGTCTGCGGGTGGAAGGGGTGGTTCAGGTGGACGACTGTCTGGACCATGATATGGTTTCAACCTATTTGCGTGTATTGCCGTTCTAACTGGTTTGTTGTCACCGCAACGTCGGAGGAGGTAGTTTGGGGTGTCATACGCAAATACTATATAGTATGGCCCATCGTATGGTCGTTGCAGTTTGCGTGACACATGCGGGAGAAGATTTCCTCGTTTTAACCAGACCCTTTGTCCAACTTGGAAGGTAGGAGTTTTAGCTTTAACGTCAAAACGGCGTTTGTATTCCAGTTGTGCTGATTCAACGTTGGCATGAGCGATGTTGCGTGCTATTTCAAGGTTGGAGAGAAGTTCTCTGAGGTCGGTGTTGAGTTGTGCTGGTAAATCATTTGAGATAGGTTGAAGGATGTTATCAATGGGAAGTCGTGGTTCCCGGCCGTATACCATGAAGTAGGGTGAGTACCCGGTGGAGTTGATACACGGGCTAAGTCTGTAACCTGCCATTATACTTGGAAGCAGATGTGGCCAAACTTCACGTGCGTCGTCACAGTAGACTCTGATTGCTTGTGCTATGACACTGTTCATACGTTCAACACACGCATTGGTAGCGGGGTGAAAGGGTGACGTGTGCAAGCGTTTAATGCCTAGGAGTCTGCAGAGCTCATGGAGTATGCGTGAGGTAAACTCCTTTCCCCTGTCGCTGAGTACTGCTCGTGGTGTTGAATGACGTGTGATTATCCCGTCATAAAAGGCTGCTGCGACCTCTTTTGCTGTCTTGGATTTAATGGCGAAGGCTTCACACCATTTGCTGGCTGCATCTACACAGACGAGAACGTACTTGTATCCCTCTGTTGTCGTTGTGAATGGTCCCAGGAGATCAATCGACCAACGATCAAACACATCCACTACGGGGAGAGGGTGCAGTGGTGCAGGGTGCGCATGAAAGTCTCGTTTAGCCACCTGACACTCTGTGCACGTTGTGACCCATTGTTTTACGAAGGAGTACATTCCCTTCCAGTAATACTTCAGTCGAAGAGCTGAGTAGCAACGGTCTATACCTTGGTGACAGGACAGTAGATCATCGTGATAAGCTTCCAGGAGTGCATGACGAATTGGTTGTGGAACACATAGCTGGCGGTATAGTCGTCTAGGACCGGAACAGTGATCTTTTGGAGAGTAGAGGTGGTACAGCAGTCCATTGTCGACAACAAAATCATTAGCTTCAACAGTGATGCGACGGGCTGTTGTGGAGTCGTCGGGAAGGGTGTCGTTTGACAGGAAGGCTATGAGATCCTTAAAGTGCTCGTCTTGTGACTGAAGTAAGGCCATATGCGATCGTGATATCCCCATAGGTGGCCAGGTACATGGTTGTGGTATGTCCTGAGTATTAGGGGTCGCAAGTTGAGCCGCGTCAGGTGGTGCCAGTTGGTCCTCGAGATTGTGATCTTTTGCTGGGGTGACTGTGCCTATGGTGACGCCGAGCTGTTCCGCTTGTTCATCTACCGTCTGCTCAGGATAGGGACGGCGGCTGAGACCATCAGCATTTCCATTTCTCGGTCCAGGTACATATTTGATTTCGAGGTCGTACTGTGAGAGTAGTACACTCCATCTTCCTAGGCGTCCGTTAGCATCTTTGATTGTCTTGAGGTATTGAAGAGCAGCATGATCAGTGATGACTGTGAACTTACTGTCAGCGAGATAAGGGCGGAAATGCTTTATTCCAAGTATGATAGCCAAACATTCCTTCTCAGTAATGGTGTAACGTCTTTGCACAGGTGACAGACATTTCCCGCCGTACGAGATGGGATGATCATGACCATCGTCCTGTTGTTGTGATAAGACAAACCCCACAGATGCATCAGAGGCGTCACAGGCCAAGATAAACGGTTTCGTGAAGTCTGGATAGGCAAGAATCGGTGCTTTAGTGAGTGTGGTCTTGATGGACTGGAAAGCAATTTCAGCAGCCGGGCCCCACTCAAATTTCACATCCTGACGGAGAAGGGAGTGCAGGGGCGTCGTGAGCTTTGCATAACCCTGGATAAACTTCCTGTAGTAACCGGCTAGTCCCAAGAAGGAGCGGAGATCCTTTTGAGTACGTGGTGTTGGATACTTTCCTACAGCACTCACCTTGTTAGGGTCTGTGGAGACCCCGTCCTTGGAGATGATGTGCCCAAGGTACGTGATTTCTGCTAGAGCAAAGTGACACTTCGGTGGCTTTAGCTTGAGGTTGGCGTCACGAAGTATATCAAATACTTCTCCCAGGTGTTGGAGATGAGCCTCGAATGAGTTAGAGTAGACCAGCACGTCGTCCAAGTAGGTCAGTACTGACTTCCAAGACATAGATGAGAATAGGGATGAGATAATGTATGAAAAATGGCTCGGGGCGTTCACTAAGCCAAATGGCATCACCTTGTACTGGAAAGTTCCTTCTCCCGGGACAGTGAATGCTGTCTTCTCCTTGCTGTCCTCTGCCATAGGTACCTGGTGATATCCCGACATCAGGTCGAGGCTACTGAACAAACATGCCTTGCTGGTTCCAAGTGACATAAGTGCCTGATCAATATTACTAATTGGCCAGTGGGTGACCGACGTAACTTTGTTAAGAACGCGATAATCGATTACAAATCTCGAAGTTCCGTCCTTTTTCTTGACGAGGAGGACTGGCGCTGACCAAGGGGAGAATGCAGGCTCGATGATGTCATTGTCCAGCATTTCATGGATGTGATTGGCTATGTCTTCTCGCTGTGCTGGGGTGACAGGGTATGGCCGCACTCGCGTTGGGGGGCTAGTGCCTGTATCGATGCTACACTTGAAAAGGTGTGTTCGTCCAAGTTCTGTGATGTCCTTTGCAAACACGTCTCGATGGGTGGCAAGAAAGGTACGAAGTCTGTCATTTTGGTCGGAATCTAGGGCAGAGTCTGGAAGAGGGAAGTAGATATCTGGTCTCGACGAGTTGGTGACATCTGGTGACAGTGGTGACGTATTGGTGGCATCAGGTGACAAGTTGGTGACATCAGATGGGAGGTTGGTGACATCAGGTGACAGGTTGGTGACATCAGGTGACAGGTTGGTGACAACAGGTGACAGGTTGGTGACATCGGGTGACAGGTTGGTGACAGTGGGTGATACGCTGGTGACATCAGGTGTCGCATAAGTGACGTCGGATGACACTGATGGCTTGTCTCTTCCACTAAGGTCCCAGTCGTCAGCAATGTCCTCAAGCACAGCGATTTCTGTACCTGATGGCAGCTGTATGCAAGACTCAGTAAGGTTACATACCTTGTATGGGACAGTCCCGGTGATCGACGTCACTAAGCAGTGGCTGCCAAGCAGGGAATAGTTGTGATATAGATGAGTTGATGGGGCGGCGATGGCGATGGTACCGTTGGTGGCATCCCTGTCCATAGTGAGCATGAGACATCCTTCAGACTGGGGCAGTATCGTGGTGTGTGTTGTCGTCCGCAGGGTGCGTTGCTTGCCATCGCCTATGAAGGGCACTGCAGTTGATCCGTTCTGTAGTGTGAGCTGCCGACGCACCAGGTCAATGGATGCTGCATTCTCATATAAAAAATCAAGACCCAACAACATTGGATGAGTGAGACCACGAATAATGTAGAATTTGTGTGAGATTGTCAGATTTTGTATCCTCAGGGGAAGCATGCTTACACCTGTAATTGTCAATGGACTGCCATCTGCAGCACTCACAGGAGGGACAGGTTCATCCACGTATGGGTAAATCTCAGGACCTCCAATACGCATATAGGTCTCATGTTGGAGACATGATGTAGCTGCTCCACTGTCCACCAATGAGTTTACACAATGGTGATCAACCCAAAGTGCAATAGTGCTGCCCGCCAAATCAACGGCGTTTGTGTCTATACTTTCGTCCCCAAGTGCACTAACGTCATTCTCCAGATAATCAAGCTTATCATTAAATCTTACTTGTTTGGGAACCTTATTCCGGGGGGGTGTTGGGTTGTTATCGTTACTTGTTTGCTTGGGGGCTGGGTAATCTAGAGAGGGTGGCCCAGTGAACTGGTCATCTGATAGTCCTGAATTATTCCTAGGGGACGGAGGGTGAGAGGTGTGATCACAGTCTAACTCTAATTGCCTGATTGGGGAAGGAGCTCGAGTGGTAGGGATTGGTAGTCAGGTTCGGATATTTGGCTGGGGCTGCCGACACATGCGGGCTATATGTCCGATGCGTTGACATTTAAAACACACTGCTCCCCTGAAATTACACTGTCCTGATGGGTGATTATAGCCACAAAAATGACAACGTTGCAATTGGTATGGCTGGGACTGATTACTGATGAAACGGTTATCCCCTCCGGCTGATCGGGGGGTAAAGTCGCGCTGTGGGAATCTCCCTCTCCGTGGCGGAAGGTGGGACAGGGGTTGGCTGGGTCGTGAAGGGTGCTCCTCTCTAGCTTGCAGGTATGGACGAATGTCCACTGCATTCATATTGCTCAGTTCATGGGATGGCTCTGACATGCGGTCTACCTTATCTGACAAGATATTAATTGCCGACATAACCCTCATCTCATGTTCATTATCTGCCCCTGTTTGTGCTGCATCGGCAATCTCAGCGCTATCAATCACTTGCTTAAGTGTGACATGGGGACGGGTAAGAATAAACTGCTTAATATGAATTCTAGCATTACGTAGGATGAGGTCTTTGATGTAAGTGTCATCATTACGGTTTACAGCTGCTGCCTCATATCTAATAGTTTGGAGGAAGTCCGAAAAACTCTCAGAATGCTTTTGTTTCCTATCCAGAAGGTCATTAGTCCTGTTTAAGAGTTTGATAGAGTTTGGTGTATACCTCTTAATGAAAAGAGCTCGCGCCTCATCCCAGGTCGGGATGGAACGGAGATCGGCAGATTCGTACCATTCCTGAGCTTTGGAGACCAAATACATTGGGAAAAGATTCCTTATTTCAAGAGGGGTACGTTTATGAATGAGACAGAATCCTTCGAATCTTTGAAGCCAACTAAGAGCAAGCGCTGGATCGGCGCCGTCATATGGGAGCATAGGGATATTTGACAGTGCAAGAGAACGGGACATTTCTCCTATTTGAGATTCTAATGGAACTGTACTCGCTGGGGACGAGGAAGTGGCTGTATACTCAGGAGGGGCTGGGGCGATAGGCTGGTTGACAGGGGCGGCGTGCATTGTAACCTGCTGGTTCAAAATAGAGGGTTGGGGTGCCGTGGGGATGAACGGGCCTGGACCATCTGGAGGAGGCAGAGAAAATTGGTCACGCGAAAATGACCACTGAAACGGGAGAGGGGGTTGAGGAATGGTCTTAGTTCTTACAGATTGTGGAGCAGGGGTGGATGCTGAATTGGCCATGGGGTTAATTACCGGCATTGCATCTCGATTACTGTTAAGGGTAGGAGTGTTTTGATAGAGTGTAGGATGTTTAGCACTATTGGGGGGCTGAGGAATGCCGTTAGTGGGGGAATCACCCGACTGTCTGGAGGAATTTGTCAGTTGACCAGGGGGACGAGAGACCTGCCGGATGGGCGTTAACTGTGGCGTAAATGGCATTGTCTGATTGTTAAGATATTGGTTGCAGTTAGGTTTTTAGTAGAACGTGCGACAATTGGTGAGTCTGATGGTAGAGATATGAATGTTTGTTATCTCACCTGGTTTTTCTGCTGTCCTCCGACAACCAATTGTCTAGATCCTTAGTGCTGTAGAATGAAGTGTAGGCGGTGGTAGGTGATATGTTCCTGGGCACTGAAGCTGGAGCGATGGTATGTTCCTCCGAACAGAAATCACAGTGGCACTGAAGTATTTTCTCAGGTCGTACCCCGCAAGCTCCGCCAGATATCCACGGGTGTATTTAGGTACCCGGTGTGTGAGATGTTAGGCAGCGAGATGGTACGTATTTAATTAAAGGGATGTTCGCTTGTTGACCACACCGGACACTCGAGTGGACTTCAAGTACTTCACATGCAACACGGCACCGCACAGCACACAAGAAGGAGAGACTCAATTCAACCTCAGGACAGCCCGCACCAGACTGACTAACTTTATTCAAGAATACAAATATATTCTATCAAGTGGTCACTAACATTGGACGGTATTGGACGGCATGACCATTTATAGTCAAACCATCCCGGGCATTCTTATCTCAACACTGTGTCCAACCTTCCTACCCTTTTTGTCTCAATTAGAGACCTATTGGTATCATTAATAACAAACAAGTCTTTCCTTTTGTTTGCTATAGACTCGCCTAACCGTACATACCCCTTTAGGCAACTATTACTATTTGGACATTCGGCCGAAATCGTCCATCTACTGCTGATTCCTACTAATGCTATTGACTTTGCGGCCACGAGTTGTCCCTTATAGCTGATTCTACAGATTTCAGTCTTGTAAACTAACAGCGAATATTTTGATTAGCCAGACCAACATGATACATTACTGCAGTGTAGTGACCGACTTAACTTATTTGTCTGAATGTTTCTTTTCCAATTTATTCATATTTTCCCTTAAATTATACCTTAAATTATCCTCTGATACAAGCTATAGTATGTCCGTTCAAAAATTCATAAACTTATTGCAAAAGAACGCGGTTTCATTTAAGTTTACAACGTGTTTTACAAAACTACTATTCTTCATGATAAACACCCGGTATTGCCATTAACACCTGATAGTGAAACGATAATTTTTTTTATTTCGAAAATTAATTTAAGTTCAAAGTTTGCTTTGCAATTAATTACACTCACTGAAATTGCAATACTACAATACATTTGGAAGCAATTAAGATATCATTTAATGAGATTGGATAGACCACGGAGGCCAGTTGAAAATACAGGATGTTTTTCATGACCACAGTGGTTTCACAGTTTTCTTAACAAGAAACATTACCGTGAATCATACTTAATATATTGATAATTTACAACAAAAACAACATTGGTACCAAATGTGTATATGCATATCAAATGAAGTTTTTTGTAAGCTGTTTTCATATCAAAATGGGTATACAGTAGATTGCGGTAGCTTGTACTGTACAGCAGGAATTGCACGTGCAGCACGAGAGGCATGCCAATGTCAGCTACTTGAAATGGACACTGTTTCTCCAATAAGAGTCAATGTTTCATCTTCTCATCATATCTAAGACAGATATATATATATATATATGCATTACCCTACTTATCCGCATTATCAAAACTGATTTCATATTGAAATTTGATTGACATAACGTTGAGCTAGTGTGTAAAATAGTTACCGACCTCGACCTGGGGTTCAAGTTAGATGAACCCTCGCGCACGTGATTCATGAATACCTCGGTCAAACGGCCTCGGCGTTCATGATTCACGTGAGCGAGGGTTCATCTAACTTCACCACCTCGGTCTCATTTTGGAACTATTACATATTACATGTTTTAATAAATCCTTTCCGTTTTACCTAATTCCTGACACTTCATATATGGCAAATAACATAGCCAGTGAGGGATAAATATACATTTTATAATCATCTATATCTGATTACGGTCTGAACAATGATTATCTAGATAATTATAATGATCATTCAGTTCAAACAAATCCTTTTCAAAAGCATTTAAAATTATTAAATTGGTTCACTCCCAACACTAACTGTTAGTTTTTTTAGTCCTTTGTTCCCATGCAATTAATTTATTCCAAATTGAAAATTTTGGTTAATGAATAACAAATTATCTTTTATTTTGTTTGTCATGCTAATAAAAGATATCATTTAATATTCATCTTAAAAACTAATTGAACAGCTGTCTGAACAATTCTTTTTTTACAAAGTCTTTCTCACCAATTCTCTCTGTTAGTTAAGATACTTCAATAAACATATTACTGAGTTGACCTCCAGATTATTTCCATTGCAAACCTCTCTTCTACCCCCACCCCTTCTATCCCCCCTTTCCCTCCTCCCCTTTTTTCTCCTGTCCTTCCATTGCAAACCTCTCTTCTCTCCCACAATCCTTCTACCCCTTCTCCTGCAACTCTCCTCTAAAGAGTATCTGTATTGCATATTAAAATGAGGGGAGGACACTCACTATATGGAATAACAGTAACTTACATAAGAGGATACGTTACATAAGCTACATGCAGGTGCAAGAGGTCATCATAGGTCATCATATCTAGTAATTAGCATAAAACCCCATGTTGCTAGCCTATTCTGACCAATCAGATTGCACTAACATATGTCAAGATTTAAGATATTCAGAAATCTTCAGTTAGAATTACATGAGACATTGACCTGGACAGTTTACTTTGGCAATTGGACCTATCACTAGCTGAATTCGTGATTTGTGTCAGAGGGATATATTCCAAATGTTTATGTGCATCATCTTTTTAGTTCTTTGGAAGTTGAGAGTGTGACTAAATGAAAACTCCTAAACCAATCAAGATATCATAATGAAATTAATACAGATGCCCACATAAAAGTAGCATTTTGAAGATTAAAAAGTACAAGATGGTCACCAATTTAGCCATAGATATAAAAAAAAGTTATACAAAAACCTACTGCTTGTTAACAAATCATGATATATCATTCTTGTATTAATGTTTGTTCAAGCTCTAGTGGTTTCCAACAGAAGAATAGCATTTTAAAAGATAAAAAAATCATGATGGCAGCCATAATCAATTATCATATAAAAGATGGTTACACAATTAAACCCTATTACCACATCATTCATTTTAAGGTGAGCTTATATACCCTCGGTACTTTTATTTGTCTTTGCCCAATTTGTAAGTCTGGGTTGGATAATCCGTGTTACTGAATGCGCTTACAAGTGAAATCCCTCTATAATTATCTGGATTATCTCTTTCACCTTTTTTATGTATGGGAATTATTATTGCTTCAGTCCAGCTCTTAGGAAAAAAATCCTTTTTGGAACACTGTATTAAAGAGATTTCTTAGAGAGGGGGGAAATGATATCTCTGGAACACGTGAGCATTTCAACAATTATACAATAGTTACCTGGGGATTTCCCTTTTATTTCAAGTGATCTAAGGCTGATATAATTTCTGAATCAGTAAAGTCACCTCCAAGAATCAATATCATCAACATAATCATCTACATCTTGAGATTCAAAACCCTTTGTATTGTCTGCTCAACTTTTATCAAAAACTGAGTTAAAATGCTTATATATTTTATCTTTATCAATAATGGGTTATTCACTTCAACCAGAGATGGCGCGGAGCTCTTCAAGAATGTTTTAGAATCAGATAGACTTGCATTTAATCTCATAAATCTGTTTGCTTCAATGATATCTTTATTTCCTAATATTTTTAAACTTTCATTCCGTAGTTGTAATACGTGATTCTTGCTTAATTTGATTTTTGTTTTCTGAATCTTCTTAAAGAAAATCTAGCCTCTCTTTTAGTCGTTCTACACTGCTTGTTTTAGAGTGACTTCAAGGGGCAGTAGCACGTTTTTTGATGATTTTATATTTCAAAATTTTCGCTGATAAATGTACGTTTATGCTAAATGTATTATTTTGATAGTATCAAAAATCTCATTACACAAGCCAATCAGCCATAGCCAGAGGACAAAGTATGAAGATTCACATAAAATCCATTAGCGGCCATTTTGTGTGAACACCTTTAATTCATTTTGTGTAAGAAAAAGGAATCGCATGGCTAAACTTTACATTATATATTTGAATTATTACTGCTTCATTTAGTTTAAATACATTGTATGTCAATTGGAACCATTAATTTTCCTTTTCCTGACATCACCTTATATTCCCCCCAAAAACGTGCTACTGCCACTTTAAAGTTATCAGTTTTCACTAACAGCTTTTTCAGACAGTCTATAGCAGATATCATTACAGAAGTAAATTGAAACACTATAGTACTCACGGAAATAGAAATAAAATGCTTTTTGTCGATTATTTCTTTGTTTTGAACTAACTAGATATTTATATTCTAAATATTCATTCACAATGTTTTTTCCCAACTCTTGTTTCAGATTTTTACAATTTAGAGGAGAGAAAACCATGTCATTTGCACGCCTCGAAATTATTTCGAAGCCGAAATGTATGTTTCTGATGCAAGCTATAGTATGTCCGTTCAAAAATTCATAAACTAATTGCAAAAGAACGCGGTTTCTTTTAAGTTTACAACGCGTTTTACAAAACTACTATTCTTCATGATAAACACCCGGTATTGTCATTAACACCTGATAGTGAAACGATACTTTTTTTATTTCGAAAATTAATTTAAGTTCAAAGTTTGCTTTGCAATTAATTACACTCACTGAAATTGCAATACTACAATACATTTGGGAGCAATTAAGATATCATTTAATGAGATTGGATAGACCACGGAGGCCAGTTGAAAATACAGGATGTTTTTCATGACCACAGTGGTTTCACAGTTTTCTTAACAAGAAACATTACCGTGAATCATACTTAATATATTGATAATTTACAACAAAAACAACATTGGTACCAAATGTGTATATGCATATCAAATGAAGTTTTTTGTAAGCTGTTTTCATATCAAAATGGGTATACAGTAGATTGCGGTAGCTTGTACTGTACAGCAGGAATTGCACGTGCAGCACGAGAGGCATGCCAATGTCAGCTACTTGAAATAGACACTGTTTCTCCAATAAGAGTCAATGTTTCATCTTCTCATCATATCTAAGACAGATATAAATATATATGCATTACCCTACTTATCCGCATTATCAAAACTGATTTCATATTGAAATTTGATTGACATAACGTTGAGCTAGTGTGTAAAATAGTTACCGACCTCGACCTCGGGTTCAAGTTAGATGAACCCTCGCGCACTTGATTCATGAATACCTCGGCCAAACGGCCTCGGCGTTCATGATTCACGCGAGCGAGGGTTCATCTAACTTCACCACCTCGGTCTCATTTTGGAACTATTACATATCGCGATACACGAGATGCGACATGATAACGGTAAGATACAAATTCATGGGTCTAAACTTAATATTTTAATGAGAATTATCTGAGTAACCAGCATTCAAACACAAAAATAGGCCTTCTTCATGAAAAAAGTCAATTAATGCTAAATCAAAGCTATCTTAACGAGGATTTTACTAAACTCTGGATTTCTTGATTCGATATTCAACAAAGAAATAACGATATTCACACCAAAATTGAACGATATTGACTAAAACTTGTATCACGATACAGACTAAAACTTGTATCACGATACAGACTAAAACTTGTATCACGACACAGACTAAAATATGAATCACGATACAGTCACCACGTATATTGCACATCTACTGCATACGTCATCACATATTTTTGTTTTTCACACTTCCAACGGTAATTGGCAGTTTTTATATAAAAAAAAACCGGATTAGAGGACAAAAAACTGTACGGGAGATCAGTCCCCCCCTCGGACAATCTCATTAAAATAAGATGATAGCGTAGTGTAGCAAATATATCATATTTTGATAAGATAACCCTTCGGACAAAACTGAATGTTGTTTTAGTCAACAAGTTCGGGATTATAATAACACATATCAGGCCGTACCGAATGTTTTCTTGCAACCCCAAAAACACATTTGCTGGCTTTTTGCGATGAAATTGATTCGTAGGCTACTGATTAGAAGTAATATTATTGGTTTGAGGAATTGATGTTATTAATATATAGGAGAGGAAACAATCAGAACATATGACGCGGGTTAATCTTAGACATCCAGTAGCACAAAGTAATTAGCAAGTCATTATTAATTCTGTCAGTTTATCCTAAAAGGTCAAATTAATTTATGGAAATACTCTTTCTTGTATGGTAGTTCGAAATAACGCAGACAATCCTTACTTAGATAGTCACGCAAAATCATATTGGGGAAATATATTAACTCCCCAAAAAACCCAGTTCTAGTTCTCTTGACAAGGGGTGGATAAATGAATTGATTTTCTCACACGCACATGAGATTTGTGTATTTATACAAATTCCCATTAATCTCTATACCACAATTTATTCAGAAAGATTTTGTCTACTAATTTCTACTGGATAAAACAGGAGAGTCAAGTGAGCGCACGCGGAACGAGGCCAGGTTGACTGATTGTATTCTTCTGTTTGATCCAGTAGACATTAGTAGACAAAATCTCTCTGAATAATATGGTGGTATAGAACTTTTATGTGGATTTGCTTAACTTTAGCGCACGCGGAACGAGGCAAGGAAACCATGTCGCAAGTCAGTAAACACTAAACTTTATGCGTGAGGTGTGGGACAGTTTACGGCCGCTTTAGTTCATATAAATTCTTCTTACTCGTTTCAGTTAAATCAACGTTTTTGCGGTTTTATAAGTAGTAGATTCGTTGTTCGTTACCTTGACCCGTCGTCAATCTCATCAACGTTAGATATTAATTGTGCTTTACTTGTAGGGACCAAAGAATTTGGTCGCTATATCCGGTGTCGCTATACGCATATGATTTTAATGATATTATATAGGGACGGGACTTGAAAATTTGTTCGCTATATCCGGGTTCTACTGTAGATTCGTTGTTCGTTACCTTGACCCGTCGTCAATCTCATTAACGTTAGATCTTAGTTATGCTTTACTAAGCTATGCAGAGTATGATCTTTCATTCATGAAACATTTGTCTGATTAATAAACCTCCAACCTGACCAAGGTTCACCATAGTGAAACAAATATCCTTCTCTTAAAGAGCCACTCAGTGATTTTCACACATACATGTTGTTTTGCTTTGAAACAGATGAAGATACTTAAAGGGGGTCTGCAACTTCTAATTTTTAACTTCCAGTGTTTTATTAGCGAGGCCCCGAGAGGGTCAGAGAGGGCCTCGCTAATAAAACACTGGAAGTTAAGAAATAAAAGGGGGTCTCCAACTTCTAATTTTTAACGTCCAGTTTTTTATCAGCGAGGCCCTCTCCGACCATCTCGATGCCTCGCTAATAAAACACTGGAAGTTAAAAATTAGAAGTTGGAGACCCCCTTTAATGATATGAATTCAAAGCATCTCACATATTCACCCCAAAATAAGGATTAAAGTATATAAATAAGCTCTTGTTTCAATACAACCGTCAAAAATATTTGTGGATGCCAATTTCATATCTTAAATTTATACAAAAACTTGTTATATAACATTTTCAACTAGAAACGGTCATTTTGTCTGCTTTTGATAAGTTTCTAATACTACGCATGACTGTCCGGTTTTCTATCACAATCCCTACTCCAAACCTTCCTATTTCCACTATTCAACGTCTTGTGGCTCTTAAGAGATACTTTCCTGAAAAAAAGTCGAAACTTCTCGTTCAAATGATACTTTTGATAAAGGCTGGCTTATTTGACCCCAATCAAATTACGGAGTGGCGCTTTGATAAAATTACGTATGAATGATAACAGAATGGAAAGGAGTACAAACGACATCGAATATTTCCTAAACTCTTACGATAGGAACTACATTCTATATACACGCCCGTCCACACATATATGAATATATAGGCTAAAGTATAAACGCGGTGTTAAATTGTTTAAAGGGGCAGTAGCACGTTTTTTGATAATTTTATATTTTAAAATGTTCACTGATAATTGTAAGTTAATGCTATATGTGTTATTTTGACAGTGTCAAAAATCTCATTACACGAGCCAATCATCCATAGTAAGAGGACAAAATATGAACATTCACATAAAATCCATTTGCGGCAATTTTGTGTGAACACTTTTAATTCAGTTTGAGTAAGAAAAAGGAATCGCATGGCTAATCTTTACGTTATATATTTGAATTATTACTGCTCCATTTAGTTTAGATACATTGTCTTTCAATTGGAACCATTAGTTTTCATTTTCCTGACATCACCTTATGTAATACCCCCTAAAAACGTACTACTGCCCCTTTAAGGTCCATATAACGGACCAGATGAATGAATACAGCTTTATTTCTCTCTTTGTTAATTTAATCAACTTTTTTTTACATCAGGAATGTTTTTAAAAAGCTAAACAATGATGTTTTTACATCTGTTAACAAAACTCTTATGGAAGAATTTCCAAAGTTATAATTTCCCACATAGACTTACGCACACACTTATTATTAAGGCGATGTACAGGTATGGGTATTATACCATGTTAATTTCCTTATTTGACTGAGAAGCAAATACGTATCTCTGAAAATGTTTACTGGTGGTATCCAAACCAATCAAAACATTCCTGCGTGTATGACAGTTTACGCATAATAGTAGATACCATGATTCAATAATTTGTTCCGATTGTTCAAGAAAGACAAGTGTTTTCCGTGATTAAAAAAAAATCAAACCCTTTTGTAAAGAAAGCTTGGCGCTTTATGTAATTATATCTTGGGACGGCTAGGATAATAGAAAGAGAAAGCCTGCAATGTGACAATGGCCATGTATTGTGATGAAACCTGTAAGCGTCACATGTCACTGCTTATCGATATACATGTAGTTGTTTCTGAAATCTGTTTGAGTTTAACATTCCAAGCTTTGAGCTAGAGCGCGTTTACCAGGTGTACTGACTGTTCTTATTATCACTTCTTACATACCACTTGGACCTCGTTGTCCGTGGCAACCATTCATAAAATAATCTTGTTCATCATTGATATCAGGACTGTTTTCGTCAGAACAGTCCTGATATCGAATGCAAGGACTCTTATTAATTCACGTAAAATATATTAAATTGAGCATTTTAATCGCTTAACAGTGTCTCTCAAATCGTTCTTCCGGCTCATTATCCGACAAGATTCCGGTTTACGGAGTGCAGGAAAAGGTTTAGGCAGTAAATTAGAAGAGTTATCGATAATGCCTCCTTTTGCAATAGAACATTTTGATTCAAATTAAAGTTATGAGGTGTGGTGTTTCTTGATTCTAAACTTTTGGCAACTAAAATGCTTAAATGGGGTCAAGGCATATAACCAATATCAAAGCGAGATTAAACAAACCTGCAAAGCCATTTGCACGGGATGCACGTGCGTTGTCACAGCAACAGTGAAATTGACATCAAATCTCAACTCGTTAGAACAAGTGTTTTGTAACATTTGCTTAATTTTTGGACTGAATAATAAACGTGATTTTTAAAATTCGTTGTATGATTTAATGTCACCAGATGTATAAGTATTAGGGAACAAATAATAAATAAATCGTGTAAAGTACAGTTTCCGTGACAGTATTGAGATTTTTTTACTTACTGAACAAAATGACTATCTAACATTATAATTTCTCTGTATCATGTCAAGAATATGAATGTCAATGTATTCATCATGTATTTAGAGTTACTTCCCTTTTCTATTTTTTTGCTATTCACTCCGTTAACCCGGAAGCTTGTGGGGGTATTTGACCCGAAGAACGATTTGAGAGGCTGTTTTGAGTGATTAAAATGCTCAATTTGGTTTATTTTACGTTAATTAATGAAATGTCTGAGGTGTCAACTAAGATTGCAAAACATTTTGAAGACATATATGTCTTTATTGAATTTTTGGAACAAGTTTTGATATACCAAATTTATTTTGATTCCAGTCAAGAGAAAGTCGTTGCCACCCTTTGCTCACTTCGTTCACACACAGGGAAAACTGGTTAGTTTAATCAATATCAGTGCGCAAACGCTACACTTTCCCTTTGTACAAAGTAAACCTATAGGCAATCCGTACGACATGGGTACTTCTTCTGTTATGGACATCATTAATCCTTTAGATTTCTCAATTTCTCTGCTTCTGTTAATTCAAAATAGAAGGCTAAGATAAAGTAGCAAAGTTTAATGAAATCAATGATGTCACATATTGTCCTGATTAACACACAGCGGAACATGTCACGTGATGTGGTTCAACCGATCAGGGAGTCTGGTCTGTAAAATAATATAACAAGCAGTCTAAGTAAACCTAGTCTCAATAATACTCGCTATACTCCCATGCTGAGTCTATCAATGACCCTCCAACGTTATATGTGCGAAAGCGGCATGGTAAGCCGAGCCCTGATTGGCCAATTCGATAAGTCGAGCCCTTACTACACCTAGCTAGACTCAATATGGGAGTAAAGCGAGTATTATTGAGGCTAGGTTTACTTAGACTGTATAGCAAGAGAAGAGAGTGAGATCAAATATTAAAAATCTTTCATCAATGGCAGCTTTATTATTTATATCATCAAACAACAAGTCGTCAAAGCAATAACACACAGCATGCAAAAGCTGCTAGAAGTCCAGATTTTTCTTACACGGGTGTGTCATTTTTGCAAGACAAACAATGGCAGACATACATAATGACAATGTCATTGATACGTTTTGGCATAAACTAATGACGTCAATGGTTAGTTTTCTAAAATTTGACTGTCAAAAACACTTGAGAGTGTCCCATCTATACATCTATACTCATTATATATACATGTATAATCATTGCACCTATGAAGGGTCATCTCATACGACAAAACTGAATATTGTTAGAATGATGCTTTTCTGTAAGATGGTAATTATGATCTTACATCGACAAATATTAAATGCCGAAATAAAACAAATACAAATCAGAAAAAACGTACTACAGAGCCTCCCTGTGGATACTTATGAGTTATAACACCTGCATGTACACCCATTGTTTGTTCATTTTATGGATGAGCATATTACTTTTGATGTAAATTTACTTACTTGAACTGACAAACTAGCACGCATTGTCCATATACAAAACAGTCATTAAAATTATTTTAGATGGTTTCATGTGTCATGCAAAATCTTAGCATGATAGCATGATGTGTTTGAACTTCAGATTTCCTACACGTTTACTCAAAGTGATTCATGTAGTTTCGCTAAGAAAAAGACCAGTTTATCTATATTAACAACACCTACGACTTATAACTAAAATGTTGAGCGCTTATAAGAGATTGTCTACAGCAAACCAAAAACTTGAGATTTGTCTTTTGACTCATTGAATGACTTGTCAAGTCTTTCACGGTTTACAGTGACTTGAGATGTAAGATTATAATTAAAGTGACACAGAGTATCTTTCTTAAATTTTTATTTGGTTTTGATATGCTACAAAATATCTAATATGCTGATCGAAGTTCATATCTCATCACTGGAATTGCAAATGTATCCATTTATGCATAATATCTCTAAAACGCTTGATTTTATGGAAAAATCAAGAAAACATCTCAAATACGTTTAATATTCGAAATCATGCATCCAATTAATCTACCTATAAGTTACAATACCTAATAAAGACTATCGAATCGAATATATCTTCCTGTCAGCTTATGACAAGGTTTAAAAATTACGTTTGGCAAATTTGCGCGAGCCACTCGAGCCACATTGTCCGGTTTTCGATTAAAATCTCGACTATTTATGGCCGTATTTTCGCTCTAATGTACTGATTGACCTTTAACTTGTTGTTTTCAGTAACAGTTAGTGGTTCCCGATGTAATAACATCGAATTCAAAATTTGACATATGTGATCCTATCAACATACTGTGTCTATTTAATTACAATGAATTCATTTCTAAAGTGAAATTCAACAATATTTGTTTCGTTTTCGAAATGCTACGATGCCTTTAAAGACATCACGAAAACCTTGATCTTTGCACCAGAATAAGCGGGTATTTGAAAAAAACTTACATATTCAGCTGTAAATCGATTGAATTTAAACGAAATCAAAAACTCACTCTACATCTCTCTCACAGACAAATGGGAGAGGCCGTTCTTCACATGGATTGTCCATCCAACCATAAATATGATTTGTCGCTTTGACAGCTAGGCAATTCTCCCCATGGAAATGATTGTTGACCATATTGTTTGGTTCTCCATGGAGCCAGTTCGTGTATGTGAAGTTAAAGAGATTTTTGTCATTCCAAACCCAATGTGACTCCATGACTAGGTCATTGCCGCCGACCCATATCGGTTGTCCCATATCTAAAGAAATGGTTTATAAATAAAAGCCACTCCATTGTTTGTTAAGGTCCCATGTGAAAATCTTCGTAAATACTGTCATTTGAACATGCAGTATTGACTATTGCAGGAAAGTATCCGGCATTTAAAAGCTAGTCGACGTTGTCAATATGAAGGTTTGAAGAAATCGCCCTCCAACCGTTTGATGCCAAATGTTTGACACACAAATAATGCTGAGAATACTTTATTAGGTCTTCAAGACTACGTCTGAAGACCTATTGTTATTATCCGTGTTTTTCTTATTATTATTTGCACGTTTTTTGTGGCAAGTATTCTGAAGAAACGGTTTGAACGAATGTCATGAAATTCTCAGGGATTGTAGCCTGTACCATGAACTCGTTTTGTGTCGAGCCCGATTTTTGAATTTAGATTTTGTTTTCGAGTTATCTCCCCTTAAATTAAAAACCATTTCATGCCGTTTTCGGCCGTATAAATAGATTTTTTGCTATTTTCGAAAAACTGAAAAAATTCTGAAATTTCGCGGTTCTGACGGTGCGTGCCTTTGAAAATCTTCTTCTCACAAACGGCAATACTTACAGACTAGTGTGATAGCTCGTTCGAAAGCCTAATGAGTGTGTGAAAAAGTTTGCGTAGCGAATTTTTAATTTCGACCTGTGACTCGAGTTATCTGCCCTTGAAGTTCGACATTTTTTTGAAGGGTCATTTTTCATGTTACGTTCAAACGGACATTTCTCTGTAAGGAAATATCAAATAAGAAATCTGTTAGTTGCATTCTGTTCTACTATGATAGTTGAACAAATTCACTACAGATCGTTATCATATAAAAGTTGATATTAAAGGAAATATGTGGACATAAAGAGGTTTTTTACATTTTCCATGATTTCAACAGTTTTCGAGGGTTATTTTACTTTGAGAATTTTAGTTCCAAAAGTGTTACAGATAGAAATTTTATAGTTGATGTTTTGTGAAGCAGATGTAATGAGTAGACAGAAAAAAATATCAACAAGTCATGATAATTTTTTTTTTGTCCAATGACCAGTCCTTTAATATTGCGATTTTCTGAAAATTTGCATTTTTAGCACATTTCAAAATTCCATAGTTTCTTTATTAAGAAAGATACCTTTAAATTGATTGTATTTTCACATGCGCTATTCCAAACACACTTTTTGCTATGTTGTACTTTATCTTAAAAATGTTGATAGTTAAGGAGCTAGAAGGACCAACATGCAGTAGGGGTCTAAAAATCTTCAAATTTCAGTGTTTTCAATAAAGTTCCAAAATTCATTACTCCATTACTATTTAAGTTATCAAAACAAAACATACATCTTTGTATGTGGATAAACAAGACCAACATTGTTTCTGATATACCTTATCAGTAAAATATCAATAGTTAAAGTGTTAGGTTTCATTACATTATACAGGGGTCAGAAACAGTCAACTTTACATTACAGCATTAAATCACATGTATCTCGAAAACGGTGAGAGATAATTCAACCAAATTTTTTTCTGCTTCTAGGAATAATATTCTCTGAAGAAGGATGTCATAGCTGACATTGTCCACATGATGAATTTTTCTGAAAAGTCTTTAACACTGAATATCAAGTGAAATTTGGTCATTTAAACAATTCAGAGAATTAACGATTGTAACACTCAAAGTAATCTCTCTTTCATTTGTATATTCCTTGATATTCTCTATATATGATATAGCAATATAACTACATGCTTACAAAGAGCAAAGCATCAAGCAAATTCATGAAAGTAGAAGTACATGGAAGAAGAAGATGAAGAATACACGGAAGAAGAAGATGAAGAATGCAAGGAAGAAGTACATCGAAGAAGAAGAAGTACACGGAAGAAGAAGTACATGGAAGAAGATGAAGAATGCACGGAAGAAGTACATCGAAGAAGAAGAAGTACAAGAAAAAAGAAGAAGTACATGGAAGAAGAAGATGAAGAATACACGGAAGAAGAAGATGAAGAATACACGGAAGAAAAAGTACATGGAAGAAGATGAAGAAGTACATGGAAGAAGAAAAAGAAGAAGAAGCAGAAGTACATGAAAAAATAAAGAAAGAAGAAGAAGCAGAAATACATGGAAGAAAAATAAGAAGAAGTACATTGAAGAAGAGGAACTCCACGGAAGAAGAAGTACATTGAAGAAGAACAAGAAGTACATGGACGAAGAAGAAGGAGAAGAAGTACATGGAAGAAGAAGATGAAGAATGCACGGAAGAAGTACATCGAAGAAGAAGAAGTACAAGAAAAAAGAAGAAGTACATGGAAGAAGAAGATGAAGAATACACGGAAGAAGAAGATGAAGAATACACAGAAGAAGAAGTACATGGAAGAAGAAGATGAAGAAGTACATGGAAGAAGAAAAAGAAGAAGAAGCAGAAGTACATGAAAGAATAAAGAAAGAAGAAGAAGCAGAAATACATGGAAGAAAAATAAGAAGAAGTACATTGAAGAAGAGGAACTCCACGGAAGAAGAAGTACATTGAAGAAGAACAAGAAGTACATGGACGAAGAAGAAGGAGAAGAAGTACATGGAAGAAGATGATGAAGAATGCAAGGATGAAGTACATCGAAGAAGAAGAAGTACACGGAAGAAGAAGTACATGGAAGAAGAAGATGAAGAATACACGGAAGAAGAAGATGAAGAATGCAAGGAAGAAGTACATCGAAGAAGAAGAAGTACACGGAAGAAGAAGTACATGGAAGAAGAAGATGAAGAATGCCTGGAAGAAGTACATCGAAGAAGAAGAAGTAAAAGAAGAAGATGAACAAGTACATGGAAGAAAAAGAATAGAAGAAGAAGTATTACACGGAAGAAGTACATGAAAGAAGAAGATGAAGAAGAAGAAGAAGTAAATGGAAGAGGTAAAAGAAGAAGATGAAAAAGTACAGAAGAAGAGGTATTACACGGAAGAAGAACAAGAGGAAATACATGGAAGAAGAACAAGAAGAAGAAGAAGTACATGGAAGAAGAAGCAGAAGTACATTAAAGAAAAAAAGAAGAAGCAGAAATACATGGAAGAAAAATAAGAAGAAGTACATTGAAGAAGAGGAACTACACGGAAGAAGAAGTACATTGAAGAAAAATAAGAAGTACATGGAAGAAGTAAAAGAAGAAGATGAAAAAGTACATGGAAGAAAAGATGAAGAAAAAGTACAGAAGAAGAAGAATTACATGGAAGAAGAAAAAGAGGAATTACACGGAAGAAGAACAAGAAGAATAAAAGTACATGGGAGACGAAGAAGAAGAAGTCCATGGAAGAAGTAAAAGAAGAAGATGCAAAAGTACATGGAAGAAAAAGGTGAAGAAAAAGTACAGAAGAAGAAGAAGAAAAAGAGGAATTACATGGAAGAACAACAACAAGAAGAAGAAGTACATGGAAGAAGAAGAAGTACATGGGAGACGAAACAGTACATGGAAGAAACAGATGAAGAAGTACATGAAAGAAGAAGAAGTACATGGAAGAAGAAGACGTACATGGAAGAAGAAGATGAACATATGGAAGAAGAAGAAGTATATGGAAGAAGAAGAAGAAGAAGAAGAATTACAGAAGAAGAAGAATAACATGGAAGAAGAAAAAGAAGCACATGGAAGAAGAAGATGAAGTACATGGTAAAAGAAGATGAAGTACCTGGAAGAAGATGAAGTAGTTGAAAGAAGAAGAAAAAGTACATGGAAGAAGATGAAGTACATGGAAGAAGGAACAGAAGAAGATGAAGAAGTACATGGAAGAGAAAGATGAAGAAGTACATGAAAGAAGAAGAAGTATATGGAAGAAGAAGAGGAGAATTACATGAAAGATGAAGAGAAGAATTACATGGAAGAAGAAGAATAAGTACATGGAAGAAGAAGAAGAAGAATAAGTACATGGAAGAAGAAGAAGAAGAAGGATATAACTAGACTTCTTTAAATCCCACCTCATGATCTGAACTCTCTTTCTCAGCTATGTTAGAGACAATTTAAGATATCAATTACGTCAATAAATACTGATTTTAGAGGTTGTGTTGGGCCCCCATATAAGCAAGAAGCAGTACAACATCGTTTATTGATAGTAGAAGATCGACTTAACTCGTATTGAAATGTTTAAAATGTTTACTTGACGTGTGTACTTACAATGTTCAACAGTTCGTAGAAACATCTTCATATTCATGTCCTTGGCTTCATGTTCCAGTGTTGCAAGACGAGCATTGTGTGACCGACATGTCGCCTTGATTGAAACAAGAATTTAACATCAAAATACATATTTATATCCTGAACACCAAACAGAAGAATGTAGTAAATGAATAGCTCAAGCTCAAGAATCCAACTTTCATACATGATGAAAAGACATTTTAATTTAATTAACTGTTCCCGAGAAAAACTAGCATATCATATCTGAGTAAATTGAAAATTCCATCTTAGTACAGAATAATGAAGGCATTGTTATGAATATACAACTTCTTTATTTAGTGTTTGTGACGTTTCGACATACTGTAGATACTAGTGTCGTTTTCAAGCAAGAAAACAGCTACAGAGATATGAAGAGTTATCACAGTAACAAGTGAAGATAAAGAATGACTGTTCTGGTTAAAGAGGCAGTAGCACGTGCAGGGGAATATAAGGTGTCAGGAAAATGAAAATTAATGGTTCCAATTGAAAAACAATGTCTTTAAACTAATTGGAGCAGTAATAATTCAAATATAAAACGTAAAGTTTAGCCATGAGATTCCTTTTTCTTACACAAAATGAATTAAAGGTGTTCACAAAAAATTGCCGTCAATGGATTTTATGTGAATCTTAATATTTTGTCCTCTGACTATGGATGATTGACTTCTGTAATGCGATTTTTGACACTGTCAAAAAAATACATTTAACATTAACTTACAATTATTAGTGAAAATTGTAAAATATAAAATTATCAAAAAACTTGCTGGAATGGACACACTGAACTGAATGTCCGATGCTTAACGCTATATTACCCTGGGACCTATCATCAGGGACATCTGAACAAGGCAAACGTGAGCACAGCTCACAAACACCCGCTGTAATTTTACCGCTATTAAACAACAATAATGAAACGAGGACAAACATTTTGTCACACGACTCACATGCACGAATGATGACAACTGTCAATCGACTTAGGTTGACTTTTATATGTGGAGAGGATACTTTTAGAGATGGATCGAAGGTAACATTATACACATATCAGTTGAATATTCTCAGAGTATATACAAACGAATGATCTGGTCTGTTCATTGGATGATCTTGACATGACATGAACATTGAATTGTAACCCTGAAACCCCTTTGCAAAGGCACACCTTCGCCGCAAAGGTAACAGTCATACCAAATTTGACGTATCAGAGTCAAACAGTTTTTAAGTTATGCTCCGAAAATGTAAACAAAGTTTTGGGTTTAAATTTCAAAACAATTGGTACTCTGGTTTTGGTACCCCTTACAGACGCATCTTCCTCACATAGGTAGCATCCATAGCAAATTTATAGTTTATGAGTCAAATAGTTATCCTACGATAATGAAACAAAGTCAGAAATTCGTCCGTTTTGGCCAACATCTCCGAAAACATGTGGTACCTTGTACTTTTACCCTTATAAGACACATCTGCACCTCATCCATACCAAATAATATTATGAAGTTATGCTCATTAAACGATTTTGGACGCACGGACGGCCGGACACGCGGAACGCTATGTACTTCCTACTACGCCGTAGGGGGGTATACTTATCAACAATGTAAATAATGAACAAATACGCTTAACAATAACAATAACAATTTATCAATTTCAAGTTAAGCAAGTGTTATAATATTAGTAACATCAGATCTTAAACCTGGAGGAACAAAACACTCCTGGATGAATTGTGTGGGAAGTATTTAAAACAGATCCGGGTGATAATTTTATATACTTTTATATACTGTTTTTCTTACCTGAGCCGTTGACCAGGTTACAGACTGTTTAAACAGAGCCAGACACGTCTGCTGGAACCTCGTCCAGTCTGCAGGACATCCTCCTGGAACAATTTAGATATCAAATCTACACTGATGTCAAGCGGAGAAAATAAAATCATTTTCTACCATTTGTAAAGAAATGATTTGAACAAACACTCCACCTTTGAACCAAAGGTAAAAGAACATAATTTTACGTTTTTAAAAATTAACAACGAGCAGACATTAAACTAACCATAATGATGTCAAGAGGTGAAAATAAATTCCTCTCCTACCATTTGTAAAGAATTAATTTGAACAAACACTACACCTGTGAACCAAAGGTAAAATAACATAATTTTACGTTTTTAAAAATTAACAACGAGCAGACATTAAACTAAACATAATGTGATCTTTTAGAAATTAAATCTACACTGATGTCAAGAGGAGAAAATAAATTCCTATCATCCGATTTGTAAAGAACTGATTTGAACAACCACTACACCTGTGAACCAAAGGCAGATGGCAGACAGCGAGAAAAAGTTGTAACCCAAAAGATCTCCCTTATTTGCAGCCAATGAAAACACATTTTGGATATCCATGACTGGGGATTCTCAACGGTCGCATAGTGACATGGAAAATATTATGCCTTTATGTTTATTTTTCAATAACAGTGTGAGAGGGAAATATTTGAAAAATCAGATATGGATAGGTTTTTTCATAAGATAGATACTGTTTTATAATCGTGTAAATAATTATTTGTTTTATGATAGATTCTATTTTACTAATTAACCAAATAATAACTAACGAGAAGGTACAAAGCTATGGTTTGTAAAAGGAAGAGTTATCTCCCTTGGATGTTACATTTCAACGATAGCATTGCCGAAGCAGACGAAAAGAGCGGAGGTTTTGAGAATGACCACTTTTGAAACGGCGTCGCTGATTGCACAACTAACTTCGATTGCCTCCAATCAGATTTCTACATTTCTATCTCATGCATTAGCCGTAACAGAACAGAGGCTAACTCAGGCATGACTGAGATGCCTCTGTGGGGAGAGAATGACATCAGGTAAGACTTGAAAATTTACCTAAACATATGGTCCTACTCGCTATTCTTAATGTTTGTATCTCCAACATCAGGACTGGAACATTTATCTGATACACATGGTCCTACTCGCTATTCCTAATGTTTGTATCTCCAACATCAGGTATGATTGAAACATTTACCTGAAACAATGGAAAGGAATGCAAGGAAAGCAGTTAACTTCATGACGAAATGTGTAACGTTCCCGTGTTTATCAAGGAGAGATATGAGAGCTATAGTGAACCAGAGATAATGACCACCTGTTGCAATGTGAAAAGCATGCAGTGCAAGTTAGTAAAGCTGCAGTTAAATAACACTAAGGATTAATTTGAAGTTTAGAGAGCTATGGTATAATATAAAAGCTTTAGATATAAAATAATGATTTAAAATGGTTAGTTTTGCTTAGTTTAATGAGAATGTAATTCTCATCAAAAGATCACAAACAAATATATACAATTCACGTGTTTATTAATAAAATTATGTACAATACAAATTATTGACTCTGCCACACTTTCATACAGACTATATGCATATCATAGTCAATGTAAATTTAACTTGACAACAAAAACTATGAAATTGTTACTATTTGTCAGATTCGGTAATGCTTGGCAGTTGGCATAAACAATCCGTAGAATCGCATTCCTATTCCCCAACTTAAAATATATATATACTGAACGGTATTTAAACCCAATCTGTATTCAATGTCACAGAACTTGTTATAGTTACTTGGTGATATTTGTAGAAACAGAAATTAGGACCTACAGTTTAAAGAATGTCAGAATGATTCCTGTCGAGTTCGAATCCAAGACAATTTTAGACAGACAAACTCTGATGATCAGACGTGAACGTTGAGCATGACGTGCAAACGCAACCACGTGCATGGATCTAACAGTGCATGTTCATTCACTCCACTCAAGTCATTTACCATTCTCGATTATCCAGAGTTTACGTGTAGGATATGGTCCGAAAAGTCTCCATTAGTTTGGCACGAGGGACTTGTCTTAGGCCGTTAGGCCGTGGACGAGTCCCACGTGTCAAACTAATGGAGACTTTGAGGACCATATCTAACTTAAAGCAAAGTCACTGTCAACTTTTTGAGTTCTAAACAATGTATGGACTGAAAACACTTGTCTTTACGCCCAAACGCAACCTTCTTTGGTTTAACTATTGGAGGGTCGCTCTACCTTAAAAGCTTTAATTTCACGTGCATCAACGCTAGGAAGTTTCACACCTGACTGGTCCTGGACAGGTAAAAATGGCTAGCGATGACGATAATGATGTTTTCATTACTCAAAACAGTTTCCAAGGTTCGTTTGACTTGGAGATTAACTCTGATTTTGAACAATTACTCCAGGCTAATGATGACATAACAGACAATTTCAATGTTGAAAATTCTGCTCTTATTTCTTCTGATAGCGACTTAGATTTAGTCGCAGCTTCACAAGAAATTGAGAAAAATCTTTCAAATAATGATAATCAATCTTTCAAATCTCATTGCCAACCCCCTAAAGCGAACCGGTTTTCGGAACCTGTGACAAGCACTGATATAGAATATATGTGTTACTCTGCACATTCAGAAAACACAGAGGCGAAAAGTAAATGGGCAAATGGTGTATTTGAGGCATTGGTGGAGGAAAGGCTGCAGAAACATGCCAATGATAGGCCTATTATTTCTCTGAATAGGAATATTCTACAACTTGCAGTTAATGAACAACAATTAAACCAAACGTTAATTGGGTTCTTCGTGGAAGTCCGAAACAAGAAAGGTGAAGAGTATAGGGGCAATACTCTGTATGAGATATTGACATCCTTGCAATATTACATTCGAAGAAGGGGGGTTGAAATAAACTTCCTCGAATCATCATCATTTAAAGGCCTAAGAGATGTGCTAGACGGTCGTATGAAGGCTTTGGCAAAACAGGGGATTGGAATCGAAAAGCGACAAGCAGGTGTTATTTCTTTACAACAAGAAGAGATATTGTGGCAAAGAAAGATTACTTGGTGACGACTGTCCGGATCTGCTACTCGACACCCTTGTCTATCTGATCGGCCTCCACTGTGCTCTGCGGGCTGGAGACGAACATCGACACCTGAGGGTCGGCCCAAACTCCCAGTTTACTTTGTCATCAGACTCAAACCGTGAAAGGTAACATATAATTATATTCTATAATATTGAATGAAGAGTAATACCCGAATAAGTTGTCATGATACTTTTATGAAATGAGCGTGAAGTTTTATATTGCCCGAGCGAGAGCGAAGGTTATATTCAAATATACTTTTTTCTTCATTGCTCATTCTGTTTTGAATTGCCCGATTGCTTGTAATGATGTCAAAACCATTTGCAAAGAAAAGCAATTTATTCAGGACAGCAATCGACACATTAAAGGAAGAGATATTCATGTTTGCTTCAAAATCTTACCAAATACAACATTTGTTGATATAAATTAATACCAACACATTTACACATCCCAAAGGCCAAATATATGACTATTCGTAGTTTTCATTGAAAATCAAACAGCACCTTTAAATGTGCACAGATGCCATAGTCATATGCCATGTCCATCAATCATAGTTATATAACAAAGCCAAAAGGACTAATTCGTATCAATGTTTATGTTGATAGATACGTTTCCAAAACATGTTTGGCCAATTTAAGCACGCAAATGCTCGGTTTTCGATTAAAAAACCTGACGTTCACCAGTGATATTGTCACTATACTGAACCGATAGGTCTTAAACTTATATTTAAGAGAGTTGACAGATCCGAGAGAAAAAACTGTGTAAGGAAAATTACAACACAAGTTTTGCATAAATAACCGATGGTAGGTAGATTAAGTAACTTCATGTATTATGGGATGTTTTTGACTTGATAATATGCCATCCCACTTGACTCAAAACGTTGTTGCGGTGTGGTGGCTTGTGTGCTTCCCCGACCCTTGAGCTATGCCAAATGGAGCTGGCATGCTCCTGGTAGGGTCACCCAAGCTTTAAAAGTCAATTGGGTCAATTGTGTCGTTCTAAAACCTGCTTTCTATCCCTCTTTTTCGTCTGTTCTCTCATCCTGTCGAACTTCTTTCTCTCCGATCTGTCTTTTGGATGGCAAATCCACAGGTTTAATAGCTGAAAAAATTGATTGATATGATTTCTTTCCTATTTCTGACTATGACTAAAGGCCTATCTGATTGGCTAATGAAAGACGGTAATGCAACCAAGGGAGGTAATTTATGAATCCCATTGAGCCCATATTGGTTCCAGAGGTTAGTGGTAATATTATCGGAACGTAAACTCTGGATTATCGAGAATGGTCATTTACAAGCACACACAATATCGAAGGTCAGCCAAATTGCGAACATGCTACGCTTGATAAAATGAACCAAACAAATAAGGTCATGGGAATAGCACCCCTCATTCACGATAATCCGGTAATAGCTCCACTAACCTCTGGAACCAAATAAGGCTCAATGCGATTCATGAATTACCTCCCCTTAGTGGCATTGCCGTATTTCAGTAGCCAATCGGCTAGACCTTTTGTCAGAGTCAGAAATAGCTAGGAAAGAATTCATATTGGCAGATAAACGGTGAGTGAGTGAATTGGGGTATAACGTACTATCAAAATAGAGTTCAACTATGAAAAATGTGGATGTTGCCATCCAAGAGAGAGAAGATCGGAGAGAAAGAAGTTCGACCGGACGAGAGAACAGACGAAAAAAGGCATGGTGAAGGATAAAAAGCAGGATTTAGAACGACACATATTTGGTCTGGATTGTGCCTGTTAAATTAAAGCTTAGGTGACCCTACCAGGAGCATGTAATCTCCATCTGGCATAGCTCTCAGGATCGTCGAAACACACAAACCACCACAACGTAATACGGTTTTAAGTCAAGTCAGAAACATTCCAAAAAGACAGGAAGTTACGTAATCTTCCTACCAACGGTTATTTATGCTAAAATTGGGTTGTATTTACACAATTTGTTCTCTCTCGGATCTGTCTACTCTCTTAAATTTGGATGGCATCCACGTGTTAAATAGCTGTAATTTTGCAAAACAGCACGTTAAATCCCAACTCACTCACTTTTTCATAATTAGCAGCCCCGTCTAAGGACGGGGCTGCTATCAGTTTTTGTGAAGTTTCCATCGCCGCCGCCGCCGCCGCCGCGTCCGCCGCCGCCGCCGCCGCACTCGTACTACTAGCTATAACTTTTTCCCCCTAAGCTTTCCAGAACTCTTATTCATACCTTACTCCTCATACCTCGGGGGAACGATTTTGACACGTTCACTTTCAAGGTCAAAGGTCAAGGTCACGAGCTATGTATTCACACTAAGAATTCCTTGTAAACGCGATAACTTGAAAAGTTTTTGTGCTATGAAGCTCTAACTTGGTATATATCATCCTTGGAAAAGTAAAAAAAATTGAAAAGGTTTTGGCTACAATCCGTCAAAGGTCAAGGTCACAGCAAGGTCATGACGTAAGCATGTTTTAGCGAAAATGCTTTATTTTAACTATGAACACTTTTAATCAATACATGATTGTTATACTCAAAAAAAAGTGTTCAATGATTGTGTGACCTTGAAGGTCAAAGGTCAAGGTCATGAGATATGAGTTATTACAAAATGCACTAAATTGGGGTATAACTTTATCCCATTTAGCTTTTCAGAACTCATGAACATGTCTAAATGATAATACTTCCAGGGAATCATTATGACATATTCACTTTCAAGTTCAAAGGTCAAGGTCACGAGTTATAAAATCACCACAAAATTCTTTGTAAACACGGTAACTTGAAAAGTTTTTGTGCTATGAAGCTCTAACTTGGTATTTATCATCCTTGGAAAAGTAAAAAAATTTGAAAAGGTTTCGGCTACAATCTGTCAAAGGTCAAGGTCACAGCAAGGTCATGACTTAAGCATGGTTTAGCGAAAATGCTTAATTTTAACTATGATCACTTTTAATCAATACATGATTGTTATACTCAATAAAAAGTGTTCAATGATTGTGTGACCTTGAAGGTCAAAGGTCAAGGTCATGAGATATGAGTTATTGCAATTCCTTGTAAACACAATAACTTGAAAAGTTTTTGTGCTATGAAGTTTAGATTTTGTATATATTATCTCTTGAGAAGTACAACATTTTCAAAAAGTTTTGGGTACTAACTGTCGAAGGTCAAGGTCACAGCAAGGTCAACATATATGGAGAAAATGGATTAATTGTATTTTTAACACTTTATTTCATTACAATAATGTTATACTCAATGAAATGTGTTCTTTGATTGTGTGACCTTGAGTGTCAAAGGTCAAGGTCACGAGAAAATTCCCAATTTGGTGAGGCCTGTAAAAGGCGGAACAGGGTAAGGCGAAACCCAAAGTTCCGGGGCTGCTCTGCTTTTGTGGTATCCCGCAAACGCTAATCTAGTTAAAATCAAAGGCCATAGGATTAAAAGTTTACAGTCATAGGTATTCTCTTGACGGAAAACTGGGAATGCTAGGTAACAAATCGATTACCCCCACCCGTTTTAATAGACAAAACACATCACTCCCCTAAAACAGATGCCTCGGTGTCTTTTATTGAAATCTTTTTGATGCTATACCGAGAACATAGAGTCTGCAGACGTCTTGTTGCTTACAATATCCGCTGCTGATATCTTTTCCATGATACGGTCCTATGAGTTACACTGGCAAGACAGAAATGGACAGCGAACAGGCTCAATCTTGTTACCAAATCGGGTCACTACGTCATAAACGCTGTTTATAAATGTTAAATCTCCCCTATACAGATGGACTAGAAGACATAGTTTCTGCTGAGATGAACACTCGCCGTACATAAAATCCAAAAGAACAGTTGTGATACGAAGTTCTTCAACAACATTTTGAGACCATCCCACAACATTTTTGGCGATAAGTGAGCCTGTAAAATACTCGTTACACATTTTCTGTAAATTTGGTGATGTGACAACGAGTAACTGAAATAATGCAGATAAAGCTTTTCTAAGAGATTTGAGATATATGTATATTTTCAATGTACTCTGATGAATATGTCCATTCTCTCCCCACAGAGGCAGCTCAGTCATACCTGAGTTAGCCACTGTTCTATTTCGCCAAGATCCTGGGGTTCCGGTAGATTGCCCTAGCGGCAAAATGTTGTAACTTAAAATATCTCCCTTTTTTGCAGCCAATGAAAACACCTTTTGGATATCCATGACTTGGGGAGTTCTTAACAGTCGTATAGTGACATGGAAAATATTATGTCTTTACCTGTATTTTTTCAATAACAGTGTGAGAGGGAAACTTTTTGAAAATCAGATATGGATAGGGTTTATCATTAGATAGAAACGGTTTTATAATTGAGTAAATTATTATTTGTTTTATGATAGATTTTATTTTACTAATTAGCCAAATAATAACTACTGAGAAGGTAAAAAGCAATGGTTTGTAAAAGAATGAATTATCTCCCCTGGATGTTAAATTTCAACGAAAGCTTTGGCGAACCACACGGAGATGGCCGAGGTTTTGCGAATGACCACTTTTGAAACGGCGTCACTGATTGCACAACTAACTTCGATTGCCTCCAATCAGATTTCTACCTTTCTATCCCATGTATTAGCCGTAATAGAACAGAGGCTAATTCAGGTATGACTGAGTTGCCTCCATGGGGAGAGAATGGAATATGTCAGGACCAATAGAAATTCTACGAAAAACTCCTAAACGTCCGTTGGGAGAAATCCTAATGTTAAAAGATACTAAACCGACATGTTGGATTTGTCCCATGGGCGCGGCCATAGAGTTGGACCGTACCTATATAAGGGCGTGTTTGATTAGACAACACTCGAGTCGAGTCGTGTTGCGTTCGCCAATCAAGCAAACCAAGCCCTCGGGTTGGCTAACTAGGTCAAGTGTGTACTCGTCAATTTTGCGCGAGTGAGCTGTGTTGTGACGTCATCAAAATGGCAGCCTGTGAGAAGAAGGAGAAGATGAGGAGTTCATAATGGGGCGTTGAAAATTGAATTTAAACCTAATGAATTCCAAACTGAATCACTCTCCGTCATTTTGCATGCGCTCCCATGTTTAATTTTAAGCACGGATCTTGTTCTTGGCGTTTAATTAAAACAACACTACATCCGCACTGAGCATACGCAATTCCAACCCGACTCGGCACTCGTGTTCTCCAGTCAAACGCACTCTAAGTGTCTGTAGCCGGTCTGATCGCAGCGTAATACACTTAGTGAACCAGAATGACTTGTCGGCCATCTTTGTTTACTTCCGCTGTTCACTTCCATCAAGCCTATGCGCGACATTGAACAAGATTACGCCCCTTTCTATTTATAGCAACCTGCCGCTTTGGGAAAGCCGTTTCGAGTTTTAAATCTTATTTTACGAATAATGATCTAATTTCTGTTTTAGTTGTACCTATTGATTTCTGAATATTCAGAAAATAATTAAAATACTTTTAAAATTATGTAATTCTGATCAAGGGGCTCTAACTCAAACTTCTATTGATTTGAAAAGAATTCCTTCAGGCTGTCAACTATTACGAGTCTATGGTATCCGGCAGATTCCTGTTGAGGCAAATATTTACAACACAAACTAACTGCAGAAATTCAACCAATTAAACAACTTCTTGCATGTCTTTCAGTTGTCAAACTACTTACATGAGCTGCTGAATTTAGGGACTCCCAGGCACAATGTCCTTGCAAATTTATACGAGTCTTTCAACACTGGATGGTAACGTACCCCGGCAATTGCTGACCACGAAGCTAGGAAAGATGGCAGAGGGAGGGGACCAGGTAAGATTCACAATCGATTTAATGTCGTTCTAGGGCTTTTTAAAATGCAATAGACTACAGGTAAGTGCTTGATGTGGATAATAGTTCACATAGAAATTTGAATTACTTACTGACAGGTCTTTCTTGTGTTACTATTATCGAAAATCGACAGTGTGGTTGCTATACAGAAAGAATGAAAGGGAACAGTATTTGACCAATTTCAATATTTTCATTTTAGAAGGTCAAATCTATGTTAAAAAGAAATTCTAGAACAATTTGCACTTTCTTGATACCCCGTGATCGTGTAAGTTTGAAAAAGAAATGGGTAATTTGACAAAATAGTTGAACTCAAGTGGTCTGCGTATTGACTCGAGAGGTGGTCTGCATATTGGAAACACAAATATTGAGTCAATACGCAGACCACTCGAGTTCAACTATTTTGTCAAATTACTCATTACTGTAACCAAATAATTGTTTAGCAAATATCCATCATTTTTCGTGTCTTGACAATCACTAATCTGGTTGCAGAGATTTCAGTTGCTTGTTGAAAAGCAAAGAGACAAGTTTCAGGAATTTTATAAGTAACCTTATTTGACAAACCAACATTTCCATTTTGACAGGTTACCTCTCGCACTGTGTGTGACGTAATGTCATGCGGTATGTAACGTGTCCTACAATTGGTTGATTCAGTCGCAAACATTTCCAAAAAAAAATTCAAATTTCCTATGTATTGATTTATAATTGCTTTTGTTCTGTTTTGGAATAGAAACTATTTGTTAAACTTACTTATTGATATTTATTTTCTATTAAAATCGTTTTGCAATTTAAAGAGATTTGTGACAGCCAACGAGAATATTTTTGAGATATGACAACAATTCCAATTCGATTCGTGAGCACGTTGTACAAAGAAAGGGAATTTAGGGATTAATAAAGAATGTCAAAAGTACCTACCATGACATGCTTTATGATAGTGACGTGACATGACCGAATACCGGACTCGTTAGCGATCGGTAAGTGGCTGATGTGTCATTGAAATGTAAATAAAAAGCCAGGTAAGTGTTCAACATTTGGATTAATTTGGTTAAATAATGTCAAAAGTACCTACAATGTCATGCTTTATGATAGACCGGACTCTTTAGCGATAGGTAAGTGGCTAATGTGTCATTGAACATTTGTCAAATCATCATATATTACATCTGCAACCACATTCCGTCAAGCCAAGGCCCTTCTGTTTGTAAAAAACCCGTATAAGTTCTTGAAGAAATAATTTGGTTGCAACCAAACTCCAAAATTAAGCGATTTCATGGTGATTAATCTTTCTGCAACCAAATTCAATAGGGTTATTCCATATCCCATGGTATAGATAATTATCTCAGCTTTCAGAAAATTTTAAGTTGAGTCTTTTTGAAGAGCTAGTTTGTATTCAACAGTCCTTTTTGACACCCCATAAAGACCCTTCAATTCAAGGCCGATATTTTTAATCTTTTTGGTAAAAATCAGTTCGACAGCATAAGTTCAGAAAATACCAATCTTGTAGGCAGAAAAGGATATCTGAAGGATGTCAATCGATCAGATATCTTAAGATGCGCTCTTACTTTGCTTCCATGCAGTAAAAACACAATATTAAGAGATACAAATTGATAACTATGCTAATAACTATTTCTTAGCTTTATCTACTCAACTCTAAAGAGACATTCCGAGATCTGTTTGAGTTTAACATTCCAAGCTTTGAACTAGAGCGAGTGTACCAGGAATACTGACGCTTCTTATTCTCGCTTCTGAACTTAATCTGCAGTATCTACTCAACTGACATTCCGAGATCTGTTTGAGTTTAACATTCCAAGCTTTGAACTAGAGCGAGTTTACCAGGAATACTGACGCTTCTTATTCTCGCTTCTGAACTTAATCTGCAGTATCTACTCAACTGACATTCAGAGATCTGTTTGAGTTTAACATTCCAAGCTTTGAACTAGAGCGAGTGTACCAGGAGTATTGACTTCTCTTATTCTCGCATTTTGTGCGCTGTTAGCTCTGATAAATATGCCAAGCTCTTTAATAGTGTAAGTTTGTCAAAGAGTACTGGCTTTGACGAAAGTTACTTTTGATGCTAATCTGTTCAGTGAAAACATGATCGAAAACCGGGCAACGACATAAGTAAATAAGACAAACTATATTTTGGAATTATATCTAAAATAAGTGCAAGATCAATTTTGGTTTTAAAGTGTGCGAAAGGTTAAATTATATGCATTTGTGTTACTGCGGTGTCGGGTTTTGTACATTCGTATGTTTGTGATTTTCATTTAAAACTACTACTTGTCATATATATATGAGGTATTTTCGGGATGATAATGTGCAGGTGCTGTGCCTTGCCATGACGTAACAGATCATCACATGAACATAAAATTAATTCATTCCATCATAATCGAATTAATTGTCAATCTTTCCTGGCGACAGGTAATTGTTATGGGGTTATGACCAATTTATAATGACTGTGTGTGACTGGGAGAATTGTTCAGTCTTATTATAGCATGTCACACAGCTGTGTTTTTCTGGCGTGTAAATTGCATATTTGACAAGAAGGAGACAGGGCCAGTGATTACTTCACGATTGCGTGCATGTTTAATAGAATTCAGTTTCCTTTCTCTTTAAGTCTTTCGGATTGTATCCTTGTCATGTGATGAAGAAACGATCCAACCAGACCAACAAATATCACACTTACAAATTTGAACAAAATATATTTTTGAAGAGTTATACGACTAATTTAAAGGGGCAGTAGCACGTTTTTTGATAATTTTATACTTTAAATATTTCCTTATAATTATAAGTTAATGCTAAATGTATCATATTGACAGTGTCAACAATCTCATTACACAAGCCAAATACCTATAGTCAGAGGACAAAGTATGAGGATTCACATCAAATCCATTGTCGGCCATTTTTTGTGAACACCTTTAATTCAGTTTGTGTAAGAAAAAGGAATACCATGGCTAAACCTTACGTTATATGTTTGAATTATTACTGGTTCATTTGGTTACAATACATTGTCTTACAATTGGAACCATTTATTTTCATTTTCCTGACATCACCTTATATTCCCCCTAAAAACGTGCTACTTCCCCTTTAAATGTCAAGTTTTCAAACATTGCAATAACTTGTTGATTCTGTTATACAATTTTCATTTTATAACTATCAGATTTCAGATTTCCTTTGAGTATATAAAGTATTAGTCTGTCATCCAGACCCTAAATATTCAATTGACGACCAACCAAATCTAGAATAGTATAGCAAGTCTAGATCACTCAGCTCTGAAGTTAAAGCATCTTCTGGGCTCCTTTTTGGTATAATACATGTATTGTTTAAGATATTTCAATGGTAAAAAAACATCAGATACTAGATGTTTATCTTATAAAATATCTTATATTGTGAATATGGTTGGTTTTTTTTTTTTGCAAAACGAATTTCTTCAATCATTTATCATTTGAATAACAATATCTGAGAAATTTTATATATCATCATGTGCTTTCACATGTCATTTGGTTAGTCATTTACAGAGTCACTCTGTGATTTTCAATACACATTGTTCTGGTTTGAAACGAACGTAGATGTTATACTAATGGTATGTATTCAAAACTTTCACAGATTTATCGCCAAACGACAATGAAGTGAATTTTGTGTTTCCAATGGAAATATAACAACAGCCATATATGTTTGTAGAAACCAACTTCACACGATCAATTTCCGTGAGTAGTAGATATGAAATTTATCAAACTTATCAACCTGTAACTTTTATTTTGATTTCTTAAGTTAAATTTCCAAAATCATGCTTGACTGGTGGTTCGCGTCAATGTCCGATTTTCTGTCATCATCACGACTTCAAACTCCCTAATGTTACTAAACAACCATTCTCTCCCCACAGAGGCAGATCAAGTTATGTTGATTTAGCCTCTGTTCTATTACGACGAGTTTGTGGGATAGAATGGGAGACGCCTGATTGGAGGCAATCAAAATTAGTTGAGCAATCAGCGACGCTGTTCTGAAATCATCATTTTGGCTATTGAAACAAGGCACAGGCATTGTGATATGAACCACCCTTTCCATGCGAGAAGCCTTGTCATTTGATAAAGAAATTCAAATGTATTGAGATGAAAGTTTTTCCGCCAGGGGAAACTGCCGGAACCCACGGATTTCGGCGTAATAGAACAGAGGCTAAATCAACATGACTTGATCTGCCTCTGTGGGGAGAGAATGCTAAACAACGTGAATTGGCTCTAAAATGATACTTTCCTGCGGCAGTCGAGACTATTGATAAAGTTTGGCATATGTGACAAAGAACAACTCACGATGTCGCTCTAACATTAATTCACTTCTAGTCACGAGGTAGAATTCACACCATTATAATTGGCCATTATAAAAAAAACTAGCTACATGGTTCAATACTCTCCGTTTGCGTATATTGCTAATAAATAATAAAATTAAACTGATAGCGACCATACCCATATTCCCTCCAATCAACGCCAATATTCCTTTAAAGTGCTACACGCATTACTTCCTTAAAGGGGCAGTAGCACACTTTTTGATAATTTTATATTTTAAATATTTCACTGATAATTTTAAGTTATTGCTAAATGAATTATATTGACAGTGTCAATAATCTCATTACACAAGCCAATCATCCATAGTCAGAGGACAAAGTATGAAAATTCACATAAAATTCATTGGCGGCCATTTTGGTGAACACCTTTAATTCATTTTGTGTAAGAAAAAGGAATCGCATGGCTAAACTTTATGTTAAATATTTGAAATATTACTGCTCAATTTAGTTTAAATACATTGTCTTTCAATTGGAACCATTTATTTTCATTTTCCTGACATCACCTTATGTTCCCCCGAAAAATTGGCTACTGCTCCTTTAAAGGGACCCTCATTGCTCTTCCTTCCGCTCTCGACATCTTTGGATATACGTCACAGCATCCACATCAGACTCCTGTCATGACGTCACCGCTTTCAAACTGGGTACCCTACCGGTGAACAGAGGCACAGTTTGAACAATATAGTCCACGTCCAAGGCTGCACAAGTCTCTACAATCGTTTTTCATTGCTGGGCCGCAAATCAGCCGTGACAACGTACTTATTATCATAGCTTAGCAATCTTCTTTAATACGATGAACTCATTTCAACCATTATGTGGGTCTTGTCAATAGTAAACATCGGGTGTTAATACGATGAATTCATTTCGACCATTATGTGGGTCTTGTCAAGTACTTGAACTATCCGATGTTTACTATTTCATATATATATATATATATTTCCCCACTTCAGTTTTTCGTTTTAGTTCTCATCATTATACTGTTTTCTTTAGACGTTAAATACACTTTATTTTGTACTTTTCAAGGCCAAATTGGCTATTCTAGGAAGTTCAATAAGGAAGATTATTTTATGGATAATCAGCTTCTATGTTCTTTTAAAGCGACGTTTCGACAAAGATCCTAATGTGGTTATCAAGCAAGTGATACAGAGGTGGTGTCGCTTTCAAAGTATAAAGAAGTTGATTAATATCCATAACATAATCTCCCTTATTGATCATCTCACCAACTTCTAGAAAGCCAATCAAAGAATTCTCGAGAGTGTTTATTATTCTATTTAAACAAACGCAGGGGCCCAGAAAGAACGGACGGGGGTGGGGACACTGTATTCATGGCGACAATACAGTATTTCCTAGGACGTACATTTAGGAGAAACTTATCTGCAAACAATAAAGGACGTGACATATTCTGTATACTGTTGAGCTGTTTTAGTTCCCCATGTTCCAAACATACGCAGGGGTTTAGGCTCAAGGTCGTGTTAAGTGTCCTTGGTAGTTTCTACGAGATTTTACTGTGCTTTCCTCGCGCTTTGTTTCAGTTTAGAATCAACTGTAGTTCCGGGACAACGTATGCCTTATGCATTAGGAGGTTACGGCATTACGCGCCTTGTCGAATAGTAACGCAGAAAACATACCAAACAGAGCAAAGGAAACAATATCCCACGTTGCGTAAATATACAAATCAGCCTAGCATTTCCATGAAAGAAGTTCACTTTTATTCATTCGTTCTTATAAATGCCGGTACGTTGAACTGTATAAGAATTATAAATCGAATCAACCCATGACATTTTCAAGTGTTGCCTCCGTAGAAGTTGTATTTACCCTATCAATATTGACAGTTCAAACCATCACCCGTCAAAGAATCAAATAATCAGTGACAAGAAAATATTTTAATTGAAAGTAGATGACTATTATCTTTAGTTCGGATCTGGTTTGTATATATTTAAATAACATTGCTATCAAATAATCCGCCATGTCTCATGACAAATTTCACATATTTCAAGAGTGGGTGGTTGCGAAATTGACATGAGAGCAACTTCATAGTATGTGCCGACATGCTTGCCAACATGCTGAAACTTGTAGCTTCTTGGTTAACCATTGTCGTAACCAAATATATGTTCAAAATTGAATGCAATTGTAACATTATGGTTTTTTTATGCAACCAAAAAACTGCTTCCTTGCAGAAGACGCGGATTGTTATTATGAATATACAGTCATCTCAGGTGATTTCAATTTTTCAATGTTTCAATGTTTCATTGTTTCGATGTTTCAAGGTTTCAAGGTGTCAAGGTTTCAAGGTTTCGAGGTTTCAATGTTTCAAGGTTTTAATGTTTCAAGGTTTCAAGGTGTCAATGTGTCAAGGTTTCAAGGTTTTAATGTTTCAAGGTTTCAAGGTTTCAAGGTGTCATGGTTTCAAGGTGTCAAGATTTCAAGGTTTTTATTTACTCAATTCCACCATCGGTTGTACACGAGCATAGATAAATCAACATTTGTTCCTAAAAAATAAATAAATCAAGATGGCATTCATGTACAGATGTACATTTCCAACCAAAATTTGTGAAAGATATGCACAGTATATACAGAAATTAACTTTATTTCTTGGTTGCATTAAAGGCATGGTTTAAAAAGATTGACAGTTGTTTCAGGTATTCAGTCTTTTTAGTGGTAAATAATTTTTCATTTGCTAAAAGAATTGAGAATTTCGTAAACTGGTGTGGTATGTCACTGATAGTCTGTCAGCCAGACCCTAAAATAAAATGCAAGTCAATAATAAGATTTGAGAGCTCATTTTTAGGAATTATAGTCTGTCAGCAAGACCCTAAAACAAAATGCAAGCCTAAGCAAGTCTATAATAAGGCTCAATTTTCTGAAAATGAAGAAATTTCAGTCTCCTTTTCAAAGAATCAAATAATCAGTGACAAGAAAATATTTTAATTGAAAGTAGATGACTATTATCTTTAGTTCGGATCTGGTTTGTATATATTTAAATAACATTGCTATCAAATAATCCGCCATGTCTCATGACAAATTTCACATATTTCAAGAGTGGGTGGTTGCGAAATTGACATGAGAGCAACTTCATAGTATGTGCCGACATGCTTGCCAACATGCTGAAACTTGTAGCTTCTTGGTTAACCATTGTCGTAACCAAATATATGTTCAAAATTGAATGCAATTGTAACATTATGGTTTTTTTATGCAACCAAAAAACTGCTTCCTTGCAGAAGACGCGGATTGTTATTATGAATATACAGTCATCTCAGGTGATTTCAATTTTTCAATGTTTCAATGTTTCATTGTTTCGATGTTTCAAGGTTTCAAGGTGTCAAGGTTTCAAGGTTTCGAGGTTTCAATGTTTCAAGGTTTTAATGTTTCAAGGTTTCAAGGTGTCAATGTGTCAAGGTTTCAAGGTTTTAATGTTTCAAGGTTTCAAGGTTTCAAGGTGTCATGGTTTCAAGGTGTCAAGATTTCAAGGTTTTTATTTACTCAATTCCACCATCGGTTGTACACGAGCATAGATAAATCAACATTTGTTCCTAAAAAATAAATAAATCAAGATGGCATTCATGTACAGATGTACATTTCCAACCAAAATTTGTGAAAGATATGCACAGTATATACAGAAATTAACTTTATTTCTTGGTTGCATTAAAGGCATGGTTTAAAAAGATTGACAGTTGTTTCAGGTATTCAGTCTTTTTAGTGGTAAATATTTTTTCATTTGCTAAAAGAATTGAGAATTTCGTAAACTGGTGTGGTATGTCACTGATAGTCTGTCAGCCAGACCCTAAAATAAAATGCAAGTCAATAATAAGATTTGAGAGCTCATTTTTAGGAATTATAGTCTGTCAGCAAGACCCTAAAACAAAATGCAAGCCTAAGCAAGTCTATAATAAGGCTCAATTTTCTGAAAATGAAGAAATTTCAGTCTCCTTTTCAAAGAAACAAATAATCAGTGACAAGAAAATATTTTAATTGAAAGTAGATGACTGTCATCTTCAGTTCGGATCTGGTTTGTTTATATTTAAATAACATTGGTATCAAATAATCCGCCATGTTCCATGACAAATTTAACATATTTCAAGAATTTGAAAGTAGGTGGTTGCGAAAGTGACATGAGAGGAACTTCATAGTATGTGCCGACACGGTTGCCAACATGCTGAAACTTCTGGTTAACCATTGTCGTAACCAAATATATGTTCAAAATTGAATACAATTGTAACATTATGGGGTTTTTTATGCAACCAAAAAACTGGTTTCCTTGCTAATTATTGATAAAATTTTCCTTCTTTTGTTATCAGAAGACGCGGATGGTTATTATGAATATACAGTCCTCTCAGGTGATTACAAGGTATCAATGTTTCAATGTTTCAAGTTTCAAGGTTTCAGGGTTTCAAGGTTTCAATGTTTCAAGGTTTCAAGGTTTCAATGTTTCAAGGTTTCAAGGTTTCAATGTTTCAATGTTTCAAGTTTTCAAGGTTTTCGTCTACTCAATTCAACCATCGGTGGTACATGAGCATAGATAAATCAACATCTGTACATAAACATGAATAAATCAAGATGGCAAACAACAATTTATACATTTTATACCTGTTCGCAAAATGTGTGAAAGATATGCACAGTATACATAAATTAACTTAATTTCTTGGTTGCATTAAGGGCATGGCTTAAAACGATTGACAGTTGTTTCAGATATTTAGTCTTTTTAGTGATTAAATTCTTTTTTTTATTGCTAACAGAATTGAGAATTTCGTGAACTGATGTGGTATGTACTGAAGACGATGTTTAAGATCTAAGAGCTTCACATCGAAAAAAATAGTAAAACTCGTCTTCTATGACTGGTGAATTACACAAACTGCAAGAACGTTCTCTTTTTGGAATATCTTGCCAGCGTCCGGTTTCTATTGGAAAGCTATGATTGCTTGTCCTCAAAATAAGGTAATATACAGATCAAGGCAAATACAGATAATTTTCAATACAAAAGGACGTTTTAAAGATTTCATGATATAGATTTTTCGAAGTTATTTTGACAGAACTATGCCAGTTTTGCAAATGCTGATCTGATAATATTTGTTCAATTCTAGATCGTTAAAAATCTTTCTGATTAAGAAATCCATCGTAGATTGCTCGAAAGGAATACATTATCTTGCGATATAAATCTTTATCTCGACTTGCACAGCAATGTCGGCTTACCATTGGTCAAAACCGGTCACGTGCCGTCAGTATATATAGCTATGTTAAACTGGGCCACGCGCTCCCCTAGTAACAAGCAACAACGGTGTCAAGAGCCCTTTGTTCGGTAAACAAGGCCACGCTACGCTTGATTGCTGTAACGTCATGTATGCTTGATGAATTGCCCTGTACATGCTAAAGTCAGCTTTTTGTTATAACTTTACTGGTATAAGTAAAATGTTCTTCTAATAAAAGATTGGTACCGCTAAAATACATAAGCAAGTCATACGGCATCTCAACGGCATGTTGACCCGCTCACTAGCAGCAAGGTTGTCTATCAGCGAGCTCAAGATTCAAATTATGCAAACAGAGCCGATCTATGAACATCATTTAAGTTAAAAGTCACCGCTATTTGTTTATTGAACTCTCAAACCAACCTGTACATTCTGCTATGATGCCTGTCGTATCTATACGTCTGTAACTCCGACACTATCAAACTCGCTCGCCCCCACTCGACAGTCCGCCATGACAGTAACGGGGCTTCTACGGCCGCTTCAAATCGAATGTGGTGCGAGTGCACGAGGTCACGTGACCAAACAATCAAAATTTAGGAATGCCCGCATTTCGTTAATCCTAAATTTCCATCTAGTATCGTGCGCTTCGCTCCGGTACTAGACCATACTTTTGGTCATTAACACGATGGTTTAAAAATTATATTCGTAAATACCTAAATAAAAGAGTAACACTGATCTGATCAGATGCCATTTTGGCCAATCCCATCTTTCAAGACAGATTTAAAGCATTTAGAGAAGGTGCTCGTCGAGATAAATTCGTTACCATGGTACCTTATAATATAATAGGCTAGAAATATATATCAAAGGTTTCGTAGTTAGTAGCTAATCTGTGCCAATATTGTATCATTCTTCATGAATTTATGTATAGCAATGTAAAGTTTGGCGTACAATTTCGTAAATTTGTCGCCAGTTTTAGGAATCTAATAATGTGTAACCTTTCAATCAAAGGGATATTCTCAAAACCCAATATTTCAGAACCATAGAATAAGATTGGGACACTCATTTTTTTTTAAAGTTGATAACAAATAGTCTAGAGATAAATTGATATTTCGCGCTGTTTTGAGTAGCGCAAACATAGATTTTGTTGTAATTTGACCAACTCAAACAAGAATTTGTAAATCTTTCATTTCTGTAAAAATTCATTACTAATATGTGTACATAGTAGTCCATATCATTTCTACCTAAGTGCAAAGACATTTTACAGTTTTTGGCTGGGCCACTTTCGAAAATTAAAACCTTTGTTTTGGATAAATTTACTTTAGTTTCCAACTTTCACAGTAGTTGTGAAATACATTAAGTGTTTTGGAGTTCTTTTGGATCTTCGCTGAATATGGTGTCTTCATTAAATTCAAAGTTAACCCATTTACAATTTTGTTTTTATTAACATCATCATAACATAATTTACAAAGATTGAGAAAAGGAGTGGGGACAAATTTTCACCCTGTCTAATACCAGAATTCAAGAAAAATAAGAAAATACATTTCCGTCAACCATAACCGCAGACTTGACATTGTGATACATATTCTTAATTAGATTCATAAATCGTCCGTTTATGCCGGGTTTTAACATCTTATAGCTACAGTCCTGTTCGCCAGACAGTGTCAAATGCTTTCGTAAAATCTACAAATACACCATAACGTTTTCTTTAGACTCTTTCAGTAAATAAATGAGTGTATGGATCACAAATATATCATCAGTTACCGAGAAGTCTGTCCTAAAGCCTGCTTGGGCAGGAGTTGATGTATTATTAGATTCAAGAATTAGTTGAAGCTATTCTATATTATATACTTGTAAACAATTTACCAAAACAGGATAGTAATGTTATAGGACGAAAGTTGACATCAGTTTTTTTTCCTTTCCCATAATAGATATGTTTTATGGTACCAGTAAACCAGCCGTTAGGAAGTATACCTATGTCTAAGTAAGTAAGTTGTCACGGCTGATTTGCGGTCCCGCAATGAAAAACGATTGTAGAGACTTGTGCAGCCTTGGACGTGGACTATATTGTTCAAACTGTGCCTCTGTTCGCCGGTAGGGTACCCAGTTTGAAAGCGGTGACGCCATGACAGTAGTCTAATGTGGATGCTGTGACGTATATCCCAAGATGTCGAGAGCGGAAGGAGGAGCAATGAGGGTCCCTTTAAAGGAGCAGTAGCCAATTTTTCGGGGGAACATAAGGTGATGTCAGGAAAATGAAAATAAATGGTTCCAGTTGAAAGACAATGTATTTAAACTATATGAAGCAGTAATAATTCAAATATATAACATAAAGTTTAGCCACGCGATTCACTTTTCTTATACAAAATGAATTAAAGGTGTTCACAAAAAATGGCCGCCAATGGATTTTATGTGAATCTTCATATTTTGTCCTCTGACTATAGGTAATTGGCTTATGTAATAATAATAGTAATAATAATAATAGTCAATTTGTTATGCGCATTTCTCCACGCATAATGCATGCTCGAAGCGCCCACTGTACATAACACTGGGTTGAGAATGTTGTTTATAGACTAGAATCAATTGAGAGACTTGGTGAAAGAGGTAGGTTTTCAAATGTGATCTGAATGATGAGTAGGGTTGGACAGTTCTAAGATTGTAGGGAAGGTTATTCCATTCCGTGGCTGCATAGAATGAGAAGGATCGTTGGCCATAACTGAGGGTCCTGACTCTGGGTACACACAGGAGATTCTGCGAAGAGGACCTGAGCGATCTTGCAGGTGTGTACAGCTGGAGAAGTTCACAGAGATAGTCAGGGGCAGCACCAGTTAAACATCTATAGGTGGTACACATGGCTTTGAAAGAAATCCTCTGGCGGACAGGGAGCCAATGCAGTTTCTGCAAGACAGGTGTAATGTGGTCAGTCTTACGACAGAGGGTGACAACTCTTGCACAATTATTCTGGATGCGCTGTAGTTTTGAAATCAGTACCTGCGGGGCCCCGGTCAGTAAACTGTTACAGTAGTCTAACTTAGACATGACAAGGGACAAAACAAGTATCAGAGCTGATTCTCTTGTCAGATATTTTCTTATTGCTCCTATATTCCTGAGTTGAATAGAACAGACTCGCGAAAGGTGATTGACTTGTCCTTCAAGATTTAGCTCAGGATCAAGGATGACTCCAAGGTCTTTCACTGATGATGACAGTGAGATGAGACTGCTTCCAACCTGAAGAGATTGTAGGTTACATCGAGACCGGTTAATCTTAGAACCAATCAGTATACACTCTGTTTTGTCATCATTGAGTTTGAGTCTATTTTGGAGCATCCATGTCTTGATGTCCTGGCAACATTGTGTTGTCTCTATTGCTGCAGATGTTGACTTGGATGGTTCAGGATCAAAGATGTTTATTAACTGTGAGTCATCTGCATATTGATGTCGGTTTAACTCATGGGCATCAATTACCTGACCAAGTTGAGTGGTATACAATGTAAATAACACTGGGCCAAGGACTGAGCCTTGAGGAACTCCACACGTCAGCTGGACTGGGTCAGACAGGGAGCCATCCACAAACACACACTGATATCGCTGTGAGAGGTAAGACTCGATCCATATCAAAGCATTCCCCGAGATAGCAAAATCGCATTTGAGTCGAGACAAGAGGAGACTGTGGTCAATCGTGTCAAAAGCGGCACTGAGATCAAGAAGCACAAGCAATGCTATGTGCCCGCTATCAACACCAAGTCTCAGATCGTTTAGGACTCTGAGGAGTGCTGTTTCTGTACTGTGTCCTCGTCGATAGGCAGACTGAAATGGGTCGTACAGATGATGGGACTTCAGGTGTTCTGTGAGTCTCTCATTTACTGCCCGCTCAATGAGTTTTGAAATGAATGACAAATTCGACACAGGTCGAAAATTCTTGAGATCTTCGCTGTTGAGAGAAGGTTTTTTGAGTGATGGCTTGACTATAGCTTCCTTGAAAGTTGATGGCATTACCCCTGATTGTAGGCTACAGTTCACAATATTTACAAGAGATAGGAGCAGAATATCAACATTTTCCAATAGAATTTTGGTAGGGATGGGATCAAGTATACATGATGTTGGTTTGGCCTTCTTGATCAACTTCAAAAGCTCATCTTCTGTGAAAGGTCTAAACGTACTGAGATGTTCTTCTACAGGTAAGATGCTGTGTTCCGAGTTACTGAGAGCATCAAAGCTGGCATCTGTGAAAGTTTCTCTGATCTGTTCAATTTTTTTGCAAAAGAATTCTGAAAAAGCTGTTGCAATATCCCGGGGGCTTCCTATGTTTGGAAGAGAAGATTTCATTTCTTTACCCATTAGTGAGAACATCAATCTGTAGAGGGCATTTGAATCTGCGATGCTTTCCTGGATCTTCTTATTCATGAACTCTTGCTTTGAGCGTTTGACAGCCAAGGAAACCCTGTTCCTGTGTGAGCAGTAGATCTGCCGGTCTACCTCAAGTCGTGACTTACGCCATCGCCTTTCTGCAATTCGTCTTTGAGCTTTGGCTTCCTGGATTGCTGAGGTGAATTGCCATGTGGCTTCTGGTCTGTGTGGAATCCGCTTCTCCTTCTCTGGAGCATGCTTGTCCAGTAACTCCAACAGAACTTGGTTGTAAGTTTTTGCTAGTTCCTCACAGTTTGATGGTGGGTTTTTGACAAGCATAGATTCTTGGATATCAGACCTGAAAGCGGCACAATCCATTTTCTTGATGTTTCGACAGCTAATGACTTTGACTGGGTGTGGTGGTCTGGTTGTATCAAGCATTGCCATAATTGCTGAGTGGTCGGAGAGCTGAAAGTCAAGTACATCAACACTGGTTATACAGTTCTCTGAGTCTTTGATGATTATCCAATCCAGAATATGTCCATTCCTGTGAGTGGGCTGTTTCACAAGTTGTGCACAATTTTGAGTCTTGAGCACCTTCATCAAGTGTACAGTATCACAGTTGTTTTCATTGTCGAAGTGAACATTTAAATCTCCCAAGATTACAAGTCTTGATTTTTTAATACACAAGAGTTCCAAAACCTTTGAAAATTCATCCAAGAATATAGAGGTAGAGAGTTTGTTTTTTCGTGATGGTGGTGGTCGATACAATGCTAAGAAATGTGTAGCAGTTTTACCATGGGTAATCAGGAACTCGAGGAATTCAAAGGATGTCACATCCAAATCTTTACATGTTGAAACTTTTGTAACTTGTAAGATATCTCTGTAGAGAACTGCAACTCCTCCGCCTCGAGATGGTCTTGGTTGATGGAAGAACTTGAAACCAGGGGGTGTCATACTGGCAATTGATGACTCATCTCCATTTTCTCTCAACCAGGTCTCGGTGAGAACCATGACGTCGATGCTACTATCAAGTATAGTTGTCATAATATCCTCAGATTTGTTCCTCGAAGATTGCACATTCCATAGACATATCTTGAGGTAGGGAGGCAGCACAGAAGGTTGAACATGGATAAGATTTTCATAATTAATGCAAGTATGTCTTTGTTTGGCTTGACCCTTCCCTCTTTGTCCAATGACTACACTGATTTTCCTCTGTTTTCTCCTGCCACCGCGGCGTCCTCTCTTAGTTGGGCCTTTGTGTTTATTGTTGATTTTTAAACAAGCATCATTGCTTAAATCATGATCAGGTAAGCTTGTTGGGTTAACTGGTGAGTTAACCACTTGATTGTAGAGCTTTCTTATCTCCAGGAGGCTGTGTCTGCTGTACACCTGCCTTGGCTTATCGACTGGTTGGCTTGTCCCTTTCATCACAAGACAATAGGCAGTGACCCTGATGTTGTAATTGATATCAAACCCACTGGCTAAAGTGAACGCAATCACCAAAGAAATGGTCATTAAATGCAATATTTCCATAAATGAAAAGTTTTTCATTTTTTTCACAAATTCAGAAACTTGTGAATATAAGAAAGGACTGTGCCAAATTTTGTCAGAGTAGTCCCTCTATAAACATCCAAAATCAAGGAGAATGTAGGAGCTGTGCACAAGCCCTGCCACCTGTTAGGCGCTTGCTTCATGAGATTGTTGACACTGTCAATATAATACATTTAGCATTAACTTACAATTATAAGTGAAATATTTAAAATATAAATGTATCAAAAAACGTGCTACTGCCCCTTTAAGGTAATCATTTTCAATTTGCTCAATACCAGGGGGATACTCCGCTTTAAACTTTTGATAGCTTGACGAAGCTTTTCTTCTGTTATGTCTTTATTTAATCTTTTTCTTTCTTATTCGTCGCCTGTCAGTGGGGGATTTTCTATGCTTTCTTGTTCAGGTTGTCTCTCGTTTAGGTTTCTATAACTTTCTATATCAGGTGTCCTATCAGTAATAGCCTTTCTTTTTCTGTGTGTATTGCCATCCAGTATTCTTTTGTGTCGTACTTTCTTTTTCCCCTGAATATTTTTTGCTGTTCTGATTCGTACTTTCTTATACATCAATAACCTTTTTTTGTAAGTTTCAGATAACATTTGTTAATTTATTTTATTCGTCATGGTTCTAATTAATTTATTATGTTTTATCTAAATATTTTTTCTTTGCTTTAAAGTATTTTCTCCTTGCTTCTTACACTCGGTGTTAAACCATAGTTTATTTTTAGTAGCTTTTTTAGTGTTATGAGTGGCTGAGTTATTGTTTAACGCTGCTTTGGCAATATGTCAGCCATTAGCTATGGAGGTATCCTATGTTACATAACGCAAGCAATACTCTACAAATATATTGCTACGCTGCTTCTTTACCGGGTTTCATCGATCCTCTTGCAGTGAGCGTTTCCTAGATTTTCCCGGCGTGCTTTGGTCTTCTGATTCCTTACAAAGTCTACATGGCACGCGTGTTAACGACAAAGAGAGATGCGTTTTGGTTGAGTACAACAAACAAGGGCTAGGTTTTTTAAGATGCAAAGAAGATCCTTATCAAAGAGATAAAAACGTTTCTATTTTTGCTGGAGAGCATTTGAAACGTTTATCAGCAAATTCAAAATGACATTCTCTACAGAAATAAACAAAACTGAAATAACTCATGTCATAATTTCAATAAATGCACTCATGAACGTATCCGGGGCTTTCAGGTGTTGCTCGGAAGATACCAAAATAAAAGTTTTAACAGACAAAAGTAACAGTAGAACATTTTGGGGGACATGTATTTTAGACTTTCCCCATTAAATGATAAATAATGCCAAACGCGTCCTCAAAGGGTAAAACATCTCATTACTCAATTCTATTATGTAGTAGTATGAAGCTAAAACTATCGGCAACTTTTGATCATTAACGTTAGGGAAATGGATTGCGAAGTTTAACCGATCGAACTTTGGATTTTATAAGAATTGTTTTACTTTTCGTGATTTTCTACTACTGCCCCTTTAAGTACAGGTTTATACAAGGATAGCCAGTCACCAGACAAAATAAAATATATCCAATCAATGCGACTGAACGAGAGTAACTCCGTGTCTTAAGAAGCCAACTAAACTAAGTTTCAAGACATCGTCGTGTTTGAATCTGCTCAATGAGATGAGAACTGCGAGTACAAAATGGGTTTTTGGTACTTTTCTTGCTTTTTATAGCATTGCTGCGTTAAAAAGAACACTTTTTTATTTATGATGATATCTTTTATTAATCAAATTTTCAGATCTTGTAACTTTAGCTCGAAACATTCTAGAATAAAATACATTTTCGAAAACCAATATCAGCAAAGTGTATTTCGACATACAAGTACAAAGAAATAAAAATAATATACTCTGATCTATGAAATATTTACAAGCCATATGACTATCACATGGATGCAACGTAGCCCTTAACAGTTATTTCGTCACAGCTGAAAATGTTGTGACGATCTTTTTCTTGTGAGTTAATTTCTAAAAATCATGACGTATACATTATATCACATTAAAAACCTAGTATAACTTTACATTTTCTCCTGTAGGACTTGTTCCCTCTGGACACATAATTCTGCCGCACGTCGCTTGGAATGTCTTTTAAAGTTAGTGTCAACAAGGCGCTGAAAGGAATACGGAGAGACTGGTGCGTATAATTGTCTGTCTGGGGCCTGACAAGGCCATGTATCAGTACCTGAGGTGTGAAATGAAATTAGCGGCATTCCAGAACAACCACTGCCAGCCTTCATTAGAAATACTCATTGCCATTCATTCCCTTAGATATGGAATATGAACAAATGCAACTGGTATATAACGTGTGATAGAGAATACTAAACGACGTCCCGTATATTAACATTTTTATGAAACGAGTGAATGGCTTGATATTTAACGAGCGAAGCGAGTTAAATACCTATACCATTCACGAGTTATTAAACGGGACAGAGTTTAGTATCTTATGTATTACTTGCTTAAATACATCGTCGAAAACATAAAGAAATTCGACGACATTACCATCGCGGCCTGTCCGCTTATGACGTCAGTACTACGTCACGTAATTCGGTCAGCGCGCGATGTTATGACACATATGTGTAATAACATGGTAGATTAAACAGCGATATTTTCAACGGGAGAGTTATAATTGATGTTCTTATTGAAAAGGGTGGAACAACACTGTGACGTCTTTCCGCTATCTGCACAATCGTGTTACAGTTATAGGCTGTAGCACATTACTGGAAATTGTCATATACATTTTTTTGTAAAAATTGAAGTTGGTTCTATTTCACGTGTGACGTCGACTTTTCGGACTGTGTTTAATCATTCTGTCCCCCGCAAAGCTAAACAAATCTGGTTTTAAAGTTGATCTACTTAAATGTCATCAATTTATTTGTAAGAATGACAATAAACCATTACAGCAACAACATTGGTTCTTATTTTCCATGAACAAACGTATTTGGATTTTGACGCTTGAGCACCAAGCTATTGTAATATATATCCAAAGACAGCTTAACAATATTCAAGTGATCTATTAATTCTACACTGCTTTATGATTGTTTTCCTTTTTTTTCTCTTTCACCAGAACCACTGTGCTGTAAAATACTGTTGAGTGATGAATTGAGGTTATCGCGTGTGTAATATTACCATTTATTAAAGTCATCATATCATTTTATGAACCACATTATGTAAGTCTATATACCAGATGCTAGCCATAACATAATATATCTTTACATTCAATACCATACCATACTAAATCGGACCATAACGCCAAACGCTACGCCAAAACTACATTACCTTATATACCTAAGGCCCAAACAAATAAAATACAAACATGTTTCTGGTCTTTGCACACAGGCAAAAATGATGCGATGATTCGGATTCTTTTATTTCCAATTATTTTTTTTATTATTGAATATGAACAAAAGATCATCACAATTTGAAAAAGAATGATAAACATAAACTTTTGATCACTTTATCACTGTGTCTTTGAATGCTTACACAAACAAAAACGAGTTAATTCTTAAAAGTTCACGTTTAATGTTTTTCAATTTTCATTTTCCCCATGTCAATATCTGGGAAAAAAGGTTTGATGCGGGGGTTGAAACTGACGCGGGCGGAAACCAGAAACAAATTACTTTGTTCTAGGCATAACAAATTGTCTTATGACGTTACGTTACTAAGCGATGGACTCATCTTAACTTTAAACTGATAATGTTTTTGCGAGTTTACAACGCTTTTGTCATATCCTAGATAGGGTTTATGTTAATTTGTGAAAAGTACCATGTTTATTTCATCTCGCGAGATAAACATGTGACAATCGTGAAAATATATACTTTCTACATCACTCGATGATATGAACATTGTACCAGTCAAGAAAAGACAGAAACCCTCTATATAATGTACCATATAATACCATACCATACCATACCAAGAAAGAAATGTACCATATCATACCCATACCAAGAAAGAAATGTATCATATAATATCAAACCATGAAAAGAAAGAAACCCTCTATATGCAATGTACCATATCATACCATACCAAGAATTGTACCATATCATAGCAAACCTTGAAAAGACAGAAACCCTCTATGCAATGTACCATATCATACCATACCAAGAATTGTACCAAATCATACCAAACCTTGAAAAGACAGAAACCCTCTATGTAATGTACCATATCATACCATACCAAGAACTGTACCATATCATGCCATACCAAGAACTGTACCATATCATACCATACCAAGAAATGTACCATATCATAACAAACCATGAAAAGACAGAAACTCTGTTTTAATGTACCATATCAAACCATACCCAAACCATATCAGACCATACCAGGAAAAGACGGAAATGTATATATAATACCATACCATGACATGCACCACCATATCATACCCACTCATTCCTAACCGTTCATTACTATATCATTATCATTAACTTAATCGTATAATGAAGTTCGTAGAACATTCAATCGATTGGTGAAAGTGTATAATATAATTCATGTCTATTTACGTCATTTTAAATTTTCTTTCAATTTTTACAAAATTGATATCATATCTTATACAACATCTTCATTTACGTATTTAAAAAAATATGATTAATTTGCAGTTCGTGTCACAGCTCGTCTATATTTGTTGTAATTATAACAGCTAGGTCTTAGGAGATGAAATAAAGGATTGTACGCCATATTGAATTTCAATCATGTTTTAAAATTTGACACGTGAAACTGATAGGGAAGATAAAAGTCGCATCTTTATATCATTAAGCTATCGAGCACCAAAGACACTCATTCAGCTATCTTGAAACCCTCTAGTGGCGATCCTGAGATGTCATTACACCGGAAATTACGTTTCTGGCATCTTCTCAAATGGTCGGCAAATGGGTCATTTCATTCTTATTACATCGTTTTTTTGCAAACAGTTTAAATTTCATATCTCCAGCAACTTAGCTTCAATGAGACTATGGGACATTCGTTGGAGAGAGCAAATGTTCTAACTTGGTCTTTATAATCGTTTATATCTTATACACATACACTTAGCTACACATAAGATGACATCTTGATTTTATATCTTATAAACTGAATCCTTGTGATATTCTTTGTAAAAACAATAAGGGATAGTTTCTAATTTACTAATCATAAATATAGATATAATTTACCATTGACACACTCATACAATATTAATCATAGTTTATAATATACATTTTTTATTCATTTTTGATGGAGTTTGGTGTGTTTTAGACCTGTATGGTAAATGCATTTTCAATCTGAAGGAAACCAACTGCCCAACAGAAAGTTTCAACGTTCATTAGTTTTCCCGGAAACGAACTTGCTTTGATTAATGATATTGAAACACTATCATTTCATGTTTGTGAAAACCACATTTTTAAAAAACCACATCGAATTGGCAGAGGGAAACTTATAAATTTCAAATAAAGTGCAATATATCGACAATATCGTTTCTTACTTAACTTTCATATTTTTCATTGTCAAAATTAAATACCGAACATTTTGTCCTAAAGTATTTTGAAACTTTAATTTAAGCACCCAGCTACAAAATGAAAAGAATTCGTTCCTTAAGGATTAATTGTATCGATATATATCATTCGGTATTCATTTTCAGACGCTTCAATAGGATGTTGCTAAAAGCAAAAGTGTCAAATATCTCTGTTTTCTAGCGTATTTAAAGGGGCAGTAACACGTTTTAGGGGGAATATAAGATGATGTCAGAAAAATGAAAATGTATAGTTCCAATTGAAAAAATATGTATTTAAACTAAATGGAGCAGTAATGAATTAAACATGTAACGTAATGTTTAGCCATGTGATTCCTTTTCCTTACACAAAATGATTTAAAGGTGTTCACATAAAAATGGCCGCCAATGGATTTTATGTGAATCTTCATACTTTGGCCTCTGACTGTGGATGATTGGCTTGTGAAATGAGATTTTTGACACTATAAAAATGATACATTAACTTACAATTGTCAGTGAAAACTTTGAAATTTAAAATTATCAAAAAACGTGCTACTGCCCCTTTAAAGAGCCATTCCGTGAGTTGTCAGGGGCATTATTTATTAAACTTTACGAACAGTGTCACCTGATCACAAAGTTGCTACGTTTACAGGAAAGTATCATTTTTTATCTAATCGACGTCGTATGGTGACAACAGGAGGGTTTGAAGTCGCGATTGTGATTGAAAATCGGACAAATCGGTCACATGTTATATTTGAAACTGATCTAATGACAGTAACGAGTTGATACTGTTTGATAAGTTATATTACTACTATTCATGGAAATTGGACGTGAAAATATGTCCATGATTGTTTGAAGATTTTCATTGAAAACAAGTATAATTATGCACGTCATTTGGGGAATAAACATGGGATATATTTGTATTTATATTATGAATTATGCCATTTAATTTCGTATTTAAGCAAATCAAAATGTGATGAAAATCACGGAGCGGCTCTTTATGGAGATTCCAAAACGACGGTATTTAAAAAAAATTTTTTCGCAAACATGAAAACTTAATGTTTAAAAATTATTAATCATAATTCATGTAAATATTTATCAGTCACCCGTGTATGAAATCACCTTGCACCTCTGAAGGTATAGCTTGTTTTGACACTAGTTTACATCACTGTAATACTCACCGCGGTTTAAAAGCCTGAGGGACCACTTAAAGGGGCAGTAGCACGTTTTTAGGGGGGATATAAGGTGATGTCAGGAAAATGAAAATAAATGGTTCCAATCTAAAGACAATGTATGTAAAATAAATAAAGCAGTATTAAATCAAAAATATAATGTATAGTTAAGCCATGCGGTTCCTTTTTCTTACACAAAATGAATTAAAGGTGTTCACAAGAAAATGGCTGCCAATGGATTTTATGTGAATCTTTATAATTTGTTCTTTGACTATGGATGATCGGTTTGTGTAATGAGATTTTTAACACTATGAAAATAATACATTTTGCATTTAAGTACAATTATCAGTTAAAAATTGAAAATATAAAATTGTCAAAAAACGTGCTACTGCCCCTTTAAGGGCAGCTGTATATTTATACATTCTTATTGATAAATATAATGCTTGAATGTTCAAAATATTTTGTTATTCAATGTTTCTCTCTCTCTTTTTGGAAAGCGAGCATCTTCTGGACTGAAGTTTAAAGAGCGATTAGAAGGTAAGAAAACTGTTAATTAAATAATTTTATGAAAATTAATTTAAATTTAGAATCGATGAAAATGTGCTCACACTAAAATGGCAGGTTTTGCTTGAGCTGTGGGAACGAATTCTTTGTTCGAATAATGGGATGTTTTATCCTATAAAAATACATCATAACTATACATAACTATGATCTAATTAGGAATATTTGGACAAAATTTAAAAACGAATTGCTACGGGGCCTTTAAATCGAAATAAACATTCCACTGTACTTCCCAAATGTAAAACTCAACTTTAACGCGAACTCGTTATTTTATTTTATGATGCATATAAATCGTTTTTTCTTTTTGAAAAGCATGTACAATCGTGAAAGAAGTATTATATCAAACATACCATGCTCTTATTGCATATTACGTCCTTTGAGAGAAGACATCTGCAGCATAACCATCGCTTGCAATAGAGCTTTTATTGGAAACATAAATACTAATATTTCTTCTGATTTGTACATAAATCTTTTTGATGTATAAAATAAGTATTGCATGGCATCAAACTAGCAATTATTGGTCCGATTGTTGCAGAAAATGGATTCATATGGCCCAAAGAACCAATCTTCTCCAGGGTTCTACCTAATGAGCTTGACCGTGCGAGTTTTTAGTTCAAGAGCCTTTTAATTTCAAGTCTCTGTCCAAATCTTGTTCACACAAAATAAATACGTCTTTCCGCTCACAACAAAACGCTTTTGTCGGGTACAAGAAGATGCGCACGCGCTCACGTGCTATCTCGGATGTGACGTCATCATTTTCAAGAGTATTGTGTCTTGATTGGAGAAAGGACGATATTTTAAGCACGTTCAGTTCTCTGGCTTATCCTCAGTGGACGCGGATTCTACAAATAGGGTGAGTGGGCGATTTTATTGATTTCAACCCCTCTATTCATCGCTTGGTGTGACTGATAACCTATTAATGCATTACTAAATTAGTTTTCTCAAACTTGCATGAATTTATTGAAGACTGTGCCCATCAAAGTTACCATTTATGAAGGAAAGGGGCGGACGGGAATGGTTTTAAGGAGTTAATGGCTTTTTAATCTTGTTTGTTTTATCAAACCAAACTTCTTATCGAACTTTTGACTATGTTACAAATTATGCAGATTTTCACTGCATACGAAATATTTTCATTTGTGAAGATATTTTTGAATTTACATCATGATCATTATATTTTGATTCAATCAAAGTAAATTTATATCAACAGCTTTTTATATTAGGTCATACTGTTGTTAACAAATAGGAATTGTCTAGATCTATTTAGATTTATTTTGATTTTAAACCTACATATCCACTTATGTTTTATGTAATATAATGAAGGTCTTTTGACATTATTTGGATGAAGTTGAATTTATGATTGTCTTACAAAGGTTAATACATAAAAAAGCGAATCTACATGTAGGTTCTGGACATAAAGGTCACAGTGAGATAAACTACAAGTCATCATTGATTTTCTCCTTCGAAATATTATTTTTTATGAAGATGATTGCTTGAAGAAGGTTTTACTAAGTTGGATTACTTATTCCCAATCCAGCTTGGGGGCAGACCTTTGATATTCCACATGTGCATCTATCATGATAATACCTTTTAGATGAGGTCTTAATTGTTGACCTCGTGACTTTGACCTTGATACAGTGATACAGTCGAAAACTTTAACCTTGGCCAAAACTTGCAATTGGTTACAGATAGACCTTTGATCCTGCACATGTACATATATAATGGCAACAACTTTCAGTTTCAGCTAAGGTCATAATTTTTTACCATGTGACCTTGACCTTGGCGCAGCAAGCATTTTTCGAAAACTTTAACTTTGGCCATAACTTGCGATTGGAATGAGATAGACTTTTGATATTTTACATGTGTATCTATCGTGATAAGACCTTTCACGTGATGTCATAAATTTTGACCTCGTGACCTTGACCTTGACATCGCGTGCAATAGTGTTTCACAAACACAGCTTGTTTTTAATAAATATGTTTAAATCAATCAAAACTTTACAAAGTTATAATTTCGTTGGCTTATTCAGGATAACAAGTTTTTTCCTATGTCGTTCTTTGATTCTTCAAGGGAGACCATTTAAGACTTTTCATACAAAACCTAAGATGCATGGTTAAACATTAAAAACAATCTGAACAAAACCTTGATTTTTTATAATTCATGTACACATTTTTACACGCGGTCTTTGCAGTTCTTGTATCTATGTAACACGATTTATGATTTTCCACGGCTTGAATTCAATATAACGATGTTCAAAGGCTTCAAATCATATGTTTTCTTTTGTAAGGTTAAAAAGCATTCCTAAAAGCGAATTCTTAGACAAATCCATTTTTATTTCACATTAAATTCGTGGTTTTCATTGAAAATGACGAAAAATTGAAAATGGCAATAGATATCCCAAGTTGTTTTTTTAAAGTCACATATCATTTTTATATGACTATTGACTGTCTGTAACAAATAATGAAGAGTTATTGTCAACCGATGTTGAATATCTACAGTTTCTATAATGTAACATTGTTATAATTGGAATCACACTTTTTCTTTAATAATTTGTATATTTTCATCAATATTTCATGTCTTTTCCGCTGGACTGTGAAGGTAACGACACAGAAAGCATTTATATTTTGAACCCCTGGTTGTTTTAAAATATATCAGGTAAATTGACACCAACAAAGTAAACCTAGTCTCAATAATACTCGCTATACTCCCATACTGAGTCTAGTGAGATACAGTAAGAGGTTGTGTCAGCCGACCTTTGGGCGATCTATGACCCTTCAACGTTATATGTGCGAAAGTAGACTATTGCGGCATGGTAAGCTGAGCCCTGATTAGCCAATTCGATACGTCGGTTAACTTAGACTGGCTTGAAAGAGTTAAGTTTGAGGTGGATACTGTAAGCAGCTCCGCTTACTGAAATTATTAGAATATTTTATCATTTGGTGTTTTTAAAGAATAATTACGTTTTTATTTCCTGACACCGGAACCCCGGTATCTCAGTCTCAGTAAACCTAGCCTCCGTAATACTCGTTATACTACCATACTGAGTCTAGTGAGATACAGTAACAGGTCGGGTCAGCCGAAGATCTGTTGTATACAATATTTGGTCAAAAGTGAGTCATAATTTGCGAAATTGCATGCTTATTACTTTTTACTAGAATGATTATGAATTTTGAAAAAATCATTATTTTTTTCAGTTTAGAACACAAAGCAACGAAATCCTTTTGGTCACGCTTACGTATTTATTGTTCATCTTTCAACATATAATATACAACTTTTAAAGCGACTGTCCTATTGGCCGCCATGTTGAATCTGATAAGTTTTCTCCTTTCAATGTGATCTATGTCTATGATCTAAGTTCAGAAAAAAACGACCATAGGGAAACCATCTACGGGCCAGGACAGCCATAAGCTTGCGACTGTGGTGCCCTGTTTCAATGTCGGTCTTCCTCAAAGGAGCAATGTCAAGATGCCTCGTCAGGCAGGACACTGCCTAAAGTTTCCGTAAAGACGTTTATTCATGAAACAAGTGAAATCATATTCTTTATATCATTTCACTGAATATTATTTAGAATCAAGAAGCTGAGAATATGATTACATATCTAACATATTTATTCCGAAATATATAATAGGTACTTGTTTTAATGGAAATATGATAATAGCCTCATTAATTTATTCATACACGTTGATCAAACACCTTCAATTGATATACTGTACATGTAACCTGTCAAATGAACCATAACCTTAACCGCATGTCCTTCAGATTGCTATAGATACGTATCAAAAAGAATTACCAACAACAATGTCCTGTTTTCAACCTTCATTGCGACTAAATGATAGTTTTCAGGAACCGTCGGTATTTTTCGATAAAAAAACAGTGACTGTATCCTCCAGATTATCATGGTATGTAGCCTGCAATCATCTTGCTGTGCAAGCATCTAAAGCATTAATTCCTGTATATAATGTATTTAAAGAAAACAAGTTTATACCTTTAAAGTGGTTTCTAATATATTTGATAGAAAAATAGCACCAATTCTTTTATATGGTTCAGCAATTTGGGGAGTTAGTTATAATGACTCAATTGAAATAGTCCATGCCTTGTATTTTAACCATTTCTTAGGTGTTGGTAAATATGCCTCAAACAAAGATATTTTAGGAAAAACTGGTCGTACGAGCCTATTTGTTACACCACATTTACGGGCAGTAAAATATTGGTTAAAATTATTGCGCATGAATCCAAATAGATTACCTCTCCAATGTTATAATATGCTCAAACGATTTGATGAAAATGGTAAATATTCTTGGGTGTCTGATATAAGAAATATTCTATTCATGCCTGGGTTTTCCCATGTTTGGATTTGTCAAGATTTTGGACATGATAAATTATTTACTTTTATGCTTAAGCAAAGATTACAGGATATATATTTTCAAGACTGGCATTGTAAAATATCTTCCTCAAGATGTTTATGTCACTATTCCAATATAAAATCTTTACTTACTCCTGAAAAATATGTACCTGAATTACAGGATATAAATCTTAGAAGACCATTTTGTAAATTACGTATATCATTACATGATTTAAATGTTAATATCCTTAGAAAAAAAGGTTTGCAAGATGAAGAACAAAGTTTATGTCGCCATTGTAATGAAGGCTGTGTTGAAAATGAATTTCATGTGCTCCTTGTCTGTAAACATTACGAAACTCTAAGAGACAAATACCTCCCTATGATATCCACTGCACATAAAGATGAACAATTAATGAACAATTTATTGAATTCAAGAAATATAAGTACCATAGTGTCAATGTCCATGCATGTATTTGAAATGAGACGTAGATAATTTATTTTTACCCACGTGACTTAAACTAACACATTGTAAACCACTACTGTACTATAAGTCATATGGCCTCAAAATACTGAATAAAGCTTCTGTTCTGTTCTGATAAAATAACAGCATGATAAAAAATTGATAATCTATCGCATTGAAAATGGACGTCAATGTGCGACATCGCTTGAAGGTTTTATCCACGTAGATACAAAAGCGTGACAATCTTGCAGTGCAAAGTGTCATTGTTTCTTGGACCCAAATAACGTCACAAGAAAAACTTCACGCAATAAAAACAATAGATAGAGAGATATAGATATTTATGGACCCTACCTTACTACGAAATGAAAGACCACATGGACTTCATTTTATTCAATCAATTGACAATTTTACGGACGGTCAACTTCTTTATAGTAGACAGTAGCGACGTGTCGGTATTAATCCTGAAAACGGTATGAGGATCAACACCGACTTGAAGCTAACTAAGATATATTAATGATAAAAATATAATATCTGTCTTCTACTGTCTACAATAAAGAAGTTGATATCCATAAAACTTCTTGTCGTCCTGATATAAATCAATTGACTGAATAACGGTATGAGGATCAACACCGACCTGATGCTAAGATATATTGATGATAAAAATGAAATATCTGTCTGCTACTGTCTACAATAAAGAAGTTGATCATCCATAAAATCTCTAGTCGTTCTGATATAATTCAATTGACTGAATAAAAATGAAAGTTCTTAAAGATGCTGTATCATACTTGCAATATTTTTTTAAGTATTCGTTGTATTTTTAGAAAAATTCAGCGACCAACCTAGGGAAAATCGGACCAAAATTCATTAAATATGAGATAATTTACCAAAATTACGGAAACGGCAGCCAACATAAAGGCGAATCAAGTGTAGCCATCTCACAACTTCCGGTCTCTTAATATACGCTTGAAAACCGTCTTTGTCGCGCACGACTAGATTTTCTTTTCTTTTTCTCCGAATAAGTTATTCGTTGCTGCCAAAGTTGATACCCATCGAAAGCAAATACGCTAGTTGTGACACGGTGTAAATCCTACACGCGTAATGATTACGTCACCGAAAGCGGGTTCGTTAAATGCTATGCCCTTTCTACAAGGGGTACTGTGCTTTGGGCGTCGAAATAAGTATTTTTTTTTTTATTAAACAATCTAAATATGATATCAAAATTTCAGCGAAAGATTTTTCTACAAAGTGATGTATTTCTTTTCTCAATAGCTAAATTTCAGCCTGAACCGCATGCAAGTATGAAACAGCATCTTTAAGATGCTAGTAGGGTAGCTTCAATAAGTGTACATGTGTTTCAAAGGCTGTTTCTTAACAACACATTCCCCTGCGAATACGAATAACATCCATTGATCATAACTTATTTATTACACAAGCGCTGTAGGCAAGTGCAGTTAATTTGAATATATGAATATATCTATTTTGATAACTACACATCCCTGTAATCTGCAATGTATTTCACAGTTCACGTTATATTTTTTTTATTCTTGATGATAAATAGGGATTATATGATATACACTTGTCTCAGTTTATGATATACACATTAAATGTTTACATATTTACAAATATATTTTACTGTTTACTTGTGAATATATATATATGACTGAATGAGATGTTATGTAGTCACTACTAAAATATGCTCCGTTTGGTAATTAAACAACTAATAAAGGCGGTATTACAGTTGAAACGGTTAAGTCGCACTTAGTTAGTCTGGATAACACGTCACACCCAGGCCAATCTTAATAAACTTAGATCAACAGGTTTTATATTTGGTATATGACAAAATAAAAAATCTGTTGATCTAAATTTATTTAGATTGCACCCAGGCGAGTTTGATGGCCCCAGGACAGGTGTTTGTTTCTAATAAAAGGCTGATTAAAGTTGTTTTTTTGACACATTAACAAAAAACAAGCCCAGTTCTTATTTTGTTGAAATATCGTTGAAGGAAAATCGAAAAGTGACATATTTAAGTTGAGCGGTCGTTTAAGAATGAAATACCTTGACTCTTTGAAGACTTTCAGGGTTTTCCTTTCATGACTTGTTTCCTTGAGAATCTGTTTCCTTTTCGGAAATGGTTACGTTTACTTGGTTTGATTTTGATTTTTGTCCTGATGATATGGCAATTTTGCAATCTATTACATTGATATTTACCCTGTTTTCTATTAATTCATTTGGTATGTGCTGAAAGTTCTTAAAACGGTACTTTGTTGTCCATTTCTGGTTGAAAAGACAAAATGCCTCCTTTAAAGGAAGTCTGGACCCTTACCATTCGGTTCGCTGTCAACACTTCTCAACCAGGGTAATGCGCGCGCGTGTCGGGCTCACGTGAATTAATTCTCGCTTTCCACGATTTTATTCTTCGGCCCAGTCTATCTTTAAGAACACATTGGTCATGTTCGATAATGAAGTAACTGACTGCTTTTTTAAATCTTGAACTTGTGGCTCGATAATAGATATACTTGAAATCGTGAATACTTTGTTGCAATTCCATCTGAAAAAGAGAAAATATCAATATTTTGTTAAATGTAATTCACATACCGTTCAATTTGTCTTGAGTTCAATAGACTAAACGACACGGATGTGTTTTGCGTACAATTAGTGAAAATACCGACTCACTTATATATATTCTATTCAACACTGATTTTAAAACTGAAATGTCAATAAGGCATTATATTTTACATAAAAATTTGCTTTGATTGAATTGTGGAGGTTGATTCTTTTTGTGACTGAACATGGTTAAGTAGTTTTTTCCTAAACAAAAATGATTTGATATCAGTATTACATCTTTATGACATGAGGGATTTGCTTATGCATTGAGAAAGAACTACTAATGTATGTACAGCTGAAATATAGACTACTGTATTCTTAAAATTTACCTGTTCATGGGATCTTGTTCGGTCTAAACACGACAGTTTTGAATAGAAGGCGGCATTTTTGGCGTGTAATGCAAAATAGCCATTCAACGTTACAGACAGACAGACAGATTTTATTGCGCAAGCCAAATTGGCCTCTGGCTTTACATCAAATATTACAATCATGTTTAGGTGATGATGTTACAAAACTCGACGTAGGAAATTATCTGTTGTTTCCTAATTGGAATGCTTGATATACATATTTACTAGGTGAACGCTGAATGCTAATATTTCCTGTTGACATTAACTGTATACATTAATAAACAGAATATCGTTGACAATAATGATTCTTCAAGTGAATGTTACACCACTGTGATTTTGGTACAATCTGCTGTTAAATGGCCAGTTCGAGCGGGTATTTTTTGTTCCAAAAATGGTCGGGAGGGAATTCCTTTTTGCACACGACACGTCACTTTTTATCTATTCGATTTGTTTTCTATAAGCTATGTTTATAACTATGTCATGTTTGGTAATTAGTTCTAATCCGCCCTTCAAATAAAAAAATAGCGAAAATAATCGGAGCCCCTGACAAGCACTACCATTCGTGAGATGTATGTAGTAAATAATAACCCGGTACCGAGGGGTTATGGAAAATAACCTCGCGAGGGCGTAGCCCGAGCAGACGTTATTTCCATAACCCGAGGCAAACTGGTTATCATTTGACTTACACTCCCGCGGAAGACTCCTGCAATGGTTTCCACTTAATTTGTTTATATACAATTAGTTTAAGAACATTGTACTGATATCATTCGCGGGTTTATAATGTCTTGATAAGAAAAAATATTTAAAATACCCTTAGATTAGGGTTTTAGAAATAACGCTTGATTTCTTACAATAAAAACTATTTCATTACAGTGTTTCAACTAAATTGGTTTCCATACAAATAATTGAAAAACGTTTTAGTGATTCATTTTGCGGATTTGATTTGCAATATTAATATATATTTATAGGGAAAATAAAAAACACGACACACACAAATTTACATCAACTGGGGTGGATCCTCGGTAGCTCAACAGTTAAGAGCGCTGCTTGAGAACATAGAGGTCCCTGGTTCGAATCCCACTTTTGTTCATAAATCTTAACCTTCTTGTTTGATTAAAAATCCAAATTTTATAAGTCCAAATGTTTGTGATTGTTTACGGTCTTATAACCGACCAAGGTGGTTATGTTAGGGTTAAAACACGAGAACGAGGTTATGCTTGGGATTTCAAACCCTGAGGAAAGAAAGCTGAGCGGAAAGTAAGACCGAAAGCGAAGCTTGAGGTCTTACTTCCCGCGAGGCTTTCTTTCCGAAGGTTTTGAAAACCCAAGCATAACCGAGTTCGAGTGTTTTAACTAACTTAGATGCCGTTATTAACAACCCGTAATCATTTGTCTATATTGTAGTATTTGTAATCATATTTTCAGACTGATCATAAAAATTTAGAAAAAAACAACAAATATCAAGGATTCATGTTCGTCGGTTAATTTTAACATTTATTATTGGATTACATTACTTTATACTGTCGCTTCAATTCTGAATATAAAAGATTAAAATGAATTTCCTTCAAAAAAAGCATTGTGTTCAGACGACTTTTTGATATTGACATAGCACATAATGCACGTGCAAAGCATTCTTCGAGGTGTAAGGTGTAAATATGAGATAATTTACCAAAATTACGGAAACGGCAGCCAACATAAAGGCGAATCAAGTGTAGCCATCTCACAACTTCCGGTCTCTTAATATACGCTTGAAAACCGTCTTTGTCGCGCACGACTAGATTTTCTTTTCTTTTTCTCCGAATAAGTTATTCGTTGCTGCCAAAGTTGATACCCATCGAAAGCAAATACGCTAGTTGTGACACGGTGTAAATCCTACACGCGTAATGATTACGTCACCGAAAGCGGGTTCGTTAAATGCTATGCCCTTTCTACAAGGGGTACTGTGCTTTGGGCGTCGAAATAAGTATTTTTTTTTTTATTAAACAATCTAAATATGATATCAAAATTTCAGCGAAAGATTTTTCTACAAAGTGATGTATTTCTTTTCTCAATAGCTAAATTTCAGCCTGAACCGCATGCAAGTATGAAACAGCATCTTTAAGATGCTAGTAGGGTAGCTTCAATAAGTGTACATGTGTTTCAAAGGCTGTTTCTTAACAACACATTCCCCTGCGAATACGAATAACATCCATTGATCATAACTTATTTATTACACAAGCGCTGTAGGCAAGTGCAGTTAATTTGAATATATGAATATATCTATTTTGATAACTACACATCCCTGTAATCTGCAATGTATTTCACAGTTCACGTTATATTTTTTTTATTCTTGATGATAAATAGGGATTATATGATATACACTTGTCTCAGTTTATGATATACACATTAAATGTTTACATATTTACAAATATATTTTACTGTTTACTTGTGAATATATATATATGACTGAATGAGATGTTATGTAGTCACTACTAAAATATGCTCCGTTTGGTAATTAAACAACTAATAAAGGCGGTATTACAGTTGAAACGGTTAAGTCGCACTTAGTTAGTCTGGATAACACGTCACACCCAGGCCAATCTTAATAAACTTAGATCAACAGGTTTTATATTTGGTATATGACAAAATAAAAAATCTGTTGATCTAAATTTATTTAGATTGCACCCAGGCGAGTTTGATGGCCCCAGGACAGGTGTTTGTTTCTAATAAAAGGCTGATTAAAGTTGTTTTTTTGACACATTAACAAAAAACAAGCCCAGTTCTTATTTTGTTGAAATATCGTTGAAGGAAAATCGAAAAGTGACATATTTAAGTTGAGCGGTCGTTTAAGAATGAAATACCTTGACTCTTTGAAGACTTTCAGGGTTTTCCTTTCATGACTTGTTTCCTTGAGAATCTGTTTCCTTTTCGGAAATGGTTACGTTTACTTGGTTTGATTTTGATTTTTGTCCTGATGATATGGCAATTTTGCAATCTATTACATTGATATTTACCCTGTTTTCTATTAATTCATTTGGTATGTGCTGAAAGTTCTTAAAACGGTACTTTGTTGTCCATTTCTGGTTGAAAAGACAAAATGCCTCCTTTAAAGGAAGTCTGGACCCTTACCATTCGGTTCGCTGTCAACACTTCTCAACCAGGGTAATGCGCGCGCGTGTCGGGCTCACGTGAATTAATTCTCGCTTTCCACGATTTTATTCTTCGGCCCAGTCTATCTTTAAGAACACATTGGTCATGTTCGATAATGAAGTAACTGACTGCTTTTTTAAATCTTGAACTTGTGGCTCGATAATAGATATACTTGAAATCGTGAATACTTTGTTGCAATTCCATCTGAAAAAGAGAAAATATCAATATTTTGTTAAATGTAATTCACATACCGTTCAATTTGTCTTGAGTTCAATAGACTAAACGACACGGATGTGTTTTGCGTACAATTAGTGAAAATACCGACTCACTTATATATATTCTATTCAACACTGATTTTAAAACTGAAATGTCAATAAGGCATTATATTTTACATAAAAATTTGCTTTGATTGAATTGTGGAGGTTGATTCTTTTTGTGACTGAACATGGTTAAGTAGTTTTTTCCTAAACAAAAATGATTTGATATCAGTATTACATCTTTATGACATGAGGGATTTGCTTATGCATTGAGAAAGAACTACTAATGTATGTACAGCTGAAATATAGACTACTGTATTCTTAAAATTTACCTGTTCATGGGATCTTGTTCGGTCTAAACACGACAGTTTTGAATAGAAGGCGGCATTTTTGGCGTGTAATGCAAAATAGCCATTCAACGTTACAGACAGACAGACAGATTTTATTGCGCAAGCCAAATTGGCCTCTGGCTTTACATCAAATATTACAATCATGTTTAGGTGATGATGTTACAAAACTCGACGTAGGAAATTATCTGTTGTTTCCTAATTGGAATGCTTGATATACATATTTACTAGGTGAACGCTGAATGCTAATATTTCCTGTTGACATTAACTGTATACATTAATAAACAGAATATCGTTGACAATAATGATTCTTCAAGTGAATGTTACACCACTGTGATTTTGGTACAATCTGCTGTTAAATGGCCAGTTCGAGCGGGTATTTTTTGTTCCAAAAATGGTCGGGAGGGAATTCCTTTTTGCACACGACACGTCACTTTTTATCTATTCGATTTGTTTTCTATAAGCTATGTTTATAACTATGTCATGTTTGGTAATTAGTTCTAATCCGCCCTTCAAATAAAAAAATAGCGAAAATAATCGGAGCCCCTGACAAGCACTACCATTCGTGAGATGTATGTAGTAAATAATAACCCGGTACCGAGGGGTTATGGAAAATAACCTCGCGAGGGCGTAGCCCGAGCAGACGTTATTTCCATAACCCGAGGCAAACTGGTTATCATTTGACTTACACTCCCGCGGAAGACTCCTGCAATGGTTTCCACTTAATTTGTTTATATACAATTAGTTTAAGAACATTGTACTGATATCATTCGCGGGTTTATAATGTCTTGATAAGAAAAAATATTTAAAATACCCTTAGATTAGGGTTTTAGAAATAACGCTTGATTTCTTACAATAAAAACTATTTCATTACAGTGTTTCAACTAAATTGGTTTCCATACAAATAATTGAAAAACGTTTTAGTGATTCATTTTGCGGATTTGATTTGCAATATTAATATATATTTATAGGGAAAATAAAAAACACGACACACACAAATTTACATCAACTGGGGTGGATCCTCGGTAGCTCAACAGTTAAGAGCGCTGCTTGAGAACATAGAGGTCCCTGGTTCGAATCCCACTTTTGTTCATAAATCTTAACCTTCTTGTTTGATTAAAAATCCAAATTTTATAAGTCCAAATGTTTGTGATTGTTTACGGTCTTATAACCGACCAAGGTGGTTATGTTAGGGTTAAAACACGAGAACGAGGTTATGCTTGGGATTTCAAACCCTGAGGAAAGAAAGCTGAGCGGAAAGTAAGACCGAAAGCGAAGCTTGAGGTCTTACTTCCCGCGAGGCTTTCTTTCCGAAGGTTTTGAAAACCCAAGCATAACCGAGTTCGAGTGTTTTAACTAACTTAGATGCCGTTATTAACAACCCGTAATCATTTGTCTATATTGTAGTATTTGTAATCATATTTTCAGACTGATCATAAAAATTTAGAAAAAAACAACAAATATCAAGGATTCATGTTCGTCGGTTAATTTTAACATTTATTATTGGATTACATTACTTTATACTGTCGCTTCAATTCTGAATATAAAAGATTAAAATGAATTTCCTTCAAAAAAAGCATTGTGTTCAGACGACTTTTTGATATTGACATAGCACATAATGCACGTGCAAAGCATTCTTCGAGGTGTAAGGTGTAAATATGAGATAATTTACCAAAATTACGGAAACGGCAGCCAACATAAAGGCGAATCAAGTGTAGCCATCTCACAACTTCCGGTCTCTTAATATACGCTTGAAAACCGTCTTTGTCGCGCACGACTAGATTTTCTTTTCTTTTTCTCCGAATAAGTTATTCGTTGCTGCCAAAGTTGATACCCATCGAAAGCAAATACGCTAGTTGTGACACGGTGTAAATCCTACACGCGTAATGATTACGTCACCGAAAGCGGGTTCGTTAAATGCTATGCCCTTTCTACAAGGGGTACTGTGCTTTGGGCGTCGAAATAAGTATTTTTTTTTTTATTAAACAATCTAAATATGATATCAAAATTTCAGCGAAAGATTTTTCTACAAAGTGATGTATTTCTTTTCTCAATAGCTAAATTTCAGCCTGAACCGCATGCAAGTATGAAACAGCATCTTTAAGATGCTAGTAGGGTAGCTTCAATAAGTGTACATGTGTTTCAAAGGCTGTTTCTTAACAACACATTCCCCTGCGAATACGAATAACATCCATTGATCATAACTTATTTATTACACAAGCGCTGTAGGCAAGTGCAGTTAATTTGAATATATGAATATATCTATTTTGATAACTACACATCCCTGTAATCTGCAATGTATTTCACAGTTCACGTTATATTTTTTTTATTCTTGATGATAAATAGGGATTATATGATATACACTTGTCTCAGTTTATGATATACACATTAAATGTTTACATATTTACAAATATATTTTACTGTTTACTTGTGAATATATATATATGACTGAATGAGATGTTATGTAGTCACTACTAAAATATGCTCCGTTTGGTAATTAAACAACTAATAAAGGCGGTATTACAGTTGAAACGGTTAAGTCGCACTTAGTTAGTCTGGATAACACGTCACACCCAGGCCAATCTTAATAAACTTAGATCAACAGGTTTTATATTTGGTATATGACAAAATAAAAAATCTGTTGATCTAAATTTATTTAGATTGCACCCAGGCGAGTTTGATGGCCCCAGGACAGGTGTTTGTTTCTAATAAAAGGCTGATTAAAGTTGTTTTTTTGACACATTAACAAAAAACAAGCCCAGTTCTTATTTTGTTGAAATATCGTTGAAGGAAAATCGAAAAGTGACATATTTAAGTTGAGCGGTCGTTTAAGAATGAAATACCTTGACTCTTTGAAGACTTTCAGGGTTTTCCTTTCATGACTTGTTTCCTTGAGAATCTGTTTCCTTTTCGGAAATGGTTACGTTTACTTGGTTTGATTTTGATTTTTGTCCTGATGATATGGCAATTTTGCAATCTATTACATTGATATTTACCCTGTTTTCTATTAATTCATTTGGTATGTGCTGAAAGTTCTTAAAACGGTACTTTGTTGTCCATTTCTGGTTGAAAAGACAAAATGCCTCCTTTAAAGGAAGTCTGGACCCTTACCATTCGGTTCGCTGTCAACACTTCTCAACCAGGGTAATGCGCGCGCGTGTCGGGCTCACGTGAATTAATTCTCGCTTTCCACGATTTTATTCTTCGGCCCAGTCTATCTTTAAGAACACATTGGTCATGTTCGATAATGAAGTAACTGACTGCTTTTTTAAATCTTGAACTTGTGGCTCGATAATAGATATACTTGAAATCGTGAATACTTTGTTGCAATTCCATCTGAAAAAGAGAAAATATCAATATTTTGTTAAATGTAATTCACATACCGTTCAATTTGTCTTGAGTTCAATAGACTAAACGACACGGATGTGTTTTGCGTACAATTAGTGAAAATACCGACTCACTTATATATATTCTATTCAACACTGATTTTAAAACTGAAATGTCAATAAGGCATTATATTTTACATAAAAATTTGCTTTGATTGAATTGTGGAGGTTGATTCTTTTTGTGACTGAACATGGTTAAGTAGTTTTTTCCTAAACAAAAATGATTTGATATCAGTATTACATCTTTATGACATGAGGGATTTGCTTATGCATTGAGAAAGAACTACTAATGTATGTACAGCTGAAATATAGACTACTGTATTCTTAAAATTTACCTGTTCATGGGATCTTGTTCGGTCTAAACACGACAGTTTTGAATAGAAGGCGGCATTTTTGGCGTGTAATGCAAAATAGCCATTCAACGTTACAGACAGACAGACAGATTTTATTGCGCAAGCCAAATTGGCCTCTGGCTTTACATCAAATATTACAATCATGTTTAGGTGATGATGTTACAAAACTCGACGTAGGAAATTATCTGTTGTTTCCTAATTGGAATGCTTGATATACATATTTACTAGGTGAACGCTGAATGCTAATATTTCCTGTTGACATTAACTGTATACATTAATAAACAGAATATCGTTGACAATAATGATTCTTCAAGTGAATGTTACACCACTGTGATTTTGGTACAATCTGCTGTTAAATGGCCAGTTCGAGCGGGTATTTTTTGTTCCAAAAATGGTCGGGAGGGAATTCCTTTTTGCACACGACACGTCACTTTTTATCTATTCGATTTGTTTTCTATAAGCTATGTTTATAACTATGTCATGTTTGGTAATTAGTTCTAATCCGCCCTTCAAATAAAAAAATAGCGAAAATAATCGGAGCCCCTGACAAGCACTACCATTCGTGAGATGTATGTAGTAAATAATAACCCGGTACCGAGGGGTTATGGAAAATAACCTCGCGAGGGCGTAGCCCGAGCAGACGTTATTTCCATAACCCGAGGCAAACTGGTTATCATTTGACTTACACTCCCGCGGAAGACTCCTGCAATGGTTTCCACTTAATTTGTTTATATACAATTAGTTTAAGAACATTGTACTGATATCATTCGCGGGTTTATAATGTCTTGATAAGAAAAAATATTTAAAATACCCTTAGATTAGGGTTTTAGAAATAACGCTTGATTTCTTACAATAAAAACTATTTCATTACAGTGTTTCAACTAAATTGGTTTCCATACAAATAATTGAAAAACGTTTTAGTGATTCATTTTGCGGATTTGATTTGCAATATTAATATATATTTATAGGGAAAATAAAAAACACGACACACACAAATTTACATCAACTGGGGTGGATCCTCGGTAGCTCAACAGTTAAGAGCGCTGCTTGAGAACATAGAGGTCCCTGGTTCGAATCCCACTTTTGTTCATAAATCTTAACCTTCTTGTTTGATTAAAAATCCAAATTTTATAAGTCCAAATGTTTGTGATTGTTTACGGTCTTATAACCGACCAAGGTGGTTATGTTAGGGTTAAAACACGAGAACGAGGTTATGCTTGGGATTTCAAACCCTGAGGAAAGAAAGCTGAGCGGAAAGTAAGACCGAAAGCGAAGCTTGAGGTCTTACTTCCCGCGAGGCTTTCTTTCCGAAGGTTTTGAAAACCCAAGCATAACCGAGTTCGAGTGTTTTAACTAACTTAGATGCCGTTATTAACAACCCGTAATCATTTGTCTATATTGTAGTATTTGTAATCATATTTTCAGACTGATCATAAAAATTTAGAAAAAAACAACAAATATCAAGGATTCATGTTCGTCGGTTAATTTTAACATTTATTATTGGATTACATTACTTTATACTGTCGCTTCAATTCTGAATATAAAAGATTAAAATGAATTTCCTTCAAAAAAAGCATTGTGTTCAGACGACTTTTTGATATTGACATAGCACATAATGCACGTGCAAAGCATTCTTCGAGGTGTAAGGTTTTACAAATGACAATCGACAAGTCACGTGGTTGATACCGTATTTGGATCCTTTAAATTTATCACAAATGAAAAGGTGTAACACTGTTAATATCCATTTTGAATGTTTGTATGCATTTAAAATTGGAATTAAAGTGCAATTGGATTTCCTTATGCCTTAGGGCCGATTTTTTGTACCGAAATCTGATCTTCAATCAATAGATTGTTTAACATAACCTTCACTTCTAACTGGCCCGTTAGAGTAGTGGTTATAGTGCTAGCTTACGGTTCAGAGGGTTGAGGGTTCGAATCCCGCACATCGGAAGCATTGTAAGTTTTTTCAAGATAATGTGGACTTAGGGGTTAGGTTACACATAGGAATATAAAACCCTTTGACTTTGAAATATAAAAACCTTCCAACCCCCGAGTAGGTCTTACAAATGAATATAAAACCTTTCCAACCCCGAATAGGTCTTACATGTGAATATAATGCCCTGACTTCCCAATGTAAACCCTCCTTAGAGGTTATTACGGGAATACAAGAGACCTCCAAAACAATAGACGAAATCCCCGATAGGTTTCTAAGAGATAACCAACCTACGCGGATGGAGCTCACGGCATATTACATTCAACTAAAATGAAGGCAATAACTTCCCAAGGGGTGTAAAGGGTAAATACCTATAGGAAGGTAGTAATGAGTTGAAACCAATTGAAAAAAAGAAGGAATATAGCCTCGTTAGCAGCCTAAGCTTATCGACGAAAACGCGCTCGAACAGGCGATGAGTCATCTTCCCACAGCAAGGTGAAAACGTATCGAGCAACTCTCCTCGCTTTAGACCTTGCCTTCACAAGGTAGAAAACTGGTGATCCGGAGCAGCGACATCTATCGTGATCACGAGTTACGCCCCTCATCAGCTCTTTCAACAATAGCCAATGAAATTGCCGTTTACATTCGGAACAAATTCAAAATACTAACAGACGATCTTTTTGAAAACTATCCGAGTGAAATTTAATTTTAACTTTAGTCCGCATGGTTGTTTTTATGTTTTTGATGAGCACCGAGAATGCAGAGAAGATAAACATTAATGTATCACTCAAATAAAGTGTTTCTCTCCCTTGTAAAACGCATACAAAAATATTTTTTCAAATCGGTTCATTTAACATGCTGTCTTCTGATTGGACTCTTCTACTTCCGTGCAGCGGGTTGAAAGGCTAGCACAGAAATTACGGCCAATGATGTCAAGGGAGGAATGGAAAAGTTTAGAAACGTTTTCGTTTCGCCCGTGACGTTGTGAAGATGGCGATGAGTCGGTATAAGGTTATTCATGACACAACCACCGAATAAACGTAACTCAATGGTTAAGATCTTATGACCGAAAGCAAGTCTGACGGTCGCATACCTGTACGTCGAATTTCTAGCTTTAGAATAGAAAAATCCATTCGACCGATCGGTATTGTGAGTTTAGTTGTTAACTGGCTTATAGAACGTTGGAACGTTTCAAAATAAGACAAAGAGGGGTGTTTGGACTCTCATTCATTTTATATTGATCACTCGAAGTTAGGATGATGCGAAGAGATCATTTCTTCATTTCTATTTTGTATTTAACGAGTAAACGTATATAAAATAATTATATAAATAGTATCTACACTTTAAGATTTGGCTATATTTGGTAACAACAGTATAATCTAATTAATGCTGATAAATTCTTGTTAGAATATGTGTTTAAACTTAGAGTTAATTATTATACTTTTCAACCCAGACAAACAAGATCGTGTGCAAAGATTCCTTTAATGAAAATGAATTTTATTGCCTGCTTGTTTTTAAATGTTACCAAAATTGAATTATTTTGTACTTGCCACATTATTTCTATTCAGACCCAACTATTCATATTAACATTATGTGCTCATGTCAATTAAAAATCAGGATGTTGTTCAGATATTACCAACATTTATACACAATGCAATGACTCTTAGAGATTTATTGTTAATCAAATAATATATTGCCTTTTTATATAAATTAACTTATTGATTATCGTGTGACTATTTACATATATCGCTCTATTAATCTAAAATGTGTACTGGACCTATGGCCTCCATTGCAAAGAAATTATCCATATAAACAATATATACATTTCATACACAAAATATTGTATATGACGCATATCTTCTTCATTTCAATGTTGTATTTAGTTATTTTCAATTTTATTTTTTTAGAAGTAATGCCAAGGGATAAGTAAAATCATTTTGAAGTGATGCATATGTCAAACATGTATTTAGATAAAAGGGACACAAAGGATCAATTAAACATTCAACACACCCTTACCCAAAGTATTAAATGTACATTCTACATAAACAAAGATGAGTTTAACGGTATGAACCCTTTACTCGTTTATGTTCCGTTACCCGTCTCAGAAAATCAGACCTTGTCACGTAAGCAGCTTACATGTACTTCATTACAAGTCAATCGTAACTTTATCACAACCCGTACACCCCTTCATAAATGACTTAGATTCTCCTGATGTCTCTTTTAAAAACAGTTTTTGTTAAAATTATTAGCGTTCAAGATGCTGAAGGTGCCACTGTTTTAGCTAATATAGTGACAAATATGTTTTTAAGGCGCCAACGTTTTGTCTGAAATGTTTATCTATTCATTTTAGTTTTTTTGGTCATTTCTTATTTATTATTTGTACATATGTATATTATTATGTAAAACTAGTGTCTCATAAGCCCTACGCGGCTGGTTGTCAGTTTTTAAAAATAGATTTTCTAAATACATACTATGTTTTGTTAGGGTTAAAACACGAGTACGAGGTTATGCTTGGGTTTTCAAAACCTGAGGAAAGAGAGCTGAGCGGAAAGTAAGACCGAAAGCGAAGCTTGAGGTCTCACTTCACGCGAAGCTTTCTTTCCGAAGGTTTTGAAACCCAAGCATAATCGAGTTCGAGGGTTTTAACTAACTTAGATACCGTTATGAAACATTCATTAAAAAACGCAATCATTTGTCCATATTGTAGTATTTGTTATCATATTTTTAGACTGATCATAAAAAAAGAGAAAAAACAACAAATATTTATCTATATATGTTTGGCCGTTTTGTTTTAACATTTTTTATTGGATTACATCACTTTATACTGTCGCTTTAATTCTAATTAAAAAAACCGATTAAATCAGTTTCCTTCAAAATAAGCAGTGTGTTCAAATGACATTGACATAGCACAAAATGCACGTGCAAAGCATTGTTCGAGGTGTAAGGTTTTACAAATGACAATCGACAAGTCACGTGGTTGATACCGTATTTTGATCCTTTAAATTTATCACATGTTAAAAGGTGTAACACTGTTAATATCAATTATGAATGTTTGTATGCATTTAAAATTGGAATCAAGTGCAATTGGATATCATAATGCTTTAGGACCGACCTTTTTTAACCGAAATCTGAATTTCAATCAATAGATCGTTTAACATAGCCTTCACTTTATCTGGCCCGTTAGAGTAGTGGTTAGAGTGCTTGCTTACGGTTCAGAGGGTTGAGGGTTCGAATCCCGCACTTTGGAAGCATTGAAACTTTGTAGAATTTTTCAAGATAGTATGGACTTTGGGGTTAGGTTATACATTGGAATATAAAACCCTTTGACTTTGAAATATAAAAACCTTCCAACCCCCGAGTAGGTCTTACATATGAATATAAAAACCTTTCAACCCACGAGTAGGTGTTACATGTGAATATAATGCCCTGACTTCCCAATGTCAACCCTCCTTGGAGGTTATTACGATAAAACAAGAGACCTCCAAAACAAAAGATGAAATCCCCGATAGGTTTCTAATATTATGTAACTGGCGAGTGACACTTAAATAAAATATTTCTGTCTGTCTGTCTCTTTATCGGCAAGATTCGACCGATCGGTTCAAAATCACTCAAGCGTTATTCGACGGATAGGTACAGTTCAGTTTTGAAAATTCGACGGATTAGGCTGTATTCATTCTGACACTTTAACACAAAGCGCGCTTAACTGCACATGTTAACATATAAGGAAACTGGAAATTTGGACATCCTTTGGCTATATGTTGCATTAGAAACAAGAATGGGAGGTTCGGTAGAAGCAGGTTGGGATTATTCAACATCAAATCTATTTAATAGTAAAAAAACAACATGAACATACCAACGGTCTATTGAATAGAAATAATTTTACAAACAAGAACTTTTGATAAACAAATTCATATTCAGTGGATAATCAAAACTTCACCTATATACAAATATTTATTTTCGTTTTCTGTTTTTCATATTCATTGTTTGTCAATGAAGTTGTCTTTGTAACCATAGGAACAAATAGAATAAAAACAGTTGAACGGATTTAGACCAGCGTCGTGAGTCAATCGATAGAACGGTATATTTGAACTTATCTAAGATAACATAATCATTATTGTCTCAAAAGGAAAACTTATGTTTTATTAATTACACTTTTTATGCAATTGATGATAACTTATGATTACATTATTCAAAACAATTGATGTCTAAAGTTTACATGGATTTCACTTGTACGGAAACATGGTGCAACACTACTCAGAATTTATTTCTCTAATGCTGAATAATTGAATAAATGATATTCGGGACCTGTTTGTTCGAAATGTCGGCTTCGCAGTCCGCATCCAGAAGTTAGTGTCGAGTACACCATAAAAGGAGAATTGGGAATTTTGTTTCCTTTTTTGGAAAACTACTGCTCATATACACTGCCGATCGTTTCAATTGGAAGACCAATGATATTTGATTCAGTATTCACGATTTGTGTCAATTGTTTTTATTATAAACAGACAGGTTCCCAAACCAAGGTAAATGTTAGGACACTGTTGTTGAAGGTTATGATGATTTGATCAATCTTAAAGTATTTAAGTTTCCACAAGTAATGTAACCATAGGTGTCAAGTCTTATCAGTATTATCATTCCATGAGAGTTTAATTTACTCTTTCTTTGTCATTTCCATCAATACAAACGATATCTAATATAGACGTCGTTCTCCTAAATTCTTTAACCATTTGTTTTGAACGTTCAAATATAAAAATTAGCCTGACACAAATCCACAAATGGCCTGCAACTGCAGCGTCGTCAGCAACTTGAATGGGAAAAGACGGATAAGCATGTGAGTGTCATTTGTGTACACGATAAACATAATTGGTGAAACAACACAACCCTGTAGAGCACCATTATATGTACATACATACAGTTGATTTATACGTATTTTAAGCACACCAGATATTTTACCTTATACTGCCAGCACCTGTCATTCTATTTTAACAAAACGGAGAGAGCTCTTATATAGCTAACTTTCTATTGTATCTGCATGTTTTGTATATATTTTATGTCTATTTACTATATTTTTAATGAATTTACATATACATGTTTTATATCGTCTCTCATAAATCGCTGGGCGATTGGTTGTGTACATTTTAAAATGATCTATATTATTTTATACTGTTTTGAATATAAATATAAGCATGTACACAAGTGAGACGGAAAATAAATATTTATTGATTGATTGTTGAAGATTTAACATTATTAACTTGTACAATATGCCGTCGGTAGGAATAGTAGCTAGGAAAGTATGTATACATCTAATGATATTTGAGTTAACATTAATATGAGGAAGTTTATCTAGTAAAATATGTGGCTGCATTGCATTATAAACAGATGAGGAATCAACAAACATTCGGACATAGGGACTTTAATCTTCCAAGTGTTTATGAATGTTATTCAGGAGAGTTATTGTTACATCATCTACTTCACGCCGTGCTCTATAAGAAAACTGAAAGGGATCAAAAACGTTAATCACATTCGTTAAAGCCCCATTGTCATACTTGCATGCGGTTTGTGATGAACTTTAGCTATTGAGAAAAAATTACATCACTCGGTAGAAAAATCTTTCGTAGAAAGTTTGATATCATTTTTTTTTTATCAACAATACAACGTCCAAAGTACAGTACCCTCTGCAAAAGTGCCATTGCTTTTAACGAACCCGCTTTCGATGACATCATCATTATGTGTAAAGGATTTACACCGCGTCTCAGTTACCGCAATTACGTCCGGTGGGTAACAACTTGGGCGGCAACTAATGCCTGATTCGGAAAAAAACAAAAGGAAATCTGGTCGTGCGAGACAAAGATTTTTTTGATATTGCAGTTTGAATTTAGGTCTTTAATAAGAAATGCTTAACAATGATATTGTTCTTCTAGGTTTTTCATAGCAACAAAGTGGTATATCCAGTGGCATAAAGTCATTATAACAAGAGGGATTTTCTGTGGTAATGGGATAATTATGTATGTTTTCCAAAAAAGGGACATGCTCGAAATTTAAAGAAGAATAATAAATCTTTGGAAAATACCAACCAGTTGCACTCTATTCTCTTTTAGTACTACTCCTAGCAAATTATCAGATCCACATTTATTATGTGAATTAATCTTAGCCAAAAAAAGTTATCACATCATCCCTAGACATCTCCACACATGGTGATTCCAATACATTGTTTCTTTCTTCTGAAAAACTTCGAACATTAAATCTAGAGTAAAATGAGTTTAACTCATTTTCGAAAAGAAAGTTAACATTTAATAATACACCAGGTGGTGTGGTTATCAATGGTGATATCTAGGTCGTTATCCTGGATAACCAACCCATGGTTTGGTTTTCAGATAACCACCATGGGTTGATTATCAGAGAGCAAACATGGACGACAATGCGTGAACAGTTGCCTCGGCCCGATATGGCAGGTTTTCGGCTTTCGCCTCAGACCTTGCCGTATCGTCCCTCGGAAAAAAACTTTCCCTTGACGTGATATCTAAACACATCTCGAAATGTTATTTTATTATTTTCAATCGTTACCCAAAAATAATCAATAATTGCACAGTCAAATTCACAGAATTGCAAGGACCACAATTGAAAGAGCTTATGACACGATAAACCCAACATACATTTGTCCTAAGGATACCTTAAAATACACATAAAATTTTGTTTGAAGCAGGACACAGATTCAATTTCCCCACCTCTTGAAATGAACAACATCCGCGCAGCCTCACGTAGATTTGTTTGTTACAGACTAATGCATTTAATAAGACTGAACGTCGGCTTAATTTAGGAATATCCTGAGAGATAAAACATATTTTCTGTGACCTTTTGATACATTGTTTTTGACATATTTCATCCTAATCCAAGATGGAGAATGTTAGTTCTTTAGAACTCACTCAACACAGTTAGTTAGTAGAAGTTACTGGTTAAGAATTGTCTGACAACCAAGTCAGGACACTCTCGATCAGCGTGTTTTTGATTAATACTATGCAAACGATCAAGAAGCAATGTTAGGGAACGAAGTTCACTCAACCATTACACCATTACGCCAACTGTTTAAAACATTTTTATTTGATTTACACTAACACTTATCATGAACGGAACGAACTGTCAACATTGTCATGTGGTGTATATGAAAAAAATAACCTTCGAGAATATCTGTGATAACCATCTCGCTGATCGCTCGATGGTTATCAAAAATATTCACTCAATCAGAGGTCATTATTTCAACCCTAAGGTTTGATGTTTGATAGAAAAATAGTCTTGATGCCATTCCAGGTATTTCTTAAATTGTTAATAGAAATTTGTCTTTCAATCTTTGTTATATATTCATCTTTACACATTTTCGTCAACGCAACTATTTCTTCCTGAATCTCTTTAACCTTACGTCTATCTCCAGCACAAAAAACCCATCTCCTTTTAATCAAACCTAAGGTCAAAAGTCAGAATGGCAGTTTATGATATTGAATAGGTTAATAACTAAGTCTAGTATTCGGGTATCCTGGACGTGTGGTTTCGTCTTTGCGACCCAGGGGCAAAGAAACGATACCATTTAAAATGCATGATAGGTGAAGCTACGAGTTTTAGTTACGACTGAAACAGGGTAATTAACGGTGTTTTTTTCAATTTCAAAGCTATATCTATTTTTTGAAACACACGCTTTTCAAAAAACGACATTTAAAAATATCTTTAACTAGACGAGATAGGATATTAAAAATGGCCCTTTTGCTTGTTTTTAAACCAACGCACAGACAAAACATGCATGAACAAATTGATTTCTAACATGGATTTTTATATTGATAATACCTATTATTTATCAATTTTATAAATTTCATAATTTTGTATTTCCAATTCCAAAGATTTTGAAAACATGACATTGAAAAGTCATACAATTATAAGTATCATACATTTTGATTTGACATTGTGAGTACTTCTTCACAACTGGTGTGTCTTTCACAAGGGTTTGCAGTCGCATTTCATTTACAACAAGATTTTGTTTTGTGCTCTTTTGAAAAGTTGATATCGTTTCTTTTGCCCCTTAGTGTACGGTTGCTTTTAGACTATATTGCTGTTTCACCGTTGAGCAGTCCTGGACAGGATACTAGGAGTTTGGACTATGATTACGTCTTCAAGACAAAGTGTACGCCTATACCAACAAGTTAGTCGACCACAAGCCAAATTGCTCTCTAATAAAGAGTAAAAAATAATAATGTAAGCAAACATGTTTTGAAAGACAAGTAATATTGAATTCTGGGCCTCAGTTTTCTTCCAATATTCAAAATAATCGTGAAAAACTTGTTTATATCTATTACCTTGAGTACTAAAAAAAGTTTTTTTCAAGCATCACTTCATAACGTTCCTCAAAGATCCACAGAGAAAACTCATATTACTGGCTATAACTGTTTTCCACTAAGTTTTCCAGAACTATTTTTTAAACTTATTATTTATAATTCGGTGGACCTATTTTCACCTTCAAGGTCAAAGGTCAAGGTCACGAGTTATAAAATCACTAAAGTATTCCTTGTCAACACAATAATTTGAAATGTTTTTGTGCTATGAAGCTCTTACTTGGTATACATCATCTTAGGAGATGTACACAATTTTGAAAACTTTCCGGGTACAATCTGTAAAAGGTCAAGGCAACAGCAAGGTCAAGACTTAAAAATGTATTGAGAAAATTGATTGTTTTAACTTTTAACACTTAAACTCATTTCATTATTGTTATACTCAATGAAAAGTGTTCATTGATTGTATTTTCTTGAATGGCAAAGGTCAAGGTCACGCGAAAATTCCCAATTTGCTGAGGCCTGTAGAAGACGAAACCAACAGTTTCGAGGCTGCTCTGCTTTTGCAGTGTCCCGCAAACACTAGTCTAGTTTAACAAGGATATAGGCAAACATCAGTTTGAGTTATTGGTACGAAAGTGGCATGGAAGTTATTTTAATGTTATTCTCCAATCAAAGCATTTCTAAATGCATCCTGCTACATCAACGTATGTGTCTCCGCGTTAGGCTACAACCTATCCCCTGATATCCTGCTATGGTATTCAGTCGTATCGCTATATATAGCAAGCCAATCAAATGATGCCCTTTCAGCGATAGCGGCAAACTGGTTTCTTGGCTTTGTTCTGCGAGGATGTTCTAAATGGGTATCGTTCTGACAAAGAATAAAAAAGTACAGCTGCTGATGTTTGTGTTGGATCGGCATAATCGTGACCAAATCGTACTAGTGTAAACGTAGCATAACCCAGGGCTGAATGTTCCGTTCATCTACATTGTAACATAATCAAACCTTTTCATCAAAAAAATCTTTATTGAAATTACTTGCCCTTGAAGCTTGCTGTGAAACAATAGCCCAAATGAAGGGCTGGGATGGGATGACGGACTAGGTTTGAGTTCAGCGGTTGATCTAGGAAGTTTATGAAGTGGTGAGAGAAGGTTTGAACAACATGAAACCACCTGCAATGTTCTTGTTTTAAAGTCTAATTAAAATTTCATGCATTCTTTAAAACTGTCGGTGATTCATTGTTTGTAACTGTCAAAATCGTTTTCAGAACATATGGCGTTATCATGTACATCACTAATATGGTATGCATTGACGTCAACCAAACGTAAGCGATAATTTCTTATTTTCAAAATAACTTAATTGTCACACTTGGTGATCACACTTCCTTCCCTGTAACCTTCAGAACAAGGGTTACATCATCGTTCTAAGAATGCTTTGAAGAGTCTCTTATTTTTTATATTTTTAAACTGAAATGTAATGTTAACAAATATTAACAAACATATTTTCGCTGTAATGTACTGATTGACCTTTAGCTTGTTATTTTCAGTAACAGTTAGTGGTTCCCGATGTAATAACATCGATTTCAAAATTTGACATATGTGATTCTATCAATATACTCTGTGTCTCTTTAATAAGACTGAATGTCGGCTTAATTTAGGAATATCCTGAGAGATAAAACATATTTTCTGTGACCTTTTGATACATTGTTTTTGACATAATTCATCCTAATCCAAGATGGAGAATGTTAGTTCTTTTAGAACTCACTCAACACAGTTAGTTAGTAGAAGTTACTGGTTACGAATTGTCTGACAACCAAGTCAGGACACTCTCAATCAGCACGTGAAATGCGTGTTTTATGAGTAATACTATGCAAACGATCAAGAAGCAATGTTAGGGAACGAAGTTCACTCAACCATTACACCATTACGCCAACTGTTTAAAACATTTTTATTTGATTTACACTAACACTTATCATGGACGGAACGAACTGTCAACATTGTCATGTGGTGTATATGAAAAAATAACCTTCGAGAATATCTGTGATAACCATCTCGCTGATCGCTCGATGGTTATCAAAAATATTCACTCAATCAGAGGTCATTATTTCAACCCTAAGGTTTGATGTTTGATAGAAAAATAGTCTTGATGCCATTCCAGGTATTTCTTAAATTGTTAATAGAAATTTGGCTTTCAATCGTTGTTATATATTCATCTTTACACATTTTCGTCAACGCAACTATTTCTTCCTGAATCTCTTTAACCTTACGTCTATCTCCAGCACAAAAAGCCCATCTCCTTTTAATCAAACCAAAGGTCAAAAGTCAGAATGGCAGTTATGAGTTTATGATATTGAATAGGTTAATAACTAAGTCTAGTATTCGGGTATCCTGGACGTGTGGTTTCGTCTTTGCGACCCAGGGGCAAAGAAACGATACCATGTAAAATGCATAATAGGTGAAGCTACGAGTTTTAGTTACGAGTGAAACAGGGTAATTAAGTGGTGTTTTTTTCAATTTCAAAGCTATATCTATTTTTTTTGAAACACACGCTTTTCAAAAAACGACGTTTAAAAGTATCCTTAAAAATGGCCCTTTTGCTTGTTTTTGAACTAACGCACAGACAAAACATGCATGAACAAATTAATTTCTAACACGGATTTTTATATTGATAATACCTATTATTTATCAATTTTATAAATTTCATAATTTTGTATTTCCAATTCCAAAGATTTTGAAAACATGACATTGAAAAGTCATACAATTATAAGTATCATACATTTTGATTTGACATTGTGAGTACTTCTTCACAACTGGTGTGTCTTTCACAAGGGTTTGCAGTCGCATTTCATTTACAACAAGATTTTGTTTTGTGCTCTTTTGAAAAGTTGATATCGTTTCTTTTGCCCCTTAGTGTACGGTTGCTTTTAGACTATATTACTGTTTCACCGTTGAGCAGTCCTGGACAGGATACTAGGAGTTTGGACTATGATAACGTCTTCAAGACAAAGTGTACGCCTATACCAACAAGTTAGTCGACCACAAGCCAAATTGCTCTCTAATAAAGAGTAAAAAATAATAATGTAAGCAAACATGTTTTGAAAGACAAGTAATATTGAATTCTGGGCCTCAGTTTTCTTCCAATATTCAAAATAATCGTGAAAAACTTGTTTATATCTATTACCTTGAGTACTAAAAAACGTTTTTTTCAAGCATCACTTCATAACGTTCCTCAAAGATCCACAGAGAAAACTCATATTACTGGCTATAACTGTTTTCCACTAAGTTTTCCAGAACTATTTTTTAAACTTATTATTTATAATTCGGTGGACCTATTTTCACTTTCAAGGTCAAAGGTCAAGGTCACGAGTTATAAAATCACTAAAGTATTCCTTGTCAACACAATAATTTGAAATGTTTTTGTGCTATGAAGCTCTTACTTGGTATACATCATCTTAGGAGATGTACACAATTTTGAAAAGTTTCCGGGTACAATCTGTAAAAGGTCAAGGCAACAGCAAGGTCAAGACTTAAAAATGTATTGAGAAAATTGATTGTTTTAACTTTTAACACTTAAACTCATTTCATTATTGTTATACTCAATGAAAAGTGTTCATTGATTGTATTTTCTTGAATGGCAAAGGTCAAGGTCACGCGAAAATTCCCAATTTGCTGAGGCCTGTAGAAGACGAAACCAACAGTTTCGGGGCTGCTCTGCTTTTGCAGTGTCCCGCAAACACTAGTCTAGTTTAACAAGGATATAAGCAAACATCAGTTTGAGTTATTGGTACGAAAGTGGCATGGAAGTTATTTTAATGTTATTCTCCAATCAAAGCATTTCTAAATGCATCCTGCTACATCAACGTATGTGTCTCCGCGTTAGGCTACAACCTATACCCTGATATCCTGCCATGGTATTCAGTCGTATCGCTATATATAGCAAGCCAATCAAATGATGCCCTTTCAGCGATAGCGGCAAACTGGTTTGTTGGCTTTGTTCTGCGAGGATGTTCTAAATGGGTATCGTTCTGACAAAGAATAAAAAAGTACAGCTTCTGATGTTTGTGATGGATCGGCATAATCGTGACCAAATCGTACTAGTGTAAACGTAGCATAACCCAGGGCTGAATGTTCCGTTCATCTACATTGTAACATAATCAAACCTTTTCATCAAAAAAATCTTTATTGAAATTACTTGCCCTTGAAGCTTGCTGTGAAACAGTAGCCCAAATGAAGGGCTTGACATGGGATGACGGACTAGGTTTGAGTTCAGCGGTTGATTTAGGAAGTTTATGAAGTGGTGAGAGAAGGTTTGAACAACATGAAACCACCTGCAATGTTCTTGTTTTAAAGTCTAATTAAAATTTCATGCATTCTTTAAAACTGTCGGTGATTCATTGTTTGTAACTGTCAAAATCGTTTCCAGAACATATGGCGTTATCATGTACATCACTAATATGGTATGCATTGACGTCAACCAAACGTAAGCGATAATTTCTTATTTTCAAAATAACTTAATTGTCACACTTGGTGATCACACTTCCTTCCCTGTAACCTTCAGAACAAGGGTTACATCATCATTCTAAGAATGCTTTGAAGAGTCTCTTATTTTTTATATTTTTAAACTGAAATGTAATGTTAACAAATTGTTCCAAAACTAATTCTGTCATAACACAACTAAAATGCTATGCTTGAATCAATAAACGTGCCTATTTTTTATGTATTGACAACATTTAAATCAAGTGATGGTTATGACAGTGTAAATTGTATTTCTTACCCCTGCCTACTTTAAAAAGGGTTATTTTAACAAAAATGCACATATTGGTTAGTGTAAACGTGCCACAATTTATTAACCACATGTATCTAAGATAGTGTGTACTTTCTTTTTCCTTGCAGTTTATCAATTTTCTCATTTTAAATCTTGGTGCTTTTATCAGTATCTTGATTGTGAGTCAACATAAGAAATCAAAATGACCATATTAGTTAGTAAAACCGTTCATTGAACCTGCTGCAAAAAACTAATGTAAACTATATATAAAATAGAATGATTGGATTTTGGCTGAGAGAAAAATATCAATGGTACGAAAGTAACAAAATTGATAGATTTAAGTTATGTTAAGTATTAATTTTGATTTTGTTCTTTTGTTTTTTAATTAGAAAAAGTGGCGTTTCATTGTATTGTTATCATTCAAGGCAATCCTTAATTGACATCTTTTTGCCAACGAATTGGGGAAATAATGAAGACTCTTCCCGAATTACCACTCTTCCTGCTTTGTGATGACAGGTGGTGGCAGTTTCCCCTAGCGTCTCCCATTGTATCCCACAAAGTCGGCGTAATATAACAGAGGCTTATCAACATTTCATGACTTGATCTGCCTCTGTGGGGAGAGAATGTCCAAGGGGTTTAGATCTTGTGTTTGAGGGGGTGGGAGTCTCTGCAGGACTCTGACCTCTTGACCTCTTGACGCGGTAGTTGCAGTATATGAGTAAATTCCATCATGCTTGACCACGTTATTCTTATCCTATGAATGTGACGTTCGTTACTTGGTCAGATGGCATTTACAAATTCATTGTTTAAAATTTGTTGGCGTTCCTTGACGAGGTTTATTTTCCAAACGTTGGCGAAGCTAGAGTCCAACCGTTCGTTAATGATGTGCAGTTTTTTTTAAACACTCCTAAGACAACTATTTAAAGAGACTGTCCTAAAACTATACAGTCCGCCATTTTTAGATTCGTGAGATCACGTGGAATGACCCGCTATTTTTTCAACATTATTGAAATAAACTGTTTGTATTTATATAATATCATAACGTTAACTTATACATGTAACAAACGAAAAGACTAATCAGCAATGCCTTGTAATGTCATTGCAAGGCTTTTCACTCGTAGTTCTGATGAATGGCTTCACTTCTCAATGTTGTACCGACTGTGCGCTCTAGATAATGTATCAGGTTGGCAATTGTAAACCATCCAAAATGATACCGTCAGTGCCATGTCTCAACTAGGTAATTTCATAATCTTGTACTAATAACATATATGTACAAACTGGAATGTCACCTTGTATTTCATTTTCACAAAATAGATTGTGTGTTAGATATTTATTCCAACGCCATCACACTTGTTTAATGGGGTCTGTTCACCTTTCTTATAAATTTTCAGGCAAAATTGCCATTTTAACGACTGTAACAATAATGAGAAAAGCTCGCTGTTTGAATAAAATTGTGATTCCTCGCCAAAGCAGACGGTTGCCTTTTTTGCCTCATTGAAGGCGATTGTGCATTGGCAAGTCTTTTAAAGCAAGGCCGATAACTGTCTCCTATCTCTCGTGGTCGAATATCTGCTTCAGGTAAACGGCATCTAAAGTTTGGTCGATACCTTCCTCAAACGGGTATCAGATATGTTATCTTTGTGGCTGTAAGGAGATGATGACGAAGTGATTGACACGGACAAGGCCCGTAGCACCAGTTTCTGGAGTGAAGTCATCTTCGTTAAGTCTGATGAGCTACAAAACCAAACCATTATCCTATCTCCTAGTCCATGAACCATGACCGATCTCGATCTCTGATTGAACCTCGTGACCCGGGATAAATACTGATATGACCCTCTTGAGCGTGATGATAAACCATTTATGCCCGGCCATGAAAAAACATAATTGTGCAGATTGAGCGACTTGAAATGTATTTTACGTTTCAAATTGAGGTTACCTTTGATCAAACGCTATGTACCTTTTCATAAAATATAGTTTAAGTAAATGCAATCAGCAAATACAAAACACGCATGAAAATAAAAAAAAATTATATTGTATCTCGGCTAGAGTGCACATTACATTTGAAAATATGTTAACATTCATCCATTTAATGTTTTCCTTGTGTGTCTTTCATGTTCGGCTATTCTAAATTTAAATAATTCTTAAGGAACTGTGTCCATAGAGCGAATTTCATTTTTCTCTTGGCAGGACACTCACGTGACTGGTGATACAAGTTTTCGCAACAACAATTCCGACTGTGACCGTGACCTATGACCTTTGCGGGCTGGCTTCTGACATGACCGATTTCTATTGAAAATGTGTCCCTTGCTACGGAATGTTATAAATAGCGAGTTTCATAACACCATGCGAGAAGCTGATATCTTCCGAGGTCCCCCGCCACGGAGTGTTATACCCTATAATGAACGTAGGCGTCGCGGTACATGGTTACCTATGTTACAATGGATTGCATCCAATTAACAACTGTAACAAATAACAAGTACGACATGATTTTACAAAATGTATTATATACACTCCTTATGTCGTAATGTATAGTTAAGTTTTATACAAATATGTTTTCACCCATCAAATGTCACTTATTATAAGATAAACTGATTGTTTAGTTCAGTTTTATGAAAAACAAATATGTTCAAACTCATAAATTTATTTATACGAGACAACCACCTCGTAGGTATTAGGATGTTTCATCTGAGGAACCTTGTGTATCTCGTGGTGGAACCGCTCCTGGTGATTCTTCGTCCGCCGCTAATGGTTGAAATTGCCCAAGCGGAGTTAAGCATTACCTCACTCACTGGTTGTTCGTTCTGTGTCCATCCTTGCCAAAGGGATTACACATGGAAGGTTCCCATGCACCCTCGATCCTATTGTTGGTCACGTGGTCCATGAACATGTTCCATGTTCTGGTTGGGCGTGAAGAAAAGGATTGATTCACCAACGTGTCAAGGACCACCTGGGCACTGTCTGTCTGTGTCTGCTCCCCTGCCGGAGTGATGTCTAGGCGGTTGGTAGGAAGTGCAGGGATAGTCTTCTGACGTTCCCTACATGACCGTCTCGGGGCCACAGGGACGTGTAATATCAAAAACAACAGAGTAAGAAGCTTTTTCAGTCGACAATCCAGCACATACTACTATGAAAGATTAAAGGGATGTAACGAAAGCAACACTCCATGTCCGTTTAAAAATATATTTCATAATGAAATTTTTATAATTACCTACCGTGTCATATATAGCTTCAAAAGCAATATATTTCCCCTCAAAACAAGCCACAAACAATAAAAATCGGTTGGGTATTTTAAAAGTTATGGTTTTTCAAGTCGAAAAAAAAAGCCCATCTCAAATTTCCAACCATTTGCTGGTCCACTAGGAAAATTAAAAAAAAAACACACGCAAAATCTTCTCAGCTCAGCTTGGGCTCAATCGGTGAAAAATAACTTACTGATATGATTCCGTCACAAAATTCATTTACAATCACTTTTAAATCATCCTAACTAGCAATTGTTGATATCATCGTAACTCCTTGGGCCGACCGGCGCCCAATGTTTGACGGGTACAGGCTAAAACGGCAACTGGGCAAACGGCACCAATATCTTTCTGGCGAGAACGGCACCACGTTGGCGAAAACGTCACCTCTATACCCGGCGGAAACGGCACCATATATTGATATTACAATAAAGAATAACAAAAATAGAAAAAAAGATCTGATATTGTGTTATTTATATAATTATGTTATATTTTTTAGCAGTTTGATTGCTACAACACTAACTAATTTATCTGTTTGATGTAGGCCTATTTTATCCAAATAAATAATAAACTATTTTCTGTAAATAAAATTCCCGATGTAAGATCATTTTTTTCAAATTGAATGTAAATTGAGATGATATGAGGATATTAAACACAACATTTGCAAAGCTTTGAATACTATCTTAACAAATTGCCATGTTTTACAATAAAAGTATATATATAATATTTAAGTTACATTGCTCCTTTTAGCAGTTTGTTTTCTACAGAACTAGTTCGTTCTTATTTCAATATCAGTCTACAATTCACTCAATTCCAGGTAAAGTTAAATGACGCATTATAAGTCTATGGAGGTGATGACAACAGAAATAAATAAAAACCAATGGAATAAATCAAATTAAATAAATTAAATTAAATAGTTCAACTAACAGAAATAGGAAGTGTAAGAGGAAAATAAATTGGTGGATTGAAACTTTGTATAAACTTTGAAATTTGTAAAATCGTGGTGTAAATGTACGACTGTGAAAAAAATGTTTTCAAACATAAAATGAATATAAACGGAAATTATTTGATACATAAAAGCAGTCAAAACAAATAGGAGTTCCAATCGATAAAATCGTATCAAATTTCAGAAAGATATAAAATGGACCATTTCATCCGGCTAGCGCAGTCTTCGCCTTGCGTGGGACGTTAGATCCCATAAGACCTTCATCGGTTTGTCAAACATTTGTCAAAGCTACCGGTAACGGGATATGTTAAAAAGATGAACGTGCAGAGGAAACGGATTCCGGACTAAGATGAACATAAATACCTTTTGACAAGATCGACAGGCTGAGGCATCGTTTCTTTAAGAATAAAAGAGATTATACATTTTCAGAAAATGTGTTATGTCGTATAGGACGAAATGAACCAATTAATCAATTTATCTCATTATCAAAGCATACCTTTTAACCCTATGGGAAGCGCAGCGTAATCAAGTACTAAATTAGCCTTTATTATCACTTTAACTCCTAAAATGGCATTAATCACAGCAGTCCATGCTTGAAATGAAATCTCGCTGAAGACATGAGAAGAGCGAGAGGTTAGCGAATCCCTTGAGGGTATCAGGAGCTTGGAAAGCTCTCTACAGCGAAACTGTAGATGATGGTGGAGTAATGAAGTATTCTCAACACAGACGGGTCTTAATTTGCAGATATATCTTATAGGGACGAAAAAGATACTTCTTAGATTTTTTTATTTGCAAACTTGAATTATTTGTATCTTTTGTATTATCTTGCTGAAATAAGTGACTTAGTTTAGTTCAATCATATGACCGATGGTTGGAATGTAACGTATACTGTTGTATTCTTCTTTAACTGAGGGGCAGTAGCATATTTTTTGATAATTTTATTTTCTAAATTTTTCACTGATAATTGTAAGTTAATGCTAAATGTATTATTTTGACAGTGTCAGAAACCTCATTACACAAGCCAATCATCCATAGTCAGAGGACAAAATAAGAAGATTCACATAAAATCCATTGGCGGCCATTTTGTGTGAACACCTTTAATTCATTTTGTGCAAGAAAAAGCAATCGCATGGCTAAACCTTACGTGATATACTTGAATTATTACTGCTTCATTTAGTTTAAATACATTGTCTTTCAATTGGAACCATTAATTTTCATTTCTTGACATCACCTTTTATTCCCCCTAAAAACGTGCTACTGTCCATTTAAACCTCTGCTTTGTTTACGCCAACCAGTTTGAAGGATCGATCCTGGTGCAACCAATCAGATTCCAGCTTTCTTGGTCATATGAATATCAATAAAAAAGTTAACTCCCCTTATGATGTTTTTTTAGTTGATCCGCAAAACATACATAATTATATATGTGCAAACACTTTGATATGTCGGGCTACCCGTGGTAAATCACTGTGTGAAGTCATGGAGATAAGCTTTTAATAAGTCCAGTGCATAAATTGTTTTGTATTAGTCTTACAGTATATATTTATTGTATATATCTGATATAAACCCATCCATTTTATCCATTTCCGATGAAGTTATTTGAAATTGGATTTAATTTTTCACCACTCTGACGATACAATTTTACCATACATTTTTCTGTATGTCGGATGAAAGCAAATCAACTGTACCAAAAACATTCGCACAACTCGGCATTGTCCGTTATCCTTCACAGCGTTACAAAGAAAAATCGATGAAGATTGAACCTCTGCTTGCTACTTTCACAAAGTACGAAATGACCTGTTTAAATCTTACTTCCGGTGGACACGGTTCACTGCGGCATTCTGTCAGATCGTAGATGAGTGACCAGGCAGTCTGATTAAAATCGACTGTGATTCGAGGAAAAAAGTGTAAAAATATTATCTCTAGCGGGGCTCGAACCTCACCCAGCCCGGCTTTCCTCTCATTCACACGAGACGGAGAGGATATCCCGAATGGTTCGAGCCCCGATAGAGACAATATTTTTTATATGTTATTTCTCGGAGCACGGTCGATTTTAATCAGACTGAGTGACCAGGAACAACATAATATGAAACAAGGGAGCGAATCAATCATCAAATTTCAATGAGATTGCAGATAATCAGATACTGTACAGGGCCTCCTTTCAGAAAGCGACTTTAACAAAGGTTAACCTTAACTCCCATTCTTTAACATTACACTAAGGCTACCTTAGTGGCTTACGATCACCTTAGAGCTTTGTGAAACAGGGCCCGTTTAGCAACAGTTCAACTTACCTATCAGTATTAAATCATCAAGATACAATATTACATAAGGCTGGCCAATCTACAAAAATACAATGTCATGCTCTGAATAGGTATATTAACAATTTAACCGTTTTAAATATTATATCGTGTGATTCTAAAATTTTGAAATTCTTTCCATAGACGTGACAGCGGTTGTTCGAAGCCATTACATTAGTTTTTGATACATTTCTGTCTGAAGGCATAATGCCTGTTTAGAGAAAATATGAATCACTACCAATTCGTAATATCAAATCTCATTTAAAACAGGTCGTACCTATCAATCTAGTCTAACAACCAGGCTATAGATAATAACATGTTGACTTAACAAAACTCTTGAAAAAAAGTTTAGATCTCTGGTGAACTAACCAATTCTCTGAGGCTCCTTTTTCATATTTGAATAATTTCGATAAAATCGACTATCACTCGTACCTTAGACAGTTTCTGATATGAGTTCTCCTCAAAAGGAATTAGCAGCATATACCAACCTCCAGTAGATTTATTATTGTAACATTAAGTACGGCTGCAGTAGACTTTATAGATAGCATTCAAACGTTGAAGAATTGAATCAAGGTTCTTCTCGAAATGAGTCAGCGTTGTGTACAAACCACCTGGAGATTTCTGATGGTGATACCAAGTTCAACTGTAGTAAACTAAAAGGCTAGCGTACAAACGTTTAGGAATAGAGACAAGGTCTTTCTCGAAATGAGTCAGCGTTGTCTACAAACCTCCTGGAGATTTCTGATGGTGATACCAAGGTCAACGGCAGTAAATTAAAGCCTAGCGTACAAACGTTGAGGGGTTGCAGCAAGGATTAAGTAAGTCAGTGCTTGCAATTTCCTTGTTGGGGAGGGTTTCTCTTTGTAGGAATGGAGAGTTACTCGGACATTAACCTATACATGCATTTTTTAAAGAATTTTGTTTTTTTATTAAAATGAGCACAACATACATTGTATGTAATCATTAGCAATATCTAAAATATGTGTATCGCTTAAAAATCCTTTTGAACACGCGAAAAACGATAATAATTATGCCGTTTTTCTTCTGAAAGTGCCTCATTCAATTTTGTTTTCGTTAACGTTGTCGCGTTTTTTCAAAATATATGTTCCCTAGACATCCCTGTATATATTTGAAATCTATTTGATACCATAGTGAGTTTATTCATAGAAAGAGCCGGCTTTATTAAAGTACACAAAAATTGCCGACAGCAGTAATATTTAACGTCGATAACTAAAAAAATCGTTCGGTGACACCAACATTTCATATAATTGAAGAAAAGACATCATAAATGGCTATTTTGAAAATATGAAGAAATTATAAAATATTTTACTTGTTCGTCCCATCTTTTCTTAGGCCCCATTGCCAGAATATTTCGTATGGGAAAACTATAGTTTGTTCGACAATGCACTTTGTACAGAGAAGGTCGCACATTTTGCATGCCCAAGGCTTGCATAGATATATATAGATATAAGCTGTAGCTTATACAACTTATGAGTTGCACGTCATGTAAGAAGGTAATAAGAAGATTAAATAAATTCACCAAGTTGATGATCCCCCCACCAACAAGCTTATAAAATGAAAATAATAAATTAGGGCCCACATGTCTGTATTCGTGCCTGGTGTCTTCTAGTTGACAGATGTTCAATGCCCCTGCAAACAAATCATGTTCAAAACACTTCTCACAGACAGACAGATGTTTTATTTGAGTCTCACCTCAATCAATTTAATAAATAAGCATGTACATATAAACTGACGTCCAAAGAAACTTTACTACATTTTGTAATCATTCTGACTAAAGAATGAAGAACGATAGAACTTTAAAACAAAGTGCCTTTTATCGATCAACCATTTCAGTCAACAACCAGCTAATTAAAATTGAAGGGGAAAACCCCGAATAGCAATTAATCAATTTAAAGAGGGCAGGGGTCAAAATTTTGATTGTTCAGGCTTTCATTGAAATGCTTTTTTCGCAATAATTTCGTTAAGGTTATGAAATTAGCAACTTTTGCGCCAGGTATGAGCAGGCCGAGTGTTATCCCTTCAAAATCTGCCATGTGAAACGAAAAAGGCCAAAATTTGAATTACGTCACCTGTCTTCAGTTTCAATCTTCACATTACATCTGAATCCATGTTTTTCTATCAATGGGAATTTATGGATAAAGTCCTACATGTCAGATTGACACATTTGTTAGTCGTACAACTGGTAATCAGCCTTGAGAGCTGAACAATCGCAGTTAAATCGTAATATTGCAGGCCAATTCTGACGTTATGACTTTATGAATGACATTGCCTTGTGTGGTTGATTAGTGGCCAATTGCTATCAATTGAGCAGTCAATGAGCTTTGATTACAACTGTTCAAGTTCATGTAGTGCACGAGAACATAATGACATGTCGACCTTTGATGTATGCTATCCTTGACGTCACTAAGAGACAACGTTATCGGTGGTCTAACGTTTTAGATATTGGCCCTCATGCAGTCAAAAACAACTCTTTTTCCATGTTTCGGGGTTGTCAGCAATCCTCACAACCTCTCTGTAAAGCCTGATCAAGTTACAATAACAAATGAAGGAACACTATTGATTCTTGTAACAAGGGTATTTTTTTATCAGTTTTGTTGATTTTCAATTGGGATTGGTGATATTTTTGCTGTGCCGTTACCGGTTTTAAGGTGTTTTTTTCACAAACAGGAGGACAAACATTCATTATGGACATTTATTAAACCTTTTCGTCACGTGACTAAACTCCGGTGGAAAGGTCACCTGATTATGACATTTTTTGCCATTTTTGCAAAATGCATGAATATTGCTCAATTTAAAGTTTTAAACATAAAAGTTTGGGTTTCAACTATGTTGTTGAGAACTTAACTGAAAACATTAAAATAACATTGTTTTCAAAATTTCAGTTTAAAAAGTGTAAAGTTTCTTTTGGACGTCAGTTTAGTAAAAATTAAAATTGATGAGCCACCCTGTAAAAGGTTATGAGAGACTATACATAATGCTTAAAATGCGGACAAGAATGTGATTATACATAAAAGTTATAAAATACTTATAGATTACAATACATGTAGATATTCATTTGTAAATATGTAAAAACTAAGACAAGTATAAAAGGAATTATACTTTAAAGGGGCATTAGCACGTTTTTTGATAATTTTATATTTTAAATTTTTCACTGATAATTGTAAGTTAATGCTAAATGTATTACTTTGACAGTGTCAAAAATCTTATTACACAAGCCAATCATCCATAGTCAGTGGACAAAGTATGAAGATTCTCATAAAATCCATTGGCGGCCATTTTATGTGAACACATTTAATTCATTTTGTGTAAGAAAAAGGAATCGCATGGCTATACTTTACGTTATATATTTGAATTATTACTGCTTCATTTAGTTTAAATACATTGTCTTTCAATTGGAACCATTAATTTTCATTTTCCTGACATCAGCTTATATTCCTCATAAAAACGTGCTACTGCCCCTTTAAAGGCAGTATCTCACATTAATACCATTGAGCGTGAAAATTGTGATAACGGTTTAGCTGAAATGTGAGGTGTTTTATGACGTGTTTATACCATAACAATTAGGGGCAGCACCCCCCACTAATTTTATGACCAAAATATTGACTTCCATTTACATTATAAAGTTACTTGGATTTTAACTTCAAACAGTTATTAAGAGACACTAGTGAATCGTAACTCGAGTGTAGATTTCGTTTCTACACTGCTAGATGATCGTTCAATCGAAAATCCCTAACGGGCCACATTTTCTATGCTAGCAGATCAGCCCAATGCGAGCCCGTAGCATAGTTCAATTAAAAGACAGCTTCTGAAATGAACTGTCGCGTAATCGTGCAGTGATACATTGCCACTGACTAAACGGGGACATATTTTTACCGTAAATAATAGTATTAGCTAAGTTTCTTAGATTTCAATACACATCATAATGACCATCTATCTTTTTCTTAAAATTCCATGCAGGAACGTATTTCGACTCCAGTTCATAATGCAGTGTGTGATCAATTGATGTTTTGACGTAGATATGAATGCACCGACCTTAGGTTTAAAATTTCTTGCATCGAAGGCTGTTATACTTTTGTGTAAATTTGATAAGGATTGTTACTTTTATTTGATATCCTGAACAAGGAAGAAAATGCGTGTTCAGTAAAACATTGACTGCTACAAATAACTCGATTTTTTGTTGTCTTTCAAATGAATATGTTATATAATTTTTTTATGTCGTGTTGAAAGGAATTCTTAATTGTACACCTCAAGTTCTTTCTTGTACATGTGATAAATAAAAATGCTTACAGACGCGATTATTTTTTAAATAATCCGAGTTCGGCAAATGTAGGCTACTGTGAGATTTATTTAATTCAAATTGAATAACCTAAATAAAGACAAAGTTCAGAATTACTGAATTATATAAAACGATTATGAGAACTAAAGTTTGATATTAAATTTCACTCAGATAGTTTTCAAAAGATGGTCTCTTAGTATTTTGAATTTGTTCCGAATGTAAACGGCGATTTCAATGGCTATTGTTGAAAGCTGGTAAGGGGTGTAACTCGTGATCAGGATAGGTGTCGCTGCAATTAGATCCATATTAGGAGAAAACTTGATGTTTGGCGAAGTTCAAAGTTCGCTTTTAGATTTTGTCAAAAACACAGGCAAATATGATAAAATTATTATGTAATCTTTTAATCATTTCTTTTTTTAACAATTTTTTAACATTACCTTTAAATGCAGGGCGCATGTAGGTCATTTGTGGCCCAACGTTGCCCTTAATCCACCTACCTCCCTACCTACCTAGGTGTCGCTGCTCCGTTTCACCGGTTTTCTATGCTATGATGGCAAGGTCTAAAACGAGGAGAGTAGCTCGATACGTTTTCACCTTGCCGTAGGAAGATGCGTTACACGTTGATGTCCTGTATTTGAGCCTTCCTATTCTGTTTTGCTGCAACTATTTCTCTAGTTCAATCGTGTTCATCACCTGCATAAAATCACACATAGTCGTAGAAACAAGCCTAACTTTTATCACCTATGTTTGTCCGACTTTTTCTAAAGGTGCCTGGGGGTTTTCTAGCCAGAAAGAGCAAGTTGTGACGTCAAATTATCAGTTAATGTCAATAACGCTCCCTTTTCCACTATAAGTTTTGATCCTTCCCTCTCCATATTCCTTCCGGGATACCCTCTGTTACAAGTAACCGCCAAATCTTGAATACCAAGTCATGTGAAGGTCACCAAAATCGACTGGGCCCGGCGCCCTCCCAATAAGATGCTTGGTGTAAATTATGAAGAGAATCCAGTGAATGGTATCCCGCTGACAAGCCTAAAATGCAGGTTTCAATGCTGAAATTTTCAAAGCCTCATTGTGACCTTGAAAATAATGTGAAGGTCACCAAAATCAACTGGGCTCGGTGCCTTCCCAGTAAGATGCTTGGTGTAAGTTATGAAGAGAATCCAGTGAATGATTCTTGAGATATCCCGCTGACAAGGGTAAATTTCCAAGTTTCGTTGTGACCTTGTGATAAAGGTCAAGGTCATGAAACTCTATAAGGACATGTGATGAAGCTATATACAAAAAATGAAAAGAATCAGGTAAATAGTTTTTGAGTTATATACAATTTCATTCGTACGGACGTACATACGGACGGACGGATGGACGCTGCCCAATACTATATCCCCCGCTTCGCGCTTAACGCGTGGCGGGGGATAATAAATTTACCAAGTTGATGATACCCCCACCAACAAGCTAATAAAATGAATATAATGAATATTTTGGCCCGCGTGTCTGTCTTTATTCGTGCCTCGTGTCTTCTTTTTGACAGATGTTCAAGGCCCCCTGCAAACAAGTCATGTTCAATACACTTCTCACATTAATACCATCGAGAGTGAAAATTGTGATAACGGTTTAGCTGAAATGTGAGGTGTTTTATGTCGTGTTTATACCGGAAAATATTTGTGAGTATTGTTTTTTTTCCACGGAAAGGTGATATTTAGTCTAAATGAACAGGCCCATAGCAATTAGGGGCAGCAGCCCCCCACTAATTGTATGACCAAAATATTGACTTCCATTTACATTATAAGGTTACTTGGATTTTAACTTCAAACAGTTATTAAGAGACACTAGTGAATCGTAACTCGAGTGAAGGTTTAGTTTCTACACTCAATCGAAAATCCCTAACGGGCCACATTTTCTGTGCTAGCAGATCAGCCCAATGCGAGCCCGGCATAGTCTAATTAAAAGACAGCTTATGAGTGAACTGTAGCGTAATCGTGCAGTGATACATTCCCAGTGACTAAACGAGGACAAATGTTGAAAATAAATAATTTCAAGTATTAGCTAAGTTTCTTAGATTTCAATACACATCATAATGACCACCTATCTTTTTCTTAAAATTCCATGCAGGAACGTATTTCGACTCCAGTTCATAATGCAGTATGTGATCAATTGATTTTTTGACGTAAATATTGAATGCACCTACCTTAGGTTTAAATTTTCTTGCATTGAAGGCTGTTAAACTTTTGTGTAAATTTGATAAGGATTGTAACTTTTATTTGATATCCTGAAGAAAATGCGTGTTCAGTAAAAACATTGACTGCTACAAATAACTCGAATTTTTTTATCTTTCAAATGAATATGTTATATATCGTGTTGAAAGGCATTCTTATTGGTACACCTCAAGTTCTTTCTTGTACATAAGTCATTTTTGGATATCATGTGAAAAATAAATATGGTTATAGACGCGATTAATTTTTAAATAATCAGATTTAGGCAAATGTAGGTTACTGTGAAATCATCTATTTAATTCAATTGAATAAACTAAATATAGACAAATATCAGAATTACTGAATTACATAAAAACAATTATGAGAACTGAAGTTGATATTAAATTTCACTCAGTTGTTTTCAAAAGATGGTCTCTTAGTATTTCGAATTTGTTCCGAATGTAAACGGCGATTTCAATGGCTATTGTTGAAAGCTGGTAAGGAGTGTAACTCGTGATCACACCGGTGTTCTATGCTATGATGGCAAGGTCTAAAACGAGGAGAGCAGGTCGATACGTTTTCACCTTGCCGTGGGAAGATGCGTTACCCGTTGATGTCATGTGTTTGGGCCTTCCTTTCCTTTTCTAAATCATTCGGCCTGTACCCATATCTCTGCATGGAGGACTAAAGCTCATCTATCTGTGCGATGCGCACATGATTTTTTCCATCAAAGAAATATGTAACGTTACATTAAAAGGAAGGTATCTATGGTTACAGGGATGGGTGTTCAAACATTTCCCGCTTGTAGGAGAGGTTACGGTGAAAGACTGAGATTAATAGCGTTTGTGAGAAGAGACTTTTACTTGGTGCGATGGTAACACATTTCGCATTCACTAAGATATAAATCACTGCCTTGGTCTGTTGCTCTTCATACGTCCAGTTCAAGTATCGCAGTCCGGATAGCTAGAGTAATTCGTCTCTGGTTCACTCAGTCCAGTGTTTTACCTATTTCCTGTTACGTCAACAAACTAGGCATTTCCATTGTTAAAAGTTATTTAGATAATTCCATGCAGGATAAGTTACACATAATGCAATCCTTAACTTGAAATTCTATGCAGCTAGTAATCATTCATTTTAATACAAATAAGTTTTGTGGCTTAATGATAAAGGTTATCGCCACTCTAGCCAGATATATGGTGTCGTTCGTTGCCAGAATAGATCATATCACTCTTAGTCATATAATACATACATAAACATTGTATTCTGCACATCTTGAGCAAAGCATTTGATGTCCAATAACAATTGTAAGGTTTACAGGAAAGTTTATCGCTGAGATATTTCTGTTGTCAGGAAGAGATTAATCGTCATAGAATGTCGGATCAACAATCAAGCAAAACGAAAATTAGATTGTCAATAGCTACTTTGATTAAACGGTTTGTTGAAAAGTCTTCTGTTCTGCGAAAAAAAGTTTTGAAGAAGAATAATCAATAACGGGATGTTATATGAAACGTCTAGTAACGAATCCTCCCGTCAGTCAGTCAGTCAGTCAGTCAGTCACAGGGGTTGGTCTAACATCAGTATCAAACCGTGAAGAATGTAGATAAAAGCTCATGATCTCATGCTTCTTGTGATATATAACATTACCAAAATTAATAAATTCAAAATTAAAACAATTATCATGTACTAACCATCTTCTTAGTTTTGGTTGAGTTATCTTATGATATTAAACTGATACCAATCCCTTTCTATCGACATTCCACTATATCCTTTCACCCACTGCAAACTGACCCATTCTAGGTTTCGAATTGACCTAGAGTCACATTATACCTAAGGTTCTTTCCACAAACAGTTCCTTTTCTTCCTACAAGTACGTGCTGGCTTCAATCCATCTTTCTGCCTACAAACCAGATTTGCCTACAGTCACATTCTTCATTCAGTCATATTATATACTCACAGGCTTAAGACACTAGCCACTGTATGGTATTTGGTCTTTTGATATAATGACAAACTATAGATTTTTGAGCGAAAACATCTCACATTTTTTTCATAACACAAGAGTACTGTGATATGCGTTGATCAAACCAGTTTTTCACTTTCTGAATTCAAAGTCAGCATGGGTCAAATGTTATTTTTACATTTCTTTGTTATATATTCGAGCCATCATTTTTTCATCAAAATCTGCCACTTTAGTATTACGAAATGTACCAAAACTGTCTGATCGATATTTATAAAGGTTTAGTGACGTCATCTGTCCAAGTCTGTCTTATGTAAAATATATGCATCACAACAGGTCTACCAGCAGAACATTGAAGTCGATCTCTCACAGTCGTTTTTCAATAGTTGACAAGCCTGTGGATCTTAACAATCACTGGAAAGGTTTTAAACTTTTAAGCAATGCGACGTTGTTATCGTCCTATGAAAATAGCAATATGGTTAAGTTTAGGCATCACAACAGCTGATTATGCCCTTAATCATCTGCACAGATGTTTAATGTATATGGGCCAATAAATTATACCATCCATGTCGGCACTATGAGAAAGCGCTACGGGTGGATCACGTCACAAATTAGAATATAATCTGGAGCCGAGCCTCTGTTGACTTCTGTTCTGGGATTGTCAATATCTCAAAAGCCAGTATTTATCGTGAAAACACGATGTCATTTAACACGCATGAACACACACCCTATAATACGCTACTGCGTGAGAACTTTTGCTAGTGACCGATACGATTTGCTATGTTCACGGATATGGTAATATCAGTTTTTGTGATAATATTTCTTTGAAAGGCATTTTAGAAGGTGAAATGACAATAATGCTGAGGAATATATGGATGACAACTTCTTTGTTCATTGTATGCATACAATGAACAAAGAATTTGTCTTCCATATATTCCTCAGCATTATTTGTGATAATACATTGCCCCAATTTTTGTGTTGTATAAAGCCAAAGCGCACAATATTTAAAAACAACAATGAAAGCCGTTATTGACAGGTTAAAGCGTGAAAATGCTTGCCACAAAGTCTATTGTAATCAATAATCAATGTGAATTGCATTATTTTCATTACATATAATTTACTTTAAATAAAAAGTAGAATTGAAAAAAAAGCGCCGTTTTTGTGACATTTCCTAAATCCAATAAGATCGCTGAGAGGAATCCATAGGACGGGCTCTTTAACAATACAAGGCCTCAAGAAAGTCTAACTATCGGATACATGCGCAAACCTTGCCGATGGCTTGAAAGCAATCTGATTGTTGAATGGGAGGCGACTGTAGGCGAGAATTGATGAGATTTACAGGACTCTCTTGGGGCTAAATCAATCGGCGATTACTCACATGGAACAAAGGTAATAAGGAGAACAGTGTAGGGCGGAAGTGAAATACTGTGTTTTCATTTAGGTAATCATATCCCTCTTTACAGGTAGTTTTCTGATGTGATTGGCACAATAGAGAAGTTAACAGTGATTCACATTGCGTTTGTTTAAGTTGGAATAACACGAAAAGTCATGAAGGTTTATCAATGAAGCAATTACACTATAAAAAAATGTCGTTAGTTCATTGTAGCTTCATAGCGTCACTTAGTACAAATCATACTGACTACTGTAAAAAGATAAAAATGTACTGGTTTCGATAATTAATCGTTATCAAAGATATGAACTGACTGAGTGCGACGGGTTATTAGCAGCCCCGTCTAAGAACGGGCGCGGGCTGCTATCAGTTTTTGTGAAGTTTCCGCCGCCGCATTCGTATTACTAGCTATAACTTTTTTTCCACTAAACTTTCCAGAACTCTTATTCATAACTTACAACTCATACCTCGGGGGAACGATTTTGACACGTTCGCTTTCAAGGTCAAAGGTCAAGGTCACGAGCTACGTAATCATTCTAAGAATTCCTTGTAAACGCGATAACTTGATAAGTTTTTGTGCTATGAAGCTCTAACTTGGTATGTATCATACTTGCAAGAGTAAACAAATTTGAAAAGGTTTTGGCTACAATCCGTCAAAGGTCAAGGTCACAGCAAGGTCATAACTTTAGCACGGTTTAGCGAAAATGCTTTATTTTAACTATGAACACGTTTAATCAATACATGATTGTTACGCTCAATAAAAAGTGTTCAATGAGTGTGTGACCTTGAAGGTCAAAGGTCAAGGTCATGAGATATGGGTTATTGCAATGTGCACCTAATTTGGATATCACTTTATCCGATTTTGCTTTTCAGAACGCTTGAACATGTATTAATGTTAACACTTCCGGGGAATCATTTTGACATGTTTAAATTCAAGGTCAAAGGTCAAGGTTACGAGTTATAAAGTCACTACAAAATCCCTTGTAAACACGATAACTTGAAAAGTTTTTGTGCTATGAAGCTCTTACTTGGTATATATCATCCTTGGAACAGTAAACATATCTGAAAAGGTTTCGGTTACAATTCGTAAAAGGTCAAGGTCACAGCAAGGTCATGACTTTAGCATGGTTTAGCGAAAATGCTTAATTTTTATGATCACTTTTAATCAATACATTCAAAAGTGTTCAATGCTTATGTGACCTTGAAGGTCAAAGGTCAAGGTCATGAGATATGAGTTATTGCAATTCCTTGTAAATAACTTGTAATAAGGTTTTTGTGCTATGAAGTTTAGATTTTGTATATATTATTTCTTGAGAAGTACAAAATTTGAAAACAAAATTGGGTACAAACTGTCGAAGGTCAAGGTCAGCATATTTCGAGGAAAAAGGATTACATTAACTTTTAACACTTTATTTCATTACATTAATGTTATTCTCAATGAAATGTGTTCATTGATTGTGTGACCTTGAGTGTCAAAGGTCAAGGTCACGAGAAAATGCCCAATTTGGTGAGGTCTGTAAAAGGCGGAACAGGGTAAGGCGAAACCCCAAGTTTCGGGGCTGCTCTGCTTTTGCGGTGTCCCGCAAACTCTAATCTAGTTGTTAAGTATTAATACATTTGCCAAAAATATTATTAAAATTTCTTTAAAGCATGTCTGTTATTCCATGATAGTGATATATTTAAGAAATATATTTTTAAAGTTTAAATTACAAAAGATGCGATTCCTCCTTTATGGGTTTACGATAACAAAGGTTATTTTCGATCACTTAATCTTGAAGGTTATCAATGGATTTGTTCGAAATAAATCTGGTTAATGAAAAATCAACATAGTAATCAAAACGAACCAATGCGGAAACTGCCTTATTTAAAATATTCGAAACCATTATATCATGGCTGAATTATATTAACAGATCAATTCATACAAGACAATTATATGAATGTCAACTTCTTGGATTATTTCACACGACGTTTCTGGGCTAGTTCTTGCCCCTTCTTCAGGTGGGTAATGAGCGTAGTGGTAGATGCAGAATATATAGTTGCAGAAAGCCAGTGATTCAATTATGTACAAACCTATTTAGAAGACAAGGTAATACAGAACCGAACAATGAAAGGGGATAATGAGTGTTTTTACATTACAGACATAACAATGTTTACATAGTCAAGTGGTTCAGCTGATTGGTAAATGTGGTTCTTTGATGATGGGCCAGGCGGTTGGGAGGTAAACCCCTTGATCTCTGTTAATCGCAGGGGCAAATCTTCTCAGATAGATAGACTCACGGAGTTGTCTTTTGCGCCAATCATTGATGCTGGAAGCCAGGATCTTAGTGTGTTGCCAGTTGATAGAGTGGTTTGGGTTGTTGACGATGTGTTCTGATGCGGATTTGAGGTCTGATTTTTCTATTGAGTTTTATGTTACGAGATAGCTCAGTCGGCAAGAGCGCCGGTCTCACATTGCTGAGGTCCGGGGTTCGAATCCCATCTAGGCCAAGGTGTAAAAACCTAGAGTTCACCTCTGTTAGAACTCTATAAATGTCACCCTGGAGCCCTAGTGTGTAGTGCAACAAAAACTGCGCACTTGAAAGATCCCACGAATTCATGTCAGTGGATACATGAACACGTGCATTCGCCGAGCTGTCGGTTATCAGCGTTCAGCAGTGTTGGACAAACTGTGACAAGTGTCTCAGTTCACCCATCTGTGAATGGGTACCCTCTGAGGCATAGAATGGCATAAAATATCTGTCTGTCTGTTGCACTACACACTTGGGCTCCAGAGTGACACGTATCGAGTCTATTGTTTTGGAGGTCTCTTGTTTTCTCGTAATTGGGAAGTCATTATATTCATATGTAAGACCTACTCGGAGGTTGGAAGGTTTTTATATTTCAAAGTCAAAGGGTGTTATATACCAATGTATTTCACGATTATGGATTAAACATCTAAACAGAGCAAGGGCGTGTACTAGATCAAAATAAAAGGCTACCCTCTAATGAAGTTCTTGTCTTATACGATGCGTATGATTTCAAAAAGGTTGAATCGTTTTATTTCTGATACCAAGCCTGTATATCTAAATCAATACAGCTTTGCTTAAACTTTGACACAAAAGTGTGTACATTTCCACAGTCTTGGCCATCCTGTCCTAGGGTACGAACGTTACGCTAACTCCACTAATATGTACCCTGGGCTCAGAAGCTAGATTCGCTCGCGCGGCCCGACTTGGGATGTAGCCAACCAAATCATTTTCTCGCCACCTTCTCGATAAAATTTCAACGAGAAGGTGATTTGATGAAGACCTCAGCATCTTTCCTCAGGTTTTGAAAACCCAAGCATAACCTCTTTCTCGTGTTTTAACCCTAACCTAACATAGGTGAACTCTAGGCTATATATATCACCGCTTTGTGCCTAATAAGATGTAAAAAGGCGAATTCCTTTGATAATTTAGAGTCTCTGGGATTTCGAGTTACTCTTGGTTGGAAATTTTGCTTGGTCAAACCCTTCAACAGATTCACCAAGCAGCGATAGTGAAATGCGGTTAAATGAAAGCCCTGTTCTGTTAGTCTCCAGCATTCGCTTCATCAGCAGGAACGTATTAAATAGCATATGTGTATGGGAATCTTGGTCCACCTGCTGTACTGCTGCGTACCTTAAGTTTGGTCATCTGCTTGTGATCTTAGTGCAAATATCATGTAATTTGGGTTTCGTTTTGACGTCCATAGAATAACTCCAGTACCACTCAGAGAAGATAATCAATTGTCCATGTGTACAAAAACCATTCCCAAACCATATTTCGGGATCGTCTTGTCACTGGTGCTAAATGTCGATATTTGGCATTGTTAAATAGACAGATGGGTTCATATTTGTGAAATTCGGATTTTCGTAAATTTTGATTAAAATCGTCAATGTAAACTTGTAGGAAAATGTAGGAAAAAATCAGCACAGTTGCGTTGGCTTAGCGCAAAGGAACACATAAGAAAAGATCTATAGAATTCAGTGTTTTCGAAATTTTGACCCCTGCTCACTTCAACTTCAATCACCTGCCAAATTTGGGTAGGTAAATACAATCTCACCCCAACAATGATAATTTCTATCACCTCCCCCCCCCCCCCCCCCCCCCTTTTAAAAAATCATGGATCCGCCACCGGCTTTCTTGAAGTAAATAAAGCTGATTTAGAGGTAATCTCAATTAAATGCACTGCTGAATAATATTCCTGAGGGCAAAGATCTTGTCGATAAACCGTTTTTCCCCTGCTGAACTTTACTTGTTCTTGTCTGAGAAGCAAGTCAATGTCATCGTCCTATTTCTTGAGAAACATCAGCACATGCTTAGAAGAGGGAGAGTGATCTCCCTTGTTCAGACCTCCTCGGACATACGGGTACTTAAGTCATATTCACTTTATCATCTTATGTTGGACGGATATGGATTTGAACTGTTGATTGATGATCCATCTTGTTATAGTGCATACACACAATGAAATCGAGGGCGAGGATAAAAGAGTGAATCGTATTTGTTTGCACGTGCAGATATACCTATCGTAAGCAGGAAGTACAAGAAATTCAATTCATTTTGGATTCAATTATTTTTTCAGTTTTAATAACAAGCAATAACAGAAATTGAAATAAGAAACCTCATAGTAAACTTCATGAAAAAAGTTTTTTCGTGAGATATTCCTTATTTTCAAATGTAAAGCATGTAAGACATGCCCGTAAGACATAAACAGTTCTGACCACCCATCACGATTTGATATCAAATAAACTTGTTGATTAATATCTCAGTTTGTACGTTTACGTGTTCACATTTGTGGTAAACCTCCCAGATTGTGTGATCAACAACGCCTTGATTAAAAGAATAGTATGAACCCCTTCACGTTTCAAAAACATATTTATTTTTCATATATTCAAAAGTTCCAATATGCTATTGTTGCTTTTTTGTCCAGTATATAAACATTTGGAAATTCACTAATTTCAGCAGTATGTATGTTTAGATCATTCTTTTATTTATTTATATTATTCACAGTAAAACAAATAATGCTGCCATACGCAGTTTGGAATATGTGTATAAACAGCACTCTTTACTCAACTCAACAAGGGCGCTAAAATCGTTATTTTGATGAAATATAGACATTCGATTAAACAAGATGTTGTCGACTCAATGTACCTTCTCGGGCTAAAATTCTTGGACGCAACATTGATATACGACTATACACAACTTGTAAACATTTTCAAATTCTATTCTTTTCACATCACATGATCTAAAATTCAAATTTACTTATCATCCGATTACCTCAAAACTGTCATGTGCAACGATAGTGTCAAAAGTGGGAGGCGGAGAGGGGGGAGGGGGCGGGTGATGGTAGGGGTGGTGTTACTATGGGTTATTGTGAAATACGTAATTAAACTTAAAAAGTAACGCTAATTATTGCCTTATAATTTTATTATTGCCCATAATGTTTTAAAATCGTGTTTTCCCCAGGAAACCTAAGCATTAATCTTAAATTGTAATATTGCCGTGGCCTTGAATTATTACCTTAAAATTGGTATTTTATTATTTAAATCCTTTAATTAAAAATTAGTTCAAACCTTCATTATTATATTTTAATACGATAATCGTTCCAGTTGTGTAACAAGATAAGTTGGCAGAGTAAACGTATACATATACGTATAAACTTATACAATGATAATTCCGAAATTGTACATAATTATCGGAAGTACCGTTGACCTGAGCATGTTTTGAAGCTTCAATCAAAAGTTTTAAGTGTCTATTATAAAAAATGAGGATTGCAGAATAACTGGACATGGGCCTTGCATTGTGTTATGTTTCGAGCAATAACATGATCGCTGATTTTGCCTATGACCACCTCAACAATGACGTCATGGATATTATATAGACAGCTTGTCCGTATGTGTTGTTGATTTGTATATTTGATACTTTGTATGATTTGTATCTTCTATATCTTATAATTGTCCTGTTTAATGTAAAGGTTAACGTTTCAGGATTAACGTAGGTAGGTTAATCTTTGGGATGTACATTGCTCGTATGAAACCCTGTTACATATTGTGATATCAAAACAATAAATCATATACACTTTGCCATATCGAACCAATCATCCGTAGTCAGAGGACAAAGTATGAAGATTCACATAAAATCCACTGGCGGCCATTTTGTGTGAACATCTTTAAATCTTTTTGTGTAAGAAGAGGGAATCGCATGGTTAAACTTTATGTTATATATTTGAATTATTACTGCTCAATTTAGTTTAGATACACTGTCTTTCAATTGGAACCATTAATTTTACTTTTCCTGACATCACCTTATATTCCCCCTAAAACGTGCTACTGCCCCTTTAATATCATGTGCAGTACAAATACGACGATTAACAACTTACGGTAAAAAAATGGACGATATTATTGATTCAAAGTAATGAACGAGTATTTCATAGGTCTAATACATATTTTAAATAACCAATCACATCACATGTTTTAAAGTTAAGTCCACATGTACGATATTACGTCAGGTTCGATATTAAGCTCAACCTGGGATCTTTTGAAATATAAGTAAATATTCCTTAGAAAAAATTCTTTTTACATTACATAAATCGGAATTTTTTATTAAAAAACTCGTGTTCTTTGGTCTTAAATATGTCTAATTCATACTTTTTTAGATTTGAACTTACTTAAAATATCTTCATTCACAAATTAAGGTAACAGAAGATCCCCCTTTTTTCGGTAAAGATTCGTAAAAACGCATCTTGCAGGATATGGCCCAGAAGGTGTCTGCAAGACGGTAATGATTCTCGACATAAAAGAGACCGCCGGCGGAAGTAGACGTAGATGACTTAGTTTTTCCCATGAATCTCTTCCGGATTGGTGACGAATATATTTGATCAGTTTCATTCTCGCACCTGTTCGTACGTTGACCAGGAATTTCAAAGTTACGGGAAATTAAACAATCACATCGATCTAGCATGTTAAATAATTCTAGGCAGACCAGAAGTATCATAAAAACTCTGTGGTAGATCCCTTATTGTTTGTTTAGAATACTGGATACATATTTCTATATCCATTTTTTATTGTCAAATGTAAAATACAAAATTGTTACATGCAAACCATGCATAGCCTTAAGAGACATTCTTGCTAAATGTCTTATAGTTTATTATTCGTATTTCCTATCATAAGTAGATAAATCTGTGTTGCATAAATCATGAGACAAAGAAGAATCTTCGGATGGTTTGAGCAGAGGAAGGTCAGTAGCGAATACGATTAAAACCGTATCAAAAGTAGAGTATGCTGTTTCATGCTGCCTAGGAAAAACATTTAAACGAGATTTTCATCAGACGTTGAGACAAAAAGTTTTAAATTATTGTAAAAGGCAGGAACACAAAAAACCGCCTAAACAGTTGACAAATGAAATAAAAATTGTTAGATTTGTAACCTTTACAGTCGGATTATAATCGACCTTGCTCCGGGGAATAAAATCAATATTGTCTCTATCGGGGTTCGAACTTAATCCATCCGGAATATCCTTACTGTCTTGGTCTGACCTCACCCACCTTTGATTCTGACGAAAGCTCATTCGCAAGGCCTACGGTTGAAGCTTTCGGTTTCATGTTTGGGGCAGGCAACTCCAGTCAACTTGCCGTATGACTGCCGCTAAACACTATACAAACACGACGATGTGATTGGATTGCTAATGGCTGGGTTTTGTCTGCGTTAAACTGGTTACTGCAGCATGCGAATCATTCTCTCCCCATTGAGGCAGATCAAGTCATAAAATGTTGATACAGCCTCTGTTATATTACGCCGACTTTGTGGGATAGAAAGGGAGATGCCTTATTGGAGGCAATAGAAGTTAGTTGTGCAATCGACGACGCTGTTCTTAAATCATCATTTTGGCTACTGAATCATGGCAAAGGCATTGTGATATGAACCACCCTTTCCATGCGCGAAGCGTTGTCATTTGCTAAAGAAATTCAAACTGATTGTGATGCGATTTTTTTCCGCCAGGGGAAACTGTCGGAACCCAGGGATTTCGGCGTAATATAACAGAGGCTGTATCAACATTCCATGACTTGATCTGCCTCTGTGGGGAGAGAATGCATGCGAGTTTGTTTCATTCAGAACTCGTGGAGGGGAAGTTCGCGTTCGATTCCCGGTAGCGTCAATATAATGATATTTGTATTTCCCGGAACATGGTGGACTGTAAGCTTTACATGGATGATATCCTGTCTGCGTGAACCGACTGAATTTAAAACAATCTGTTGTCTCACATCGGCAATACTGAAGCTTAATACAGGTACATGTCTTTCAGAAGTATGAAAATATGCAATCTAATTAAGCAATGTCAAAGAATTTTTAAGTTGCTTTTTAAGCATGGCAACCTGTTCTTCTTGTCAGCGTAATATCTCTAGAAGTGTGGCAAGATTCGGTTTGATCATGCTATGTTACGGGACAATATCATTGACTCAGTCTTGGTTGGATTGAAGGGAACATTCCAAGACTCGGCCCAATCGCTTATTCTATTGAGGTCAGTATTTAGAATTTGGGCAGCTTTATCTGGATATGATATACAGTGAAGTGTCGTATACGAAAAGTCGAATGATGCTCTTAATGTCATTAACGATATCATTATTATTAAGTATGAATATATAGGGACCGAGAACAGATCCCTGGGGTACTCCAGCAAACCATATCGGGAATCGGATTTATACCAACTTATTACAACTCGTTGCACTCGGTTTCCTAGATAGCTCTGAAACCAATTTAATAATTTCCCTCGTATTGCGTCGGAATCTAGTTTGCTAATGAGGCCTTTGTGCCATACCTTATGGAAAGCTTTACTTATGTCACAGAAGACAGCACGGACTTGTTTATCATCACCTAGGGCCTTAATTACTAAGTCATAAATATAGACGTGTTGATTGACCGTCGAATCTCCTGGCATAAAACGTGACTGGAGACTGGACAAAAGGTTGTCTTGTAAGAAATTGAATACGTGTTTGAAGATACATTTTTTCAAAAACTTTTGCAATGCAAATTGTCAGTGCTGCAGGCAGATGGTTTTATGAATCGGAACGACATATGACTCTTTCCAAAAAGATGGGAACAGGGAATCGTTGAAAAGCTTTACAAGGGGAAAATATACGCTTTCAAATTGAAGTTCCAATGATTTGTTTTTCAGAGTACATGTCAATATTGAAATCACCAACAATGATTGTTGGCATGTTTAGGTCCATAGCATTGCCAAATGTATCTTCTATCAACTTCCAGTATTCCTTACTTTTGTTAGCTCGGTACAAAATTCGTATTAGATAATTGCGTGACTTAAATATTAGTGTAATCCATACTGCCTCATGCCCACGTAAATCGAAATTTGGCATTTGTTCAATGCTGAGGTTGGTACGAATGTAAAAAGCGACCCCGCCTTCCCGACCAGCCTGATTGGTTGATGAAAAGCGCGTGACATGACATCATTATCATGAATTCCACCGGCAACCAAGTTGCGGTTAAACATAACGTCGTACTCGTGCTTCCAAAACATCTACTTTGTTGATGATACTTGTCACGTTTAGATGCAGTATTTTAGGAAATTCAATATTTTATTAACCAGGATTGGGACGAATATCAGCACAAGCTAAGATACATAAATATAGAAATATTAGTAATATTTTATTTTGTACAGACATGTCCCGCGGGTTTTGTAACAGAATAAAATGAACGCTTTGGCAGATTTGGTGTGTATTCTACTTGCAAACAAACTCACCCTTGTCTGTGAATCATCCGTAATCACTGAGCTAAATGTTTGAAATAAAAGGGGTGGATTTGGAGAATAATTTGCATAGAAGTGTTTCATGTTTCATAAAAAGAATGATAAACGTAACAAAACTTCAATAATGACATATATGTTAACACCTCAGACATTTCATTAATTCACGTAAAATAAATTACATTAAGCATTTTAATCGCTTAACACTGCCTCTTAAATCGTTCTTCGGGTCCATTACCCCCACAAGCTTCCGGTGTACACAAGGTGATCAGTTATTTAAGCTGGGATAGTGACAATAGAATCGATGTTATGTATCAGTAATTTTGTTTTGTTGAAATCAATTCAAATTCAATATACAAAATGTTTTCATATATATTTGACTTAAACAACAGCAACAAAATGATTTCGTAGTAAAATCAAAACAAAAAAAACCCGATTGGTTTGAATTGGCTCAAATAAACTGATTTACCATAAAGAACAAACATGACATCTTAAGAAAATATTTTGTGCTTACCAATATAATAGTATTGATTTTTGCCTTTTTGTGGGTTGAGTCCTTGTTCGCGTTAGATCATCATTTATGTATATACGTCGGTTTGCGTGTGTTGCGATCGACTTCATATCCTTACGTTTTGAAAGCAATGCACGTTTGGTGACGTTACTGACATAGGATGGTGTGCTGACGTGTCAACCTACGAGTTGTAGGGACTCTATGACTTCCGTCAATGTCTCTAGACTCCTTATCAACTTCGAACGTTTTGGCTATGCCCAAAATTAAATCATCGGTACATTCCTCTTCTTTCTCCATAATCCCAGTGACCCTCCTTGGTTTCGGCGGGAATACTGTTGGTTCGGGTCCATTTGGTATTTTAGGTCGGCTAGTTCTTGTTTGATTTGACTGACATTATCCTCAAGGACTGTAACATGAGTTCTGAGCTCAGAATTAGATTTTAAAATGGGACCAATTGCTGCGTCGAACATTCGTGTCATAATTGTCGCAAAAACTGTCGTCAAACTCGCTATTACCTCTTCCAATTGTAAAGCTTTAATCATGTAAGCCACAAAAACATCTAACGACTTAGGGGACGTATCTTTGATATCTGTCGAATCTGAATTCATGTTTGTCAAGACTAATTCTCACACGGAAACTTGAAATTTGACACAGTCTTTTATCTTCAACGTCAGGATAGATGTCAGGGGATGAAAAAACTTCGTCCCGTGATCTTTTACTACTTGAAGGGGTGTCAGCCATAACGTACATTAAAAACGAGGACACTTATAGTTTTTGATGGACGAGTCTAGTTCAATCTCTGAAGATCCACTTAAACTTCCGCCATCCAATTCATTACATCCGTGAATCTTATTAAATGAGTGTTTTACGACATAAATCTCATATTTCATTCCCATATCATCAACAAGATTTTACCATTACAGGGACAAATTCGTTCAGGTCAGTTCACCTCATGACGTCACATCCACCTTCCGTGACGTCACATCCGTCTAGTTGAAAAGAAGAATATTAGACATTGAATTTGAATTGTTCCGGGGCCATATCGAGACAACAGCTCATTGACAAACTATAGTTTGCCTCAGTGCCCATTTCCTGGGTGAACAGAGACACAATTTAAATAAAGTCTCTTAGCCAGAGAGAGACACCACAAGTCTCTCAACTCGTGTTTCATTGTCGGACAATGCCAATCAACCCTTCAAACCATTCAGTTTATTCAGCCGTGTCTCTATGTATAATAGTATCAAAGTGTTAGTTCTTTATTAATTTTGTAAAGATAGGTGCTCGGAAAAAATCTTCGGTTAAAAAGTTAAAAAGGTCCTTAATTTGACCAGTCCACCGGAAAAAGTATTAAATTTAGTTTAAGGTAACATTTCTTACGAAAACAAGATGTGTTTGTTAAACACTCACGCCCCCCGGATATCAGTAAATTGTATACATGTATGTACATTTTCCCAAAAGTCAAAGTCATAAGGTCTAAAATTATGACCTCATCTGAAATGTCTTATCATGTTAGATACAAATGTGAAATGTAAAAGGTCTATATCCAATCACAAGTTATGGACAAGATTAAATTTTTCGAAAAATGTTTTCTGCGCCAAGGTCAAGGTCACGAGGTAAAAAATTATGACGTCATCTGAAAGGACTTATCATGATAGATACACATGCGAAATATCAAAGGTCTACCCCAAGGCAATTAAAAGTCATGAGCAAGGTTAACGTTTTTGTGACAAACAGACAATAAAAACAATATACAAAACCCCCGGAATCTTCGTTTTGGGGTCATAAAAAATGCAACAATTTAATAATATAATTAAATAATATATTCAAAGAACTTTAATAAAATTAAGATTTAAAATTATTTTTGGCCCTTTTGGAATATTTTGGTTAATTTGATGTATGGATCACTCAAGATATAACAATTGCTTTTCTAATGACTATTTGATTGAACTAAACTTTCCTAAAATGTAAAAATAATTAATTATTTATCTAGTGAAGTTTTCGTTTCTACACTGCTAGATGATCGTTCTATCTGAAAGTTGAAGCTGAAAATGTAAAGTGTTTTTTATCTGCACCGTTTTTCAGTTTGAATAGTGGGGGATGCTTGATTAAGATTTCATATCTATATGATAATAGATTGATATAAACTTACATTTTCTTAATTCTTAATCAATCCGTTTTTAGATATCACAACAACTTTCTTGATACCTCAATTTCAAACACTTCACATTTTATTTCAATATCTGTGATGTTAACATAAATTTACCCTGTTTTTATGGTAAAAGTATTTTTCCGGTGCTTTTTTATTGATGTCTTTTTTCATATAATAATAAAAATATGTGGATTATCAACTCATCTGACCTGATGGGCTTATGGCATGGCATGGTGTCCGGCGTCCGTCCGTCCGTAAACTTTGTGCATACTCTACTACTGCTGCTACTACTACTACTAAACATTTGTATAGCGCCAATATCCAGCTCAGAGAGCGCTGCTCAAAGGCGCTTTGGCTTTCCCTCGATCATTGGATATCAATCTTCATGACATTTCTTTTACCATCTCGACTCCCGAGGGAGCATACAACACGTGCAGTCATGTGACGAACAGCGTTAATGTCACTCTCTATCCTTACGAGATACCCATTTACAGCTGGGTGGACTGGGACACATAGTCACAGTATTTTGTCCAAGTATACTGCACGTTGCTGTACCTGCAACTAGGTGTCTGCACGTTTTCATGTTGCCACCATCTGGCCATTTACCAACGGATTCGTGGGTTCTTTTAAGTGCACAGGGTTGTGTACTGTACACTAGGGGTTGTGACAACACTGAAAGAGTCTGCACAGAAAGTTGACTCTAAGGTTTTTACACAGGCGAGGCTCGAACCCGGCACGTCAGGCTTGCTAGCCTGGCGCTTTTGCCGACTCGGCCACCGCGCCCCTCCATACTCGACTTCTTCAGAGGCCTAGAAATCTGAAAATTTATGTACAGACTCCTTGACTAGTAGGTTTATAATTTATAGCTTTGCTGGCCCTGTGGTCCTTACATGTAACAGGGGCCACCGTGGCCACACCCATTAACCTTATTCTTGACTTCTTTTCGAAAAACAAGGCCTACAAATTTAAAGCTATACAAACTCATTGCTTTTTTGGACCTGTGGCCCCAACACCCTTTCGCAAAATAAAATATGAAGCTTGATGAGCTACAGAGCCAATGTCTTTATTGTTAGGTTATATAGTGATTAATTAATTTGTAAACGGTTTAGATCAACAACCACTTGACATAGGTTGTTCACACGTGACATTGATTCATTGTCAAAAACAATTAGTCATTTAGCAATTAAAATTGTTTCTACCTCAGGTGATGAGACAAACAGGAAATGTGGAACTCCCTCGGTTACTTGTTTGTAGTTACATTTTCAAATCTTCATAAACATAGACTGTGACCGGAAAATAGCATTTAAAAGCCATACAACATTAGGAAGATTAAAGTCGTGATTTTGATCGAAAACCGGACAATGACCCGCGTCAATCAGGCAAACGTAATTTTGAAAACTTATCGTAAGTAGTCAAAATGACGGTTATGAGATGATAATGTGTTTAAGATTATATAACTAAAATGAGGTACAAAAGAAAGTTTACACCCGCAATTTAGTAAATTTCAAAAATATACAAAGTAAAATTGAAATCCTTGGTCAGTATGATATACCAAACACACGGCACGTGAATTACTCGCCCAAACACACCAACTTCAATTATTTCTTGCTTTTGATGGCTGTTTCTAAAAAATTCATGATTTTTGGTGCCTGCACGTAGAATTCTTGAAAAACAGTATAAAAGGTGACCCGCATGATGAACTATTGCAACGAAAGCAAACGAAAAGATTGCCAAGATTAACACTAGAGCAACGAGAGCGAGCCGTCGGAATGTCCCAGGTGGGAGCAACAAACAGCCATATTGCAAGAACTCTTGGATGCAGCCGACAAACCATTTACCTGTTCAGGCGACTCCAACAGACTGGCCAGACCCTTGATCGTCCCAGGAACGGCAGACCAAGAGGTACAACACCCCGAGATGACCGCTACATCCGGGTTCTTCACCTTCGCAACAGGTTCCTGACAATGACGGCAACGGCAACAACGGCACTCGGATACCACATCTACAGGAACACCGTCATGAGACGATTACCTGCTGCAGGTATCAGCATCATCAGACCTCTACGTGGGATGTCATTGACCCATCAATATCGGCTGAATCGTGGACAAGGACTGTGCGACGTTGACGACGGCGGAATTGGCTAAGAGTACTCTTTATTGACGAAAGTCGGTTTAATATGCACCATGTCGACAGTAGAGTCCGAGTTTATAGGCGTAGACAAGAGTGACCCTGCACCAGTTTATGTACAAGAGGTTCATCCCTTTTGGTGGCGGTGGAGTGATGGTCTGGGGAGGCATTTCAGCTCACTTGCCATGCACAATGTTTTGCGGATGTCATGGAGAAGTACATTGCCCTTGTGAACAGACCTGATGGGCTGTTCAGTGTCGTGTTGAAAATAACTGTGTTAAGGAATGAGTCCGATCAATAATGGACACATACATGAGTGTAAATTAATGGTATGTTCTTTAACCACTTTGAATTTGATTGTTTCATATGTTATAAGAATTAAACTTTTGACAGATACCAAAATGTTTTGCGGTTAATGAGATATGAAATTAATTGTTATTTTCATTAATACCGGCATAGAAATGCCCATCTATAGCATTAAATATTGGTCTGGTCTATGGCTGACCTAATTTGCATATTGCGTGAATTGCCCAATGATGACAGAGTGGCATCATTCAGATTCTTAAAGAGCATACCTTAGAGGTCTAGAAACAGCCCAAAAACATTGTACATACCACATTGCGAGGTTGACCCAAAAAATGAGGTTTGGCAACCGGACTAATGGTCTGGGGAGGCATTTGTGGGGATCAGAGGACACCTCTGGTTACCATACAAGGAAATCTTACTGCTCAGGCGTACAAAGATCAAGTACTGACTCCCGTAGTGCTGCCATTGCTTTAACAACAGGCACAGGGGACCATTTTCTAGCATTTTCTAACGCAACACCCCATACTGCCTGATTGACCAGAGATTTCCTTGCCGTCAACGTTTTACCATCGCCAGGGGGCTCCCCGTACTTGTCACCTATAGAACATCTTTCAGATCATCTTTGACGACAGTTTAAACGTCAACAGGCGCAGCCACAGACCAGACAGCAGCTGGAACAGGCACTTCATGACGAGTGGAGACAGACAGCTGACGTCATCCGACGCCTAACGTTATCCATGAGACGGTGAGTTTTGGTCTGCATCAACGCCAGTGGAGGTCACACAACTAACAAAAACATTCATTATGGAAATCATAAAACTGTGGACTGTAAAAATGAGTGTATACCCCTTGGTCCTTTCAGTGACTCTAACTCTGCATGTTTGAAAAAATCAAGTATGATTGTTGCCGAATCAATCAACATTGAACATTAAAAAATATCCCGATTCTATCTTATCAATTTGTTTTGTTTACTGTATGAGTGAAACAATAGGGTGTAAAGTTTCTTTTCTACCTCAGTCTAGTATTCATGATAATTTGGCTTGCACGAATATAAATGACTGTATTGTTTTTATTGAAAACAAGAATAACATGTTCATCTAGTTGTTTAATGGTTTCTGTGTACTGCCCACTAGGTGATGTGACAACACTTCAAAAGTCTCACTTTACCCACTCAAACCCAGCACTATAAGTTAACAAGCCTGCGTACCTTGTCTGATTTCGTGAAATGACAACCCAGACCTTCGGATTGAAGGTGGGTCCGGGCCATTCCCCCATAATCAATGATCCATCATTTTTTAAGTGCCGGGGTCCTACAGGCCCATGCCATGATTTTGTGATACATGCTACTAACTTCTTAAAAGAATAAAATACATGTACATAACATCGATTTCAAAATTTGACATATGTGATCCTATCAACATACTATGTGTCTCTTTAAAATTACCATGTATGGAGATGAATATTTGCATTTAAATCATCGAATATGCCATTTTCGTTAGTATAAGTCAAAACAGAATGTATAAAAAATCCCCGGAGTTCAATCAAAATACCAAAACTTAGAATATTCGATAGCAGTAATCAGGGACTATTTGTTGCTACAGTTGCGTAGCTTAAGTTGGTTCACTTGCTAGTGTATCTTTGAGCACATATCATGTCACTGTAGTAACTTCGGTTCAGCAGAACTGATAAAGGCTCAACCATTACCTGTGTAACTTAATCATTCTTGAACTTTATTTTGCAATCATCTGGTCCCTGGTGAAATGTCGAATTTGGGAATGATTTGATAAACAATTGTTTGATTGATTGACTACCTGACATGTTCATGTGTTCACTACAGCGCTTCAGGGCAGTTTTCGGGTTTTAGCGCTATATAAGTATGTTTATGTATGTATGTAATTAAAATAAAAATTCGTTTTTTTAAAAGCGTAATGATTCTCTGAGATAACACACCCGATAACATTTACCTAGTACAAAAGAACAAATATGTTAAGAACGGAAGGATTTTTAATAGAAAAATTAAACATGCATTGTGTCAAAAGGTATGTACGATGTTCGCTGCACAAAGTTACAATTGGAACTGAAAATAAGTTTTCAGAACAAAGAATTTGTGTTCAGCATCCTCATTAAAGGTCAACACTTTTCTAAAGAATAAAATATTGATTGGTAAGGATGCACCGTTTTATCGCCTTTATCAGTATATCGTTTTACCGGTATATCGCTATATTGCAACAACATGATACGCATCGATACACTTCTAAAAATAAGCGCTATGGATAATAAACAATTTCAAAAAAACAACCCAACAAAACTTGATTTTTCAGATAGCAAAATTTGAAATTGTGTTGTGAAAATAAAGCAAGTATGAAACAGTTCAGTTATCAAAAATGCTCCCTTTCCAAAACGGTGGACAATTTTAAGAATTATGATTGCTGTTTTTTAGTCTAAAGAGCGTGACAAATCTTAAATTTGAAAAGTACTATTATATGGAACGATACTTATCCTAATTACTGTTGGAAATATTAGTAACAATATGACTAGGAAACATGCATGTCAAAGATGGTAGTTTTGTCCCCCATCTTGGTTTGTTGACATTTCGTAAAATCCATTTTAGTTTCAGGTTTTTTTTACAAAATAAAGATAAGTTTTATGTAAATGTATATATATGAAAGCAAATTAACGATATTGCTAATCAGCAATACCATATCGTCATAAACTTCGAAGAGACGATGAAAGAAAAATGTGTATTTTTGATAACTTGTCTGGTTAGATATAAACAGGGTTCGCTATAGTAAATATTTGTGAATATTTGTAAACATGAACATGCCAAACCATCCGGTTATATTATATCATCATGTTTTGTTATTATCCAATGAAATGTCCGAATAAACTTCGTTTTTGGATTTCTTACAAATCAGATCGTTTTTAAAGAAAGGACAACTATATGGTAGTCCGGAAATATCGTGGGAAAATGTGAATTCAGGCTTATATACAAATGTATAATGCTTTGTATTTTTTTTAATTATCAAATTTATAATATAATGAAAATCATATTGACATTTAAGTGTTTATAACACAGTTCTTCAAGTCGTTGTACTTCTGTAACGCATGTCAAGTCCAAATTTTATCATATCAAACGTATTTACGTTTCTCAGTTAAGATGATGCAAAAAATCGTTCCATATTATATTAGATATGATATCTGGCTTTTCATACGATATAAATGACGCCAATTAATGTTTATCACTGGTTGAAACAAACTTTTCCATGGCAACTTAAAACACAAAAGTGACGTAAATAGGCACGACGCATGTCTGTTTTCAAACCCGCGCCTAACGTAGAGGATAAAAGAACGGACAGCAACATAACTGGTCAATACAGATTGTCATAAGCGTTTGATAAGGGACTGAAGAGGACGCGTCTGGTCTTTCGGCGTCAGGAGAGTTAAAGTTTCGGACTACTTGTTCGTATCATTATGAATTTCAGCACAAAGGTATGTTAAAAGATTCCGATTTTCTTGCTTCGTGTTGATTTGGTGTTCAGTTAAGTATAAGAATAAAAGAAATTGTAACGTTTTTAATTGAAATTTTTATTCAAAACTTTTAGATTTATATCGTTCCTTTCGCAATCGTTTATATCAGGGCCATGTATTAGATCCAGAGGCTTATCAATTTTGTTTGGCTGTTTGAAATTTCATTTATTTAAAACGCAATGTATTTTGAATATCAAGTATACAATTTCTTCACTTTTTTCAGAAATTCAATACGAAAATTCCATTTATTTTATCCGATGCGTCAATACCTAATAAATGTTATTCAGGATTGAAATTGTACATTATATTCTTTCCGCATTTTACAAGGTATTCCTCTTACCGGGCCAGGTTATTACTGTTAGTTTTTAACAACAGGTGTCATGAGAATCTAATTCTAAATAATTTAATGATTTACTTAAATCTGCCAGTTACATGTTAGTTTAGCGATTTAAATGTAAAAGTGTTCCTCTCCGGTTTGGAAATTAGGAAATTTGATGAGTTTCGCATCGTCGAATTTAATTCAATTGGGTTAAATATTACATCTGTCCCCAATTACCGAATAAAGCTGGAACATAATTTTATACATTCCTATCACGGATTGGCAAGACCAGCAAGACTTTCGTTCTTGATCTTCAATAAACTTTGTAATAGATGTTTTAGCAAATCGCAAATGTATATGTTATATATTTGTGATGGACAAACGCTTTGCCGTCATATATAAAATGAGTTTGTTACAATTATCGATTTTCAATCAAGAAAATGAGAAGATATCGATTTTAGATTTGACATGTGATACTAACTAAAGGAATTATAGCTTAAAGGGACATGGCTTTCTGAATAACGACTTCTTCATTAGATATTTTCATAACTTACATGGCAAAGAAGTTTTATCCAGATTTTTATCCTTCTTGTGTGTTTTATCCTGAATGCTATCATCCTTATCGACTTATACACGAAATACAAAGACTTGATTATTGTATGATGTTCCTATGTTCTTAGAGAAAAGTTTACTGTCGTAGCAACTGACTTATTAGTTCATAATGGTTGGACAGCTATAATGTGATTTAAATATTTTTGATTGCATTTGACTATGTAACACATTTCATAAATGTTCTCTTTAGACCGAAATGGAAATTTAAAACTATCTTTTCTTGGGCATTCCTGGTGATTTACCAAATATATTTTCATATTGTTCCGATAATTTTAAGATTTCATTTTCGGAGCCTAACAACGAATCGTGTCGTGTCGCCAACGTTTACAGTATTGTTGGATATCATGGATTGTAGGGCCGCTTCAAAACGCGTCTTGTTAGTCCTTTAGTAAGGAATGGTATCGTTCCTCATTTCTGTATTGCATGTATTGCGATAAAGAAAAGCTTATTGCAATACGTATTTCTATATATTGTTACTTCTTTAATTCAAGAATGTGCATGATATCTTGTCTTAATATGAGCATTAAGAACGATCATTATTACTCAGTTATGAGCCGTTTTGGAAAGGCATATTTTTTCAATTACTGTTTATGATCTATATACATATTTAAGCTATTTTATCAACACAACTTTAAACTTTGTAAAGAACTTTCTGTTAATCATGTTTTATTTGGTTGTGGTTTTGCAATCTTAAATGAAAATAGCTCGTTTTAAAACGTTCGATATATTGAATATTTTCAAAGTATGTACCGATTCGTATCATGCTGTTCCTGTGTTGCAATATATTGATATATCGATAATACCGCGTATCCTTATCCTTAAGGCACCTCTCTGACATGATCATAAACCAAATTGGTCATTCTTATGTCTGACGTCCAGAGAACATACAAGATGTGAGATATACCGCCAAATAGAGCTGTACTAAATTTTCACCATACCAATATTTAGCAATACAACTGCTACAATATCGTTTTCACTGAGCAATATATCAAACTAACTTAGAGTTAAATTATTCAAATGTCTTGTTCTAAGGCACAATTATTTGCTCAACGTTTTTAAATATCTTATGGTGTTCAAAGATATGTGTTAGACTATTTACAAAAATGATTTAAAACATCATTGATAAATATATGCAATCAACATTTTATTTCAGTTTTAGGGGGTATTTTATCAAATGTACAATGTTTGAACTGCATAAAGATATATGTAAAGCTGATTGTAGAGTTCATTCAATATACTGCAATACTCAGCCCTCCCGCAAAAGCTTAACTGTAGGAGGGCTATTACATAATCGAGTATAAGAGGTAACGTCGTTAAGTCAAGTTTTTAACAAAGAAAAAATTATCTGATTCCTTAAAACAAGAATTTCGTCAACTATTATGGGTAATATTTTACCTTACATGAAATACAAATATTTTTTAAAAGCCAAATGACCAATAGAACCCAATGTTTTAATGCTTTTATCAGAAAGACAGATTACTATTTAGAGTCTCGCCTCATAATGTTAAATACATTAAAAAAGTAAAAAGTTAAAATGTTTCATAGACTAAATTTTAGTCTACCCATAGCCCTACCACCCAAATCCCCTACAGGTTGCTAAAACAACACAGTGAGTTACCCTTCTGGCATAATAGACATACCCATGAAATTTCAACTCCTTTTACTAAGCAGTGTCTCACATCTTTTACTCATGTTTGCTAATCGTCTGATTAATGATGTTTGTTTTTCACTTATATTCTCTTTTAATTACAACAACATTCTGTTGTAAATACATGTATGTTAATAAAACATGTCGTGTATGTCAAGACAATGTTTATAAAGTTAATGAAGCAGGAATAAACCAAACTTATAATGTAAAGTTCAGCTATGCGATTCCTTTTTTTTACAGAAAACGAATTAAAGGTGTTCACACAAAAATGATCACCTTTATGCGAATATTAAAAAAAAATTCTCTGACTATGGATGATTGGTTTGTGTTATGCAATTTTTGACGCTATCAAAAACAATACATTTAGCATCAACGTACAATATCAGTGAAAAATTGAAAATGTAAAATTTTCAAAAAGCATGCTACTGTCCCTTTAAATGTCACGCTTTGAAGAGAGAACATTCGCCTATTCAGCAACGAAAGCCTTGAACAATCTTCCCCAATATTTGAAAAGCTGTGAAACATTTGTCTCAACATCAACTGAAAACTTATCTTTTCATAATTGTCTTTTCTGTCTAGTCGTCTCATCTCTTCTCAATTGTACATGTACTGTGTATTCAGCGCGTTATAAGTAGAACTGTTGTTTATTATTATGTATCATGTTGTTGAATAACTAGACTCATCTCTAACTTATAAATACAAATCAGTAATAAGAACTATACTATCTGATAATAACTATACATTTTGGATTGCCCCTCCTTCTCATCGGCCAATCACAAGCGGTTCCTTTAAAGGGACAGTAGCACGTTTTTTGATAATTTTATATTTCAAATATTTCACTGATAATTGTAAGTTAATGCTTAATGTATTATATTGACAGTGTCAACAATCTCATTACACAAGTCAATCATCCATAGTCAGAGTACAAAGTATGAAGATTCACATTAAATCCATTGGCGGCCATTTTTGTGTGAACACCTTTAATTCATTTTGTGTAAGAAAAATGAATCGCATGGCTAAACTTTATGTTATATATTTGAATTATTATTGCTCAATTTAGTTTCAATACATAGTCTTTCAACTGGAACAATTTATTTTCATTTTCCTGACATCACCTTATATCCCCCCTAAAAACGTGCTACTGCCCCTTTAAGGGCATGCGATTCTCATATATGATTTGATGTTAAAAAAGTTATACTTTAAGGTTTAATTTACACTCTCACTGAGAATTAAAAACTTGTAAAATTGGAAAAAATGTAAAAGTAACTGTTTTAAGATAGTTACTGTATTATCACTGTGTCTGTAAGTTTTTGATTTAAAACAAAATTTAAAAATCATTATCTGAAAACTAAAGGGGCAGTAGCACGTTTTTAGGGGGAATATAAGGTGATGTCAGGAAAATGAAAATTAATGGTTCCAATTGAAAGACAATGTATTTAAACTAAATGGAGCAGTAATAATTCAAGTATACAACGTAAAGTTTAGCCGTGCGATTCATTTTTCTTACACAAAATGAATTAAAGGTGTTAACACAAAATGGCCGCCAATGGATTTTATGTGAAACTTCTTACTTTGTCCTCTGACTATGGATGATTGGCTTGTGTAATGATTTTTCTGACACTGTCAAAATGATACATTTAGCATTAACTTACAATTATCAGTGAAAAATTTAGAAAATAAAATTATAAAAAAAACGTGCTACTGCCCCTTTAAGAAGGGGTTATTTCCCCTTGATGTTAAAAGTTAGATGAGAATACTAAGATAAGAGGCTTATATAAAACAAAATTTATTGATACTTCAGTCGCTTGCAAATACACCTTGGGTGATTTCCAAATAAAATATATGTTATGCATCAAATAATCGAACACTTGAAATGATTTCCAAATAAAATATATGTAATGCATCAAATGATCGAACATTTGAAATGATTTCCAAATAAAATATATGTAATGCATCAAATGATCGAACATTTGAATGCATTTAGACCATTTAGGAACACACGTCTTCTTCAAATGCAATACGAATTCATAAATAAACCAAGAAAAAACACAAGTTACAATAAACATATTCCATCCCTTACATATCAGAGTCACGGGATACATTGAACATTTATTATTACATAATAATACATATTCCATACTGAAAAAATAGAGCAATCTAAACGTTCACATTATCGGAGAAGATATCCGTCATTTTCGTCACAAACTGTTTTGCTTTGGTACGAACTAAATAGCATATTTCATGATATAAATTCACACATTATCTCACATATTGATTCGAAAATGACAATAATGGATAAAAATTGTTTTTAATTTAATTCTTATAAATGTCATATATATTTGCAAAAGCCAAATTCACACTCCCAACTTATATGAATACAAGTTATATAACCTATCAAACATGCAATGTTAAAGAATGGCGCTAATGTTGACCTACACTCAGGGGCAAAAGAAACGATACCATATAAAATGCATGATAGGTTAAGCTATGAGTGATAGTTACGGCTTAGTCGTGGTTATTTCATGTCTTCAAGAGCCAACTGAACTAGGTTTTTACTTTTAAAGCTATAATTATCTTTTAACTTTTTGAATAACACGCCTTTAAAAAAGCCGTTTAAAACTCCTTTGCTAGACGATATAGGATAGCGAAAATGGCTCTTTTCCTTTTGTTTAAACCAATTTACAGACAGAATGCATAAACAAATTAATTTCTATCAAGGTTTTTAATATTGATAGCAACTTTATTCCATTTCCAAAGATTATGAGCAACTATAACATTGAAAAAGCTGTTTTAGGACCCCTCGTGTATGTGAACAGTAGTGAAATTTAAAGTATTTTACTTTGATATTCAAAATTGTGAATACTTCTTAACAACTCATGTGCCTATTACAAGACTTTCAGTCACATTTCATTTACAACAGGATTTTGTTTTGTACTTTTTCGAAAAGTTGGTATCGTTTCTTTTGCCCCTGAATGTCCCAGGTATGCCATTTTAAGAAATGAATTCCACAAATTCATTTAAAAGGATATATAAACAAAGCCGATGAATAGGCAAGCGTTGAAAGCATTTTACAACAAAACAAGAAACTTTTGAACCTTCAAATGTTTGACGAAAAACTATTCGTGATTAAAGAAGAATGATATCACCCGGATGTAATTTGATATCGAGACAATCACGTTTTTAACCCCGTGACAGAGATCACGACTTCTCTATAAAAAGTTCGATGACTAAGGGCTTATACGTATGTATGTATTTTGCAGTTTGAACACTTTTCAGCTGGTATAACTCACACATACATAAATATCATAAAATAATATTTCAATTGCAATGCCAAGTATTTATCAAAATGTTTGCTATGATATATTAAAAACGTGTTTTAGATGAGTAATATATGAAAGGTGTTTTAATGATGAGTCATGGACCAATTAAGTACCTTGTATATATGCAAAAGCCTTAATTACTTGTCTCATTTGCTGGAATACTGGTTGAACAACCTATCAAACAATCTTTTATGGATTCGCTCTTTAGAATGACTTCCAAATAAAATTATGATGTATCCTTTAAACGCCAGCCTTGGGACATTGGTCTGGTTTCGGTCAAAATCGCGAGTTTATGTGTTTTTCCCCAGTACACTGAATTAATGACAATGAGAATGTTACTTTCAACCGTCGTTAAATTGACGCGAGTGACCACGTTTAGCATATGATCTTGATTCATCAATACGGGGATTGACTCTTAAAGGGACAGTAGCACGTTTTTCGATAATTTTATATTTCAAATTTTTCACTGATGATTGTAAGTTAGTGCTTAATATAATATCATGACAGTGTCAAAAATCTCGATACACAAGCCAATCATCCATAGTCAGTGGACAAAGTATGAGGATTCACATAAAATCCATTGGCGGCCAAATTGTGAGAACACCTTTTAATTCATTTTGTGTAAGAAAAAGGGATCGCATGGCTAAACTTAACGTTAAATATTTGAATTATTATTGCTTCATTTAGTTTAAATACATTGTCTTTCAATTGGAACCCTTAATTTTCATTTTTCTGACATCACCTTATATTCCCCCTAAAAACGTGGTACTGCCCCTTTAAACTGCTGCGAGGATTAACAATAATCATACTGAATGAATTGTGCTGACACGTAAAATACATTTTAAAAATGCGTGCGTTTGATTGATATATATAATCATAATCGGGTTTGAAAGAAAATATTAACATCTGACGGGCGGGGTTTAACAAATTCTCTTGAAACACTGAGTGCTGTGAATGATATGATATATATGCAAAATCAAGAGCAGCAACCTTTGAGACATGACTAAGCTGATCTTGAAACAAAACTTTATTCAAATAAGTCATTCTAGTTGACAAACTATTTACTTATATATACTTATGTATATATTAACAATCGTGTAGGGGTTCACATTTCAACACGATGCCCTAGGACTTTTACTTATATATACTTATGTATATATTAATAATCATATAGGGGTTCACATTTCAATACGATGCCCTAGGACTAAACATTTCTTCAATTTTGACGTCACGCTATGAACAATGCTTTGATATCACGGTTCGCCGATGACGTTATGTTCTAAAAGAAAAAAGTTATGTCATAATCGCGGATTAAGTACACTCTTTTAAGGAGACGTTTCCAATTGTATTTCATTAACTGCATTTGTGACTCTATGTCTTTCTCATCAATGTGATATTTTAATTTTCAGAAAATGGATCGCCTTGTTGTTTTCGCCCTTGCGCTATGTCTGTGCCTGGGTTTGGCTGCATGCGATGACCAGTGGTCAAGGGAGAAGACGCTCATGCTTCGCAAGGACCGCGAGGAGGCAACACGTCACCTGGTCAACGATCTCCTGATGACCCTTCTAGGTAGATACGACCCGGAGTTCAGAGCAGAACATGGTATGGACAAAAAATCAGGCTGGAGATCTCTTGGTCTGCCAATTCAGACAAGATTCGCTGCTTTTGGCTCCAAACTGATGCCAAGCCGTGAAGGAGGAGACCACGGCTCCACCCTGCTTCGCTATGGGAGGAGCACCTAAATGGGGAAACATCATGGCGGTGCAACGGACGGGCTGTGTGAACGATGGATTGCATCTGGACTTCCGGTTTTTGGACTTCCGGTTCTGAGATTTGATTAAAGGCAATAATAAAACAGACTCTGAACTTCAACTGACAAAATATTGATATCGTACTGAACATGACAATATGGAAGCATTTGTATTAATTTGAATATGGAATTTAAGCATTATTCCTTACGTTTATGACTGTCATCATTCCAATTGGTTTCGAACTGAATATTGATAATCTACAAAATGAGAATTTTGAAGCTTTTTTTAAAGATGAAAACTTGTGATAGTTTTGTTTGGTAAAATGAACTCGTCTTGGTCAATGTGAACGATGAATCAATATTAAAATATTGAATGTGATATGTACTTTTCTTGGAATAGTGCTGACACTCTTCCAGCTGAGAATGGAGGCAAGTGATAGCGAGCTGACAATATGTATGCATATCCTTTTGTCATCATGTTTTCGTTTATCCAATGGGCAAATATTTGCAACATTAATTTGGCTAAACATCAAGTGAGGTCTGTACAGCATCACGCCAGACATCGTTGATACAATTCAGTTTCGAAATACAGGATTTATATAAATAAAAACATACATGGTTAAATAAAAAAGATAAAATTGAAATAATCTGCCCATTGGATTTATACGTTCTTACCTGTATTCGTTGTGTAATTGGTTGATATAATATCAAATGGGCCGATAAATGCAGTTGAATAAATATGGTTTTCTTATGATTTATACTTTTTATCAGTCTTATTCAGTAAGAACTTCACCAAACTCCTAGGAGGATTTCTTGTCGATTCTCTTACAAACGTTCCATAAAACTCATTAACTATTACTAACAAGGTTTCAAAATATATGTTGTAAATTTTATTGTTATTTCATAAGAAATATAAATAATTTCATGCGATCCAAATAAACAAACCAGGCTGTTTTTTGTAATTCATAAGATTAAAATGAATATATTTTAGTAACATCAATCAAATATGTTTCCCATTCGGTCATTCGGTATACAGGCTATGGCTGGCCGACTCAGTGAAAATCAGAACATATAAAAGATTCACAAATTTAAGATTTTTCATATTAATTTCAGTTGTTGTTATTATGCAAGTGCTGTGACAAACAACTTATCGACAACTGTTTATCTGTATATATTGACAGTCGATGTTGAGGAAATTAAAAAAACATTTGTCCAACTAAATGTAAGTCAAAGTATTGTTTTTGTCCAAAGAAAAATATTGTCAAGAATGGAATACAATTATCATTTCGATATATGTATGCCACACCTATTCAGGCCTTTACCTTCTTTAACTAGATGACTCAAAGTATCACGTGTGTGTATGTGTGTGTTTGGTGGTGAAACAAGCCACAAGTACAAAAACAAACAGAGGAGACCCTTAAAGTAATAATGAGCAGATTACAACATTTTAAGCTTCCAAATTCATCATATGTATTGAATTACATTTTACGATTTTTAACAATTTAATTATGTTAAATTTCATAGCATGTTTATTACTGGTAAAATTACCCATCGAAGACTACTATTTTGGTTAGGTTGGGAAAAGTTTCGAGTTATAACCAAGGTTGGTACATTGTCAAGAAAAGTACTTCAAACTTGTAGAAAGACAGAAAAGGTGTATTTAAAAAGTCACTATCCACAATTAATATGCATAAAAAAGGTTAATTTAACGCTTAGTAACAGTTTAGACTTACAAAATCATAGTTCCGCTGCACCACCTTGCGCAAATCATTGTCTTTTTAATAAGATCGATTCCATATCGATATATTAAAAAACATGTTAAACAGATTTAATTTTTAACAGGAAAACCTCGTCTTGACAAAATTATGAAACAAAATAATTTATCTAAATTTAGCAGGATTATGCAAATAAAAAAGGTGAATGTTATAAATGTCGGTATGCTACTGTGATTATCAAAATATCCTTGCAAGGATACTCTGTTGTCGAATAAAATGTAGTTTTAACCAGGTACTGTGTTTGTACTATATGCAGACAGGTTATTAAATACTCAGAACAGATTGCTGAATCGAAAGACTCGGATTAATTCATAGAAGAAGTGATTGACTTTAAATTTGTTGGATAAAGAGTCCTTCGATTGTAATGGGTCGGTATACATGTTTAAAGGTATATCAGTTTGTCAAGAAATATTGTTATAATTTTATGTTTTTTTTCATGTATACATCCCTCGTTGTGTACATCAATGGTGGTATTTTGGTCTTTATGGTTTGGCTATCAGTGATCAAACATGAACGACAGCAAGTGAATAGTTTCTTCGGTCCGTTACGACAAGATTTTCGGCTTTGCCTCAGACCTTGCCGTATCGTCCCTCGGATAAAACTTCACCTTGACGTGATATCCTAAAATATCTCGAAAGGATCGCTCACTGTTAACGCAAAAAGGTTAACATTTCTATTGTCAATTTTCACCTACAACAATTCAATAAATGCACAGTCCATTTAACAAAATTGAAAGGGCCGTCATTTACAAATGATTGAATATTCCTTACGATACCATCTTCACAATGTCACGGACAAAACGAAAAGAAATTCTTGTAGCTCGATAAGTTTTCACCTTGCCGTGGGAAGATGTTACGATGCAGGCCACCAAGGTATGAATTGACCACACATTGCATTATAATCTGGAGTCGAACTACGTTCCTGCATTGAATTTTAAGAAAAAGATATAAGGTGATGTCAGGAAAATGAAAATTAATGGTTTCAACTGAAAGACAATGTATTTAAACTAAATGAAGCAGTACTCATTCATATATATAACATAAATTTAGCCATGCAAGTCCTTTACTTCAACAAAATGAATTAAAGGTGTTCACACAAAATGGCCGCCAATGGATTTAATGTGAATCTCCATACTTTGTCCTCTGGCTATGGATGATTGGTTGTGTAATGAGATTTTTTTACACTGTCAAATTAATATACTGAAACACTTTGAAAACGCAACACCGACTTTGAAAAGACTTAAAAAGAAGACAAAACATAAGTTCAAGATAATTTTATTTCATATTCAATTCATTTTCATTTGCACGTTGAAAACGTGTCAAATGGAGACTGTCACTTCACCTTTGTCAACATGAGGTCACAAGTAAGTCACATACCCCCTCATCAACCGTCAATATCTAGTGTGACCTCCCTGTGCATTAGCACAAGCACGGAGACGGCGTGGCATCGACTGGCACAGACGTCGAACAAATGCTCGAGGAATGTTCCTCCACTCCTCTTGCAGGGCTATGGTCAGACCATTAACGTCACGTGGTGGCGGTTGACGTTGACGGATTCGACGACCCAGTTCATCCCACAGATGTTCGATGGGATTGAGATCTGGAGAGACAGCAGGCCAGTTGACAACATTCACCCCTGCTTGCTGTAGAAAGTTACGTGTCAATATGGCAGTGTGGGGTCGAGCATTGTCATGTTGAAACAACAACGGTAACCGTTGACGTCTGTGGCGGTGTAAAAGTGGAATGAGAACTGGCCTCAAAATCAGGTCAACATACCGCTGTGCCGTCAGTGCACCTTGAACGACGATAAGGTCACTCCTAAACCCATTGTTAATCGCCCCCCACACCATCACACTTCCACCCCCGAATCGATCCCGTTCTCGTACACAAGCGTCTTGAAACCGTTCATTTCGACGCCTGTAAACACGTTGTCTGCCATCTGCAAAGGACACACAAAACCTGGATTCGTCCGAGAATATCCAACGGTGGAAGAACCGGGGTGGTTGTAGCCGATGTTGCAATGCGAACTGGAGTCTTGCTGCACGGTGACGCTGGGTCATGATGTTACCGTTATAAGGACGTCGACACCTTAGGCCTGCTGTTCGAAGTCGTCGAATCACTGTCATGGCGTTGATCGGCCTTCCATTTCGCCCTATTGTGTTGCGTGCAGTCGTGGTTGCAGACAGAAACCGGTTGCGCTGGTGATTACGCCGTATCTGCCTGTCCTGACGTTGGGTCGTTACCGGAAGTTGACCAGGTCGTGGTCGGTCGCGAACACTGCCAGTCTGATGGAAACGATGGTGCAGTCGGTTTATCGTCGATGGACTGACCATTAGCTGCCGGGCAACTTCTCTCTGTGACGCCCCCATCTGGAGCATCCCAATAGCTCTCTCCCTCTGATTTTCACTCAACCGTGGCATTACTGAAATTAAGTACAGGCATCTGCTTTCCATGGCCTTTTATCCAACCAGGTTCAGGGTTTGCACGTGCAAAGCAAGAAACAGATGCCATCCATGTTACAAGAGTTACGAATGACAGTTGCGTTTTGTGCATACGCCCTATTTCCAGAAACATGGCATGGGTTCGAACCCAAAATGTGGCCCATACATGTTGCAACATCTCATACGAATGTGTTTTTATTTACTTTCCTTACACCTTCATCGACGTTTTTTATTTATCTTCAAAAGTTAGTGTTGCGTTTTCAAAGTGTTTCAGTATACATTTAGCATTAACTTACAATTATCAGTGAAATATTTTAAATATAAAATTATCAAAAAACGTGATACTACCCAACAACAACTTTCCTAAACCTTTCTTTATAGTTGGCACTTAATAGTTTTATTATTGAATACAGAACTATGAACCATTCCCACGTGATGCGTATGAAATAATGACCTTGACTTCGTGAAAATATGTTCTGTGAAAACCATCACGCTGATCACTCCATGGTAATCACAGATGTTAACTCATTCAAAGGTCATTTTTACAACCCTGTTTCACCGAAATATTGACAAGACTTCAAAATTGAAATTATGCAAACATTCAAGATGTTGGCTATTGGTAGACGAAGTCGTTTTAATTTACGTATTATGATTACAAATTTTAATACTTTTTAAAGTTATGAAGCAGAAAAATCATGACAGATAATTGAATAACATTTATCTGAAGGCATATATAGAAGGCATATATAACATGCAATGTAACTACGGTTTTACGAACGTGTTCACTACGAGACATTTTTTATCAATCTTAAAGATGCTGTATCATACTTGCAAGCGGTTCAGGATGAAACTTAGCTATTGAGAAATGAAATACATCACTTTGTAGAAAAATCTTTCGTCGAAATTTTGATATCACATTTAGATTGTTTAATCAACAATAACATACTTATTTCGACGCTTCAAGCACAGTACCGCTCTTAGAAAGGGCATGTCATTTTGTGAACCCGCTTTCGGTGACGTAATCATTATGCTTGTAGGATTTACACCGTGTCTCAACTACGGTAATTGCGTTCGAGTGGTATCAACTTTGACAGCAACGAATACCTAATTCGGAGAAAAAGAATATAAAATCTAGTTGAGCGCGACAAAGACGGTTTTCAAGTGTACATTTAGAAACCGAAAGTTGTGAAATGGCCACACTTGATTCGCCCTTATGTCGACTGCCCTTTCGGTATTTTTTGGTAAATTATCTCCTATTTGATGAATTTTGGTCCGATTTTCTCAAGGTTGGTCGCTATATTTTTCTAAAAATACAACGTATACATTAAAAATACTTTAAAAATTATTGCAAGTATGATATAGCATCTTTAAGAGTTTATTAGTTAAAATATTTGTTAATACACCACGTGGTGTGGTTATCAGGTCAATATCAGAGGTTAACTATTTCATGACCTTAACTCCCATTCTATAACATTGCACTAAGGTTACCTTAGTGACTTACGATCACCTTAAGGCTTTGTGAAAGGAGGCCCAGGCGTTCGATGGTTATATTGTATAACCTTACCTCTTCACATCCAATGTGCGTTTGGTCGATGTGTTCTTGGTTCGATACCACAAACAAGTTCGACTTCGCCTCACTTCTTTGTGGTATCGCACCTCGAAAAAACTTACAACCACAGTGTATTAGGGTGCGTCAAGGTACCCAACACCTTGAATTTTTGACTTTGTATCAAAGACATATTTACGAAAGAACACATAATATAAAAACAATTTTGAAACGTAGTTTATTTACAGATTCATAGCTTCTTTTACTATAAAATGCACCACATGGTGATATCATTTTGTGCTTTGTGGTTATCCATGATGAATGCAGACCTCAAGATCTTCTAGTATTTTCAAGTAGGACACAGAATCCAAGTGAACAAGGTTCCCAATCCTTTGACAAGCTAAACTCTGTTCCATTCATATGGTCTTTGTTGAATTATCCATAATAAGGTCAACTTTAATGTATGTTGTTTGGATAGTCAATCAAATGTCCATTTGTCACAGTAGTCCCTGAAACAAAAATGAAACGTCAGTTGTTGAAATTAAAAACCGGTGATCTTTGTAACTTGCTTATCGATGGTTGACTTAATTGCATAATGTTGATCTCTCTCTAGGTATGAATATTTTTTCTAATTTTATTTCAATACATTTTGAATATGAATTTTGAATAATGTTAGAGTATACGTTTTAATGGACCAATCATATCTTAAAGATGAATGTCGAATAATGTGATTAATTGTAAGAAAGAAACATGCTAAATTAATTTCAGAGTAATAAGCTTATAAGCACCTTGTTACATTATTTATCAATATTATGAACACACTGCTATTTACATTACTAAATGATATTGAACATACTATTTACATTAACAATCATTAACAACAGCAAAATGCTTAAATATTGACTTGGTTGTTGACAGTTTGTTTTTTACCGTGTAAACCCTCTGTAACATACTTGAGCATTTTGTAGATCCACGCATAAATAACATTCAACAGCAAATACATGAATATACTTGATAGTTCAACTCACCTTTACTTCCTCCTGAAAAGACCTTGAAACGCGGTCATAAATTTGTTCAAAACATGAGACCACTTCATTTCGTCTTCACCTTCAAACCATGTGTTTTCGATTGTGTACATATGCATGCAGCTTGTGCGATATTATATTCACTTAAATTCCGTGCATCGCATGATGAAATTGACAACGTCCGTGCAGCAACACCTTTTGCTTCATAAAGAATATCATTTGCCATAAATCACAATTTCGGTGACGTTTTCTAAAAATTGTATTCACATTATTTCATTTTAATTCAATGTAGAATTTTGGTGTTTTTTGTAAGTCGAAACAACTATAAACAGATTGCTTCTTGCTCAGATTGGTCTGATTGACAACTTCGCTATGACATGCTCAATCTGCACGTGAAATTTGCGTATTGTGTATTTAAGTTTTACCCCATAACAACAACTATCAAATACATTGTAACTAAATATTTGGTTGATGTTCTACTTTTGTTAAAATACAAATTGGTAAAGCCATGTGGTGTATGTGAGATAATGACCACATCCTCGAAGCTATCGGATATAACCTTCTCGCTGTCGCTTGAAGATTATATCCGATACCTGCTCGGTTGTAGGTCATTTTACATATCTCAACCATATTGTATAAAACATATTCCATTTCCTTTATATGTTGCAAAATTAGTAATGATACAGCACAGATACCATCTGCTTTCATGACGAAGAGTTCAGGCATGTTTGAATGCCAACGACGGACATACCAGATACTGATCACATACAATTTGTCATTAAACTAATGATTTTGTTGTTTTTGTGCATGATCGGAAATAGGACAATTGACCCCACCCATGAAGAATTGGCGATATCTTATTTACCATTAAAGTTACAGGTCTGCTATTTTAGCACAAAACACTACACTGATGGAGTGTTACAACACAACAAAGCAAATTTCTCTGAACACGTCACTTTTTATGATATTCAAATTCAAAGAGGTGTAACATTTCTTTTGGCGTTCAGTTCACTTGCTTCTATTAACGTAGTGATCCAGAAAGTAGTTTAGCGTAGTAAAATGTTCTTAAACTTAGCTGTTCGTAGTTATCTGTGGTTAATCGTATTCAAAACGTAGACATAGACTTGAGAAGAACGTAGTTTGAGATTTAATTTTTGAACATGTTCAAAAGTTAGTTTTTTTTAAGTACGTTTCAAGTAACGTGGTAAAATGAAGTTGGGCGTAGTGTATCGTAAATGTGAACTTATTGCACTTTAGATAGATTTAGTTATGAAAATAATAAAACGTAGTAACCCTTGTCCTCGAATAATTATACATGTATAGTTAATCACTACACTTCGTTAGGTATGAAGGTATTCGTTTACTTACATTCTAGTAGGTTATACTACCTTATACTATACTGAACTACATCGGTTTAATTTCCTTCAAAGGAATTTCCGTTTAAGTACATCAAACTAGATGTTAGTACGCCAGCCTACGTTAAGTATACTTTAAAACTACGTCTTATTAGGTTTCATTTAAATAAATTGGCGCCAAAGTAAGTTATTCAACATATAACTACACTTAAGTAAGTACTAATATTCAAAATATTAAACATTTGAAATACCAACATTTGTCAATGAAAGAATTTTCAGTTAAGTGAAAATGAAATTCATTTTCTACAAATTTATCATTTTTATATATTTATAGATATATAATATACATATTTATGTATTTGAAAACCAACAAATCTACCAGTTCCCCTATTTTCAGTAGTGTTATTCTACACTTCGTGTTTTAAAATTTTTAAAAGGGTTTGATATTGTTTCATACATAAAACATGTCTTATCATTAAGTCCTAACATGGTTGCAGAGCGTGGTTAAGAGATCGTTTTCACAATTTTCAGAAAATCTTACTGGATTATTGAAAACCAATCTTCAGAACGCCAAAATGCATGCCTAAGTAAAGTTTGATATATTGTATTCAAAGAGGCATAGAGTCGGAGTGCTGTCCCCAAAGTGAAACAGACATCAACGGTTTAGAAGAGGCCCACATTGTGCACATGTGACTCAGTGTAGGGATACTTACGACAAGGGTTGGGGTACATCTGACACACACTGTTTCTTGTTCCCCTATTATCAGTAGTGTTATTCTACACTTCGTGTTTTAACATTTTTAAAACATGTCTTGTCTATTTCAGAAAAATATATTGCTTGTGAAAGTCACACTTAACAATATAAAACTATTTAAAGAACTGTTCTTCATCACACTGAAAACAAAACCCTAATTGAACAGTATTGTGCACACACAAAAACACGTTTTCACTTCACTTTATCTATATTTTGTAACATATATAGATCTGTTTATGATCTAAACTTTGAACAAATAAAGTTTATGTATAACTAAATATCAACAAAAATATTCACCATAAGTAGAAGCATTTGGGCAATTAAAGCTAACATCCAAATAATTATAAAATATACGAAACCTCAATTATGTGAAATTGTTTAACAAAATTATACCATTGTTGGTAACACAAAATATAAAAGTATATCATGCATACAAAATAATGCATAAAATGATAAATCAAATACCCTATAATCAATGATAGTTGGAGAGATGTTCTTTGTTCTCCCTCCTAACATCTTAAATTGAAGACAAAGCCAAATTTGCTCTTTTAATAAGGTTTTGAGCAGACTAAGACCATGAATTTCTATAATAAAAATTAAAACAATAAACTGATATAATTACAGTATGCATCAATATTCAACTTTTGATCGCCTAAGTACAATGTGTTATATACCACCTCCATTTGTCACCATTGCTTAAACTAATACCTTCTTTAAATGTACAGTCAAACAGTCTACATAAATGTACATAATATCGACATTTAACTGATTAACTAATAACAAAACAATGAGGACTAAGAATGCAGCCTTGTCTAACGCCACTTATTGAATCAAAATATTCTGAAACATTCCAATTGAATTACGTAGCACTAGCCACTGTCACTAAAACTGGTGTTACAAATTGAAACCATTGCTAATCTTTGACAACAGATCAAAAGGCATTATTCAAAGGGTTAAAACGATATCACCTCTGAGGTAATGCTTTATCTCCCACTTGCGATATATCCTGTTGAACATAGTATAAGAGTGGCAATCTTGGAAACCCTAATCTAAAACATGAAACAAATATGTTATGTTACTTTTTTCCAGGTGTATAAATGAAACGAAAAACGTTACACATGTCAATGTATAGATCTATCAGTTTAAGCCCCTCTCGCGAAAAATAACCGTTGTCTACCCTAGTTGGGTGTACTCTTACGTAAGTAAATGTACTTTAACGCACTGAACCGTACTACTTAACTCAACGGAGTAGCTCAACGTAGTAAAACCTACGAGAACGTAGCTCGTACGTGATACAACGTCCGTAGTCCGTCGTTCTGATTCTTTGTATAATGTTCTAATTTGCAGTTCATCGTACATACACGATGAGCCATAATTGATTGAAACGTTGTTTCACGTAGTTGCTAAAAGTGCACACAATTTAATCACATTAGAGTTGTTGTGGCTACGTTCAATTAACTAGGTTCAACTCTATTTGTTAACGCAAATTAAGGTGACACAGAGTATCTTTCTTAAAATTTTATTTGGTTTTGATAAGCAACAAAATATCTTATATGCTGATTGAAGTTTATATCTCATTACTGGACTTGTAAATATATCCATTTATGCATAATATCTCTAAAATGCTTGATTTTATGGAAAATCAAGAAAACATCTCAAATACGTTTAATATTCGAAATTATGCATCTAATTAATATACCTATTAGTTACAATACCTAATAAACACTATCGAATCGAATATATATTCCTGTCAGCTTATGACAAGGTTTAAAAATTACGTTTGGCGAATGTGCGCGCGCCATTTGAGCCACATTGTCCGGTTTTCGATCAAAATCCCGACTTTGAATGGCCGTATTTCGCTCTAATGTACTGATTGACCTTTAACTTGTTATTTTCAGTAACAGTTAGTGGTTCCCGATGTAATAACATCGATTTCAAAATTTGACATATGTGATCCTATCAACATACTCTGTGTCTCTTTAAACAAGAGTGTCAAAAGTGGCTAAAGTGCCGTGGTGACCTTGAAAATTGGGTCTAGGTCACCAAAAGTGACAACTGGTGTCTGCGTAGTCCCCCGATGTAAGCTGTGACCAAATTTAAAGACATTTGATCCAATGGTTCATTAGATATCGCTTCAGCAAGAATCCGGCCGAAGGTACGTACCCGTTGAGGCGGGGACAAAAAGTCTCTGGGAAACATAATCTTCAAAAAGTATTTCATCAAACTTGAGAATTGGTTTAAGTCCTTCTTATAAAGATGATGTCTTTGGGGATACAATCTTATTTTAGTTAAAACAACATTCAACAGTTCAATACTATGCCACCCTTCATGAATTATATAACTATAATGCTGAGGAATATATGGATGACAACTTCTTTGTTCATGCGACGTTTCGACACAGATTCTTGTGTCGTTCTCAAGCATAATTATATAACTGTTGACCAATGGAAAAAAAGTTTGATTGTTTTACACATTTAACAAAAAAAGGTCCTCGACATACGCAACACTCAGAGCTATCTAGAAAACTGTCATAGGCTAGTTTCTCTAACTTGTGTATACTCAACGAAAACATCAGTATCATATTTTAGTTCCCGATAAGGCTTGAAAGACTGTCACTCCACACATAACTTCTTTTTAGGCATTTTAGAAGTTGGGATGACAATAATGCAGAGGAATATATGGTTGACAACTTCTTTGTACATTGTATGTGACGTTTGGACACTGTTGTTTTACTGTGTATTGTACTATTTACGTATATATATGCCCCTACTTCCTCTGCTTGAGAACGACACGAGAATCGGTGTTGATATGTCGCATACAATGTACAAAGAAGTTGTCATCCATATATTCCTCTGCATCATCATTACTCCACACATAGTTAAAAATTGAGACCACAGACGTCATGGACTCTTGTTTAAGAGTTTTAAATATACATATAAATTTATCATACCTCATGTAAGAATCTCGATCTCTGATTGGTTCACGTGACCCTGGATAACTACTGATATCACCCTCTTGAGCGGGAGGATAAATTATTTATACCCCGCCATGAACCAATCACGAAAAAGGCGTGCAAATTGAACTTATTTATACCCCGCTATGAGAAAAGCGTGCAGATTGAGCTACCTTGAAAAGTATGTTTCGTGGAATACATTGATGTAACCTTTGCTCAAATAATATGTAGCTTTATAAAACTAAAGTCAAAGTAATTGCAAGCTATATAAATGCAAATAAACATACATGTATAGTGCCATAATTACCTTATTAATCTGAGATTTGGTGTTTAACATGTTTCTCGTCGAAAAAAATGTCAATATTGTGTCGCGGCTTTCTTGATCATTGCATATGAGAATCGGTTCACATTTATTTGAAATATCAGTATTCACTCACTGTTTCCTTGTAGACTATTGTGAATCTTGCAAGGGAAGTTGTTTAACATCGAAATTATGCTTCAAGAACTGTGTTCATAAAAATAATTCATCTGACTAAGCGAGGCACTGACACGATTGATGATGTAGTTTTCAAAACAACACTTCCGGTTTGTGACCCTGACCTTTGTCATGTGCCTCAGCAGTTTTTAACCTTTTTAAATATGCGTTGTGTTTTAACATTCGGTAAGATAAATTCGTTATAACATTGCATTCGTATTTATTATTCCCTTGAAAGGTTTATGCGACTCGCGTTCCGCTCGTTGCATAAAACCTTTCGTGGGAATAATAAATATCTATGTAACCCGCTATGCAATGTTATAACTTATAATAAATTGCAAGCTGTCATGCAGAATCAATGAAACTTTATAAAGGTAATATCTAGCCTTAGCTATGAAAAGGACAATGTTGACAACTGCCATGTAGCTAAATGAAAGGAACTGGTGTATACCCACACTTTCCGAGATGTATCGTACAATACACCTCCTGTTTGAATCGTGGGTCTCCGAGGCTTGCGTAAGTTCAGCCATGCGATTCCTTTTTATAACACAAAATTAATTAAAGGTTTTCACTCAAAAATATCCGCAACCGGACTTTGTGTGAATCCTCATAATTTGTTCTCTGACTATGGATGATTGGTTTGTGTAATGATATTTGGGACCCTATCAAAAATATTACATTCAGCATTAACTTACAATTATCAGCGAAAATTTGAAATCTAAACTTTTAAAAAAACTTGCTTCTGTCCCTTTAAACTATAGTTTGTTCACAGCTTCAGTTGATCAAAAGTATCCTTGATGTGTTCGAGGTAACAAACAATGTACATTTCAAGACGCTCAATCTGCACGCTTTTTCCATGCTTTTTGTGGCGGGGTATAAATAATTTATAACTCCGCTCAAGAGGGTGATATCAATATTTATCCAGGGTCACTTGGACCAATCAGAGATCGAGATTCTTACATGATGTAGGATAATAAGTTTTAGTTACGCCCCTTTGTGTAATAACAGTTCATAAAAACCATTTATTTGCGTGCAAAGTCTCTGATTGCCATATTTTCTTCTATAAATTCCTAAATAACATTGATATCAAAAGGCACCAAAATGGGTACCACATGGTCAGAGTAACTGTTTATGCTGTTTATGCCCTTGTGTTTCAAGTTGCCTCGTAGCTGCGAAGCCGATATTTTACGTTCGCTTATTCGAGCATGAGTTATTGAACCCTTAAGCGTAACAGCATTCTAAAATATGTTTACCACAGTAATGATTTAAATATAATTACTTATACGTTAACCATTATTCAAATAAAAATTGATCACTTGATATATATGTCACAAAAGCGTACATAAATCATCATCATCTTAGTTTATATCATTCGTTAAATAGAATCGCAATTTTTGTACGATTAAGTGGCCCCTTTATGATAAAACTATACTTCCCGTTTTAATTGGTAATATCTCTAATAAAAAGGTTTCAGAATAAATTCTGTTTGTGAATAGGAGTAAAATCATAATTTTTTAAACATAATAATTAAACTGATCAGAGTTGCATGTTGATTTCTCTTATTATAAACTTTTAATAGAAAGGTATGAAAAACGTACAGAAGCAGTGTTTAAAATAATATAGCCTGTCTGCTAGTCCTTGACTGGCTACTTTTTGCCAGGACTTGTTACTTTTTGGCCAGGACTGATTACTTTTCAATTTCTTTCTTTACTTTCCCCTGAGGAATTTACAAATTAATTTTCAGGACAGGCTAGGTTTCAAATCTATTTTATACACTGACAGAAGTTACACATAAAACTTTTACCCAAAAGATTAAAATCATTGGTTTTTATATCAGGTTTGCAGGCTTGTATCTCTGACTAGCATTTTCTGGTGTAAGTGACAATACATCTTTGTTTTATCTTTTAGGTGTATCACTGTGAATTGGGACGTTATGATGATATTTAAATAAAAAGGACCACTTCGACCATATGTCATGCACCGTGCATTTTGACAACCCCGAATGTTTTTGGTTTTCGATCATAAGGCATGCACGTGTATTTTGACAACCCGTAAAAAAATTTGGTTTTCGATCAAAAGGCATGCACGTGCATTTTGACAACCCGGAAAAAATTGGTTTAGACCGACATTCCCAGAAGCCTTAAGATACGTTCTCACAAACACCGGCGCCACGAGTTCTTGCATCAACTATCTTGATGTCGTTGCCAAGGTTTGCTTCAACCAGGTTGTTTATGATATTGTACATCAAGGTAGGTCTGGCTCTAGCTCGACGGATGGCAAGGGGCTCCCAGTTTTGTATGGAAGGGGATGTGTGCCAAAAATGAAATCATGTACACTCGTAACTCGCAAGATGTAACATGTCGTTCTCAACCATGCAATTCTCGAAAAGACAAGTCCAAGCATGCAAAACTATCATTTCAATCCTGTAAAACTCAACTTGCTGTTCTCAACTTTACAAAGTTGAAATGTAATTCAAGAAATGTCAAAAGACAAAACCCGATTTTCTATTTTGAATAAGAGTAATATTCACAATAAGCAATGCTATAAGTTACGTTTCACATATGGAAAATGGAAAATGGAAAATCAAGAGTTGTAAAATCAGCTTTTTAAAACAGACTTTTGCATTTCGAGTTTTACACGCTTGCAATGTACATGATTTCGCATTGACGGGGGATGTGTGCCAAAAATGATATGCTTTGCTTGATTCGTTAAAGCAAACATTTGACCGGCGCGCGCTGATTCTGCAACAGGCACGAGAAAGGAACAAGTTTACTTTATGTAAGCGGCTGACCTGGCTAACCTAAACAAATACATAAATGAGAGAATAACAGGCCAATTTACATTTAAAGCATATCGTCATTCCAGATATTGCTAGCTTGACCATTGTTGAATTTTATATAAAATGGACATAAAAAATTAAACAAAAATATTCAACTTAAATGACAGTAAATGTATGACTGCATTGAATATTCATTTTCAACGATAAATTTTAGCGATAATTCGAAATTGAAGCGATAACTATGTATAATTGGGTATATATGTAAAATACCTTTGAACTTTTATGCCATACAAGTAGCAATGAATGCAATACTCTTCCTACCTCACCAATTTTGACATATATTTATTTTGTAAACCACTTTAAGTAAGAGTAAAAAATTTCAAAAATGCATACATTTTCATCATTGCGATATTATATATACCAAAATAGATTTAGGATTTAGTTTCGTGAAAGTTTATTCAGTTTTAAGTTACATTCACTTAAATGTACTTCACCTGATCTGGTAAAGTTTACAAATTACGTGGTTGTGCTTCTCACTTTCAAATATAAAAACAAGAGCCAGTCATCATAAAAATCTCATTTTGTATTCATTTGATATTCAACTTGATATATAAGTACCAGTATAGCACTCTCTCCCCACATAATGAAGTCATGAAATGTTGATACAACCTCTGTTCTAACTAGCCGAAATCCGTGGGTTCTGGCAGTTTCCCCCGGCGCAAAATTGCGCAAATGATAAATATAACTTTGATTTTCTCCAATCAGGCGTCTCCCATTTTATCCCACAAAGTCGGCATAATAGAACAGAGGCTGTATTGATATTTCATGACTTGATCTGCCTCTTTGGGGAGAGAATGCTAAAATAGTGACATATAAAAAATATAACCCTCACAACAATAACCAGATTGTTGGATTACTTTAATCAACAAGTGAGGAACCGAGCAGAGTTCACATAGCCCCGCTTCCAACATTGTTCAAAGAATTTCAAACAGTAGAATTGATAAACATTGTTTAAAGTTTATGATTGTTTAGTATACAGTTTTAAAGATACGTCATTGTGTAAGATTCCTTTGAACTGAAACCACAAAACTATCTTCATTAATAGATTTTACCATTAAAAGGGTACATCTAGGAATAGTGGTTGATCTTTGTTTCAAATTTTAGGTAGTGATCATAATATTCTACGAGATGTGCTGAGGACAAACATATTTTGAGTCACTTTGATAGTCATGTTTAAAAAAACACAGAAAAGAAAATTCACATATTGTTTAACTTTCAAAGGGCATAACCAAAATCATAATTGACATGTGTAGAAAATTTGGTGAAGCTGAGATGTATATATATAAAAGAAATTTATCATCGAATAACTTTTTTAGTCATATATCAATGGAAACTGCAAAAATAATTGTTTTTAGTCTAACCTCCAAAAGGCACATCTAGGTATCATGGTTGATAAGTGTATGAAATTTGGTGTAGCTAGTAGGTATAGTTTTTGAGATATGCTACGGACAAATTTTGTGACGGCCAGACAGAAGATGAACGGAAAGAATGAACGCTATATATACTCCCGCTTATGCTTAAAACGTACATTGGTCAGTTATTCTGTCATTTGGGTATTTGTTTCGGTTAGCCAGGTCAGCCGCTTACATAAAGTAAACTTGTTCCTTTCTCGTGCCTGTTGCAGAATCAGCGCGCGCCCGTCAAATGTTTGCTTTAACGAATCAAACATAGCATATCATTTTTGGCACACATCCCCCGTCAATGCGAAATCATGTACATTGCAAGCGTGTAAAACTCGAAATGCAAAAGTCTGTTTTAAAAGTTGATTTTACAACTCTTGATTTTCCATTTTCCATTTTCCATATGTGAAACGTAACTTATAGCATTGCTTATTGTGAATATTACTCTTATTCAAAATAGAAAATCGGGTTTTGTCTTTTGACATTTCTTGAATTACATTTCAACTTTGTAAAGTTGAGAACAGCAAGTTGAGTTTTACAGGATGAAATGTTAGTTTTGCACGCTTGGACTTGTCTTTTCGAGAATTGCATGGTTGAGAACGACATGTTACATCTTGCGAGTTACGAGTGTACATGATTTCATTTTTGGCACACATCCCCTTCCATAGTTTTGGAGCATGGCACTAACACAACCTGGTTCCCAAGTTGAGTAGATGTTGGTAGCAAAGTTGGCCGCTTGTCGTTGAGATTAAATCTATCATTCGCCTTAGTGTAAGCTCGATCTCTACGTCGTACGAGATGTCTCAAGGAAGTGTTCATCCATAGGTTAGTGCAACAACTTCTTGTCAACTTGTTAGGAATGTTACAAATTTCCAGTTTGGTGACTTCTTCCTGGAATGCTGCCGTATGTCTTTGATATGAACTGCTTTGCAAATGTCTTGGCCTCTTCAACCAGAGCGGCTTGGTTAGACTTGTTCCATAGGCGGACTATTCTCATCTCTGGTTCCTGACGTGAAGCTGTTGTCTTCGAGTCATTCAATATGACGTCATGGTCTGTCTCAAACTCCTGGGATGGCCTTGTGTTTTGTGGTTAGGGTCATATCTTTCAAAGCTTTTAACATGGAATCTGTACAGTGGAACTTCTAGGAAATGAGAGTTATCAAAAACAAAACTGAACCTTTAAAAGTTTCCTTTTTCGTTACAAGCAGCAATGTTATGAGCATTTCAACTCTCTTCCCCCACTCAAGCCTACAAGGGCCAACTTTCAGTTCCCTGACAGCAAAGAATTAAGAATATGATTGTGCCTCCTCAAAAAGATCATCTTCCTACCCGCGGACCCTTGAGTTTCTGTGCTTGCTCTAGCTTACTATGAGAGAAAGCAATAGTCCAATCAGAATGTAACTGGAAGCTGCTAACAATCGTCTGTAGTGGCGCTGATACCAGCACAGAAAACTGTTGAAGATGCCAAATGACACCAAACATGTCAAAGGACGTTCATCGTGTTTTCTTTCCTTAGCTGCATGGTGAGAATAAATTATGTTAATTAGATGTATCAACAGATTTGAGGTTTTGAGATGAATGTCATTTTCCAACATATCTACATAACTAAAAACATAATTAAACTTCAATGACTTTATCACTGAGAAAAAACATCTCATGATCAGAAATGACGTGCATTTCAGGTCTATCATTCCCCTAGTCAACATCTGGAGAAAAATAATAGAGCCATTGGTTCTGTAGCTCATAAGGCTTCATAACAAGTTGAGTTATCAAGGGTAGTTTAAATTAATCTGGCATGAAAACATCTTGATAACATTTTGTTTTTCGTTTTAAAAAAGAGCCATTGGCTCTGTAGCTCATCAGGCTTCATATTCAATTCAGCTTTAGGGTGTGGTCAATGTGGTTCCCCGACTCCCTAACAAGGGGGCATTTGGTCTCCAAATGTTCATTTTAGAATCCCAATCATCTGAGGAGTCTCTACTAAATCATTTCGTCAAGGAGAAGAAGATGAAAGTTTTGAGGGTGTAGCCCCTGTTGCCCGTAGTTGGGGCCACCGGGCCACCAAAGCTTTAAATCATAATCCTCACAAGTCAAGGAGTCTGGCCACAAAGTTTTACCTTTCTAGGTCTTCTAGAGAAAAGGATGAAATAGTTTTAAGGGTGTGGTACCTGTTGCCCGTATTGGGGTCAGATAAACTTAAAATGCACACTTCATTTTGGAAATGTATTCTTTCTTGAAACATGTACAAGCTGGATAGCTGTATATTTGGTGAATAATCAATACAAATAATACAACTGAAACTGATTGGCTTACTTATGGCCAACATCCGTAAATTTCTTTTTTTTTAAAATAGAATATTTTGTCAAAAAATGGACAAGATTCTTGAAGAATCCCTGAAACCTCATGACTGTACATAATGTAGTTTGGGATTTTTCTAACTGTGTCTTTAGGGGCTAAAAGCACATGGGTGTGAGTCTCCGAGTGGACACTATAATAAAAATATAATTTCAAAACCTGAACAGCTGTTTTCTTTGTAATAGATCGAGAATTATGCTTAAATCTTTATTTCTTGGTCGATTTCATTCAAATTTGAAATGTAGGTTTATCTAAACATATAAAAACGATATATGAGTGCAAAAGTTCAGGTTTTGAAATTATATTTTTATTATAGTATCCACTCCGAGACTCGAACCCCTGTGGCTAAAAGGCCCTACTTGGTTCCCTTTCGTGCAAGGTCCCTACTAAAATCATGTCAGCATTCTAGATACTGCACTTCTTGAGAAGACAGAAAATATGAAAGTTAACAGACAACAATCAATGCCATTGAGTGCCATAAGCCCATCTGGCCTTGAAGGTCTGATGAGAAAGAAAGAAGAAAACTTTGTCATTTCACTTTTATTCTGTCAAAAAGTAGATTTTCTTAAGCTGATATGTAAATATGTACAAGGTTAATGCATGAAAAACATTCAGAAGTGCTCCAATCAGATTATATATACAAGTTTGTGAAGAAAAGTAATTATTCATGATGTCTAAAAATGAAAAATCCCCTATCTCAAATTGAATGGAAGGAGTTTGATTGAGAAAATCGTTACATAATAATTCAAAAAAGCATGTCAACTGTCAATGATAACTAGAAATATGTGCATGCCATGCACTGTGATGTCCCAGGCCCCAACTTTTAATCAAATCCTGTCATCTTAGCCTTAATTGCCAGGGAAGCCAGAGACATTCTACAAAAACAGCATTAAAAAGAAAAGGGTCCACTTCATCTAAGGGTCTAACTCTATTCCGACCAAGTCTTGATGGTTGTTCTGAAAGATAGAGGCAAGAAATTGACCCAAAATCTCCCCTATGTACTTAGTTAAAATTGTTGTCATGGAAACCAGAAAAATGAAAAATTCTGAATAACCATAGCAGCAGAAGGGGGGAGGCATATAATATTAAGTGTCTCTATAGGATAAGATTCAAGGTCAAAAAGTGCAGGGTTTGTTTAGATGAGATTTGAAAATATCGGCATACAGCATAAGGCTGACTTGCTTCAAAATAGGAACTGACACAGAATACTGCTGCAACTATTAACAGCAAATCAATCCTTTGCCCTAACTTAAATTTTAGCAAGGGGGTTGACCATTAAACGGATGACAAAATCAGAAGTAAAAGCCATGAGAGTTATTTTTATGTATCAACCCAGTGGCGGCAGCTTTATCAGACTTTAATTTCTTCTTTGTAAGGCATTTATAAGTTGATATGATAAAGACAAACAAGTTCTTTTGGATAGTCAACTACTTTCCTACATAAAATGCTTATTATTACTTGTCCGATGAATATATCGCTGTTTGATAACCTACAAAGTTATCAAACATTTTTAGAAAGATCGCGCTGACCGAATGACGTGGTGTCATGATGACTTAATGATAGTTAAGTATGATGTTATAGCGAGTCATGTTGGCAAATTTCTTTATATTTTTGACGATATAACTAAGCTAGTACTAAATAAAAACTAGAGATTGTTTTTCTCGTAAAAACTGATTATTAGCTATGACTCTCACTTTAATAAAAAGCTGTGTTGCAAGTGCCTACATCTATTTCGGTCTAAATTGTTTAGAATTCCATTTTTTAATAAAGTTAGTATAACACTTGAGCAAAATAATTTTAGAACCTTATTCCTACCAGAAAAATATTATTGCATTTAACTTCTAAGATAAGATGGTCATTAATCCTATTTCGATCAGGACTGTCAAACTTTTATATTTAATGATTAATGAAAAACATAGGAACATTGAATATGCCCACTATGTGAAAATGGTATCTAAAATGAATAACACTTTCTATCACTATGTCAAAAACTTGCAGATTTGCATAAACAGTATATCCCTGATTGATGAAACCCCAAAGCATATAGACCTGGGCCCTCACATGCAATAAACAATTTTGACATTGACAAAAGAAATATCGATTCTTAAAACTTTACTTTCTAATGATTCCTATTCTGCCACGATTTCAGTTTCAGGAAATAGTTTAATTTAAAACACTAAATAAAAATACAAAATTCTTCAACCTATTCATGCCTTATCATTAAACTTAGGTAAAATGGACAAAATCTAAAGCTTTTTCCTTTAAGGAACTATCTTAAGTAGAGACAGCATAGTTGTCAAAGTTTCTTAAAATTTTTATCATATCTATTAAAACATGTAGATATCTTTTTCTCAATAATATTGACCTAAAGTAGTAAAAACCTAAAGCACATTTGCACTGCTACCAAAATACATTACCCTATTTCTATAACAAGATATTGAATAGTTTTAAAGTCTTCCATTAAGATTTTTGATCAACAATAAAATGGAGCTCGGTTTAATAGGGCTATGCAGAGGGAGACTTTTAAATGATTGAATAAAAGCAGACTTATTAATTACAAATTTTGTTTTGTTCATGTGAATCCAACACAACAAAAAATATGAAAACAATCATCACTTTCATAAAATTAATACTCTGAACATCTAATGCAGTATTAAAACTTTGTCACAACATGAATACAATGCACCATTTTTGATGAACCGAGATCTGTCATTTAATTCTCTGTACAAGAATGAGTGATAATTTTGGTTCACAGTACCAGGCTCTATCTTCAACGATTTCATAAATAAAAGTTCTGTACAAAAACCAAATTCAGTGTAAGCGACAGGCTCGAATCATTATAATTTGTAGCAGGATGAAGAGTGGCGCCATAACTTCCGATGATGAATAGTCCTCTGCTTTGCTGAATTTTTGACATAAAAGATACTTGAACACAAATAAGAGAACGGTACATAACATGGAGGTCATAAATCGTATCCCAGCTGCCCTCAGGTCTTGTTCTCGATACTGTCTTATAAAAACGATGATACAGAAATAGGCACACAGGCCATCACAGATAAAAAGTGGAATGAATATCAACCACCATGACTCTTTGATAATGTCTTCGTGCTTCAACACAGAGATGACGGAAAATATCAACACGGAGACTATGTGAAGCCATATCTCGAAACCGGTCATCCGCAGCCATCGCACAAGCTCCTTGAGCGTGAAAAACATAGTCCCAATCTGGTCCGACTGCCGCCTTTGTCAAATGGGATGAGTCGGCGTCTGGGATAGAAGCGGGAATGTCTGGTGAAGCAGTACTGGGTGACCTTCATAGACATCCCCAGTGACGGTGGCGCCAGACAACTGATTCATGGAACTACGTCGACTCTCTTCCTTTCCAATCCCTCGAGACCTTGACAGGGAGGATTTGCTTGTCTCACAATCTCTGCAGTTCCAAACTTTCAACTGTAAAAAGGAACAGAAGCTTTAACATTTGTTTCATTGAGTTAATTCATAAAAAATATATTTGTGAAACAACATATCGAAAAGAAATAAGCACATTTAGTTTTAGATTGTACTGTTAATAACATCTTTCAACACCATGGAATAACTAAATGCTCAATTGTTGCTACACAAAACATTATAAGTTCAACAGTAATTGATTGTAACAATTTTCAAAGTTTTCACATGATGTAACGACCCTTAGTCACTTTGTACTTGAATTTTAGCTGACTAACAGCAACCAGCGCATTTTCACTATATCGTGTATTACCGTCTAAATTACATTAAATAAAGCTACAAATGAAGTAAATGCAGTTTTAACAAAGTTAAATGACTGAAGAAAACTTTCTTATCGTATAACTGTGTGAATATTTATGCAATGGCACTGAACTGAGGAAAGGATGCAGTCAATATGATTTTGATGAAAAACATTTTGGAATTAGACGGCAATAACTATATTTAACCTCTTTCACACTTTCTTCACTTCTGGCAGTGGTTGACATTATTTTGGATTTGAATGGGTTTTATTCCTGATGTACACAACATCGCATAGACTATTTTCTGATACTTTGAAATGTGTCTACTGTTCTCATTGTGCTGTTCCAAAAAGTCGTATCTTTTTAGATACTCCAACACATCTGAAAAATCAATATCATCATATGTTCTGTAGTTATTTATATGTTTGAAGGCATGGTGAACTACATAAACACATAACATATTTGATTTGTAAATACACCGTTTAGAATGGGAGCAAGTGTCTTGTAGACAAAACAGGTTCATGGATGAGTTTGCGACTACTAGCCTGCTACTGTGCTAATTGTTGCTGAATGATGGTATGCATGAAAATTCCTGAATTTGAAAAGTACTAATATATTGCAATACTTATTGCAATACGCTTTTCTGTATTGGAATATATTGCAATACAAAAATGAGTAACGATACCCATCCTTATTTGTTTATCTACTCACAAAGAATCAAACACAAGACACAACAAGTAATGGTTCCCTCTATAATAACATTGTTTCAAAAGGACCTTCCAAATGCATCACATTAGATCAATCTATAATTATTTTGAGTACATTTTATACCATTGCATATTTTGTTAAGATAAAAATTTCATCATTAGTCATATCAAATGTTTGTAAACATTTATTTGATTGCAAATTCTCCAAGTGTCTACGAACCTACCGTCAATCTGTCTACGAAGCCACCAATACTTCTGTCTTCAAATACCAATGTGTACGAAAACACCTCATGAACTCTGTTGTATGAAAAACTAATGGGATGTTGAAATATTTATATTTTGAATTTTAATCGTAATGAATTGAATTGTGTTGAGCACTATTATTGATAAATACAATATTTGATTGTAAAAAAAGCAATCTCTCAGGCTAATATATACATATACAGTTTTAGAGATGAAAATGCGGCAATCAGCCGTCTCAGTAAAGTTCATCCGAGGACAGGCTAAGACCTTTTGAACCCTGCTCGATAACCCAGTGAGTTTAGCAGTATCTTTGATGAAGACAGTCTAATGCGAATCAAAGGTTTCAAAGAGATGGTACAATATTGAGTCTTATTGACAAAATCTATGTGCGGCAAGTCAAAAGCATTCTAGCAGTGAGAACTACATCACGCATGTCGATTGGGAAAAAGATAATATTGTAGATTAATGAAAATTACTCGCCAAAGCTGGCTCGTGACAGTGAACATTATTTCAACTCCTGCATGGCTAAAGAAGATCGTTGACAGTCTAACGCGAATCTAAGGGTTAAATTTAAAGGGAGGCTGATCGGATCTGCGAAAAACCTTAAAATTGAGTAAACGCCGGGACGGGCTCTTTGATTTTGTTATTGTTTTGCAGTTGCATGCTGGGAAAATTTTCGACTGGTTATACGACTACAAATGCTCTTCTGCTCAATGGATCATGGAATACTATAGGGAATAAACGCATATTTACCACTATGGGTTTGAAACCAGCGGTAATAAATACCTGTTTCAAGAAAGAAGCTGTATTAATTCACAGTGTAACAAATGATCTGGGTCAGACGAAATCTTATGGGATAATTTTATAACTCATTTTCATAAAGATAAGATAAATTTCTAAACGAAAAGTTTTCGAGGTAGGATTTATTACAGAGACCATAGCACAATTGGGAAGAAAGAGTTAAAATGCTTTCAATGAAACAATGGTAAAATAAACATAGTACCAGGTTAATTTACATCAGTACCTGGTACAATATAAAACATGTTCAGTGAAAGAAAACAACGAACCTGCATAGTTTGAGAGTTAGCGAGCGCCTCCAGCAGGGCTAATAACGAACCTGCTCAGATGATCCATGTACATATAATCTATGTTAATAATGTATAATCTACCAGTTTGGAAGTGTGTCCGGAGGAAAAGCTTTCATTCATTAAAATTTTCATTGGTCAGATTTAATGTTCTACAACTTCATTGGTTCATTAAACTAGACATTGTGCGGGAGAAAGAAATAACATTTTCATTGGTCAGATTTAATGTTCTACAACTTCATTGGTTCATTAAACTAGACATTGTGCCCGAGAAAGAAATAATCTTTAATGACACAATAATAAGCGGTGATTGTGTATATTTCTTGTCCACTAAGCCAGACACGACGGCGCCATCAAGCAATGGCCCGGCAGTTATATGACCTGTTACGACACATGACTAGACTCACTGGAAGTCAATAAACTGACACCTCACTGGCTCACACCTGTTATCTGTAACATCCGGCTTTTTGATACACAACTTCAAATGGCAGATTCCTAGTCGTCTTCAAGGCACTTTTTAATGTGTATTAGATGTAGATCAAAAGTTCAAAAATTATTTCAAAACCGTTCCAGTATAATTATTTTTGAATAAAGGTAACAGATAGGGTGATAGGGGCATATTTTTGTTCATATTTTGTTATATGATTGTTAAATTACAAACCTATTCATACTTAGAACGAAGTTATCATATTTATAAAATGAAGAATAATATTGCATCTAAATATCTGATTATCCTGCCTCAACGGTGATCGGGGAAAAAGTCACAATCCTTCATTCAATTCAACTACCTTAAACAATTGACTAAAAGCTCTGTCATGAAAGCATTCTTGTATTTCTATATAAACTTCCTTTTCTTGTGAGATCACCATCCATCAACTGTAACATAACTGTTGTATCCCGGAGCGCTATCAACATTTAAACCACTAAAAGCTTAGAGAAAATTCATCCTTTCGGACAATGAAATGAAGAAGGGGGACAAATGCTTGGTGGTAATGGTGCAACAAAAGTATGGAATTCATTAAATCCTGATATCCAAAATAAAGATATACATAACACGGTTTCAAAAATACAAATTACGGACAACTGTGATATTCAATATTTATTAAATTATAAAATGATAAATATTGTTAACAAAGACAACATAAGATAAGTCATTGCATGTGGCCTATCATCAGTCAACTTAATTTCAACACACAAAACTTATTTGAAATACCAAACATTTCAATAAGCATTACTATCATAAAATATTGTGATTTTTCCCTAGGCAAATTCGTGACTTTTTCCCGATTACTGTGTCAGATTCGGTCACGGATTTCAAAACGATGTACACTATTTTTCAACAAATCATACAAGATAGAAATCATTCCTCTATTTGAAAGGGTTTGTTAAAAGCACTGTACTTAGAACGAGGATTAAAACGTTGTTCTCATATCATTAAGGCTTAAATTGAGACTGTATGGAAATGATATATTTCTGAAAAAAAGATTGAAATTTTATTTTTTTATTTTTTTTTTTTTTATTACACAGAAGTTACCACGATTTTAACAGTGAATACGATCCTACGTGGTGAGGAATCGCATTACATGTTTTTGAGAATTAGTAACAAATATTGTGGCGTCTTAAATCTGTGTCAGTATATTAAATCTAATTTAAAGCTTAATTAAAAAAAAAGAATGAGAGAGAAAAAAAAAACAGGGAAAAACAAGTGAGAGAGAGATAGAGAGAAGGGGAGGAGATTTATGTTGTGAAGCAGCCAGTCCATTTTTTTAAAAATTCTTCATTGTCTTTGCCACATAATAATTTTTCTATATCATAGTGGAATTTTATAATTTTCTTTAAATGGTTAAAGAGGGACTGAAATGCTATATGGCAACTTTCGGGATTCATGAAATAGTGATAACAATTTCACATGGACTCAACTTTAAATTTCTGAAATCGACCTAGAAACGGCTTTATTACGACTGTATAAAGAACACCGCCTAATTAGGCTGGCGAACAGAATAAAACGCACTGAAGCGTGACTGCCTCGTGACGTGTTAGTAGGCGATGTGATACCCCCTTGTGTGCCCTCGTTATGTAAAACAACACAAGCTAACAGTACAGCTCGATGTTTAACCGTCGATTAAACACCCTTAACAACATCCAAACATCTCAAACCTTCAATAAATCGGTAGTTTATTTATTCAACTGGCAATTTGTATTGATGAAAACGTAAGACCCTGATTAAAAACGAAGTTGTGCGCATAATGCTACAGCATGTAGGCCTAGATGGTCTCGCTTTGCGCAATGTTGTCATAAGACTGCACGTGAGAACCCGGATGTATATGTAAACAATTGCTCCCGTGTGAACTGTTTTATCTTCGTGCACAGTTGTTGGTTGTTATTGAATATTACTTTAGTAGCACAGCAGAAAGGATGTAATTATACAATACTATTTTATTTTTACATTTAAACCATTTTTTAAGAATTGCCTTTGACATCATTTTGTAACAGGATAAAAAATATATACGTTTTTCTTAGTTATTTCATTTAGTGATGGACAAGTTACAATTCTCAATGAAAGACATGTATTGGATGATCACTGATGTCTTGTTTAAAACATTATTTTAATAGGACATTTCACTGAAAATCTTAATGTTTTCACTCTTGTACATAGAGGTGATATTTTCCACAACAATAGCCGATACATTGCCAAACAGAATGAAGATTTATTAAATGAACCTTATCCAAAATAATTATCAGATAGAGCAAAAACGGTATTCCTAATTTCAGGTTAATAGGTTATAATTTACCAATCGGAGAAAAAAGGGATGTTAAGGAATACAATTGCTATTTGATGTTACCTAATTAGCTGATGTCATAAAATAGCCAAGTGTTGATGATTGTGCATTATATAACCTACCTGCTATAGTCATCATTTGATATCATCTAATTAGGAAACCGACAGGAAATACGATAGACAGTAAAGTAATTGTGTAATAAGTGAGTATCTGATCTAAAGAAAGTAAGTAACACCTGCAGACCAATGTCATTGTTTATTCAACCTTTTTACACAACGTTCAAATCTAAATGTGAGCATTGTATATTCGGATTATTACCATAAATCAGCCCAATACTTTCTGCTATGTTTTCTATTTTACTAATCTCCCTTTTCTCTGCATGCCAAATTGTTCATTCAGTGAAAATGCGAGCTCGAAGCAGAAAATCGGTGTAGTGATCGGAACACGTGAGTTCGATGTGGATTGTCACATTGCTCTGTTTGATCTAACACAGCGGGTCAATTTGGCGTGAAACCATCAATATGATGGGAATTTGTCTACGGAGACTTCATCAGGAGATATTCTAGGACAGTTGACAGCAACACAATGATATAGCATACTGTTAATCGCTTTGAAAAGGCAGAACTGCGGATTTCGCCTATCATTTTCCATATAAGCAGACGAACGCTTCGCCTACTGCCACGTCACTTCCGGTATCCCCTGCCCGTGGCCTCTCAGCCTTGTTTTGGTTTGTCGCTGGACGGCGACAAGCAGACGCCTTGTTATGCAATGTTTACTTAGCTGTAGCTTCATTGAGAAACTGTGTATCGTTGCTGTTTTGGCCTAATATTTATGTTATATAGTTATTTGACCAATATCTATTGAAAAATATATTTAAATAAAAGTACCGAGGGTACAGAAGCTCACCTTAAAATGAATGATGTGGTAATATGGTTTAATTGTGTAACCATCTTTTATATGATAATTGATTATGGCTGCCATCGTGATTTTTTTATCTTTTAAAATGCTATTCTTCTGTTGGAAACCACTAGAGCTTGAACAAACATTAATACAAGAATGATATAATCATGATTTGTTAACAAGCAGTAGGTTTTTGTTTAACTTTTTTGTATATCTATGGCTGAATTGGTGACCATCTTGGACTTTATAATCTTCAAAATGGTACTTTTATGTGGGCATCTGTATTAATTTCATTATGATATCTTGATTGGTTTAGGAGTATTCATTTAGTCACACTCTCAAACTCCAAAGAACTAAAAAGATGATGCACATAAACATTTGGAATATATTCCTCTGACACAAATCACAAATTCAGCTAGTGATAAGTCCAATTGCCAAAGTAATTAAACTGTCCAGGTCAATGTCTCATGTAATTTTAACTGAAGATTTCTGAATATCTTAAATCTTGACATATGTTAGTGCAATCTGATTGGTCAGAATAGGCTAGCAACATGGGGGTTTATGCTAATTACTAGAAATGATGACCTATGATGACCTCTTGCACCTGCATGTAGCTTATGTAACTTATCCTCTTATGTAAGTTACTGTTATTCCATATAGTGAGTGTCCTCCCCTCATTTCAATATGCAATATGCAACAGATACCCTTTAGAGGAGAGTTGCAGGAGAGGGGCTGGAAGGATAGGGGGGGAGGGGGGGATAGAAGGGGTGGGGGTAAAAGAGAGGTTTGCAATGGAAATAATCTGGAGGTCAACTCAGTAATATGTTTATTGAAGTATCTTAACTAACAGAGAGAATTGGTAAGAAAGACTTTGTAAAAAAAGAATTGTTCAGACAGCTGTTCAATGAATGCTGTTTTGAAGATGAATATTATATCTTTTATTAGCATGACAAACAAAATAAAAGATAATTAGTTATTCATTAACCAAAATTTTCAATTTGGAATAAATTAATTGCATGGGAACAAAGGAGTAAAAAACCTTACAGTTAGTGTTGGGAGTGAACAAATTTAATCATTTTAAATGCTTTTGAAAAGGATTTGTTTGAATTGAATGATCATTATAATTATCTAGATAATCATTGTTCAGACCGTAATCAGATATACCGTAGATGATTAAAAAATGTTTATTTATCCCTCACTGGCTATGTTATTTGCCATATATGAAGTGTCAGGAATTATGTAACCCACTGATGGAGTGAACTACTTTTATCATTTTATGTTTTATTAAAAAAGATTTATTTAAACAGTCATGCTTCAGGCTGTTTGCAGATAAAGATGATTCATACATTTTTTTGTAACTGTATTTATAGTGTTGATAAATATTACAACAAGCGTATCAATACAAATATAATGACATTGATTTGATTGATCAGGAAATGTATTCTTTTCAATGAATTTCATGAAATCTAATTGAAAATTCAATATAATTGACATATTGACCATCTTGGATTCTTGATAATAAAATAAATGCGTCTTTGTCAGGAATCAATATATAAAAAAATACTCACTTTTCAGAATGATATCTTAATTGATTTAGTAGGAGTAGTACTTGGCCTGAAATCTAATTGAAAAATAATGACTTCTATGATGACATGTTGTTCCCAGAACCCCTTCAGCATGATACAATTATCATTTAGTTTTACAGGTATTTATAAAACACATGGTATTGGAACTGGAACCTGATACAAAATACCTCTATTATTAACTTATCATGTAGATTACTGTACATAAAAGCACATTCTTGACTTGTTAATATTAACTCATCGTGCAGATTGTTGTACACAAAAGCTGATTCTTGACTTGTTTAAATTGTTATTTGTAAAAAGTATTACTATTAATAGAAAACAAGTATACTTTTCATAAAGACAATTTATATACTTTCCATAAAGTCCATTATGTTCTATTTATCAATTAGGTCAGAATTACTATGCAATATACAAGCAGGCAGGGCTGCTAGCCACAGATCCTTAAGGAGAGTGTAGCAATTTGTGTATTTGGCTTTGTGTAAGTTTATTTGGAGAAGCACCCTAGTGTGCTGAGCATGTAAACCTGAACTCTGGCTAAGCCCTTATGTGTGGTATTAAAAGACTTGACGGGAGAGAACATGAATTGTTGTGAAAAATATATATAATTTCACAAAATATAGTTAGCTTATGTCCTAAATTGATTTTGTGTCAAGAAGAACTTCTGTTAGATATAGAAATGGTACAAATATGAGTAAAACACAGGAACTGGAACCTGATGCAAAATAACTCTTTCCACATCAACTTATGTAGAAGGCTAAACACAAACCTTATTGTTGACAAATTTTGTGTAAGTTGTTTTTCTTAGAAAGAACATTTCACTGTCATGAGAATACAAGTCTAATTTCCGTAACTCTTATTGCATACACATGGCCATATAGCATAATGCTCTACCATATCAATTGGGTCAGGTTGATTATGCAACAGACTCTAAGCAGCTGACACTGTGATGCAGCCTGTATTGGGATGTGTATTAGAAATGCATAGTGGACTCAGCAGGAATATCTGAACTCTGGTTGACCCCTTTTGTGTGGTATTTAAAGGAATATAAGGGAGATACCATTGTTTAAAATTCAACATGATGTTTAATGTGATTGGGTTTTTGCAGCTAGTTGCCATAAATATTTTAAACAAATTAATTAATTATGTTTGTCTTTCATCTTAATGTTTTAAAAACACTTAAAAATATAGAACAACTTGCATGCCATTCTTAAATATTCCATATTCAAGATAATATTATGATTAGTAAGTTCAAATTAGAGAATTTATATGGTGCGAGTGATCACTTGATGAAAGCTTAAAATTTAGTAATAATGATGTGTCATCTGCAGCTGAAAAGTCAATATGGCTGCTATCGCGGCCATCTTGGATTCTCAGAACTGAAACGTCTACCTTTGTGGGAGGAATCACTATAGGTATAACATACTACAATATGAAAATGATATCTAGATTGGTTTAGGAGAAGGAGTCATTTTAATGAAATCTAATTGAAAATTCAATATGGCTGCCATGGCGGCCATATTGGATTCTCAAAACTGAAATGTCTACCTTTCTGTGCAGAATCACCCTAGTTATAACATACTACAATTTCAGAATGATATCTAGAGTGGTTTAGAAAGAGTAGTCTTTTCATGAAATCTAATTGAAAATTCAATATGGCTGCCATAGC